>CM062809.1:898437011-899637011 GCA_031772625.1 Pinus tabuliformis | reverse complement strand
TAAAGTAGATCCAACATCTATGAGAAAATCATCAACAAAAATAACATAATACCTTTTCTTTGCGATGGAGGTTGTAGAGAAGGGCCTGTGTACATCTGAATGAAATCACTCCAGGACTGCTCTTGCTCTACCATCCTGATCAAGAAAGGACGATTTTGCGTACTTACCCAAAGTACAACCTTTGCATGTGCTCATTTGCTCCAACTTGCACTTGGGTAATCTGGTAGAAATCTGTTGCATGATCTTCAAGGCCCCATGATGCAAGTGGCCCAGTCTCCTATGCCATACTCGCCAATATCTTGGCCATGCATCACCTCTGCTTTGGTACTCAAAGTAGCACAGTCTTCTACTTGTAACTTATAGAGATTCCTAACTCGAATCACTATCTGTTTGGTCTGTCCAGTGCCGATATGCCTTAGGAAAACCTTTCCCTAACTAAAGACTACATCATAGCCTTTATCCTCAAGCGTAGTAATAGACACAAGATTCTTTTTCAGCCCTGGTACATAAATAACATTAGAAAGAGATAGGGAGAGCCATGCTCCCTCTAAAACACAACCATACCTAAACCTGAGACACAATACTTTCTGTCATCACCCATCTAGATCGGTATCTGGAGATCCTTCTCCTCCAAAGTGATGAAAATAGTCTTGTCACCTCACATGTGGAAAGAAGCTCCATTGTCCAAGTACCAAACACATCCCATGCTGGATGAAACCATGGATGCAAGAAGTGAGAAATCCATCTCAAATTTTGAAGCTAATGTATCACCATCAGATTCCTTGGAGGAACCCTTCTTAGACTTCTTCTTTGGGCAACTAGTAGCAAAGTGACCCAACTCATGACAATGAAAGCATCTCACTTTCAACTTGTCGAAATTATTCCCTCCTTGAGAAGACTTGGATTTGGATGACTTTCCTTTCCCCTTCTTATCTTTAGATGCTAAAGCCAAGTTCTCTTTCTCATTGTGCTTTGATGAAGAAGCTCCATCTCTGGTGTTCTGTCTGATCTCCTCCTGCATCAAATCTGACCATAGTCGTTCCCAATCTGGCAGCTTGTCCCTTCCATTAACCCAGTCCAGGTAACTATGCCAGCTCTTAGGAAGGCCAAGAAGTGCTAGGCTCACCATATCATTATCAGCGGTAGTGATCCCTACGCTTGAAAGCTCATCTCTGCAGTTGGTGAGCTTGTTCAAGAATGTAGTGATTGTATCGCCCTTCTCACACATGATCTTTTGAAGCTTGTCTTTCAGTGCCAACTTCCCTTGATCACTGCTATTCTGATATAAATCTTTCAATGTTTTCCACATTACAAATGGAGTCTCCTTCCCATGGAGGCTCGAGACTATGTGATCTTGAACTCCCTCCAAGGTGATTCTCCTAGCTCTAGCCACATTCTTCTTCTAGTCTGCAACCTGATTAACATCAGTAGGCTTAGGGACGTCTTGATCAATGTAGTCCTTAATGCCATTATCTTCCAATACTTCTTCCATGTGATCCTTCCAAGCTTATATAGTTTAAGCTTCCATCAAGGGCATACTCAAGCCTCAAACCATTGAAGGCCATGTGGATGAAATCTGAATTGTGATGAGAACTAGATATCTATATCCCGAATAATAAACTTCGAATTCCTTTCTCTTGCTTGTATACTATTCCTTGCTTGATTACCTTGCTCCGATACCATGTAGAATTTTTCTACAAATCAGATAGCTCTGATACCATGTAGAAATTTCACCTGTAGATCAAACTGATATATGCAATGTCCTAAAGCATAATACTTGATCTAGTTCTACAAAACATTAAGCAGAAGAAAAATCGATTTCATAAGCATCATCAAGCATAAACACATATAACTGATTAAGAGAAATAATCACACATAACACAAGATATATCACTGGGGAAAGCACTAGCATAAAACCCCAACACTGTATTATCAATCAAGTGGAAATCCTCTTCTGCCTGCAAAAAATATCAGCTCAAGAGCTATCTTGTACTTCTTGCAATCAAAAGATGAAAATCATGGACTACCTAGGCCTCAATATATAGGCTAAAAATTGGCCTAATCATACCTGCTGTCATCTCAGGTCCAACTACGTAGTCATAGAAGAAAATAGATTCCTTCCTCATGCAAGGAATACTTACTAGAAATATCCTAGCATCTGAGAGTACACTGTCCCTCATTTGATCTCAACTGAGTCTTTGTCTAAACTGCCATGCATCAGTTATTCATGAGAGAATACTCAGTTATCTGAAAATAATAGTTGTCACATGCATGCAAGCATTAACAAACTATATTTCATTATTTTAACAACTTGTTAAAATAATAGAACTGGACTTGACTAAGTTAAACTAAGTCAACTGATCCTCTCAATATAGAACTGAACCTTATCTCCTTTAATCAAGGGATAAATTCCTAAATCAAGAGAGAAAATACTTGCATGATCTCACAAAGACTTCAAGTTTAATTTTCCATAACTAATTAACTCATGGAGATTAATTAATTAATATTTTAAATTGTTGGTAAGACAAAATTCGTTTTTACTTCCTATAGTTAGACCAGGGACTGCTAAAAATAGGAAGGAACCCAGAAATGCTATTTTTAGAACTTTCTATTTTTAGTAGTTTCACCTCTCACCCAAGGTGGCCAATGACCTCATTGGCCAAACTGCTATTTTTAGACATGCTATTTTTAGGAGTCCTATTTTTAGCACATTCTAAATTGATCATTTCTTGTTGCACACTTTTTGACAACATTGATGAAATTTTTTTGTTATCAAATTGGTACTTTGACATTGTGAACTTTCTTAGAGAATTTGAATGTCTGGCTGAATTTAGCAAAAATCAATATAAAACACTGAAGTTGAAAGATGTAAATTACTATATTGTGAATTAAAATTTGTATTGGAAGGATCCTCTTAACATCCTTTTACTTTGCCTAATAGAGAATGAGAGAGAAGGGATCATTGATGAATTTCATACAGGAATTTGTGGAGGGAGCTATGCTTGGAGGGCCATACAAGATCTTAAGGGCATGGTTTTATTGGCCTACTCTATCTGCACATGTGGGAGCAAAGGTTAGGAGATGTACATAGTGTCAAATGTTTGCTGGAAAGTAGAGATTAGCAACTCTTCCATTGGTTCCAGTCTTAGTCCAAGCACCATTCAATCAATGGGGATTGGATTTCATTGGGGAAATTCATCCTCCATCAAACAATTAATACAAATGGATATTGACTGCTACAGACTACTTTACCAAGTGTGTAGAAGCCATTCCAGTCAGAAATGCAACTAATGTTTTTCTTATCAAGTTTATTGAAGAATATATATTGTCTAGATTTGGATTCCCCTAGCAAATAGTGACAGACAGTGCACAAACATTCAATAGTACTAAGATGATTGAGTTCTGTTAGAAATATCAGATCTTGTTGGATCATTATACACCATACTATCCATAGGGAAATGGATTGGCAGAGTCCTCAAATAAAATTTTGGTTAAAGTAATAAAGAAAACATCGGAGGGTCATAAAAGGAGTTGGGATAGTCATCTCATTTATGCACTTTGGGCCAAGAGGATTTCACCCAAAAGATCAATAGGTAAATCCCCTTTTCATCTTGTTTATGGAAAAGAAGTTATATTTCCCACACATTTAGCTTTTCTTGTTATGAAGTTTTTGCAAGAGTCAATTGAAGAGCATGATGACTTCTCTTGAAGAATAAATCAGATGATATAATTGAATGAGGATAGAGATGAAATACATTACAAGCTTAAGAAATATGAGGGTAAAATGAAAATATTGTTTTATAGGAAAGCTAGGGAAAGATATTTCAGGAAAGGTGATCTGCTATTGAGATGGGATGCCAAGAGAGAAGGCAAAGGAAAACATGGAAAGTTTGACAACCTTTGGTTGGGACCATTTAGTATTATTGAGGTCAAGGGTAATAACAATTTCATTCTGCAAAATTTGGAGGGAGAGTATTCCTCATTGCCTGTCAATGGGAAGTACTTAAAGCACTACCTTCAGTATTGAGAGGTTTCCATTCATTCGTCATTGTATTTTACTGGAGAGTTTTATTTTTCATGTAGTAGTGTGTATTTGTTTCAACAAAAGACCCCATTAGCCCGAGGAGAAGGCACATGGATCTACAAGTTCTCTGCATCCTGTGAGAGGAAGTAGTCCCCAGTTGGAGCTGATGTTGTAACATGCTTTATTTTTAATAAGTTAGTTTTTATTTATAAAAGAGAGTATGAAAATATAAAGAAAAAATGGAAATATGAAAAGATAGAAAAAAAAAGAAAAAAAGAAAAAAGAAAAAAGAAAAAAAAAAGAGATGAAATAAAACCCCATCAAAATAAAATAATTTTTTTTTGGATAAGTGTGGTTATTTAAATGTCACTTCATGAAATAAATTCCAATTGTAATAAATAAAGGTCTCTGTGCAACTTGTTTTTATGCCACAACCTTTTCCTCTGATCTTGATCAAGCTATCTAATCTTGATCAGATCATTTAAATTTTTATATTAGATTAGATAATAAGTTCAACCAAACAGTTTAATCTTGGTTGAACATTAGAATTTAGGATATATTAGGATAAATAAAGGCCTAATATGCTCAAAATTTGGCCTAAGTTATACTAGATTAGGTTTAGATTAGTCAAATAGTTAAAAAGGGTAACTAGTCTAAGATTAATTTGTAATTAGCGCTTAATTACCTTTTTAAAGGGTGATTAATTATTTTGTAGTAATCATTTATAATGCTTTTTAGCCAAAGCGAAATACAACAAAAAAAGGTTTGTTGACAAGCGATAAAGGTTGATCAACATCCAATGGTGATCCGCTTCCCCACCCAGATGAATAGTGGGGAAGCCTCTTCACACCCCCTCGCCATGAAACAAGATAACAGTAGGGGGGTGTGAAAAATAGATTTTCCTAAATGAGCCCCTCGCATATGTTTTTCCTCCTTAGCGCTTCACGTCCCCCTTGCTCAATACCACTTACCACTGCCCCCCCCGCCCCCCCCCCCCCCCCCCCTGAAATTTTCCATCCACACTTCCCGTGCTTCTTGATACCGCTCCAACGATCACACCTCCAATGCCATCTACCTCCAATCGCTCCATGCCACATGACGTCATCCATTACCACTTGTCTGTTCTTGTGTATCTGTTTCCACAATTAATTTCTTCCCATTGTTGATCTTGCCTCCCATTGATGCTTTAAATTCGTAATTATCTGATCACCAATGACCTTCCCTGTAATGATAATCTTAATCCACTGTTACATATTCATTTGCCCCATTAAATTGTCCTTTCTTCAACTACTCTTACACTATTTTCTTTCACTGTCCTATTTACTGTTATGTTCTACAAATTCTCTGCCGAGCCAAACCTGCAATAGTAGGCATCCTTTGAGTAGTTCCTCTGCAAATTTTCTTCCATTCACCATTTTAGTATTTAATATGGCTCCAAAGAAGAAGGATAAGCCTTCTTCTAGTTCCTCTACAACACAGGAAACCCCAAAGGCCTATGATGCCTTAGACCTGGACCATATCCCATTGACCGAAAAATATTTCAAAATTGCAGATACCGAATGTGAATTCAACATGTTTGAATTTCATAATTGGCTGAAGTAGAAATACTTTGATTCTGATGATGAAATATACCTCTGGGAATCCCACCTACCTTTGTATATGTTTCCTTAGACTTATTCCTTTCCTAATTTAGTTATCTGGTGCCAATCCAAGTATAATCCTTTACAGAGAACAGTAGTAGCTCAAAATGGAGACATTTTAATAACTATCGCTAGAGAGAATAGTGGTAGCTCAGAATGGAGACATTCTAATAACTATCACTGGAGAAACCATCAACAAATGCTTCTGATCCCAAAAAATGACTCCCTTAGATTTTTCTCCACTACAGTCTTAATTGACTTATATCACAAGCTGACCTTCCCTCAAAGAGCTCAAATATTTGAGATATTTCTCCCTGAAGATGCTGAGCTCCCCAAAAAGAATCCTCCTTATCCATCATCTATGTTCCCTGAGAGAGTCAAACATATAATTTCCCTCATTTCTTTCTTTTTATGCTACCAATTAGACCAATGGGTAGATGAAGCTATCCTAGGTTATTTGCCAATCTTTTCTAAAGAGAACAAGCATGCCTTCATGTATAACTACAATCAAATTTTGGTTGAATCTATGCATGATCAATTTATGAACATCACTACTGAAGGAGTGTTTAAATACTCCTCTGTCCTATTTCAAATGTTTATTTTTCAGCAGGGAGACAAGTTTCCTATTGTTTTTCACAAGAAGAATGATCAACAAGAGAATCAAGTAGTTACTCACTGGACCTCATTCATTAGAAGGAACTCAACTGAGTTCACATTTTCATATTTCATAGATTATTTCATTCACCCAGTTGCACAACTTCTCAGCAGTCAGAGTGAACCTAGGATCAGTACAGAAATCAAAAGGATCATGCACCTCAGCGATCAAGTTAGAACAGGACACTGGTACCTTTACCATAATTACACAGAGATCAGAGTATATGGCTGCGAATTAGATCCATATAAGTTTCCCAAATATGTTCCAATGAAAATTTTCTCTTTGGAATATATTAGACAAATGATGAATATGGATGAGCTTCATTTCATTTCAGGGAAGAGGAGATCACAGTTCAAGATAAAGGCACAATTTGGATCATTTATTTACAATACTAGATCAACAGGTTTAGAGGGAGATGTCATGCTAAAACAGATGGGTTTCTGACCAAGCTTTACCTCATCTGTTAGGAAGCCAACTCACAAAAAGATAGAAAAGATAGATCAATGCCTTGGAATTTAGCCTCTTCGATGGGACAACCTCCTTTACATTACACAAATGAAAAATTCTTAGATGATACAAATGACTAAACCTCCCTTCTATATATAGGAGTCTAAGGGGTCACAATATAATCAAGCTGACCTTATAGTAATAACATAAGGGCACAACAATACCAATAGTGGGTTTCTATGGGGCACACTAATAACAATATGGGGACAATAGGGGCACAATAATAAAAATAAGGAATACAATGACAGTAGTAATGGGGGAATCACTAGCATTATAGGGACCTAACATGCCCCTCTCCTTCCAAAAAGATTTGTCCTCAACGCTTGAGTAGTTCTCAATGCTTCTGTATAAAATTCTCATCCTCCCATGTGGAATCTTCAGCAGATAAGTTCTTCCACTTGATGAGATACTCCGAAATTGATCGATTTTGTAGCTGTCGAGTTCTTGGTTTTGTGACTGCTTCTGGTTCCAATATGATTTTTCCTTCCTTGTCAAGTTCTGCCAATATTGTTTGAACTGGGAGCTTGTCACCTATAACCTTCTTTAAACATGAAACATGGAAAACTGGGTGCACTTGGGAAGATGCAGGAAGCTCCAATTTGTATGCCATAGTACCAATCTTTTGTAACACCTTGTACAGGCCATAATACTTTGGCGATAATTCATTATCATTCTTAGCTTGGTTGAGGGACATTTGTTTATATGGTTGTAGCCATAGGAATACCCAGTCACCTACATCAAAACTTATTTCGCTGCGATGTTGATCTACCTGTTGTTTCATTCTATTTTGCACTAACGTGAGGTTATCCTTTTGAGAGTTTGAGAACTTGTTGTTGATGCTCGATGTGATGTTCCACTGCTTGAACCTTAGAATTTTCTCTTAAATATGATGTGATGGATGGTGGATGATATCCATAAAGTTCCATAAATGGGGTCATTTTTGCTGCAGTATGAAAGGAAGTGTTATACCACCATTCACGTAGAGGCAACCATTTGACCCATTGTGTTTGTTTATCATATAAAAAGCAACGAATATATCCTTCCAAAAATTTGTTTACTATATCAGTTTTCCCATCAGATTGAGGATGATAAGATGAGCTATGAGCTAAATGAGTACTGAGACAAGAAAATAATTATGTCCAAAAATTTCCAGTGAAAATGGGATCTCTGTCACTTACAATAATCTTTGGGTTTCCATGTAGCTTTTGAATTGTTTCCATAAATGAAGTAGAAATTGTACTAGATTTAAATGGATGTGATAATGCACAAAAGTGTGCATACTTGGTAAGTTTGTCAACTACCACCATGATGACACTCTTTCCTTCAGACTTGGGTAAACCTCTGATAAAATCCATTGAAACCTCCTCCCACCGTTGGCTTGGAATGGATTAAGGTTGTAATAGACCTGGGTTTTAATTGTTTCAACTTTGTTTGTTCGAGAACCAAACATTCCACCAAAAACTTTTGAATATCTGATTTAAGGCCATCCCAAAAAAATTCCTTCTTAACCCTGTGGTAAGTTTTTAAAAATCTTGAGTACCCTCCTAAAGGAGAAGTGTGCAATTCCGTAAGAATATTTTGTTTGAGTTGGGAATTCTTGCATAGGTATAAGCGATATTTGTACCATAACCAATCATTTTTCCAGATAAATGTATCATATGTACTGGGATATTGTTGTAACTTTTGAATGAGTGCCCACACTTCTTCGCCATTCTTCCATTGATCCCTTGCTTCGTTTATCCAATCTAGTTGGATAATAGAAATGGTGCACAACAATGCTTCCACATCCTCATCCTTTCTTGAGAGTGCATATGCCACAACATTTTTCTTCCCTTTTTTGTAGATTATTTCAAAGTCATAACCCAACATCTTTGTGACCCATTTTTTTGCTCTTCAGAGGACAATCTTTGTTCTAAAAATTATTTAAGACTATCATGATCTGTTTTTACCTTGAAGTGTCTTCCCATTAGGTAGGGTTGCCATTTCTTAAGGAAATGTAGTATTGCCAACATTTCCTAAAGAAATGGCGACCCTACCTAATGGGAATACACTTCAAGGTAAAAAATGTCCCTCAAGAAATCTATTTATGAGAAGGAAATGTTGGAAATACTACACGCACTTGAGAAATGGCGACCTTACCTAATGGGAAGACACTTCAAGGTAAAAAAGGATCATGATAGTATTAAATACTTTTTAGAACAAAGATTACCCTCTGAAGAGCAAAAAAAATGGGTCACAAAGATGTTGGGTTATGACTTCGAAATCATCTACAAAAAAGGGAAGCAAAATGTTGTGGTAGATGCACTCTCAAGAAAGGATGAGGATATGGAAGAATTGTTGTGTGCCATTTTTATTATCCAACTAGATTGGATAAATGAAACAAGGTATGAATGGAAGAAGGACGAAGAAGTGTGGCCACTCATTCAAAAGTTGCAGAAGATCCCAGTTCAAACAATATTGCCAGAACTTGATGAGGAACAAAAAATCATATTGGAGCCTGGAGAAGTCACAAAAACAAGAACCCAACAGCTACGAAAGCGATCAATTTCAGAGTATCCCATCAAGTGGAAGAACTTACCTCCTGAAGATTCCACATGGGAGGACAAGAATTTTATATAGAGGCATTAAGAACTACTTAAGTGTTGAGGACAACACTTTTTGAAGGAGAGAGGCATGTTAGGCCCCTATACTACTAGTGTAACCCCTTATTGTTATTAGTACAACCCCCTTATTATATTGTTTTACCCATGTAGTCCTCATATTGTTAGTATTGTGCCCCATAGAAGCCCACTATTGTTATTATTGTGCCCTTACATTATTATTGTTACGTCAGCTCTGATTATATTATGACCCCTTAGACTCCTATATATAGAAAGGAGGTCTTGTCATTTGTATCATCGAAGAATTGTTCATTTGTGTAATGTAAAGGAGGTTTCCCCCTCGAAGAGGCTTATTTCTAAGGCGTTGATCTACCTTTTTCTATATTTTTGTGACCTGGTTTCATAACAAATTGTTTCTCCTTCAATAGTTTGAGCACCCTGTTAACATGTTCAACATGATCCTTCAAAGACTTCTTGTAGATTAGTATATCATCAAAAAATACTAACACAAATTTTTTAAGGAAGGGTTTGAAAATGGAATTCATTAAACCTTGAAATGTAGAAGGTGCATTGGTAAGGCCAAAAGGCATGACCAAAAATTCATAATGACCCTCATGAGTTCTAAATGTTGTTTTTGGAATGTCTTCAGTCTTAATTCTGATTTGATGATATCCTAAACAAAGATCCAATTTGGTGAAGTAAATTGACCCATGCAATTCATCCAATAATTCATCAATGACAAGAATGGGAAAATTATCTTTAATAGTGAGCTTGTTGAGCTCCCTATAATCCAGAAACATGCGCCATGATCCATCCTTCTTGTGCACCAATACTATTGGAGTAGAGAAAGAACTTTGACTAGGTTGAATTATACCAGCCTCTAGCATTTCTGCAACCATATGTTCAATTTCACTCTTTTGGGCATAGGGATATCTGTACAGCCTGTTGTTTGGAGGAACACTTCCTGGAATCAAATGAATATCATGATCATGATCACGAATAGGTGGGAGGCCTTTCGAAGTCTCAAATAACTTGGAATGATTGTCCAAGACTTTTTGGAGATCTAGAGAAATAGATGATTTTGATGTGGGAACCTCTAGTGAACATAATTGTGCAATTACGCCTCGTTCTTCCTTCTTTAGAAGCTTTTTCATACCATTAGAGCTAATTATCTTTCTTGGTTTCCCTGCAATACCCCTTAATTCAAATTCCTTTCCTTCTGTATAAAATTTCATGAAAATTAAAAGCTATTGTACCTAAGGATTATAGCCATTCGACTCCTAGTACAACATCAACACCACCCATTAGAATGGAAAGCATTGTGCTATTCAATACATATTCTCCCATGGATACCTTGATATTATGGCACTTTCCAGAGAAATTTATGGTTCCTCCACTTGCAACCATCACTTGACACTCTGGTGCTGGATATAGGAAGCAATAAAATTCCTTGGATATCTTAAAATTAATAAAATTATGGGTACTTCCTGAATCAATCAACACTATTACCTTTTTCTTCTTGATATGTCCTTCTATCTCGATAGTTTGAGGAGTGGTAATTCTAGCCAATGCATTACAAGATATGGTCAGATTCATTTCATCTTTATCTAGGGTTTGTTCCTAGTGTATATCCTCTTCTTTTGACATTCCTTGTCCCTTTTCTTCCTCCTCTTCACAATCTATGTAGAATAATTTCTTCTCAGCACACTTATGACCTTTAGTGTATTTTCTATCACAACTGTAACAAATCCCTTTTGCTCTTTTTTATTCCAATTGTTGTGGTGTCAACCTTGTAGGTTGTGGAAGGCTAGGGGCAACAACACTTCCATCTTTATAGTTGTGAGTGGTAGGCTTCCTGGTTGCCATAATTTTGCTTTCCATTTTCCTTGCTAACCTGAATGCCTTCTCTAATGAATCAAGTTCCCAAAGGCGAACCTCATGTAGGATATTATCCTTTAAAGTCCCTATGAACATATCAATCCTATGCTCCTCTAGAATATATTTTATCCTTATGTTCTATTTTTGGAAGTCCTTAATGTGCTTCACCATTGAACCCTTTTGTTTGAGATTTATCAATTAGCTAAAAAAGGTGCTTCTTTTTATATCCTCATAATGTGCTATCATTTCTTCCGTAAAAATTTCCCAAGTGACAATTTGTTTACGAGAGCAAAGCCATCAATACCATACAAATTGATATGGTTCCAAATATAAAGTTGCAATATGTACCTTTTGTGTGTTTTTCACATTATGGAGATCGAAAAATTGCTCCATCTGTAGTATCCATGTTCCGGGATCCTTGCCATCAAAATTCCTCATATCAATTTTTGGAACATGGTGGGTCTTCAATCCAACATTAGAGTCTATGAGGTCATGAGTAACATTTCTTTTGTTCTCATCATGAGATTCCTTTACTACCCTTTCACCATTAGTAACCATTTCTTGTAGCAACGCATTCAAATTTATCTTCAATTCTTCCATCTTAGTGTCCATGCCATTCATCTTAGCGTCAATGCCATCCATCTTAACTTGCATGCCATTCATATTAGCTTCCATGCCATTCATCTTGGCTTCAGTTACCTTTTGTGAGAGTGAATTTGTTGTACTTGGTATTGTAATTTTGATATATCATGTTGAATTTCTTCCTCTTCTTCACAAGTCATGCTAGAGCTTTCAGGTTTCATACTAGGTGTTTCCATTTTCTTTCTTTGAGACATCAATTAATGCTAATAATTCTTCACTATTGCCTTTGAATTACTTCAAACTATTTTTTCAAACTAATCATATGCAAAATTTAGAAAAAAACTACACACTTTTTTTTTCACTTTGTAGGAGCTCGATAGTGAATCTGTTGTATCTCTGTAACTATGGATCTTGAATATCTAAAATCACGTCCTACACTAGCCCTTTGAGTCCTCTTTCTAACCTCACAAGCCTGATCAAGATTGGATTCTCAAAGGAAGAGTTATGGCAAATCTCCGACGGTGACCTGATTATAGACTACTTCAGTGCAACGAACTTGTACGAAGTGCCACCTGTCACTGTTTCGACCTTAGTACCTAAAATTCATATACAGAAAACTACAGGCCATCCTCTTTCTGAAACTTCTGATGAAATTTCAATTTGATGCTCAGAACAAAAGTTATGATAATTTTCCTAGGTCACTTGTTTGGAATGTAATTCAGGAGTTTGCAAAAACCCTAACTTCTTCATATCATATCTCTCAAAATATAGTGATACAAGCTCTGAATTTCGAACCTGAAGTTCAGAACAATTTCAGCTCATATGGTTTTTTTTTAGCTTATGAAACATTGCAGAAAAAGAGATAACAAAAATTCCATAATGAGCTTTTTGGAGTAGTGAAGCCCTAGAATCCAAAGCTCTAATACCAAATGTTAGGAAACCAGCTCACAAAAAGATAGAAAAGATAGATCAACGCCTTGGAATTCAACCTCTTCGAGGAGGTTGCCTCATTTACATTACACAAATAAAGAATCCTTAGATGATACAAATGACTAAACCTCCCTTCTATATATAGGAGTCTAAGGAGTCACAATATAATCAAGTCGGCCTAATAGTAATAACATAAGGGCACAACAATAACAATAGTGGGTTTCTATGGGGTACACTAATAACAATATGGGGATAATAGGGGCACAATAATAACAATAAGGGATACAATGACAATAGTAATGGGGGAATCACTAGTATTATAGGGACCTAACATCATCTTATGATCCATTCAGTATCATTTCAAACTTAAGGGTGGAACTCAAAACCACTACTTATAATCATACACCTAGACCAGAGATTGAGAAGTTAAAAAATCAGGAATAGTGGGAAGAGAATACTCTTCAAGAAGAAGAAGAACAAGTTTTACCTCCTTCTAGTCTTCAAAATCTTACTTCTCAAACTAAACATGACAAGAGGCCTAGGGAAGGATCATCATCATCAACAATTGGAGAAAAGGAATTCGTCCACTATTAGAAGAAATCAAGGACTGAATCAAAGGGTACTACTATTACTCAGGGTCAGAAGGAGCGTATCATCATCAATTTGGATGATTCACATGTATCTATAGGAATAGATGAAGTTGTAATTACTACTCCTCCTTCTTCTTCTACTTCACAGAATTTGTTAGAGATTACTCAATCTGCAGGACCAAGTGAAATAGAGGAGTCAAATTTCTTCACTAACTTCCTTGAAATCAAGCAAAAGAATGAAGCTTTAAAAGCTAATGTTTATGCACAATTTTGGAGGCAGACTTCTACTTCACAACACAGATTGTTGAAAACATTTGACAGCGAGAAGGGAAGAATGCAAATGGCTTTTCTACAGGGTCAAGTGCCTTTCCGTAAAGGTTCTTCTGATTATAAGAAAACTTTATTTTAATTTGATGCTAATCAACTACATCCAATTGATCAAATGGACATGCATAGGAAGTCTGGTGAAATGATTTTCTCAACCATAACTAATACTGCTATGGCATTGTCAAAACTTAAAACTGCTCTGTCAAATGTGCAGTCACAATTGAAGATTGAGAAAATATCATCTTTAGCTAAGGATAATAAGGTCAAGTCATTAGATGACTAGTAATTAAAATTGGATATGACCCTACTGATGTCAAAGCTTATGAAGATATTATCAAGAGGAAGAACATAGATATTGCAACATTCAGGAAGAAACTGAAACTGCCTTCTACAAAGGACTCCTAGATGAAGGAGATATCATAAACTAAACAGCACAAGGAAAAAACGCTCAAAATGATAATTGAGCAGAATGTACAAATAAAGACTATGGAGGAGAAAATTGAGAAATTGCTTAAGAAAAAAGAGAAATTTACTCATTTAGCTATACCTCCCATCACAACTATTCATATTACAGTGTCCAGAACAACAGGGGAATCTACATAGGCCACAATATAATCTACATCGATAGTAGAGGACTTGAATAGACTCTCATAGGAGATGACTCACCAAACACAAGAGAATGAAAGGCTTCATTCGAAGTTTAAAAACCTGGAAGCTCATGAGACAAAGAATAATACTCTGTACGTTGAGGAAATGTAGAAAACACACAAGTTGAACATAAGAATTGAAGAGTTACAAAGCCAGTCATTAATGGCTCAGACCTTGGCCCAAGCCAAGGAAAAAATTTGGGTAGATATTAGTCAGGCGATAACTAAAGTATGACCTTCCATTCAAATAATATTTGAGCAGGAAGATCTCATAAACATATGTCAGGTAGCCATTGATGAAGTCAAGTAGCTTCTTAAAAACAAATCAAGTGAGGCTTCATACATGATCAGAGTTCTAAATTCAAAAACCACGGCTGAGTTGGAACAGATTGAAATATGTACAGAACAGAAAACATCTTGGAAATCAAGAAGGTGTTGCAGAAAAATAACTTGATGACTCAGTTAGAAACTAAGTGTCAAACCTTGAAGACTTTTGTCCAAATATTTCATTTTAATTTTAATTTACTTAATCAGAGAGGACTACCAGGATAAGTAGCCCCAAATGACAGGTTGATCAATTTGGAAGAACATTGCTAGAAGCTATATCCTATAGCAACTGATAAATCAAACTTTGCAGGTATAAAGGGGCATATTACAAGGAAATAAGCATTAGAAGCTTTAGATTTTGATTTGACTCTTGAGCATGAAATTAAACATCTTTTTGTAAATAAGCCCACTTTTGAGAAGTGCACCGAGGTTGATGAAGTTTACAGGAAATTGGTAAATCTTGCCATACCAAGTGAAGACCAATGGGATCACTTGTGTGAATTTATTGAGTAAATTTCATCAACAACTGAAGGAAAACTGTGCAGCACTTTTTGGGGACCACATCATCAACAGATTCCTAAAGAATAGTGCTAGCACTTACCAACTTTAAAATTCGTATAATTTTGTACTATTTTTGTATTTTTGTTTTGAAAATATCTAGGAGAAATTTTGTATAAATAAATCCTCCTTCGAGTTATTAAGGTTTGAACCCTTGGATGCACTTTGAGAACAAAATTGTAACTGAGCTGGAGATTTTCAAAATCAATGAAAGGACTCTGAATTTTCCTTCTATAGTTTTGTCTCCTTGTAATTTTTTCATTTTTGCTTATTTCATTATGTATTTCTTCATATATTTAAGTCTATATGCAGAGATCTGGGCAAGATCATACTGAGTATCAGTCATTCTTAATCCCCTGTGAAGTTATCAACAATAATTAGGGACTATCTTATAAGGCTATCTGTTATTGTAAACTCCCCTATATCAATTAATTGTCACACGTATATGCATTTGTTTAAATATATTTTGTCCTATAGGAAATGTTGTTTGCATGTATTCTTTGCTTATAACCAATCAGATATTGGGTTTAAATATTTATCAAGTTATACTTCATCAACATTCTATTATTCATTCACTTTAAATCAATTAACTATAGCTAGGCAAATAGAAGCCCTTTCATCTAGCTTATTAACTATTAAGGCTTAAGCACCTGTTTTCAATAATTCATATCATTGGTCATCCATAAAATTTAAAACCAACAAAACATTTTAGATGCTCTGGCATGACTAACTGACCTAGAGTCATCTTAGAGGACATCAAGTAGTATTAAGGACTATAATTGTCCATATTCACTAAGGAGTTACATATATTGTCTAGAAACTCCTAAGCATATTGGTCTTTGTAGATGACAATACCTCTCCTTTTATGAAAACAAACTGCAAGACTTCACTTATGATTTTTCCCATATGATATTAAAAGTTTCCTTCTAGGGTCTCTCCTATAAATTTTTCCGTGTTTCATCTGAGAGTGCATTCACAGGTACCCTTGGAATTAGCAACCACCATTTCTTCCCTTGGACCTTATTCCTATTACCAAAGTCATCTGCTAGTGCATTACCTCCTTCATCATACCAAAATTTTGTCTAGCCTATGAGATGTAGAGATTCCTTCAAGCATCACACATCATAAAAAGTACAAACACATTAAACATCAACTTTACAAGAGAGGTCTTGATAGTTAAACAAATACAATGACTGGGAACGAAATTGTTACTTCCTTACAATCCACATGCAATCCAACTTTCTCAATGTTGCAAGATTCACATGAATTTCAAACCAAGGCATATAACCATAGATTTTCTTAGCCCTGAATTTTTTAAACAATTAGAATATTACACATTGCATATCTTTTGATAATTCTAAATGCTTGGTAGTCTTGAGATTAAGATATTTTCCCCATCTAAACTATCCATTAGATTTCTTCTTTGAATGACAATTCATTTTTCTTAGTAATAAAATGTATACCACTGCTTGGTTGCAAGGTCACACTCCTATATTTCCCCATATCTTTTGAAATAAATTATGTTTGAAATTAATTATTCAACCATAAATGTAGTGTTATATTGGAATTTTTTCCTTGTGATTAATCGTTGGTCATTTCTGAACTCAAAATTGTTGAGAGTGTTGAAGAAGGGGTAAATGACCTCAAGGTGGGTGATAGTGTCCTTCCTATATTCACTAGAAAATGCAAATAATGCAAGCACTGCAAGTCAGAAGAGAGCAACATGTGTGCTTTGCTAAGAATTGACACTGAAAGAGGAGTTATGACGAGTGATGGATATTAAGGTTTTTCCATCAATGGGAATCCAATTTACCACTTCCTTGGTATGTCCACTTTCAACAAGTATACAATTGCGTATGTTGGTTGTGTTGCCAAAATTAATCTCAAGGCACCTCTTGACAAAGTTTATGTTTTAAGTTGTGGTGTCTCTACAAGTAATTTACTTCCAGATATTTTTTTTCTATTCATTTGTTTTCCATTTTAGATTATTTCCATGTACATATCCACCATAAGAAATATTAAGGACCATAACTATCCATATTCACTAAGCAATTACATATATTGTCTAGAAAATCCCAAGCAGATTGGCCTTTTGCAGATGACAATACCTCTCCTTTTATGAAAACAAATTGCAAGACTTCATTTATGATTTTTTCCATATGATATTAAAGGTTACCTTCAAGGATCTCTCCTTATATGGACTCTCCTTATTATTGGGGTTACCCTTGGCCTAGTTACTTGGATAACATAATTTATTCTTTCCATTTTACTTTAGCTAGCATTATTTCAATTGAAGATTTTGAGAATACTTGGAATTTGATGGAAAAGAGTGAGGTCAAAAATTGACCTCATTCATGTCCATTAGATTCAAAACTACAATCTAGTTATATTTATCTCATACTTTGGGTATAAAAATTGGTAGTGGACAACCTTAGTTAAAATTTCCTAATGCAGTAGGCTATCTACCATCTTGTGAACTCCCATCTGTGGAGATCACAAAAATTATTGTGCTACTCATATACAAAATGCATTGCTAACCATTTTGCATTTATCTAGGAGATTTTCCTATTTGGGTTGTTGTAATATAGGTCATCCTTCTAGATTTTCCCATTGATATGCTTTTCAATGGAAATTGGTGTTTGTCTTTTCTTATTATTTCATTTTTTATACCAATTATTCTTTCCTTTGTTATACCAAACACCAAGCCATCACTTAATGTTCAAAATTTTGACTAACATTTGCTACATTATGACCATGATCATTTTTCATCACCTATCCCTCGATATCCTCCTCTACAATATTATGCAGGCATATCTTACCCTAAGAAATGATCTATCTATGCTTACTTGTTAGGTTTTCTATTCCAACAGTTGTCTAACATCCTTGGAATGTTACACTCCTATATTTTGCCACATATTCAGACATGAAGTAGTTAGGTATCAACTATTATGTTTGAAATTAATTATTCAACCATAAATGTAGTATTTTATGGGAAAATTTTCCCTGTGATTAATTGGTGGTAATTTTTTAACAAAAAATTGTTGGGAGTGTTGGAGAAGGGGTAACATACCTCAAGGTGGGTGATAGTGTCCTTCCTATATCCACTAGAGAATGCAAATAATGCAAGAACTGCAAGTAAGAAGAGAGAAACATGTGTGCTCTTCTAAAAATTGACACTGAAAGGGGAGTTATGATAAGTAATGGAAATTCAAGGTTTTCCATCAATGGGAATCCAATTTACCACTTCCTTGGTGTGTCCAATTTCAGCAAGTACACTATTTTGCATGCCAGTTGTGTTGCCAGAATTAATCCCAAGGCACCTCTTGACAAAGCTTGTGTTTTAAGCTCTGGAATCTCTAAAAGTAATTTACTTCTAGATCTTTTTTCTAATCATCTATTTTCCATTTTAAATTATTTCCATGTACATATCCACCATGAGAAATATTAAGGACTATAACTATCCATATTCACTAAGCAGTTATATATATTGTCTAGAAAATCCCAAAGTACATGTTATGCCATCATTACATCAAGAGATCACCCCTACCAATCAATGTCAATATGAAAAAAACATGCTAAACTATCATTGCATGAAAACAACCTTCCTCCAACCCAAAAAATGTACTGCAAGTACATGAGATCTAAATCCTATATCTAGCTTTTCACTATTTTTTCTATGTCAATTAGATGATGTAAGAATTAAATAGCTATGCCCATTACCCCAATGCTCCCTCCATTTGAATAATTTTTCCTTGTTGGAACAAGCTCCACTATGTAATTAGTATGGGAAAGAAGCCAATCCATCTCTCTCCACCATTTGGTCTTCCTATCCTCTTTCAATGGCTCAAGCCTCTACAATTCCCCAAATAGAGAAGTTTTCAAAGAACATTTATAATTCAAACTATATTACCATGTTATAGGACAAAATGACCTCCTCATCAACTCAGAGGTGAAAGGCAGGACGACTGAAGCAAAGACCACAATTGCAGGCCTTGATTCCACACTAACGCTCTCTGCACACTGCTAACATGATTTATAAAGCTTGTTACCAAGCATAGAGGAGCGTTACTCACCCTGCTAACTCAAGTTGTTAGACCAGGGGGAGCGTTAGTGAACCTAAGGGAAGTTCAGTGGGTCAAGCCAACGAATCTGCTCACAAATATCTAGATATTATCCCTAAATTTGCTCAAGAAAAACAAGGAAACTCCAAAAATCGAGATATTTGGAGAAACTATAATCTGAGAATGAAGGCAAATGGGAAAAAGCTTGAAAATGGGGCAGGTTCATGGCTTTTGCCCTAATGAACTCTAGGAGGAGCTTGGCAGCCCTAATTCGATTGCTACATAAGCAGTGAGAGGGCCATTGTGAAAGGGGTCAGAGCATTTGGAAGGATAGCCCATTTATTTGTTGTGAATTGTCATACACTTGAAGAAGTGAGCTGAAAGAGGGAGAGAGAGAGGAAGAAGGGGTAAAGGAAGGCTAATACAACAGATGGTTGTAATCACTCTTCCATTATAAATATAGAACTCCAATTGTGTTCCCTATTCCATAGTGTTGGTAATGTTGTTCATTTATTTGTTCATTCTCATGTTTGTCTAGATGAGTAGTTAAGTTATACACTAATATATGTTTATTGTGCATTATTACATTAGTTTTCAAGAGTGTATGCTGTGATTGGTTTGCCTTGTCCTTTGTGCAGAAATTGTCTTGGAGCCGGCCTTGAAGGAGTTCCTGCCGCATAGAGATCTCCAAACAAATCTAGAAGGAACTAAAGGTGATCCTCTTTCCATACCTTGTCAATTTATGTTTGATAGATGAACATGTGCATAATGTTGAAAATGCAACAAGATGATGGAGCTTAGTGAAAATAAGTCGCCTTCACTAAGTGGGCCTGCAGGTTATTTTTGGTGCAAAGTCTATTTTTAGACATATGGATCATGGTCTATGAGATGCAGGATGCTGTTTATGGATGATTGGTCATGTTGGTAAAAATAGATGGACTTCTATTTTTGGTTCATAGCGGAGTGATCAGAGTCTATTTTTAGACTGCCAGGCTAAAAATAGAAACAGTCAAATATTATTAGCCCTTAGTAATATTTGGACTATAAACATTACCTTATTCTCTTAGAGCACTTCAGTTCGAGCTACAGATGTGGAACATGCAGCTGAAAGAAGGAATCACTTGGTTTCTTATGTGTTAGTTGAGCTATTTCTTGGAGAACTTCAGTTAGAACTCATGCATGTGAGTTCTGTGGAGTTGGATGTGGAGTTGATGGAGTTGTGTTCAGTTTGACTTAGTTGAACTAGTTGTATTTAGTCTAACTAAAGAATACACTAGTGATGAGTTGTGTGAATTGATTGTTAATTAATTCACTAATTATTAACTCATAAAGCAACTAAAGAATACATCAGTTAACTCAGTGCATGGACAGTTCAACAGAGACAGGTGTTAGAGGTAAGTGACAGGGTGAGTTGTCACTATCAGTTGTGCATGATATTTGCACATGCATGGATTGAGTAATGCCAATGAGGATTGCGTAGTGTGGGCCAATATCAAGGCAATTGTAGCTTGTGCTCACATGATTTTCACTTTGCATTGTGTAGTGGAGGCAGGCAAAACAGAGGAGGAGATTTGAACCTGTGACTTGTTCGTCTGAGCTAGTTTTGTGTGTAACAGGTGGAGATAGTACTGAGTACTTGTGAGGAGTATTGTACTATGTATTGTTACATGTTCTCAATAATTATAATATACAGATAGTGTGGGGTTTTCATCTGTATGCTTTCCCCGGGTTACATACTGTGTTAATGTGTGCATGAGATTGATGTTTCATTGTTTTTAATGATGCTAAATTGATGATCAACGTAGAGGAGGTTATGTATTATGCATGTATTCCATAATAGTGTATAATCGGGATAATCTCTGTGAATAAGTGTCAAATTATTCAAAATTTCTACATGGTATCAAAGTTCTTTGAGTTGTAGAAAAAGTTCTACATGATATCAAAGCGAGGATTGATCATCAAATCTATTATTCAGAAAGTGATTACATTTTATTTCTTCAGGAAGAGTCTGTAATCGGGCCAGGTAGCCTATGGATTCATCCTTCTTTTGGAAGGTGAGATATTCGGTGAATGCCCATACAGTCGATCTCTGTACAAAAAATACTTTGTTCTCACGAATTTTAGATCAGAAGCGGTTGAGTTTTGAGTTGGTGGAATGGCGCTCAAGGATAAACTCAGAAACATCTAAGTGTGAGAATGGAGACAGTATGCCCCAGTATCTCACGAAGTTCACCCAATTTTGAGATGACCTGGGAAGTGTGGGGGTGACTGTTGATGATGAGGATTTGGTGAGCTTGGCTCTCCTTGGTCTTCCGAAGAGTTGGCATTCCTATCAGGACTCTGTCAATGGTCGGGAGAAATTGTCAGGATGGGAGAGACTTTGGTCGGATCTTGTGCAAGAGGAGATCAGGCGGAGCACGAGAGACAGTTCTTCATCCATGCATGATGAGGAGAAATGCGCGTTAGCGAGTAAGGTGAAGAAGGGGAAGGAGAAGGGTTCTTTTTCCGAATCCAGTTCTTCCAATGATGGGAAGAAGGTTGACAAATCGAAAGTACGATGCTTTCGTTGTCATGAGTTGGGCCATTATGCTACTAATTTCCCAAAGAAGAAATCCAAGAAGGGATCTGGGGAAGGATCTGAAGGTGAGGCACTTGCTTCACAGTTCGAGTTAGATTTCACACTCTTCGCATGCATGGTTTCATCCATGGTGGGAAGTGGTTGGTTTCTTAACAGTGGAGCTTCTTTCCACATGACCAGTGACAAGAGTTTGCTCAGTACTTTGGAGGAGAAATATCTCCAGATACTCATAGCGATGGGTAATGATGAGAAGTATAGTGTCTCACGTGTAGGCACAGTTTTTTTTTAGTGGGAGCATGGAGCTCACCTTACCTTGATCGATGTCAAGTATGTACCAGGACTGAAGAGAAACTTGGTGTCGATCGTGATGTTGGAATATGGAGGCTATGATGTAGTCTTCAGTAAGGGAAAGGTTTTCCTTAGACACATCATCACTAGACAGGTGAAGAAGATTGGTTCACGGGTCAAGAACTTGTATGCTCTTGAGGTTTAAGATGCATGAAAAGCCTTGAGCAACGAGGCAACTGATGGAGATTTGGTGGTTGAGAGGGAGCGTATATTACCTCTCAACATGCAGAGCCAGAAGAAGTCTTAGACGATTGTGGAGGAGCCACGATTGGTGTAGCAGCTTCAGGAGGTTTTGGAGCAGCCACAACAAGGGAAGCTGAGAGGAGATCGAGTAGAGAGATCTACTCATGTAGAGACCTCCAGTAGGGAGAAAATTTGAGCCAGGTGGACCGAGGGATCGCATACATCCATACCTCCAGGTAGGAGGTGGGGTGATGTGGATTGATCGTCCCAAGGAGGAGGGGCAGGATCCTTGAGGTACCCAACCTCTTGGATGAGACCTTGCTACGGGAGCCCCGATGTGGAGTAGCAGGAACTGACTGATTGGGTAGAGACAGATGCAGATGGAGCAGTAAAGAGAGTGACAGTGTAGGGAATCCAAGGACAACGCATAGCTAGCAGGCTGCAGCAATGCGAGAGGCACAAGTGTTTTGCACAGTGCTAGGTGGCACAGAGAAGTGTGCAATGGCACGAGATGCATGGAGATGTTGCAGTAGCACAGATGTCAGAGAGGGAGCACTTGTCAGCAGCAGATAGAGCTTCAGCATCAGAGTATGTTCCTAGCCCAATAGAGTGGTCAGTTGGGAGTGTTTTTGTTCCAAGTGTTGTTGGAGCAAAGTGGACAGGGCAAATGTGTTGCATGCAGAACATTCCAGAGTTGCAGGATAGGGGATTGTAGATAATCCATATATTGTTGAGAGGGAGTGTTGAAAAATGCAACAAGATGATGGAGCTTAGTGAAAAGAAGTCGCCTTCACTAAGTGGGCCTGCAGGCTATTTTTGGTGCAAAGTCTATTTTTAGACTATATCTATTTTTAGACATATGGATCATGCTCTATGAGTTGTAGGATGCTGTTTATGGATGATTGGTCATGTTGGTAAAAATAGATGGAATTCTATTTTTGGTTCACAGCGGAGTGATCAGAGTCTATTTTTAGACTGCCGGGCTAAAAATAGAAACAGTCAAATATTATTATCCCTTAGTAATATTTGGACTCTAAACATTATCTTATTCTCTTGGAGCACTTCAGTTCGAGCTACGGATGTGTCACATGCAGCTGAAAGAAGGAATCATGTGGTTTCTTATGTGTTAGTTGAGCTATTGCATGGAGGACTTCAGTTAGAACTCATGCATGTGAGTTCTGTGGAGTTGATGGAGTTGTGTTCAGTTTGACTTAGTTGAACTAGTTGTATTTAGTCTAACTAAAGAATACACTAGTGATGAGTTGTGTGAATTGATTGTTAATTAATTCACTAATTATTAACTCATAAAGCAACTAAAGAATACATCAGTTAACTCAGTGCATGGACAGTTCAACAGAGACAGGTGTTAGAGGTAAGTGAAAGGGTGAGTTGTGACTATCAGTTGTGCATGAGATTTGCACATGCATGGATTGAGTAATGCCAATGAGGATTGCGCAGTGTGGGCCAATATCAAGGCAATTGTAGCTTGTGCTCACGTGATTTTCACTTTGCATTGTGTAGTGGAGGCAGGCAAAACAGAGGAGGAGATTTGAAACTGTGACTTGTTCGGATCTGAGCTAGTTTTGTGTGTAACAGGTGGAGATAGTACTGAGTACTTGTGAGGAGTATTGTACTATGTATTGTTACATTTTCTCAATCATTATAATATACAAATAGTGTGGGGTTTTCATCTGTATGCTTTCCTCGGGTTACATACTGTGTTAATGTGTGCATGCGATTGATGTTTCATTGTTTTTAATGCTGCTAAATTGATGATCAACGTAGAGGAGGTTATGTATTATGCATGTATTCCAAAATAGTGTATAATTAGGATAATCTCTGTGAATAAGTGTCAAATTATTCAAAATTTCTACACATAACTTGGTAGCTCCTGCAGATAATCTTACAGTCTGTCGAAGGTCTCGGGAAGGCCTTTGAGGGTAGTTTTCATTCCAATACATTGTGCATTTTACCCCATAGCATACCACTAAGGGATCCATTATGATGTAACCTAATTTCTTCTTAAAAGAGTTATTTCTAAAAGAAAATTCAATAAATTCAATTAGGAGCAGAGGATGAATAGGGAGTTTGGTGGTTTACATCCATATTCAATGTTTCTCAAACCCTTAATCTCCAAAATGGAATAGTAATAACAAAATACTATAAATTGTTCTCAAACATTACATTAGTCACTACATAAATAGGAAGGCATGGCTTGACAGGCCATGAATTAATTATTGCATCGCTATCTGGGAAGGTATAGGTTATTTGATTGGAAATTCTTTGTAGTTTACAAGAAACAACCTGTAAGTGGTAAACTTCCAAAAAGCTACATGTTTTTGGGGAGTGGAATATTCTTTTGTGTAAGAACCTTCCTCTAAGATGCCACATTTCGAGGGGTCTCTTCTGTGAAAATGGCCAAGACATGCACTAGGTTTCGTCTGACAAATTATTAGTACAAACTACCTTAGACTCAATTACCAATCAGATATCACAAGATAACACAAATCGACCACGTTAGGAGAGCAACATGTTCATGGGGAGATTGAATCTATGTCTTAACAATGAAAGGGAATTCAATTTATTGCTTGGTCACATCCACTTGAATTCCAAAAGAATTCATTACTTTATTACATCATCTGATATAAATGATCTAATGTATCTTTGGATTTACTAAGAACTTAGAGAGATCAAAATAAAAATTGAGGTGCAAACCCATTGGTGCTTAAAAGATGTCAGATTAAGATGAAACTATGCTAAATTATTTTATTCTTATATATTTCATTTTTCTTTTGAGTATTAATAACTCCTTTCTTTTCATTTTGATGTACAACTATTACACACTGATGTGACCTATCTCACATATACTAGGTTGTAGACTGCACTTAACTTCTCTGGGTGAAATAATAGTTTGAGTTTGAGAAGAAATAATTCTTCACAGATAATAATATCATATAAATTTTGAACTGATCAATGACCATTGAAAGGTTTAAAAAAAATAAAGGAAAATCTATTGTGATGCTTATGGATAATAGGTCAACAATAAGTTTTTGTAGAATTAATGGAAAATAAGTGAAGGGACTGTATACATTGCAGAGTTTTATTTCTTGACAACTAGATTTTCCAGCATATATACTTGGTTGTGGCCATCCTTACTCATCTAAGGAGTGGTTTATTCATAAATTTCCTAGGTATTCGATATTTTATTCCTCTTTGGCGCATACAAAATATTTCAAAGGACCTTGTATCCCTCTTTTTAAAATATTTGTTGTTGTGAGGATTTTTCCATGAACAACTGTCAAATAGATAAAATTTTATTGTAGGAAGACACTTTTCATGCCATATTATTTTCTAGGTTGCACACTTGTGTAGCATTTTTTATTTGATACCCATTTTTCATTATGTAATCACTTGCTTGTTATCCCATTCTCTGTTTGTCTATATTGATCCACTTGCAGATTTGACCCACTTAATTTTATAAGAGTGTGGACAATTGAACATTTAAACTTTCCGGAAGATTTGGCATTTTCCATCTATTCCATAATCCATTTCCTTGTTCATCTGATTCTCTGATGTCTTTGAGGTGAATTATATCATTTTGTGCCATCCACCACTTTAGGTTTGTAGTATCTTTACGATGGTGTAGAGGTTGTTTTCCTAGAATTCTGTCCTCCTAGGTTTTGAACTTTTCCCCATTTATGGAATCCATGAGAGATTGCTTTGTATGGTGTTTACTGCTGCTTGATAGTTTCCAAATTTTTGATGCTTTTATATCTTGAAGTTGACTATCTAGACTATGCAGCCAATTTTGTTGGGTGCGGGATCCCCCAAGGGAAGTTTTGGAGCTTAAATCCCTAATTTTGACTAAATCCGATGTAAAGGCTCTATGTTTTGTGGGCGCAGAACGCGAACTTGTAAATGAGTCATAGGGTTGTTCGCCCTCATTTTTGTAAATGTAATGTTGGCTTTAGAGATCTACCCATGGTTCATGGACCATGGGATTGTATAAATAGAGCGAGGCTCTCAGTTGTAAAGGAGGAGAATCAATTGATGGATGGATGAAAACGAATTGAGTCTTATCAAAGTGTAGAGTCGAGTCTTGGGTCATAGAGTAGGAGAAGGCTCTGCAGCTGAGTGCATAGAGGCCTAGTAGTCTGCAGCTGAGTGCGCGGATCCCCGCAACTGAGTGCACAGGGCTTGTAACCATTAGAGATGTAATACAGAGAAGTTTCATATCATTTATGTGTATCTTTTCCTATTTTATGCATTGAGTATATTGGGTATGAATTGCAATTTTACTGTTTATATGCACAAACTTATATGATGATGTTAACTAAGAGAATATAAGACAAAGCATATGTTTACGATAAGTTAACTAAAAATTATAAGAATATAAGTAAGATCTGCGGTGTAACTTGGGCAATTAGCGCAGATCGCTACCTTAGTAGTGTGAAAGCAGCTTAGCCCCTGGTTAGGGATGCGTGAAGGTGATTATAACAGATCATGAAGACCTCACAGGTTAGGGTAGTGCGTGAAGTAACCTCCATGAAGGTATTCATTGTTGGACTAAACCAACCCCTAAGAGATCTCAAGGGTGTGGAAACTTGGTTCCAACATCCCCCCATATTACTTCGGGTGAGACCTCAGTCCACTCTCCGCGGGTTGTTGCCGAATGGGCTAGTAGTGTAGGGATTTTTTTGGCTAATTAACTCTGACACTAAGTTAGGCCCCCTCAAGCCAAAAAATGGTTCCATTGTCGGGACTAGAATCTGCATAGAGATGTCTGATGTCGTATCATTGGAATCCAACTAAGAAGGAAATTGAAGGTTGGTTGGATAGGATAATTCACGAGTTCGCGGTGCAACAGAACAGGAATCTGTGACTGACAAAAGAAGAGTGGTTAGACTACTACCTATACACAGAGATCCACGAAATATTCTTGGCATCTTTCCATACTGAGCTGTATGATTGGATCGCGAAGCTAGTAGATAGCCAAGGAAGGTGGAAACTCGACAATCCTATTGTGTGGACCCAAAGTTGGTGCAAATATTGGACGCATCAGAGGATAAGATTACACATGCTATTGATCACTGGATCGATCAGATTATAGGAAGATTCATTACTGAGTTTGCGGTAGATACTTAAGTCAGCTATAGCGAGTCAGAGTGACACTTTCTCAAAGGACCACGAGGTAAGTACATAAAGTCTCTGAATACTTGGATTAAAATGATAATGTGTGAAAAGAGGGTTATGTAATTATCTTTATTTTTAGAGCTACGCGAAGTGGAAACCTACAGAAACAAAGGAAGTAAGGGACTAGAGAATAGCCCTTTCATTTCACCTCCGCAAGGGGATGACGAAGAGCTCACGAAGGTCTCTTTGCAAAGTACGATCCATTTGATAAGGCAAAGGATTCCATGCATACCACCCCCACCCACACCGCTGCCAGCTTCAACGCCTTCACTTCCATCTTCACCCGTACCACCTCTGCCACCACCGCGAGTCAATATGGCAAGCACGATAAAGTTCCCTGTGTTCAAGGGAGTAGGAAATGAGGATCTGGACTAGTTTTGGTTCATGATAAGAGCCGTATGGGAAGCACATGGAATTACAGATGAAAATATAAGGAAAGCGACATTGGTTAGCACCCTACAGGACCGTGCGTTGACCTGGTATTTAAGCATTCTAATGATAATTCGAATTTGGGGATTGCGGATATCCAAACTGCGCTAAATAAGGAATTTAGTAAGACGAATTCAGAAGTGCAGTCGATCATTGAGTTCAAAGAGATCATAATGCAACCAGGTGAGACTCCTTGAGAGTTGGATCAGAGGCTGAAGTGCACAATTCACGAAGCTAATATGGCTTTGACGGATGGACAAGACCACGAATAATTTGTAGCATCGCTAACGCTACATTTGAGGAATGCGCTGTCGCAACAGAGGTTAACGACTCAGGAAGAAGCCTTGGAGATCGAAATGAGACTGCATGAGACCCCAATGCATGATCCTAACTTGGGAGTTCAGCAGATCCACGCACAGTTGAAAAACTTATGCCTTGAGATGTAGAGTCTGAAATAGGATAGGACAACTCGACCAAAAGTGAGCGAAGAAGTGTGGTGTGTAAAATGCAAGGGTCAGGGTCATGATGAGGACCACTACTCGGTGTTCATGAATTACCTCAAGAGAGGAGGACCAATTCCATTAAGACTGGAGGCACAAGTAGGACCTAGCGCGGTGCCTGCCTTGCGGTGTGTGATTTGTCAAATAAGAGGGAAACATGCTATGGACAACTGCCATTTGTTACAGAAGTATACACAAAATTCGCAGCAATTGTTCTGTAACTTTTGTAGATCAATGGGACACGATGAGCACATTTGTAGAAATTATGAGTTAATGATGGATATAACTCCCACCTACAGAGTTCAAGCCGAATTGCGACCCCTAGACCTGAATCTAGGAGTGGCGCGAATAGGATTTGAGGGGCGCAGACAAGGCCGAGGAGGAAGATGATTTGGAAGAGGTTGCAGACAGCTGATATGCTATAATTGTGGATGGCTGGGACATTATGCCCATGATTGTATGAACCCAACATGTCCATCATGTTTGTATTGTACCTTGTTTGATCATGAGACAAAAGATTGTCCTACGCTGATAGCCAGAATACGTGACAAGGGAGCATTACCACCTCCCCTGACTCAGAACATGTAGATGATGAGGTCTGAGCCACACGAGGAAGATCCAAATGTGAACATTGTGCTCCGAAGTGGAATTGTGATGGGAGATGATAAAGGAAAACAACGTACCAACAACCTTATGGGCTTATAGGACAACGTGCAAGAAAATGATGGAACATATGCCTTCTAGGCTGGCATATGGAGCGAACGTTGCAATGCCGATGGACTATGTCATGCCTAGTCCACACATAGTAGTGCCCTCAGATATGAAGGTTCGCATAGCCTTGGAAGAAGGTGTTAGGGCTTAAATCTACCTCAGGCTAAGAAACGAAGGTCTAGGGTAACATCAAACCACGCTTAACCTGGTAGCTAGCCCTACCAGGTCGGGAGAGGGCTCTCTCCTTGTCAATATCAATGAAAATTTATCAAAGAAGGCTTGAGATGATTGATATAAATACTAATTTTAGGCTAGGTATGTTTTCTCAGAGGAATTTCATTGATTTTAATCGTTGGTTGTTGGATCAGATGGGGAAGGCAGCTTTGGGTCCGGGAAATCAACACAGATTTGTAGAGGTTTCTGTGGGGCAACGTAGGAAAGTATTTTATCACTTTGAAATGAGTGTAATGGTGAGTCTAAAGACTGGTGAGGAGATGGAGAGGGCATGCAAGTGTCATGAGTCCTCTTCAAATAGTAGAAAACATGTAGAACTAAATAAACCCCAAGGTAGAGCACTGAAACACCAATGAATTCCACCTTTCAAACTTGATTCATTTAGTTATGCAGAAAGAGAGAGATGATGGCACACATAAACATAATATCAACTGAATTACAGAAAATAAAACAATGCTAAATCACATTAACACAAGAATCCCACAAAATGCTGCAAAACCCTAGTTTATTTCCTTGCCAAACTGTAGAAGTGATGTACAAAGTAGCTCAATGCATCCACAAGAGTTCAACCTTGAAAAATGACTAATAAAGTACAAGATATAGGCCTCAAACCACCCATGCTAGCCATTAGGGGTCAAATCCATGAGTCTAGGAGCTGTTTCAACAAGATCTAAACTAGGAACTGAAAAATAGGCAGTGGAACAACTTGCCTCTAAAACTATGGAAACTGGTTCATTTAGTTCAAAACCACCTATACATGATGTATCTACCTCCTTGAGTCAATTTTTATCATTTCTACATCAAAGTACATCAATTTAAATCAAGTTACATCATGAATTTGACCATGAGAGAGAAAAAGTCAAACTGAGAAAAAACTAGGCGAAAATTTTGAGTTTTGAGCAAAATTGAGCAAATTGTGCCTGATGTAAGATGATCAACTACTTTTCTAGGCATGAGGCAAGCTGTTCAACTAATTTTCTTGGCCAAGGAATCTTCAGCCAAGATTCTAAGTTTGTGTTGCTCCTTTTTGGCCTTTAAGGCTCTCCCTAGCTTGGCTTTTAGGCTTCTTATTCTCGCCTTACAAATTTTGTTCCGAGCCAAATAGTGGTAGGCCATGTGTCACAACATTTTCTTCTCCTTATTAGCCTTGTCAAGAAGCTTCTCAAGGTGGACATTCACTCTTTCCAACCATGATTCTCGGTCAGCCTCTCTTTCTTGCTCTAGTGAAGTCAGCTTGATTTTTCTCCTTTTTGTCATTTGCCAGTTTTCCCTGATGTTTTGTAGCTCCATGATTGTTTGTTTATCCTCCAGTTGTTTGTTCTATTGTTCAAGGTAATTAATGACCCATTTAGCCCTCTCAAGGTCAAGTGATAGGCTTCGGATCTCAACTTCTTTCTCCTTGATGATATCATTCTTTAGCTTTGAGCTTTGGGAGCCCAAATCAATGTCCTCTTCCTCAATCAAAATGAAATCCCTGTCTTAGCCTTCAGAAGGCCCTTCCTCATGCAATGGTTTCTTCCCTCTGTCTTGTACCTGATCTCCTGAAGGAGAAGGCAAAGCCCCTTTCACCCCAAGTGAAGATAACATTTTCCTGTTTTCTAGTGAAGAGAACGAAACCCCTTCCACCCCTGGTGGAGATAATACTCATTTTTCAGCGGAAAATAGCCTCCTTGCCCCCTTATCATAAGTTATAAACACAAGAATGTGAGCCTCAGTTTTGCTCTCATGCTCTCTTTGTTGCCCTAAAGATCTAGCTTCCTCTTAAGGTTCTGCAAACATTTGGGGCCCCTTGAAAATCTCATGGGCAATAAAGGTTTCCCATGGCACTCCCAACTAAGTCAGCTAATGCATAACAACAATTTTGATGAAAACAAAGTGATAAATGCTATTGAGCTGCTGTGGGTATGGTTTCCTCTTTGCAATTACAGTCATCCTCTCTAAGTTTTTGCAAATGAAGTATGGTATGCTCATCATTCTAACCCTAGTAAAATGCATAAGAAACCTGATATGATAGGCATAGAGTCTAGAGAACCTTCCCTCATTTGTGAAGTATTTAATGATGAGTTTCATTAATGGCACATACCGGTCCTCCAAAAACTTGAAAGGAAACATACTACCCAATTGGCTAAGATATCTAGCTTTGAACACATATTTCATTAAATTTGGAAGTATTCAGTGGATCTAGAATATATAATTTTATCTAGATTAAGTTTTTTCAAAATGGGGAATTAGAAATTCACTTAGTTCACTAATTTTAATGTAGATATTCGTCATTTTTTGTGAAAAAAATATCATGATAAACTTTATTAAACAAATTCATATAAACTTGCAAAAGCAAATCTTTCATGTCTAAATCTTGGATTCCTTACATTATCTATTTTAATATTTTTTATGGTTTATATTAAAATATAAGTTTGTTAAGGTTGTTTTATGAAAAGAATGGTGTATTTTACTATTATTAACACATTTAATGATAATCCAATATAGTAAATATCATGTATGTGTTAAGTTACAATTATTACTAAGACGATGTTGGCACAATTTAAAAGTCTATCACCTTTGCAACACTAGTAATATCGTTGAAGATTTAAAAAATCTCATAGATCATTGAGTTTATACTCATATGGATTTAAATTTCAAAATACTTGTGACGCTACCAACCTTCTTGATCTTTTAACTAAACAAAATTATGATGAGCTTGAAACACTTCTTTTATTGCTTTTTGAGCATAACAATAAAATTCGAAATAATTTTGGGTAATACCTTTTTGCCTTCTTATATACCATATTTTGTCTTAGTGGATGATAATCATCATTATCACCATAATCATTTCATACTATTGTAGGAAATTTGCACCATTTTAGAGTTGATGAGAAAATATTTCTTTAGGATCAAATTAAATGTTGAATGCGAGTAGTAGCATAATTTATTTTTATTTATTATTTGTACTTTTGTGTTAAAAACTAAGTTGATTGAGGCTTACTTAATGAATAATAGATTAATATGCAAGATACATATTAAGTATAAAATTATTTAATGACAAATGATCATAGTAATGTGTCCAATATATACCAACATAGGTCCATGTTAAGTACAAATGTAGGGAACAAATTCCTTCACGTGCAAGCATTTTTAGAGTGCAAAATACAATGTGTTATTTTTCATTGTTGAAACTGCATTTTGAATGCTAAATAGAGTATACATAAGACTAATAAAAATTTTAACTATAAAAAACTTATATTTTTTATATATAGATATATATGAAGTTGATATTAACATAAATTAGTTAACATAGATCTTCAAATAGTTTATTTGAATCTCTAGTTGAAATATTTTTGAAAAGTATAATATTTAAACATCTAATTCACACATTTTTTTCTTCTAATTACTTTACAACATATTCATTTTTTTATTTTTCTATTTAGAACATAATTTTTATTTTAAAGGGGCACAAACGGATAGACAAACTTACACATCTCCTCATACTGGGTTGTAGGATGAGCCTCTCGACTCAATGACTAATCATTTTAATGACTAAAATCAATCACAAATTAGAATAGTAACAAAGTAGCACAATTTGATTATTTTCAAATACAAAAGGAAAGAGATAAAATTGACTAAACTATTTATTACAAATGTTTAGTTTTTATTCCTGTAGTGTTTAAGGATATTGTATTGAAAAGAACATATTAACATTCATCTAAAACTTAGATTCCTTACATCATTTCTATTATCATTAATATTTATATTTATGTATTAAATTACATAAATAATAATAGATTTGACTCATGAATAATAGATTTTGTAAAAAAAAAATTACCTATAAAGTTTTTTAACAATATATTAATATTGTTTTTCTTACTATTATTGACCATTTTAAATTGACACTAACTACTTTTCCTAAGTTGAGTACAAATTTATTATAATAGTACAATGTTGGCACCACTTCAAAATCTATAAGAGGAAATATTTTATAAGTCGAGTTGTGTTGTTCAATGATCAAGATTTTTTTTTATAAATTAGAGTGCAACAAAATAGCAAATTTGATTTATATCAATTATAATAAGGAATATTAAGGAAAGCTCACTTCAAACATTATTACAAGTGTCTAGCATCTATTCATTAAGTTTTTAAATGATTTACATTAAATAAAATACTAATTAGGTACCCCACTATTGTTTTAATAGACCAAGTTTAGAAGATGTTTTTAAGTGTATTATTGAATTTGATTATGCATATTTGATATGGTGAGAAGTCATGTTGGTCAAATAAAGCTTTGAAAACTTAAATATTTTATGGCAATGTCATGTAATTTGTATCAACACATGATTACATTGAAATACTAAATAATATAAAACTCAAAAAATAATATGAAGGTAATATTTTATATACAACAAATATTGAAAAGTGTATCTGAATGTATATTAATAGATCCTTCGAAAAAAATTACATTCATGAATCATATAAACCTAATCTTAAGATATTTGTTCTTGCAGTGTTCTTTCTTTGGCATCCATGCCCACACTATGGTATTAATTAGAATAGAACCAAGTTCTGTGTCATCAAGATTTGGTATCCAATATTGCTCTAATTCCATTGCATTTCCCTGACATAGGCTTCCACTAGTCAACCTTTACATGAAGATTCTCAATTTCATTATCCCTAAAGATATCTGAGGTGGATTTTGACATCCAAATCAAATATAAAACTCAAAAAATAATATGAAGGTAATATTTTATATACAACAAATATTGAAAAGTGTATCTGAATGTATATTTATAGATCCTTCGAAAAAAAATTACATTCATGAATCATATAAACCTAATCTTAAGATTTTTGTTCTTGCAGTGTTCTTTCTTTGGCATCCATGCCCACACTATGGTATTAATTAGAATAGAACCAAGTTCTGTGTCATCAAGATTTGGTATCCAATATTGCTCTAATTCCATTGCATTTCCCTGACATAGGCTTCCACTAGTCAACCTTTACATGAAGATTCTCAATTTCATTATCCCTAAAGATATCTGAGGTGGATTTTGACATCCAAATCATTTCTCATGCATCCTCATTTCTTGATCTAACTAGCAACATCCTTCCTTTCTCAACATCAATCATCGGATTGAATGTTGGCTTTGGCTTTTTTCATTTGGATCCAACATATATTGGTTCATCTATCGCATTATCAAAATCTCCATCCATAATACTTGAGATTACATGGAGTGCATTACAATCAACATCAATGCTTTGCCTTCTCTTGGGCCAGAAATCCTCAGAAGATGAATCACTTCCATCTATTATTCTATGATCATTATAGATTCCATCTAATGTATCAAGAACTCTTTCCCAATACAATAATTTATTTTTCCATTCCTCTGTAACAGTTGGTGAATCCTCATTCCCGATAGTGTCTTTCCACATTTTTATGTATGATGTTATCCCTTCATTTAGTTATTTTAAATAGACATCATTCTGTTTGGAAGCTTAGAAAGATGTCTTCCCTATGGGAATTATAGGTCAACCTTCATCATCTCCATAACTCAACTTGTTCTGACCACTTAGTATCTCTAATTGATTCCTTGTACCTTAGTATTGAAACATCATTGAGTACAAGAAATTGGAAGTATTAGACATTAAGATGTCCAACTAGTGCATTTTTCCCTCCTTGGTGTATCCATTAAGGAAACTTTTGAAGTCATAGACCTTGTCAATAAGTATAGGTGGAAACACTCGATTTTCTTCAATTATGCTATATGTATCAATCATTTCAGGTTAAGAATATATATCTTTACTTTTTAGGTTGGAAGGCATTCTTCTGTAGGTTCCATCTATGTATTCATGAGTGTGCCCCACAGGCAAGAACCCAACCTCAATAGTGATGAAGACACCAAGTGCAGTTAAAAGTGATAGAAACATGAAAAGATAGCGATTCTTATTATCACTTGCTGCATTGTCCAACTGTAACAACAAATGTCGAGGAAGAGGTTTAAAATCAACATTTTGACTTTTTGATCTTCCATGAGATATAAAATCATCCTTGTACACTTGACATTTTGAGTAAATAGAGGTGTCAAGTAATGCATTTGTAAGTGGGTTTTTTGAACTTCCACTTCCATAAAGTAGATCACCATACATATCCATTTGTGGGTCTTCAAGGTCCCTTAAGCACTTTGCAAGGGATGTAATAGTAAATTGTGATCCCATATGTACAAATGGTAAAGAGAAATGACCAAAACCTCTTGTCTTATGCCCATGTGTAAGCATACCTGTCAATGAAAACCTAAATTTGTTCCTACAACAGATTTTGATTTGACACGTAGCCTTGGGATTGAAGTCTTTGTTTCGTCCATTTTATCATGGATAATGCTCAAATACTCCTTTGGAAATTGCTCTAACATAATTATGTGGGCATAGTAGCATTATTTTCCACACATAACAATCTTGTTATGTTTGTTCAACCTACCTCGTGCCTTTTCTTCCAACTCTTTTGTAGTTTTTGACTTCATTTGTGCTTTCAACACAATACATTCACCACATTTACTGAAGTTGGTGTTCTTTGAAAATGCCACATCTCGAAACTTAGTATTCCAGATCTTGCTCATTGTAGATTGTGATATTGATGGGTAATTGAGCTTTTGAAGAGCCTCATTGATCTCTTTTAACAAAGAATTTTGTGTGTAAGTCGAAGGAAGCAATCTTAAAGGAGAGTATGTTCCATCTTCTTCAACTTGACGTGTTTGGTTTGGTGAAAATTCTGAATTATCCATTACAATTTTGTGCAATATTTCTATGGCTGCCTTTGTGTGAGCTCGTGCTTTGCATGTGTTGGTGTTACCATGAATAGCTTTTATCTATCCATGTTGGAAATAATGTTGGTAGTTATAAAATGTGCTTTGAGGAATCTTATGTATCTTATACCAGGCTTTCTTACAAATAATATTCCCATTAAATCTCATGTCCTTTACATTTCTAGCAATAGGTGGTAGGCCATGGCCATGGCTCTTTCACATGACTGTGTTTGACATGAGTGAATTTAAGACAAATTCCCTAATACCATTTTTATTTATTTATCTCATACCCCTCCTAGCACCTGCAATGGCCTTCCTATCCACATGTTGAAGACAATCTTTTCTACAACATACACCTGCTGCCAAAAGTCAAATTGCTTTCACTTCATCTATTTTTGTTTGACATTTTGCAATTTTTTTTGTAGCCATAACTCATTTAATCCATTTATATTGCCTTGTTACATGCATATCAATTGAGTTTCTATCTTTTTCATTACAAAGATACCCATCCCATTTGTTTAAGGGATTTGTGTCCTCTATAACATCCCATATCACCATTTCCTTGGGTGGATCCTTTAACTTTTCCTTGACCCTTAATATCACACCTTTGTTGTCCACCAATTTATTTATTGGCCATCTAACCAAACAGTAGATAGACTTATCCCCAATTCTTGATATCTCACAATTTCCATCTATCTCTTCCAGAAAAACACCAAAGTCCATTTCACCTAGTGTTTCACCCTCAACAATGTGCTCCTCGCAGACATTAACTAGCATTCCTTTGGCAATGCACATGCTTGTTCCCATGCATTCATGTGTAAGATAAACCTTTGTACATATGAATCTAACCCTATCTTGGGGAATATTTATGGCATGATCATGACAGTGAGGCTCCAAATCTGATTCTGGCCAAATCTCATAAGATTCCAATGCACCCCCTAATGTATGCTCAAATCCTGTTGGATGTGGTAGAGGAGCATCATGTTTTAACACCTTCTCAATTTAAACCATTATGCATCCTTTATTTACCATATTTCTATGCACTTTATGCCCAAGCTTTGTATTGAATATGGAGCCCTCACCCAACTTCAATCCATGTTGCAGAAGATCTACCTTGTCTCCAATAGAAAATGTAGAAGAAACATTTGCACCTATAAACAAATGTAAATAAGGTTAGTATTTACTCAATAAAACATTTACTATATTATCAATAATATTTAACACATGCCTCAATATTTTGATTTACCTATGTTGTGTCTCAAATCTATGATCTTCCATGGATGTATGTCCCCTTCATTAACATCCTCATCAATCAAATGTGGTTGAGTGATACCAATTATCAAAATTGTAACATAACCTGCATTAACCCTTTCTCAACATAATAAGTTCTAGACTCTGCAAATTCGACCCTTCCTAGCCCAATGACCTGATCACTAATAAGGAGATCAACAACATCCCCTTTTGCCAAAATTATATTTTCCATCGTAGCTTGTATCAATTCTGTAACAAAAATTAAATCGTAACATGTAATCAAAAGGTTGAACCATGTAAAGTGTGACTTTATATTTTCACAAAAACACAACTTACAAAAAAGTAATATGGATGCAATAATTTAAATAGTGTGGTAGTCATATTATATATAATGAAACATTGTTTCCCATCATCTAGTGCCTACTACCAAAAATTACTTTACATACAAATTACACAATATATATATATATATATATATATATATATATATATATATATATATATATATATATATATATATATATATATGAAGACCGGGCAACTAGAGATGTACATAATATCATAGAATGAAAAATATAACCTCATATCAAACCACCAAGTTGCTATTTAACTTTAGAAATGACACTTGTAGTCTTGATGCATGTGTATGAATAATGATCATAAGAAATTTGTAGAAGTTGAAGAACCAAAACATGGTCCTTTGGAAAATATAAGAAATTCCAAGATTGATGCTACATAAGATGTCTAAAATCCCCATGAGAAGGAGAAATTATATTTATATTTCACTTAGTGAAGATGTTTGATGTTTGAACTTGATAATCGAAAGCCAAACTAGAGGTTTTCTTCCAAATAAAAGTTTTGTTACTATAAATACTAGATAATTCTCATTTTTATTTTAAAAGCAAAGAAATTGCATTGGAAGAAAAATATAGTATACCTCAATAAGACATTTATTCATAAACTTCAAAATTATACAAAGCTCACATTATTCTCCATGGTCAAATAATTATGATTGGATTATTGTGTTTGTGCCAAAAGGAAAGCTATACCGTTATCTTTCCTTCCAACTCAAGCACAAATGTAGTGCCAACAATAACATATATTTATATACGAATATTTTGCACTATCATTGATCTTCATAAATTGTTCCAAATTCAATAAAAAGGCACATCAAAAGTTATAACTCTAACCATTGTGATTATTTAAACAATGTCACTCCTAGAGCATTGGTTGCATACGTGTAATGGTGTCTAGAAGAAAGTTAGTAATCACTAGGTATCCTTCTTGCATAATCACAAATGCACTGCCACGAACAATATCAGAGCACTAACCTTGGTGAGGGTGAAATCTTGATAGTTTTCCTTTTGGCACAAGAACAAAGATCTAGTGCATTCTATAATTCCTTCTAACACAAATACAAACACATTTCCAACAATAATTTTGCATTGTGAAAAAAATTAACGCATGCAAGATTTACTTCTATCACAAACACAAACACATTTTCAACTGCAAGATGAAGGAAATTTAACACATTCTAACCTTCCTTCTAGCATAACGACAAACATATTTCTAATAACAGCATTGCATTATGAAGGAAATATAATGTGCTAGCTTTCCTTCTATCACAAGTAGAAGCCCATTTCGAACAACAACATTGCACCTCAAATGAAAGCTAACAATCAATATCATTCCTTCTACTACAAACATAAGCATATTGCTAGAAGCAACATTACATGGTCAAATAAATCTAGCACATGCTAGATTTCCTTCTAGCACAAACACAAGCACATTGCCAATAACAATATTACAAGGTGAACGAAATGCACCACACACTAAATCTCCTTATAACGTAAATAGAAGCATATTACTCACAAAAACATTGTAAAGTAAAAGAAATCTTACACAAAATGAGTTTCTTCTAGCACAAACACAATCACATTGTCAAAAACAACATTGCGGGGTGGACGATATCTAGCACACACTTGATTTACTTCTAGCATAAACTCAAGCACATTGCCAACAATAACATTGTAGGGCAAACAAAATCCAACGCGTGATAGAATTCCTTCTAGCACAAACACAAGTACATTTCCAACAATATTGCATTGAAAAAGAAATCCAATGCAAGTTATATTTCATTCTAGCACAAATACAAGCATGTTGCCAACAACAATATTGCATTGCAAAAGAAATCTATTGCATACTAGATTTTATTCTAGTACAAACACAAGTACGTTTCTAACACCAATAGTGCATTGCGAAATAAATTTAGTGCATGTTAGAATTCCTTCCACCATACACAAACATATTGCCAACATCAATATTGTAGGGTAAAAGAAATTTATCTCATGTTATATTTTCTTCTATCACAAACATAAGAATATTTCAAATAACAATATAGCAAGGTGAATTAGATCTAACATGCTATTTGTACTTATATCTCAAACACAAACATGTCACCAATAATAACATTGCAAGGTGAATGAAATCTAACACATGATAGATTTCCTTCTCTCGCAAACACAAGCACATAACAATATTGTACAGTGAAAGAAACATATCACATATTATATTTACTTCTAGCTCAAACAAGCATATTGCCAAAAACACCACCATTGCAAGACAAAAGAAATCCGATGTGTGATAGATTTTCTTCTAGCACAAACACAAACACATAACATTGTAGGGCTAAAGAATCTAGCACATGCTAGATTTTGTTATAGCAAGAACACAAACATATTACCAAAAACATTCTAGGGCAAAAGAAATCTAACACATACTAGAATTCCTTTTAGCACAATCACAAGCACATTGCCAATAACATCATTGTAAGGTGAGGGAAATGTGACACATACTAGATTTCCTCCTAGCACAAACAATTGAATTGCAAACAACAACATTGCAATGCGAAATAAATCTAGTGCACACTAGATTTCCTTCTAACGCATATACAACCACATTGTCAATAAACTCATAGAAGGGTGAAAGGAATCTAATGTATGCTAGATTTCCTTCTAGCACAAACTCAAACACATTATAACATTTCTAGATAAAAGAAATCTAGCACATGGTAATATTTACTTCTAGCACAAACAAAAGCATATTGCCAACAACCACATTGTAGTGAAAAAAAATCTAATGCATGCTAGATTTCTTCGAACCAAAATAGAAGCATGTTGTCAATAACAACATTGCAAGGTGAAGAAAATCTAACACGTGTTAGATTTTCGCATAGCACAAACACAACCAAACAACAACATTTTTGCCAAACAAGTAATTCAACAAGACGTGAGTAAAAAGGCCTTATAACTCCCTTTATTAGACATTGCCACTCAACATTTGGTATTTTCGAAGTACTCATAAAACCTTCAATAGATTGAAGTTGATTATGAGATAGTCTTTTAGGCTTCCCGTGGCCAAAATGAATAAACTTTATCAGTAGAGATCTGCAAGATCCCACTCACAACTTGAGCAATAGATAAGTCCACACGTGAAGTTAAAGGATCCTTTCTAAGTCTTTGAAATTCCACCATTAATTCCACATAGGAATCATGAACAAAAGCCATCAATTCCTCATTCCAAGAGGCAATAAGTTGATTGTGTGTGTCATGTTTATTTCCTAAAGCAATTATGAAGGCTTCATTTTCAAATAGATATCACCCGCATTGTGGCATATAAGAAAACATACAATGATCGTCACTAGCATGCTGACTGAGAAATTCAATGGAAGGGGGGATAAGATGCAATTATCTAAACAAACCCTCGTAGTTTTTCCATACTGGGACACATTTGTAGCAACACCAGCAATTTGAGCCAAGTTGTAAGATATATACCTCCTGTCCAATGCCACACTTGTCTATCCAAAGCCAAGGGTAATGGCAACAAGCCATTTATCTGTAATTTTGCTCCCATCTTCAACTATGCATACATCTATAGTATGCAATTTTGTCGCAACACTTGAGCTACTAAATAGATTTGCTATTTGAAATTTTCTCCACTTTTTTTTTTTTTTTTTCTGGAAATAAACTCCTTAGAATGGAAAATATGGGACCCACAAAGACAACATATTTCTGGCATGGAAATGATAATTTTGTTTCCCAAGTTGACAATAACACCTGTTCAACTGACATAAAAACCAACAATACAACAATACCATGATATTTAAATTTGTTAAATAATCATTTGATTCTCTGATCACCACTTTCAACAACGTCTTTTGTAGAGTTAGACTTCAAAGGTATACAAATAATTGTAGAGTCAAATGAGCCCCAAGAAAGAGTTTTGCGAACAAAAAGTGGAAGAAATTGATCTTGGAACCTCCCAAGCAAATCTTTACCTCTTAAATAATACATTTTTGCACTTGGTGATCTTGAAGGTATAAAATGACCAGGGTTCAAAGACGTGTTTAGGTCCAAACCCAAAGGATCAAATAAATAAATAAATCCATCAAAAACTATCAATGGAAGGTCACATAGCAGGTAACAACTTAGTAAGCCTGAGCCATAGCTAAGGGTTTGACCTCGAAATTTCCATGGAGGATTAAGATGGAGAATGCATATTTCCTCCATACTTAGCACAATCTCTTCAAAAGTAATTATGAGAGCAGGCCCCTCGAATTCACCTAGATTAGGTTGAAGTAAAGATTGTCATGGGTGATCCCACTTATCATATATAATGTGTAATTTCTTTTCTTGGCATTGCTATGCTATCTCTGACAGGTCAAACAATATAAGGTCGCCATTCCCATATCTCTGAAACAACTGGAGGGTTAATCTAGCTAGACTCCATCATGTTGGTTTGTTAAAATTGGCAAATAGGGCCAAATTCCACTTTGGACAGCTCCTATGGGAAATATTATTGCAACATTAAATTCCTCTCTTCGATAAGACCAAAATCGATCTAAAGATCACCAAATTTGGATAAGGAAAATGGGTTTTCGAATTTATGTTCTCAAGTAAATTTATAAGGTCGGCCTCATCCTTATGTCGACTCATCAAGCCTAAGGCAAGGACGTAGGTGTCAAGAGTCAAGTTAATGAAGATTTTTATCTCTATTTAGGGTGTAGTTTCCTTGGGAGAGAGTCGCAGGTCTAAGGCACCATGGGTGGAGGCTAGAGGATTGTTTGGGAAGTTTAACTCTTGATTATGAGAGTGAGTTTCTTGTTGGATAGGGCCGCAGTCAGAGGTATGCTCATAGGGTATTTTTCTGTGCCATTTAGTGTGTTCAATCTCTATTACAAGCCATAGAAAGAGGGATGCTACAAAAAAATATCAGTAAGTGGTTTGGAGGGTGTAAAATACTTTTCTCTAGGCCACATATGCCCAGGCTAGAGCGCAGCTAGGTCAAGCACTCTTCCATGTGTTTTGGATTGCTTTGTAATCTCTCGTAGGTCCAAACTATAGCAAGGAGGAAGATGCATCTGAGAGGGAGTTCTGCATGATGTTTGGGCTTGTCATAGTTGGATTTTTCTCTCCTACAGCAGGCCACAGCCCTAGCTGTGTGTTACAAGTAGGCCGCAGGCCTTGACAGCCTTGGACAAGAGGCTGAAATGTTGGCAGGAGGACACAGGCCTTGGATCTCTTGGATGGGAAACTGTGACTCTTATCTTTTGTTTGAATAATAGTCCAAACCATCAGCAAATTGGAACAGAGGTGTTTGGCGGAAGACCACAGTCAGGTAGGGGTCCAGGAGCAAATAAACAAGGTTGTAATAGTTTGCCATCAAACCTTCTCAATAATTGGAATTATCTCGGTTCATCATTACAGAAGTGTTTCAGCCCTTTAAGATCCTCAACTTGCATTGTTTCTATGACTCACATGTTATGATTTGCATTATATAAACTCTGGCCCGCCTGGTGTTCATAAGAATCACTACAGATCTCTCCAATCACATGACAATGACTCATTATATCTACACAACACCTTGATATGTAAAATGGTCTGTTCAAACTACATATTGGCCATGATAAGATGGATAAGGTATGACACATGGAAATTGATACTCTGCAAATCACATGATAGTGACTACAATTCTCATCTATAACATATTTGTACTGTTGTAACCTCGAAGTATAACATAATTCAGATTTCATTAACTTCGTACTAATTAAGATTTCACCTGTTATTATTATTTGAAGTAGTCTGAACTATAATCAGCCAGAGACAGCTTGGTCCTGTAATACGACCTTATCTCAGTGCCCTGAAATCAGTATCTATGATATATCTCCTTAGATCTAGGTTATAAATTGACAAGAACCTTGCATAGAAGTAACATTGACAAGGTTAAGTCTTTAGCACAGCAAACCCTGTAGCTGATGGTATATGATATAAATATAAATGGCACAATCCTGAGGATGAATATAAATGACAGAAGCACCATATGGGGTTCAAGTTGATCACACCCTTGTATTGTGTCAATCTTTGAAGATCTAATTTTATTAGTTGAAATACCTATGTGGCTCAAATCTGAAGAATATAATTTGAGGTAGTATGTCCTCAGCTTTTCATCTTGTGAAGATCACCCTTGGAACACTATGATGATTACCTTGTTCACTTGATCATAATTGATTGGTGGCTTACTACTATTGAATATTGCTATATCCCTTCTGGAGATTGAAATATCAAGTCATTTTCTCTAAAGCAATAGCTCAAAAGGTCACTTCAATTGCTTCTCCAGATATTTTATTGACAATACTTTCAGGTAGTTACATTTGTTGAGAGTAGGTGTTGTATGCATTTTGCAAAGGCTGGGAATTGTGAAAGTCTTGACATTGAGATCACTATACATGAGTCAGTACTACTGCATACACAATTGTGAAATAACGATTGCAAGGTAGTACAATGCACATCAAGATTGAGAGTCGATGTTCTTGGTGGTGGCTAGGGTTTGTCTTTGAGTGAGATTTGTCAAAATTATGTATGGCTGATTTACAATATTGATAACTCATATGACAAGATGCATGTGGAAGAAGATGAAATATGGAAGACTTGCTGATCAGAAGTTCGAAGGCTTTCTTAATAGCTTAAGCAAAGCTACCAAAGTTTTCAAAGTATTTGCCATATGTCTACAACTGTATAGAATATTAAAGCAGTTTGTTTGATATCCTGGGAAGTCAGAATATGTTACTATTAGTATGATTTTGTATGATAGTCAGGGTACATCTTGATGATGTATGGGCTTCAGTTTTCCAGAAGTACAATACGTTCATCTGGCATATTCAACCTTGAATAAAATCTATTGTTGAGATTCATAATCTGTTGAGCAGTCAATATATCTCAGGGTCTATATTTGATGACAGGTGTATCTAGGTCTTTATAGTGATTAGCGATTTCTACAGAGTCAGTTTCAATAGATTCCCAGAAACTGTTATTTTTTACAGTTTTCTTTTTCCTAGAAACAAGAGTTCTAGGGCTCACATGGTAGAGATGCTTAAGTAGATTGATCCTCAAAGTGATTTTGTTTTGATAGGACCACAAATGTCACTATGAATTAACTCGTGATTTGTGTTTCTATCAATTTAGATATTTCAAAGCTATCCATCTTCTGCTTTCCAAAAACACATGCTTCAACTCTGACGCCAGGTCAAAATTGAAGCAAATTAGCATCATGTTATCACTGGAACTGGATCACATAGATCATTCAATAAGACAAAAACACTATGAAATGAGACATTGACAATTTTATTACAAAGACAGAGCAAAAGAAAATGGATTTGGAAGAACATGAACACATAATAGAGCTTTTAACACTAAACATTCCAATTCCCATGACTCTTTATTTGCCCAATAGCCTTTCACTTCCTATAATCTCTCTCTCACCACATATGTAGCCAAGTTTGTCCTCTTATTGACTTGCCATTTTATAGACCCTCAAATTACACCACACACAATTGTTTCATGTACACTAATTTCAAAATTTGACCATTACTTTAATGACCTAACATTTTAACAACAGAACCAAGGCAAGCCTTTCAGGACCTTTCCTATAATAGCTCACATCAAATCACAAGATCCCAAGATGGATTTTCCTCGTTGCAGTCAAACTCTGACAGATAAGTCACTTATGCTAAAGTGACACAAGAAACAATATTGTCATAATGTATGACACAAATTCACGTCATTAAAGATGGTGTGACCCACCATAAGCCTTATGCATTAGATATGGAATTGTTTGCTGGGGAAAATAAAGTGGAAAGATGAATAAGGTGTAGGATGATTTTGGTGAGATCTAACCAATTTTGGGAACAAAAGGGTAATCACAACAAATATGCACAACTGTGGTATCACTAAAACAACCTATTTAATCGTTAATGTTTGTGCACAACGCTATCAATGAAACAATGATCCTCATTAATCCTTAGTGACAAACAAAGAGCATTAAGACAAAGTGTGCTAAAATAATCTGTAGTTGTAGCTAATACATGTAAAAATTAGCTTAATGGCTTTCTTGGAAGTTGTCTAAATCAAATCCTGTTGGAACTATCCTGCTACAGGAATACAAATACACAAAAGAACCATTAGACTATATTTTCAAAAGGCTGTTCACCAAAACCCTAGTTGGTTATTAGAGCATGATAGAATTTATTTCCTTTCATATCTTCACTTTTATATATAAACTCCTGTGTATGCAAGTTCAGCCTTTTAGGATCTGAAGCACCCATGAAAGTGCCTCTGCATATCATTGATCACATAAAATAGTTTGAAAATAGTTGAATTAATACATGAATACACATTGAGAAACAAACTCTGCATGGCGTGTTGGCAGAATATCGAATATAACAATAATTGTTATGCATAACATCAATAACTTAAATTATTGGTTCTCAATGATTGCTCTTGTGATGGATTCATTGTAAACCTATACAAAATGTTTGGATTGACAAAGTACTAGGTAGCATTATAGAATTCACACGAATCTGTCTAATCCCAAGACTTACCATCATCATTGATCATGTTTGAGAGGGTAGCAGCTAGCTTACCCAAGGTCAAAGACTAGTCACACAATATTCTTTGTGCTTAGTCTTTGCAATTGAAAATTCTTTTGTAGGGAGAATTAAGAAGTAAAATGTTTTTCAATTTCATCTTTTAAGCCTACCCTTGGTTGATTTGATAGTGGATATTATCTTCAAGCCTTCTTTTGAATATAGATCCCCTAACAATCCTTGCACTATGATATTCTGCAGATGATTAGATCATAAACAATCATAGAAACGGAAACTGTTTTCCATTGAGAAGAATCTATATACCCCGCTCAAGGTCCTGCAAGGCAAGGACATGGATTGAAAATAATATATATACTCTTCTCAAAAGAATATATATACGTTATGCATGAGGTTAATTCTATACCATCTTCAGGAAAAACAAAAGGCTTGGGTTAGATCCGGTAGTCCAAAGGGAATATCTTCTATTGCTGGTCTAATTGAGGGCTTTCTCGAGCATTGGGGCCCTGGGTTCCGATGATATGAAAATACCTTTCAAGACCTTGTGGTAGACGTACAAGAAGAAGAAGCTCCCACCTCTCTTGAATATGATAACAACATATATGTTATTCAAAATCAAAGGAAACAGTTAATGAAATCAAGTTGAATATTGGGTAAAATAAGCAAGCATAAACTTAAATCTGAAAAACTCAGAAATATTACGAGAAATTGAAGATATTTGCAACAAAGGATAACAATATCACTGAAAAAGACACTACAAATTCACAAGATTAGTTCTTAATGGACAGGCTACTTGTGACCAACGTGGCCCCACAATAAACCCCATCCTCATCAAAGAACAGCTATGTGTTGATGTATCTGTCCTAGATTCTATGAATGATTTGCATGAAAACAAGGAGCATGATAAAAAATTTCACCATTGTGAGGATGCCAGTCATGATTTCCTACATTACAAAGTGATAAACAGAGGAAATGAAGAATTTTTTAATATTTCCAGCGATGATACAACCCATATGCAGTTCTAGACAGGTAGAAACCATGTTTCTACCCCAAAAGATCAACCATATGAAAAGGATAATGAAGATCCTTCTTCCCTTGCTGATAATTTAAATCCTGAAAACACTTTTGAAGTCACAAAAATATAGTTCAATCACACTAATTCTATTTTCATAGACACTGAAATTAAGGAAGCTGTAGGCTTTCATGGTACTTGGCACCTCAACATTTCATTGTGAGTTTGAGTAGTAATGTAACCCCCACGTTGCACTTTGATGTTAATCATGATCGTATAAGAAATAAATGGAAGTAATCATGATTTCCTACAGTTTGAGGTCAATAAACTCAAAAGGTTTTTCAAAGCCAGCAAAGTAATAATGTGACCATTATTATTTTTTTTTTCTAAGTAAAGCTAAACTATTATATTACAGCAAGAGCAGAGTTACATTGTGAAAATTACAACGGGGCCGCGGCCCTGTAAAAACTGTCCGAGGACAGACAGTAGACACCTGAGTATTCATGCCAGAATTACATAGGACACATGGAAAAAGACTTAGAGCCACACTCATGTAGCTAACACATGGACAAAAACACTTGAAGAACATCAACACAGAACAGAGATAACATGAAACCAACACAATTACATAGAGACAGAGTGACAGACTCATATATAACCGCATAGGAAGCTGATAGTGAAAAATTCTTGCTGTAAAACCTGGAGCGCGAGCTGGGCATGTCAATCTTCATCAGTAGTCTGCGGTTCATCTTCTGCCTTGCAGCATGGAGGCTGTAGGATAGCTTTACCAAGGTTGCGCGCTCCACGGTTGCTTGGGCCAGCGTCTGAGTCACGAACAGGTTCTCTCAGGCTCGCTCCCGGGTCATGTAAGGGCCGCATCATCTCAACAGCAGGGAATTCCATATCCACCATAGGAACAATCCCAGGAACACGCGGAGGGTTGGCCCGTGGGTTGCCATCCTCATCTTCCCAGGGATTGCTACAATGCTCCACAGAGACAGTCACAAAGAAAGTAGAAATGGCTAAGGTGCAGGGGAGGCGGTATCTCACCATTGGGTGTTCCGTATGCCCACAATCCATGCGCGCAGGAGGTTCCCCCAGTCTGCCTCTGCCCGGGGGCCTTCCCCTCGGCGTTCTGCACTCAGAGGTTTCCTCAATTGAGGAAGAAGTTGAGGGGGCTCTGCCACTATAACCTCCCCTACCACTGTTGCCCCTTCCGCGATTGCGATGCATGCTGGTCCTCTGAACAGAGCGCTCAATTCCACAATGTAACAACGTGGTTGGCACAGGAATACTGCCAGACCAAATCTTTGCTTCCCAATTGCCAAAAGCAGTGGCCGCAGAGCCTTGACCCTCTTTCTCAAAGCTTGAATGAGAGCTGAGACTCTGTGCCTCCACACCTTCTAACGAAGCCAGAACAGGAGCTAACGATAGACGCGGATAGATAGGCGCTGCCAAATTCTCAGAGGCGCAATTGGCTTGCTTGTGAGCTTGCCAATTGCCCCACTCTTCCGCAGCAACACACCCACATTCACATTCTTGGCAAGAATGACAGTCGAAGTTCAGAACCTCCGTCACCTCCGGCAAGAACATAACAGTTGCAGAAAGGAATGGCGAAAGAATGTCCGAGAGAATGCGGTTATGAAGCGCCCTGATGCGCTCTTCAAGACTTGCCATGAATGTCGACAGGACGCCTCTGTCAACTTCCTTTACTCCCCTCCTTAAATGCTGCAGGTTGGCGAATTGATGGTGTGTCCTCCCGTCATGCGTGGCTCGTCCGGGCGGACACCTGCCCTGTGGACGAGCCTTAAACGCCAAGTGTCTAGCGACCACCCGCATCCGGGGGAGAGAGATCTTGTTGCACCAAGGTGATGCATTCTTTTTTGAGTTGTTCATCTTCAACTGTGTCCAGGGGTCCTGAGAAGTGAGTTGAAGTCTGGGAAACTCCTTGGTTAGCCAGTCTATCGGCTACCTTGTTTGCTGTTCTTCGCACATGCTGAAAGGTGAGGCTATGTGGATTTGTAAGCTTTGTTTCCAAGGCTTCCAGCCTACTCAAGAGTCTCCAGCTGGTCGCTACCTTGTCTGCTGCTCTTCCTGCTTGGATTTTCTTGGCTGCATTGATTAGGATGAGGGAATCGCCTTCAACCTCCAGAGGGAGGAAGTGAAGTTGCTCTGCGAAGTAGATCCCATGCCAAAGTGCTTCCATTTCTGCTACATTATTGGTATCTTTGCCTAGAGAGCCATAGTATATGTGCACGGGTCTGCCTGTGTGACTTCTGATGATTCCTCCATAGCCTGCCGGACCAGGATTACCCTTTGCCGCCCCATCAAAGTTGAGCTTGAAAGAGTTGAGAGCCGGAGGGGACCAAGAGGATGGAGAGGTGGGGCCCCGGGGGGGACGCGTGGTGACCTTTGCAAAGGCTAAAAGGTCAAGATTCCATGCTTTAAGGATTTCCTTTTCTTGTTGCGTTTCTGGCATATCAGTGTCATACCAGGTTCGAATAGCTAGGGTTTCCTGGACATTTCTTTTATAGATGAGCCACAGGGCATCTATTGATCTGGAGGAGCTGTTGAAGATGCGTGAGTTACGCTCTTTCCAGAGCAGCCAGTACATGAAACCCGGAGTGAGATCCCATAAGGAGTTGAGTATTTGGCATCGAAACGGATTCTTGGCCCAGTTCCTTATATTGTCTGTCACATCTTCGCTCCTTGGAGCTGTTCTTTTGTTGCAGTGCTCCACCCGCTCCCAAAGTTGCTTTGCTAGTGGGCAGGACTCCATTAAATGGCCGATTGTTTCAGTGTGGAGGTTACAGTTCGGGCATCTAGAGGGCCCGACGAATCCTCTCTTTAGCAATTTATCCCAAGTGAGTATACGCCTCTTACTGAGCAGCCAAAGGAATGTTGAGATTTTGGGCCAGAGCCCAGGATGCCAGACTCGTGCCCAGATTTGGTCTTGAATCTCTTGGCTGTTAGAGTAGCGCAGCTGATGTGCCTCTTGCGTGGTAAAAGTGCCCTTGTGCCTGTGACCCCATCTGAGCTTGTCCTGCTGGTCAGAGTGGCGTATTTTCCGTTGCACAAGTTCCTGGTCCAAGTCTGAGAATGTTTCCCCTGCCCAGTCTCTTTGCCAGCTGTTAGCAGATCTCCAAGTTCGGTATTCTTGATGGGGCATTTGCTGCCAGAATTGATGCACGTGGATGAGGTTTTCGTGATGCATATACGATTGCCAGAGTGGCATCTGGAATAGATTAGTCAACTTGGGGAGTTGCTGCCACGAATCCTCCCAGAACCTGGCTGACGTTCCTGAGTGTATTTCCCAAAAGCTATGGTCTTGTATGAAGCTGCCGTGTATTTTCGCCGCATTCCAGATTGGAGAGCCTTTGGCACTGGGATTGATTCTGATTAGTTCTTGCCATTGACTTCCCATTGCGTATTTTGCTTGCCATAAGCGAGCCCAAGGTGTGTGAGGCTTGGAGAGCCAGTTCCACCACATGCGGGCTCCCATAGTATTGTTTCTTTGAAGAGGATCTCGAAGCCCAAGGCCTCCCTCTGTTTTGGGATTACATACATCTTTCCAGTTCACGAGGGCCCATTTACGGTTTCTTCCCGAGGAGCCCCAGAGGAAATTTCGTTGAAGGTTGCGAATAGCTTTTAGGACCCATTTTGGAGCTGCCAGAGTGGAGAAGAGATACAGCGGCATAGCTTGAAGGACAGACTTGATGAGGACCAATCTGCCAGCCATATTGAGAGCCCGAAAGGTCCACGAAGAGAGTTTTGATTCCATCTTATCAAGGAGGGATTGCCATGAGGAATTTTTAATTGCAGAGGCCGAGAGAGGCGCGCCAAGATATTTGGATGGCAGATGAGAGATGGTGAAACCCAGGATTCTTGCTATGTTCCTTTGAGTAGAGGGGGGGGTATTAAAAAAGAAGAGCTGCGATTTGGAGGCGTTAATGGAGGTGCCAGATGCTTCAGAGTATATGGAGAGGAGCGATTTAAACATGGAAGCTTCTTTTGAGGACGGGTGGCCAAATAACATGGTGTCATCCACGAATTGTTGATGGGTCTGTGGATTTAGGCCATGAATGGAGATGCCCTTAATCTTGCGAGAGGCTGTGGCTGCTTTGAGAAGTCTACTAAGCCCCTCAGCCATTAAAACAAAAAGAAAAGGGGAGAGAGGATCCCCTTGTCTTATGCCACGAGAGGGCCGAAAAGGAGGAGAGGGGGATCCATTCAGTAGGACTGAGAAGCTAGGGGAGGTGATAAGGTTCATGATCCACCTGGTCCATGTAGCATTAAATCCAAAGGCTAGAAGCATTTTTTGGATAAAATTCCAACTAAGCTTATCAAATGCTTTGGAGAGGTCGAGTTTTAAAATCATACCTGGTTTCTTGAGGATCTTTAGAGAATGTATGACCTCGTTGGAAAGAATGATTCCATCCATAATCTGCCGTCCTTCCACATAGCCTGTCTGCTCCTGAGATATAAGTAGGGGGAGGAGAGGCTTAAGCCGATTTGCAATGACCTTTGAGATGAGCTTGTATATCACATTGCAGAGAGCGATGGGTCTGAAGTTCTCCGGCCTGTTGGGTTCTTCGCTTTTAGGAACCAGAGCTAGAAAAGTTGTATTGAGGGACGGAAGAATCCAATGCATGCTTCTGGATTCTTCAACCAGATTCCAGACTTCCTACTTGATAAGGTCCCAAAATTCATGGAAAAAGTTGGCCGTGAAACCGTCAAGACCTGGCACTTTTCCATCCTTGAGTTGAGCCATGGCTTCTTCGAATTCTTGCATGGTGGTGGGCTGAAGTAATCTGATGTTATGATCCTCAGTAATTATGCTTGGAATGTGCTGTGTGATGGCACGTATGGCTGCTTCTCTGTTTTCAATGGGCTCTGTTAATATTTCCTTAAAATACCCTGTGAATTCCTTTTCCATATCCTCATGCTTTTCAATTCTTTCACCTTGTTGGTTGTTGATGAATACTATGTTATTATGCATTCGCCGTTGAATGGTGGTCTTATGGAAGAATTTTGTGTTCTTCTCCCCTTCTTTGAGCCAGTTGATTCTTGATTTTTGCCGCCAGAGTATTTCTTCTTGCTTCCTGCGCTCCTCGATTTGGTTCCATAATTCCTGTTCTTGTTGTGCTTGTTCTTCTGTTCTGCCTTGGAGGATGAGGGTTTGTTGGAGTTTACTCATTTGTTGTTCTAGTTGTAAGCGCTTCTCCTGAATGTTGCCAAAACTTGTGCGATTCCATATTTTGAGGACATGTTTCAGATTCTTTAACTTTTGCTGAAATTGATACATTTTGGCACCCTGCGGCGGAATGTAGGCTGCCCATGCATCGTGGACAACCTTTTTGAAAGTGGCATTTGTGAACCAGAATGCCTCGAATCTGAAGGGTCTGTTGCATTGATTGCCTGGTCTGGTCCATTGTAGCTGAATAGGCCAGTGATCCGACCCTCCTTGAGGAAGAATGGATGCATGAAAATCCCCTCCAAGATGGATTGCATTGTCAGAGAGGAAGAATCTGTCAAGGCGGGAGGCTATGTGTTGTATGCCTCGTCGCTTGTTTGTCCAAGTGAAAATTCCATTAGAGGTGGGGATGTCCATGAGATGGTTGGTTCGAATGAATTCTTTGAGGCTTTCGCTGTCGCTGTCGAGCCCGATTCGGCCTCCCTGTTTCTCCGTCAGTGAAGTTATTATGTTGAAGTCGCCACCCCCAATCCATAGTGGGAATTGTCTACTTTCGTTGAGATGAGCAAGCGTTTCCAGGAGTTCTATCTTTTGCTGAACTAATTGAGGGAAATAGACATTTGTGAGGTGGCCATGTATGCCAGTGCCAATGAGATGGAATGAGGCTTGAATGAAATGAAGTGTAGCGTGAAAGTCGTATAATGTGACTATCTGAGGGTTCCAAAAGATGGCTAAGCCTCCTGAGGCTCCAGAAGCATCAACAGAGATGGCTCTGCTTCCTGCCCAGACTTTGCCTTGGATTCGTTCAATAGCATCCGTGGTGCTTTTGGTTTCTTGCATAAAAACTATGGTTGGTTTTTCTTGCTGAATCAGGTGTTTGATCATTCTGTGTTTTGAGGGACTGTTGAATCCTCTCATATTCCATGATATTAGCTTCATGTAAACTATTGTTTGGGTTTGTAGAATTTAGTCAACTTAGGGAATCGCCCCGATTCCATAAGTATTTCACCCAATGCTATTGTGCGCTGGAGTTCTGTCTTTCGTCCTCTTTTCTTGAGGTCTTTGAGGAGCTTTTTTCCATCCCATGGGCTACCTCCCTGGATACCCAGGCTTTTGTTATGCTGCGCCTTGGCTAGAACTCCTTCCAGCTTGTCGATCTGCCAGGGTTGAATGGAGTTATATTCTTTTTGTTTGCATGCCGTTTCAAGTGTGAAGATGTCTAATCCATCAATAGTGACCTCCGCTTGATCTTCTACCATATCAATGTTGTCATCTAGAGCTTCCTCATCCTCTTCGTGTTGAAGCCTGAGAGCAAGAGAAACATCGGTTTCCATATCGGTGTCCTGCTGCTGGCTTGCCTCTGGGGAGTGTTCTTTGGAGAATGAGGAGGGACTGAAATTTGATATGGATTTTCCTTTCTCCATAGTGGGACTGGGTGTGGGTTTCAGTGGATCAGGGACAGATACTTGCATGGGATCTTGGCGAGAGTGAGATGGAGAGGGCGGGGAGGGAATGTGAGGGGGATCAGAACTGGGTTGGCCAATATTTTCGTGCGTTGCAAGAACGGAGAATTTATTCCGGTGGTCCACTTTGGGAGTGTTTTCAATGGCTGGCTGGCTCTTTTTGGCATGCCTGCGGCGGTTAGGTATTTTGATGAAACCTTCTGAGTCCATTTCAGAGCCAGCAGCAGCTGCTTTGGACTGTACATTTAAGGGGCAGTCACGGAAGAGGTGACCGTGCTCATGACACTTACGACAACGAAAGGGAATGTGTTCATAATCTAAAGATTAAGTCCATTCATAATCATCATGATAGAGCTTTACCGTATCCGCGAGAGCATTGGTGAGGTGCATCAGGACACAGATCCTGGCATAAGAGGTGTACTTGCGAGTCTTTGTCTCAGCTGCCACTCCGATGAAGGTGCCCAGTTTGTTGCCTATGTCTGCAAGTGTTTCTTCTTTCCAGTATTCTGCAGGGAGGGAGTACATCCTGATCCAGACTGGCGCCCAACTGAAGTCCTCCTTGTCAGGATTGAATCTGGGCTTTCATTCAGTCAGATAGAGGCCTGAAGAATTGAAGAAGTACGGCCCTCCTTCGAATATTCTCACTCTGTCCTCCACACAGTGGAATATAGCAGTGAAGAAGCCCTTTGGTCCTAGTTGCAGAGTTATTTGACCTTTGGGTTTCCACTTGGAGGCTATCCAGCCTTGTAAGGCCCTTTCCGTTGGCCAGAAGCCTAAAAATTTTCCGATGAGTGCATGGTCTTGCATGTACTGGATTTCACCATTGATGCGCTGGCTGGGCAGGTCCACTTTGATGGGTTCAGCTGCTTTTGGGATGCAGGTGGCTGATGTAACCTTATGCGGATTCGTTTTGGCTTTAGCAGGCGTCTCTTTGTCATCTTCTGCTTCTTCTGTAGGGGTCGTATGGGTCCTAGCTTCCTCTTTCTGATTTGCACCTTGTCCTGTCTCTGGATCAGCGTCAGAAGGGGGCGTATCCTGAGTGTGCCTGGTAGCGTCAGAGTGTGCAGAATGTTTTGGAGGGGGAGCAGAGCTCTCCCCTCGTCCCGCCATATCCATTGCTATCGACCAGCAAGGAGTCAGCGGCTGTAGCAGGGCGAAAAAACAGGGCGGCGGCTGGTTAGGGTTTGGATGCAGTAGCAGAGCTCTTCATCGGCTCAGTTCATCGTTAAACATCTTATCCTAATCCAAATTCAATGTGACCATTATTATTATCTGAGTGAAGAAACAATTAATATTATAGTTTAATCCTCAAAGATCCTATATCATGGAATCCGACAGTCCTGCTATTTTTTATGCCTACAATCTGAATTTATTCCTCAAGCCTGATGGGATAGGGAAGTCTCTTCCTTTTACTGTCAATACTCATCTGGAAGAAAATGTTATTGACATATGTGATGTATATTCGTTGGTAGACGAACAAAGGGTAAGTTATAAGCTTTCAGTCATACAGATCCATTGGATATTCCTTGGTAGACAAACAAAGGGTATGTTATAAACACACAATTATTGAAGCTTTCAGTCATACAGATCTATTTCCATCTCTAGAGGGCTCTATTGTTGACAATAACAAAGTTGGACAGCCAAGAAGATTGATGAAACCTGTAATGAAACCCTCGATGACATATACAACTATAGTGCCGAGAATGAAAACGGTGTCAAGAAAATAATTGATGAAGAATACAGACTTGACCAAATAAAAAGTTTCTCTCTGGACCACATCAAATGCAAAGATGTTCTCTTCTTCATGAACATGTGGACAATCATTCATGCACTAGATTTTTAAAAGGAAATGTAGACAATGAACCTCTAACAAATCCACATGAAGTCAATGCTGAGGGACAATTTTGGGGCCTGGAAAAGGTGCACTCTGGAATGATCGATGATATAGGTCAAAATGATCTTGAAACCAGCAATTGGACGTTTCTCAACCTAGTCATAAACAAGATCTGGCTGCTTTGACCACTCAGCTTATGGGGTTTAGGGTTTGATGGTGATACAAGCACCGTTATGAAGTGTTGTGTCTGTGTATCAATTTCTGGGCATTATATTTCATAAACAGACTCTAAGAAATTACTTATAGTGGACCACTATAAAACAATCAGGTTCCATCTTTCTAATTCCCTTCACCGTGTGTTCAATTTTTGAATGAGAAATGACCATTTGTGGGTATTATTGGTCTTCTGGATCAAATGTGCATGACCTTGAAGGCTCTAATTTTTCAATGGCAATAGGATGAAGTTAAATCGACAAAAATGGACCTTAAACAAAAGTTTTGTACCATTACTTGGGTCAAACTTATCGGTTCATTCATCACTGCAATTACACAATATTAGAAACATCCAAACACCTCAAGTCTCTAAACAAAGAATCTGGTGTAAACTCATTGACTCCAAATGACTACAATACCAGAGGAGGGCATCAGAAATACCATGTAACATCCAATGGGAAAATACATTTTATACATGAAATTAAATGTAGTCAGAGTATTTTCTAATGTTAGAACCCTGGAAAATTATGGAAGACATACTCGTTCATTTTGATTGAAGGTCAAAATACTGATTATAATATAATGCAAGGCAATTCCAAAAATCTCTTAATGGGAGACATAATACACTTTCTATTAATATGTGTCCAAAGGTAAACAACTACATTCATACATGAAAGAAGGAATTCTCTGAACTATTCAATACTTCCTACAACTATAACCCATTCCAAAAATTAAAAAAATGCCATTTCATCTAAGGATACTAAAAAGAAAATGGAAGAAATAAGTGAGTGAACTGACAAGAAAAAATTAAAACAGGTTCCTAATAAGATATTCTCAAGGTGAATCTATGCAAGTTCATTCATATTCTCAAAGTAGACAATGACATGAAAACTTTCTAGTTTGTAACTGAGGAATACTAGAGCACAATGAAGATGCGAAAGAAATATAATTTTAACTTGCAAGTTATCCAGTTTAAAGTGCATGATGCTAATCAATACCAAATACAGAAGTGCAGGATGTGGTAATTGTGTCAAGATTCCTGCAGCAAGAGCAGCAATCAAACCAGTCGTATATCCTGAAAGTGCATCCCAAAAATACTTGCATCCCCTCATAATAGGAAATTTTGTATCATTGCCAAGATCCCTGTTCTTTTGGTAATCAGAACAGAGCACTAAAGCGAGGAGCATCCCTGGAATTCCCTGCATTGTGATTCAATATAAAGTTTAAAGAATGAGTAGGTGGATTTGAATAAGGTGCTCACTATTTATGAGTCCTCACTTTTAACAAACTGTGACATCCATAGAAATACTATTCATAAGAACATTTGTGTAAAAAATAAACTAAATAAAGCATTCAAACAAAATGGTATCTTCCCACTAAAAATGCACCAACTACAACAACAATCTGCTGATGGTTTAAACAAATTAAAGAACATGTTAAATAGTTAATATTGACAGAGTTAATGACAGGTTAAGAGAAAAGACTTCATTCTGGAGTAACAATGAAGTAAAGTAACTCTCTTTATTGGAGATCTTACACACAAAGTTTGGTGTACCTGAACATGTATTGAATATCTTATAAATAAAGTTTGGTGTACCCAAACAGGCCCAAAATGTATCTCATGTATGCAGTTAATCTCTTACAAGCACCCTATGTCCATTGATCAAGTCACTGTAATACTAAAATAGTAAACAGCTATATCATGGCCAAATATGACATGTTAGGTTCCTGAACAAATATTGTCTGATAAACAAAGCTGGAATACAATATTATACTGAAATATACTTGATGAAACAACTAAAATCTGAAACCACCTGACTGTTATATCTTTATAAATTATTCCAAACAAAAATATAGACAAGAACACAAACAAATAATTATTTTGAAGATGGCAGAAAATGAAGAGGAAAAGAAACCCTAGCAGACCTCTGATGGTCGGCGATAATGGAGTTAATGTGGCACTGCTGCCAGGCACCTGACAGTCAGTGTTAACCTCCACAGCTCGCCAGACTCCGTCCAAACTTACCTCCTTCCCGCGGGCTCTCTGGCATTTTTCATTCCTGTGGTCCTCCCGCCTTCCTCGCAGTCCGTAACCACCATCGACCATTTTCCTGTCAGTTGCAATGGACCTGGACGAGGTGGGCTATACCGAGGACCCCAATCCCCAGGAGGTCATTCGGTCTCGCCATCATGCCGTGTCAGGCTTTGGTCCCTTTGCCGCATCTCTACGACCTCTGTCAGCTCATAGCTCTGCACTGGACCGACCTGGGCCATCTGTGCCCCATCCTCCACCCTCTATCAACATCGAAGATGCCTCCGGCTTGGACTGCCCATCGCTTTTCCCGGCTACCTTGAATCTCCTTGGTACCTGCCTACAACCATTGCCCACTTTCGATGTGCCACTGCCCCGTCTACCCCACATCTCTGCCCCGCCCTACAACCCTTCCACCTCTGGCATCCCCCCTCCTGGGACTACTACCTACCCTGTCCCTACACTATCTGGTAGCACCCTTAACCCTGGTGGCCCATCTCCTAGCACCCCTATCCATTCTGGATGCTTCAGCTCCCCGATCCCAAACCCTAAATCGACCCCATCCACCCCACAGACAGTTAACCAAGGCATATGGGGATATATTTGGGACTATCTGACGGCTCGCAGATCTGGCAAGCTAAAGAAAGGAAGGTGCCTAAAAGCTATCTATATGGACATCAACCTATCCTTGGGCGAAGACCTCTCGATGGGGGAAGTTGCTGATACAGCCAAGAAGGTCTTGGTGGGCCGAGTTCAGGGGCAGAACTATACTGTGGAGAGACTTCGTCTCTGGACCTCGGAGATTTGGGGTTCTTTACTCAAAGAACTACCCACCATGCAGGTGCTTGCGCGAGGATGGTTTGCCCTTCGTTTCCACAGGGAAGAGTACACGGACTGGATACTCTCTAGATTATGGCATATCGAATTAGCCCCTATTCTGCTGAAAAGATGGGATCCCTTATTTGATCCTGGGAGGGAACATATGGGAGCTGGGTCGATTTGGGTTCGATTACCAAGCCTTCCGATGTAATACTGGATTCCAGTCGTTTTTAAGCGCATAAGCATGGCACTAGGTACCTATTTAGAACATGATCAGTCCTATGAAACGTCAGGGAATATGACTATGGCTCGCATCCTGGTTCGTTTGGACACCAAAGAAGGCCTGGAGGAAAAGATTACCCTACATTGAAGGCATTTCCCTTGCTGACAAAATCTTGGTTATGAAGGTGTTCCATTGAGGTGTAGATGATGCCATAAGGTTGGACATCTTTTCAAAGAATGCCCACTGCTCATGCCTACTACTCCGGCTGCTACAAAGGGAACCAAACATCGCCAGATGAAAGACCTGATTGTGGATGAGCAGCCCACAGGTCTAGATAGTCCAAAGGATGTGGCTGGGGTCACTGCTCAGCCATCCAACGCTTCCCAGATGTTGCCAATCTCCCCTCCTATGACTAGATCCCGATCTGCTGCGGAGGCTGCTCCTACATCGGGTACAATTTCTTCTCCCTTATCCTCTGCACTAAATTTTAATCAATATTTTTTTCTCATTGGCATCATCTGCATCTTCACCTTGTTTGGTTACCTCTCCCATTACCTGTGCACTTGATCAACCATTGCCTATCTTTTCCACCACCCCACAGTTGTCCTTGGACAGGGGCTCCAACACAATCCTATTTCGCCATCTACTTCGGGTTCACATTCCTACAACCTCCGTTCCCACCACCAGGCAATCCCTTACTCGCTTGGATTGGGTATCACACCCTCAAATGTTGTGCATAAATCCACTCGGGGGAGGCCTTCCAAGATGTCCAAAGCCATTAAGATTGTTGGGGATGATGTAGCTCAGGGCAGACAAAACACCATTGAAAGGGTACTTAGAGCACCAGACACCCTTGGCAATGTTCCCCCATGAAGAGGCTCTCCTTCAACTGTAGGGGATTAGCTAGTCCCTCTAAAAAATCATCCCTTAAGAGACTCTTGAGCTGTGAGCCTTGTGACATTATTTTTCTTCAAGAAACCCTAGGTAGCTTTGAGCTAATTGTTAAGACCCTTCTAACTATCATGCCAGGGTGGCACTTTCAAGCCCTGGATGTTGCTGAGAGATCCAGGGGTCTAGCTCTCGAGATAAACCCTCAAACCATCAAGGTTATATCGGCTTGGGGAAGTCAGGGTTTCCTGGTTATCGATATATTTTCCACTAAATTGGGCAAAAATCTATGTATTATGAACATTTATGCACCCAATCACAGTATATTGGATTTTTTGCAGTAGCTCCTTGAGAATCCCCTGATAGACCAATCCACTATTCTAGGGGGAGATCTTAATTTCTCCATCGGACATGAAGAATTCTGGAGACACCACTCGCAGCTGGATCCACTCTCGGATCAACTCGGCATCCTCTTGGGGCAACATGGTCTTATTGATGTCCCTATGAACAAGAAGCTGCCAACCTGGCACAACAGAAGGACTGGAGATGCAACTCTGGGGAGGAAACTAGATAGGTATCTCATTCATGAAGATCTGCTTACTTCCCTCACAAATTTTAGATAGTGGGTGTGCACGAGAGGAATATCGGATCATTCCCCTATTTATCTGGAAGTGGCAAGCTCCTTCAAATAACCTAGGGCTCCTTTTAAGTTTAACTCGACCTGGTTAAAGGACCTTGAATATCTCAGGTTGGTTTCGAAATTTTGGAAGGCCCATCCCTTACCAAATGTCCAGAGGAAGGCTGAGGGTTTCTATAGTAACCTGATCAAACTCAAGCGATTATCCATAGATTGGGCCGGAAGGAAAAAGGCTAAGGAGGAACATACCCTTGGTGACACTACAAATCAGCTGGCCACTCTAATGGATGAACAAGGAAGAGGGTACACCTCTATAACAACACAAATACACCTTGTGAACTTGGAAACCCAAAGATCAAAGATTTTGCTGGATCGAGAAGAAACTTGGAGACTCAGAAGCAGGGCAATTTGGTTACAAGCGGGGGATGGAATTACAAAATTCTTCCATAAATTTGCAAATGGAAGGAAATCCAACAATATTATCTAGAAAATGCCTACTAAACAGAGTCTAATTGCTAAAACTTATAATCAACTGGCATGGTTGGGTAACACTCACTTCAAGTAGTTGTTCAAAGCCCCACCAGGCGCACCTCTAGCTAATATCATTCGCATTGCAGGGCATTTTCCTAGATTTGTGGAACCTGACTTGGTGGAGGATCTCATAAAACCTGTTACTATGGGGGAACTGGAGGGCACCCTGAAGTGGTTTAAGAAGGACAAAAGTCTGGGGCCAGATGGTTGGTCCATGGAATTCTATCTTACATTCTTTGACATTATTGGACCGGATCTACCCGATGTGATCGAGGAATGTCGTTCATCGGGAAAAATGTATGAACCTATAAATTCCACCTATATAGCCCTCATTCCCAAGATGGACTCCCAACCATCCTTCAATGACTTCAGGCCTATATCCCTATGTAACTGCCTATACAAAATTGCGAAGATCATTGCTAACCGCATCAAGCTGATCCTATCAGGCAACATCTCCTCGAAACAGTTTGACTTCCTACACAATCGACAAATCCTTGAGGCCATCGGCACAACACAAGAGGCCTTACACTCCATCAAACAGAAGAAGCTTAAAGGGGTGATGCTCAAGATTGACCTCTCAAAGGCCTTTGACAAGGTCAGCTAGTTATTCTTAAGGATGATCCTTACTCACCTGGGCTTTCTACTAGTTTATATCAGATGGATAATGTGTTGCATTACATCTATATCCTTTGGAACCTTAATCAATGGATTAGTCTCCCATTCCTTTCAGGCGAAGCGAGGAATCAGGCAGGGGTGTCCTCTCTCCCCATTGCTTTTTCTTATTGTGATGGAAGGCTTAAGCAAGCTGATTGCATCAGAAAAAAGAGTCGAGAGGCTCAAGGGTCTCAAGATCATGGAGAAATGCACTCTAACGCATCTGCTCTTTGTGGATGACATGCTCATCTTCTTAGATGGAGGCATTCAAGACAACAACACTCTCTCTGAAGTGTTGAATGTTTTTTGTGCCGCAACAGGGATGGAAATAAATGGGGCCAAATCCACTATATCTCTCTCAGCTTGTACTCAATAGGAGACCTATCATGCACTCCAAAACATCCCCTTCCAAAACCTGACAATGGAGGATGGATTGAAGTACTTGGGTTTCAGGATAAAAGCAGATGGATACAAAATTGCAGAGTGGACCTGGTTGATTGCCAAGGTGGAAAGAAGATTAAATATTTGGAGCCTTCATCTACTATCCAGAGCAAGTAGACTAGTGCTCATTAAATCGGTTCTGGAAGCAACACCAGTCTTATGGATGTCTCTAGCCTAGATCCCCCAGATATATTACAAAGGATTCAGCAAGTTTGCTGCCACTTCTCATGGAAGGGTCACAAGGAGGGAAAACCCTATGTGTGGGTCAAATGAAGTAGAATTGCAACTCCCAAAAAATGGGGGGGTTGGGGCCTCAAGAACCTCTCTACCTTTGCTCAAGCACTTGCAGCCAAATTAGGATGGCTTCTCCTGAAGCACAAGAGCCTTTGGTCAAAGCTGGTTACCTATAAATACATATGGTTGCGCACAATCATGGACTGGTTAATATTACCTACTTGGAACAAGAAAGGAATATCAGTGATTTGGAGGGTTGTTATAAATACCCTTCCCATCATAAGAAGGGGTCTTACTTGGCAAATCGGCAACGGCATGTCTATCCGCATTGGGACTGATCCATGGATTGGTTGCGGCAACTCACACCATCTCCCTCCTGGCTTGATTGCCTTCCTAAATCATAATGGAGTGGCAAACATCACACAAATTGGGGACCTATACAACACCACTACATATAACAGTGGAGAACCTAGATATACCAGATCAGTGGCATATGGAGTGGAGGAGATATTCGGTGGCTTTAATTGAATCCCATGTGAGACTAAGGGATGAGGATGACAAACTGCTTTGGGGTTTTGCACAGAAGGGGATCTATACTCCAAAGGATGGATATCCTATTATCCATGCTAGCCATAAGCCTGATTCTTTGGATAACTAGTGGAGCAGCATATGGAAGCTAAAAGGCCCATCGGGTACTCGTCTTTTGATGTGGAACATCATTATGGACAAAACCCAAACCGAAACTAATCTCAAAAAATGATCTTTTCAGGGACGTACATGGTGTGTATTATGTCGTGAGGAGGAGGAATCAAATCACCATCTCTTTCTCTCCTGCCCTACAACACAACAGGTCTAGGCGCAGGTGTTACATACTCTTAATTTATCACTTACTTGGGTTGGCGATGGTATACTAAATGCCTGCAACCAATGGTGGGCTGAAGCTCCAAACCCAAGATCCCGAAATCTTCCATTAATGGTGTGCTGGCACATATGGATGAACAAGAACAACAACATATTTCGTGGGAAGCATATAGTCTGGCCTTTGATTATTCCTAAGATTTGTAACGGTTATATGGAAATTTCGGTTGATGAACAAGTTGCCAAGATTCGAACCATCACCCCGGAGGTCATAGACAAAGCATACCCTTGGGCCTATTTCGACGAATCAGCACAGGAACAGGGTTGTGGCGGTGGCATTATCCTCCATATATCTGAGACACATTATTTCAATATTTGTAAGAGGATCATCTCTAATTGAGATTCTCAAGGGTTTACAACAATAGATCAACTACCACCCACGGGGCTTTGGATTGACGGTGAATGGGTGTGCTGTTAAGACACTCCTTGTGATAGGTCACCGGTTCAAATCCCCCGTGGGTACTTAGGTTAGTCTTAACTAGATTAAAAAAAAAAAAAAAAAACAACAACAACAACAACAGATCAACTACCAAAATCAAAGACCAGCAGTTAGAGGGTTTCATTATTGTTGCTTGAAGGACTAACCACTCTTGCGGGTATATTTTTGTTGTTTTATTTTCATATCTGCAAAGTTTGTAAAATAGATCTCAGAGATGGTAGCATCAAGTCCCAGATTTGAGGACAAATTAGATGGTGCCTCCAGATAGGTGTCATCAAAAGCCAAGGTAACATTGTTTTTGAAAGAAAATGATCTATAAGATATTGTCAAGGATGTTATAATTCAGTCTATAGATCTGCATGAATTAGCATCACATAAAAATAAGGAAGTGAAGGTCCAAATTACTTCAGGAAAGGGTCCAAACCCTGCCTCCAGAAAAAATGACGAACTCTGCCTTAGGAAGGTCAAACTGCATATACGATTGAAGATGTTTTCATGTACAATTGTTGCAAACGCTGGTGTGGAAGGTGCAGTGGTTGTTGGGAAATTACTGAGAAATATAATCTTGACCTTGGCTACGATGCCAACTAAGGTGAATACATTGATAAGGTGAAGGCAGAGATTATTGATCCCCTGAAAGAGACCAGAGCTATTTTGGTTGATGCTGCAAGTGTGTCTTCATTGTTAACCACAACAGAGTGCATCATTGTTGTGATTCTGAAGGATAAGAAGGAAGTCCCAGGTATGAGAGACGGTATGGCTGGCATGGACTACTAAAGAGCATATCTAAACCGGTGTGCCTTCTGCGTGGTGTCCTGTTCCGAAAGTAGGGTTAAAGTTCAGGTTGTCTGGTATCCTAGTTTTGAAGGTCAAACTTCGGGTCAATTAGTTTGACCCCTATTATTGTCTCAAGCATTACATTTCCCATTACTGGAACAATTGCTTGTGTATTCAATCTAACTTAAAGTAAAATTAATCGATTGAAGTGCCCTGCAGTTCTATCGCCTATCTCTTATGCAGGGAAAAAGCGTAATCCTTATCAAGGAGAGACCGGAGAAATGTTTTCCATTTTCACCTACTGGAGATGATAATTTATTCAAAGAGCTAATTTTTGAGAAGAAGAAAAAAATACCTGTTTTAGGCAAAAGCCATGGAAGATCGCGCCTTGCAAAATCCATAGAAGATCGGGCCTCGCAGGAATGGTTGTAACTACATAGCTTGTAAACATGTCTTATGGTGTGGAAGGGTTATTGCCAGAAGCATCTCACCTGTTAATGCTCCACAATACTCCCGAGGATAGTGAAGTTAATCATCTATCTGTAAATGTGTACACCAGCTAATGCTCCTCGAACAGTTTATCTGTTTGCTGAAAAGTGTCCCAAAATGCTTCAACACCAAATTGTTCCAGAAGCGTTTGAAATTTGAAAATTTCCCACCAAATTGTTTGAAAAGTGCCCGATCGATTTTGATTTATGTAATAATTACATAATTTTAATGTGTTAATTAGGATATATTGACTTAATATTTATTAATTATTTTATTTTGTTTAATTTAATGCGTTAATCAAAATTTATTGATTCAATATATATTAATTGTATATATTTAAAAAAAAATATCGTGATAATATAAATATATTTTTAGTAAAATATATAAATTAAAAAATTGAGATGTATTTTCAAAATTGTTAGATTTTTGGAGGGAATGAAAACATTAGCCTAGCTTTAAGTGCTTTTATGGGAGTCTCTTTGAGGGAATCATTTATGCTAGTATTTATCATTTGATTCAACATAAGTTGGAAGATGAATCAAGCGGTTTGAAAATAGAAATGCACCAATCTAGACATGTTTTAAACCCTTACACATCCACCATAACTGAGGCAATATTGAGAGGATTACGAGCTAAGTTGAATTTAGAAAGAGAATTTTCAAGGCTTGAGGTGTAAGTTGGAACAACCATTATAAGTAGAATCTAATGAGCTTATCCTGACCTCATTATAAATAGATATGGATTTATTAAATGAGAGCTACCATCTTGGCACATGTTTCTATTTTGAAGAGTTTGTTAGATTGGTTGAAGGAATGTCCCACCTCGAGAGTATGTGGAAAGCACAATTGGTACATTGCACTTTGAGGTCAACAAATCTATTTGGAGAACACTCCCTTATTCTCGACCTCCTAATTATTTGAAGGTGACCTTGGAGAGCAGATGAGCTTGTTGATATAGGCTATATGATGAGGGTTTGAAATTATGAATGATAAATAGTTTGAAAAAATCAGTGCAAAATCTCTCAATTACCTAGTGACAAATTTGAATATCAACTTAGAAAAAAATATGTTGAAACATATTGCAAGTAGTTTGTACATGTAGTTTTGTTGCCATTTCTAACCATTATAGAATTACAGTGCTAGAGAGAGGGTCTCAGCGGACATGCAAGTGGAAAATACTTATCTATCACATAAACAACATAATCATGGGCTTTGGTATGTCCAAATATGTCTCAACCCTTGTTGGAAATACTGGGGGGTGAATTGATACTTCTTATAATTGTCATATTATGTTCATTAAAAGGTTAAGCCAGAACATAAGAAGTAGAACAAAAATAATAATTTTATTAAATATAGTGAGGACTTTCATTCTCAGTTATAAATATGGGCTCCAACTTGTAATATAAGTTCTTTAATTCTTCGAGGCGCCAACCTTGAATGAGGACAAAAAGGCTCTTAGGCCAATCCAGGCACCAAGCTAGTCAATATGAGGACATCAATCCTCTTAGGTTGAAGCCTTTAACTATACTTAAAAACAAAAAACCAAAAAAACTTAATCAAAATACTCCAAAATCATTCCTTCAAGATGTCTACCATATAAACCTCTTGTAAAAGCAGGGAAGATTTTACACTCAAGATGTTCATGTCTATTGAACATAGGCTATTTAACGATGATATAGGTTTATGTAATTTGACAAAGACTTTATACAAATAGTGACATCCCCCAACCCATGTTTGGACAATGACATCCAACCATCATCAAATAATGTGTTCACTACCTCAATTGTCATATTCTATACAAAGAATGTAGATGACTCGTGTAAGGTACAAAGTGTTTCAAGGACACTTGAAGCCTCTAAGTCATGTGATCAACCATGATGACTAATGCTCCTTTGCCTTCACTAGGTCGGATAAAATACCCACTAAATAAGAGTTCACCATACACATCTTTGAGATTGTGTTATGCTCTTAACCTGCAAGACGAGACCAGAATACCGAATATGCGAAGAAATATACCCAGAACATGGAATAGTGAGTAACAACAGCAAAAATTTTATTATTCAGAAAGCAATGTTCACTTGCCTCTTCAAGGGGGCAACCTCCAATAGAGCAGAGCTCGATGATGGAATAAGACACGATGCTCCTCACAGGGAGTCTCTATCCTTTATATATGACTCATACATGCAATACCATGGATCAATACCATGGTTCCTATTAATACCATCTATCTAATACCATGGCCCATTTGCAACTAACTGTGGTCCTGTCATTAAATGCGGGTTAACTACTTACAATTATTAATATGGGATTTATTGACTCTTTACTTTAACTATAACTATGACTCGATCCTATTACATAAATAAGGGGGTTAGGGTGGGACCCTAACATGCCCTCCCCCTTAAGAATAGCCTTTTCCTCAAGGCTGAAGCTGCGGAAACTACTGAAGAATAGTGGCTGGTTCCCAGGTTGCATCTTCCGGAGAGGTGTCTTTCCACTTAACAAAAAATCACTTCCTCCCCCTTGGATCTTAGGGACAACCTAAATTTTCTCCCAAGACTCTCCTTTTCTCTTTCCTCCTTGATGTTGTCCTTCGTCCCTTCCCTCCCCTCTATTCCCCCTTCTCTCCCTATTACTTTTGCTTCCCTGCTACCCTCCTCCTCTTTAGTCTCCCCCCTTGTTACAGTTTATGATGCTCTGCTCGCATTTTTGTTTCCCCCTTCTTTGACTCGTCGAACATCCCTTTTTTAGACTTTGGTAGAGGGTTGGGGCCTCATAGCAATGATAATCTAAATGTCCCTAAGGGAGGGGGAAAATCCTTTTTTTCAATGGAACATAAATATGCAAATTTTGAAATTTTCTCCATGAAGAAATATATATATATATATATAGATATATATATATATATATATATATATATTATATATATATATATAGATATATATATATATAGATATATATATATATATATATATATATATATAGATATATATATATATATATATATATATTATATATATATATATATATATATATATATATATCTATATATATATATATATATATATATATATATCTATATATATATATATCTATATATATAGATATATATATATATATATCTATATATATATATATCTATATATATATATCTATATATATATATATATATATATATATATATATATATATATATATATCTATATATATATATATATATATCTATATATATATATCTATATATATATATATATATATATCTATATCTATATATATATATATATATATATATATATCTATATATATATATATATATATATATATATATATATATATATATATATATATATATATATATATATATATATCATTTTGCACCTTAGAGCTTCAAACATTGAATCTCTTTCAAAATGAAAGTCGTATCCTTGAATTGCAAGTCCTTAGCCAACCCTATAAAAAACTTAGCTATAAACAGATTAATCAAGTTCACTACCCTCATATTGTGATTATACAAGAATCAATGGCGGAGGGGGAAAAGGGGATCCAATTACTATAGAATGCTCTCCCTCATCGGGGAAAAATCTGAAACTCTTCACATGGTTTAATTCAGATTGCACAGTGATTTAGTGATTTGTGAAAAATTGACCAAATTCATAAATTTGGAGGCAATAATTCAAATTAGTAAATTTGGAGGAAATAATTTAGAATCATTATACTCTTTATTTTGCATAAATAGATTTTATTTTTCTTTTACTCAAATTGTGGAGATATTGTGGTCACACAAGGAAGGTGCAAGAGAATGTAAAATTTTAAAATTTGAATTTTGGAAAAATTATGTGTATTTTTTTATTTATTTTTTGAAGTTTTTGACTATTAAAGATTGCTTTATTTATTTATTTTCAAGCTCATTGTCATTTAAGCAAGGATATTTTTTTAGGAAAGATAAAAAGGAAATGGGTTTGAAAGGTTGTACTCTTTGAGGATCGAATAGTTCTAATGGTCATTCATTGAGAAATGAAAACAAATTTATCACATAAAAGGACAGTTATTAAAACCCAACCCATTATTCGTTACCTCACCTAATTTTACATCTAATTATTTTAAACTATAATCTCGAAGGATTGCAATGTCTAACATTCTCCCCTTTAATTTGAAGGAGTTTTTGTTAGCCCAAGCATCATTTTGAACTTTTCGAATTTTTCTCTTCCTAGAGCTTTGGTGAATATGTCTACAATTTGCTTAGTCGTAGAACAATGTATTGGATGTATAGTTTTTGCCTCTACATGATATCGAATCAAATGATATTTCATATTGATGTGCTTGGTTCGATCAAAATCTTGGGTTCTTGGCCAACTTGATTGCAGAAGTATTATCTAAACGTAAAGGAGTTGAGTTCGTTTCTCTTGCAAGCCTTCAATTATTTTCCTTAGCCACGCAATTTCCTTTGTCGCTTCTGTGAATGCCACATATTCTGCTTTTGTTGTTGAATCTATTGAAACTGATTGTTTGCATGGCCTCTAAGAGACCACGAGGGCTTCATTTGGGGAGCAATACCATACCACGTTCATTCATAATGGGGTTATATAATGTGATTTATAGAGGTGTTTTTCAATATGTAATCAAATTAGGGGTATCATTTAGTATGGCATGAACACATGTGAGATGTGAGAGGTTAATTCAGTGAAGCCCCATGCAAGAGACCATTGTTGATCCAAGACTCATGAGATATCCTGAAGTTGATACTATGTTTTCCTTGTCCCCATTGAAGTATGAATTAGAATGTGCAATAACACAGAAGTCATCCACCTTGGTGTACTTAAGCCCATAATCTTGAGTCCCCTTTAAGTATCTCATGACGCTTTTTGCAACAAACCAATGTCCCTCACATGGTTTATGCATAAATCTAAAAAGTATGCTCACAAATTTGTAGATGACTCATATAAGGTACAAATTATGAGAGCCTTGAAGCTTTTTCTCAGCACACTGTGTGATCCTGAATTCTTTTAGGCAAGGGATTATAGTCAACTTCAGGGGATAGTGAATTCCTTGGTGGCAGTCTTTTAAGAAGGCTTGAACATTTCTCAAGAAGACTCATGAGATATGCAACATATTAAGGGTTACTTCTAATTCATGAATGGCCCTTTCTTTGGCATCAATGACAAACCTCTCAACACTCCACACATTCAAGCAACTCCTCGAATATCATAATCTCGAGCCTCTTTTTCTCCCTTGTGTCATGCACGGAAGAGTGCTCCTGATCTTAAACTTCAATCGATTTTGTTATACACTATCAGATAAGCTCCTCCAACCTCATAGTAGGGCCCTCCCTCCCCAAGCAACAACCTCCTTTTTCTAGTTCCTTATTTATCTCTTATTGTGTTTTTGTGCTTTAGTGTCCTTCCATGAATCACTTTCTCGCCCTTGGATCTTAGGGACAACCTAATTTTTCTCCCAGGACTCTCCTTTGCTATTTCCTCCTTAATGTTCTCCTTCATCCCTTCCCTCCCCTATATTCCCCCTTCTCCCCCTATTACTTTTGTTTCCTTCCTACCCTCCTCCTCTTTAGCCTCCCCCCTTGTTACAGTCTATGATGCTCTGCCCTCCTTTTTGTTTCCCCCTTTTTTGACTCATCAAACATTCCTTTTTTAGACTCTGGTAGAGGGTTGGGGCCTCATAGCGATTATCATCTAAATGTCCCCAAGAGAAGGGGAAAATCCCTTTTGTCAATGGAACATAAATATGCAAACTTTGAAATTTGCTCCCCATATATATATATATATATATATATATATATATATATATATATATATATATATATATATATCATTTTTCCCCTTAGAGCTTCAAGCGTTGAATCTCTTTCAAACTGAAAATCTTATCCTTGAATTGCAAGGCACTAACCAACCATATAAAAAACTTAGCTATAAACAGTTTAATCAAGTTCACTACCCTCATATTGTCATTATACAAGAATCAATGGCAGATGGGGAAAAGGGGATCCAATTACTTTAGAATTCTCTCCCTCATTGGGAGTTTTTATCTAATGATGTTATTGGCCATTTAGGGGGCCTTGTCACAGGATGAAATGTTGGTTTTGATTAGCCTAAAAAATGATTAGTCTATTCACTCAGGAATCTTTGTTGATATTTAATCTGAGGTCCTAGACATGTCTTTTTGTTGATTAAACCTTTAAAAGCTTTACTTGAACTGATAATATTTCTAGCTCTCTTTTGTAAAGCTTCCCTCCATTCACTTGGGTCACATTACTATCGAGGGAGATTAAAATTTCTCTTTGGGGGGTTTTGAAGTTTGGGATCCATAAGCTTAACAAGACCCTCTTTTGAAGTTCTTTATAGATCTTTTTGACAACATTCTCCTCTGAGATATCCTCCCTACAAATCTTATGCCAACCTAGCCTAATTATAGATGAATAAATGCTCACATTGCAAAGAAACTATGTCGTTTTCTTTTATTTGAAGATCTCTTGGACACAAATCTTTAAAATTTTCAATTCATGTAGAATTTAATATCTCTAAACATGTGTAATAGAAAATGGTAGAGCTCTTATATGGCCCCTCTGACTTGAAGATTAAATTCCAGTGACTAAAGATACTTCTCAACATATTAACCACTCAATCTTGCATGGTTAATATCCACTATTAGAGTTGCAAGTGCAAGTTCTTCACGAGCCTCCGAATTGACACCTTCATCCATTTCAATTATATGTGCATGTAGTCCAAAGATCCTCTTTGCAATTTTAGGAGAAATAAATATGTATAGGAGAGAAGTTACAATATAAAATTAAACAATACCAAAGTTCAAATAAAACACCACTACTTAATTAAGACTATCCAAAATGAGAATTTCTAAAGAAGAAACTATAATCTCATCTTATTTTTTATATCATTGGTAAATGAACATGGGTTGATTATTCAATATCTCTTGTAGTTGAAACAAACTAATGTATGAGATGAATAATTATAGGTAATAATTCCCATAAATGGTCATGATTACTATGTCACATATTGGTATCTTCTATTTCATAAATAGTTTCATCATATCTAATAGATAAAATAACGACGACTTTAGGTAGCACTTTTGATGGATTTTACTCATTGTTAACTAGATTTTTATTTCTTTGTGAATGAAGTTGAAAAGTGGAAATACAAAATATTTAATAAATGAGAGTAAATATTATTTGAAGGGTGTTACCAAGCCTATGGCTTGAGGTTTTATATGAGAAAACTATATATTTCTAAAAGAATAAAGGTTGCAAGATAACAAGTGTAGCAATAGGAATCAACATATAACATGAAAATTTTTGAACACTTTTTAGATATTCTAAAATCTATAGTAGTATGAATTAGTCACTAAACGAAAATATTAAACATTTTCCATACAACATATCTATGAAAAATATTTTCTTTTTAGGTGTTATATTGAAGTTGCTTGGGAATTTATACATGGACCATGAACATTATGTTACACCTCTTTTGGGCCCTCATGAACTAGTTTTCATCCTTGAACAATGTTTAAAGCCCTAAAAGTCATCCCTTAAATAATCTTCATGAGCATCACTAAACCAACTATTCACCTTAAAAGCACTTGATGGTGGTTTTGTACATTTTCATACTCTATATTATTACTGAGCCTTAAAAAACACTTATAAACCCTAGGATGGCAATGGTCTTTCTCCTTAAATAATGTGCAATGTCCAATTCCCCAACAAAAAACATCCCACTAAACAAATTATTCCGCTTAAATATTAAAATTTGTAAAATATTCCAAATTCTTTGAAAATCCATTTGATTAAAAGACAAATCTATGGTCATCGATGACATCATTGGACAGTATATCCCGCCCTTAGATTCAAAACCTCTTGTAGTTTGCTGCCATTGCATGTATCCCTCGACCTCGCAAGGCCGCATCTGAACAATATTGGTTTGCAATCGCATAAGCATTGCCCAGAATCAATCCCTGAGCCACTAGATCTCTTCGTGCATGGCTTTCAACAATTCATTTGTGATTCTTCACCGTCAAAACGAGTTCAGAAAAGGTAATTTTCTGCAAAAGGGTGCTAAAATTGCAAAGCGCCATTATTTTTCCTGTCGTCGTGATGAATCGTATAAGATTTCTCCTGATGCAGTTATTTTGAGTTCTTGATTGGAAAAATTGGCTATATTTCAGATTTCTGGAAATATTTCATTAAATAATCCATTGTATTCTCCAAACTAAATCTGTCGAAAGAGGCCATGCTCAAAACAGTGTTTTAAGCAGAAGAATCAGAGATAAAAAAATATCATTAAGATATGTTCAAGGGTTCTTTCCAGTTCAGTTATTATGAGCTTTCAATGGAAATTTTCGACTCTATTTTGGCTTACAGGCAAGATTTCATAAATTAAGGCTCTCTATAAACGGACTAGAGGAAGCTGTGCTCAATTTTGTTAAAAAAAAACAGCAAAGTTTGGGAAGAAGTGCATTGAGTTAAGGATCATGATTTTGTAATTTGATTGAATGATTTATGTCTCACTTCTCCACATTTCAATGTTATTTGAGAATGGACATTCATTATTCTAGTATTTGATGGTGTTATGTTCAAATTACACAGAAGAAGATAGAAAGCTAGGGATTTTAGAGGCTAAGCATACACAATGGCACAAACTTTACAGGCTTTTGTGAGATTTTTATGACTTACAAATAGGATAGAACATTAGGGCTTTCACTAAGCTAAGAAATCTAATGCCACATTCTTTACAGTTTTACTTCAACGTTGTGAGACTGAAAATTTGTAATGTTCAGCTGGTTCGTAGCTATCTTTTGGCGGTTTCTATTTGTATGGAACCAAGAATTTGAGACCTCAACATGAAATACTATGCTCTGGTAGATTTTTCCTTTCAACGCATCTTTGCGCAATGGAATACAATCTCTAATGCTCTTTAGTGTCTGGAGAAGCCAAAACCAATGGACCAGGAAGCAGGGGCTATCGGAACGGTCAGTAATGGAGGGAAACACTATCCTTCACAAGATAGCAACGTAGAGGAATAGCCTGTCCAAGCACGTCGTTAGAGATTTCAAACATAAGCTCTTTGTTTTCTTTAGCGTCGGCTGAAGTTCAGAACTTTTGCCACATTATCACCTGTGTCTGTTATATAAGGAGGTCTTGTAACGTGCTTTGAACTTCCAGTTTCTCTCTTTGAAAGTTTGTATGGAAAACCAGTGCTGGATCAGAGGTTTACTCGTAGGAAGGATGCGGAAAATGAGACTCCTTTAGCGAGTCCAAGAAAAATTCCTGGCGAAGAATTGATGCAAAATGATACCTGCAACACAGCCAACAAAGTTTCAAAATTAGAGCTAACTGCGCCAGTTAAAAATTGCAAACAACCTGGAATCATATCTTCAGGACAACATTGTTCGAAGCACCCCAAAAATTCAAGTATGTTGGCATTGTGCTACCTTTCTATAAACTGAAATTATTTATTTTATTGCTGTAATATCAGTGATACTAAATCTCAACGTCATAAGCAAAATTGACAAGAGAAAAGGAGGAAATGAGGTCACGTATTTACATGGCTAAGGAGTTCTATTAGAGTTTTTCCTACAACCTGATTGAAAATTCAATTGTACTTAACCAGATGTTATACAACTATTTATGAATTTTTATGAAAATCTATTGCCTTATATTTCAGTGTCGTACTTGATATCAATGTTTTTTTAGATCATTTTATCTTACTATTAATTTGTTTTGGGTAACAATGTTTGTTTTTGTTTCACAGGCATGAGGATCTTTGCATCCCATTTGAAAGGTTTGGACCAGTAAAAGATGTTTACCTTCCAAAAAATTATTATATGGGGTATGGCCATCTTGTTTATTTTAGATATTGTTAATTATGCTTGTTTATAACTTTTGAGGTTTTAGCTTTATGAAATATTGACACAATGTTCATATTATGCATTAATTGGAAATTTATATGAACATCTAATGGTATTCGGTATCACTTTTGATTTTATGTGAGACCATGTTTTTTCATAATTATATTTTGTTTTTTAGTCTATTATCATGGTTTTACTTGTCTTTGTAATAAAAAGCATATGTGTTTGATAAAGTAATAATGCTATTGAGTGTTGTAATTACTTTAAAGGGGCCATCACTGGGAGATATTTCTTAGCAAGGTGTAATAACCCTGGTTGCATTTCCCTGCTTATTTTAAGCATTAAAAATTTAAGTAAATTAAATGGGCTGAGTTGGGGTACACGGATTCCAGAGATGAGGTGGAAGGGGAAAACTGCTTGGAATGTGGACTTGTGTGGCATATTCTAGTAGGTAGATACAAAATAAACTAAGAATGACAAAACAAAAACTAACAAGAAAAAAGTTAGAGAGACAAGGGGCAACTCGCATGATTTCACTGTCTAAAGAGAGCTTAGCCAGGCAGGCAAAAATGAGGGAGGAAAAAAAATGTGGAAGGTAGGTAAATGCTTCCATGTTTATCATCTAAGGGCTATCTAGGAGATAGGGTCTGTTAAAATTGGCAACTAGGGCCAAACCCCATGTGGGTCACCTTATTTATGGTAGCTGATATTTTTCTTGGATTCCTCTCTCCTAGAGGTGTAGGATTTGATCTAAAGATCATCTGATTCTGTTAAAATTGGCAACTAGGCCAAACTCCATATGGGTCATCTTATTAATGACAGATGATATTTTTATTGGATTCCTCTCATCGAGATGTGTAGGATTGATCTAAAGATCATCCAATTTTGACATGTATTCACGGAGATATGAATTTATTTGTGTTATGGGACTTCGTCAAGGTCGACCAACAACCAAATTTCCCCCACTTGTGCTCAACGTTTTAGTATAAAAAGAGGTGGCTTGCTAGTCATTTGGACACACACTCTTCTTGTGATCTCTTCCTCTCCACTTGTCTTTGGGTTTTGGTGGGAGGAGAGATCCTAAGAGACTACGCAGCCCTAAGAAGAAGATGCCCTAGCTCTACGCTGTCATGGAGAAGACATGCCCTAGATCTAGATGCAAGCAAGGGAGAGAAGGCTCTATGTTGTCCTAATATGGTAGAAGCTTAACATGGAGGACAACTCTTATGGTGGATCTACACAAGGTTCTACGTTGTCCTAAATGAGACCTTTCTACACAACAATAAGAAGCTTAAGTACGCTACCATAAATGATGTCATACCCTAATCACAAAGATACTAAGATGTTGCCTAAATTCCCTATGGAGATGACCTTAAGGCCTAATGTGATCATGAAGCAGGACAACCCTAACGCAGTTAAAGAGAAGTTTACACGCTGGTCTGAAAGAGACCTCATAGTAGTTTTTTGTATGCCCTAGTCACAGTCCGAATGCACTCTAAATGTTGGTCATATTCCACAGCAAAAGAAGGGCTCCATGCTGCCCTAACCGAGGAGATATAATCCGCCGCAAGAAGAGGATTCCTATAAGCTGGTGTTAACACCCAGGTTGTTCCCTTTGACTCCCAAGGGAATACGGCCGGGGTAACCACTAACCAATCTTTGGATTGCAGTTTCTAGCCAAACTGCAATCAGAGAGGGCTCTCTCTTTATGATTTGTCTCTGTTTTGATAGTATTTTAGGCTAGCTATGATGTTCAGGGTTTTGTTTTATGGTTTTGGTTGAAGGATGTCTTTCAATACCTAAGATGTAATGTTTAGACAGTTGTATTTCATTGGGCAATGGAGTCTAGAGCTGTGAAATGTTTGAAATGCTTCAGTGGGGATGTTCAGACTGCAGGGCCTATTGGGTATCCCAACAAACAAAATTTAAAGCTTAAGTGATGATGTATGATGATGCATGTTTAGCCAATGGAAAGCAATTAAGAATTCTCCATTAAGCTAATGCTGTGAAAGTGAAATATATTGCTCAGGAGCAAACTTGAATTCCTGAAACAAGAGTCACTGTGAAAGATATATTCTGAAAGTGTAGCAATTAAGAATTACACTTATCAAGATTATAACTGAGGAAAACATTCATTAACAACATAGATTGAGCTCAGGGTATTCCATGAATAAGTCCTGAAGGCTATTCTTTTTCTTTGCTGCTAAATACTTAGAACTTAGAAACATCTATGGGTTGTAAAAGATTGAAACACAAAACGAAGAGAGTTACAGAAAACTTATTGTATATGAGATGCACAGGGATCCTGCAAACTTCAACAAACACCATGAACGCATTCAAACAACTCAGAACTTCAGAAATTCCATCACTTCTGTTATTAAACTCTGTAAATATTACAGCGTAGGAAACTTCTTCAAAAGAAATCAACAACAACCCCTGCAAGCTTATGCGAGGGGAAAATATATACAAACGGTAATACAAAATATCTAAGGCGTTGAGTCATCTGAGAGATAAATGTTTCACCAAATTTGTACAGAACAGCAGATAAGAAGTTATTGCTGCTTTTAATACAACATAAATGCTCATTTCTATCAGTCAGAAGATATTTTGGCCTTTGGAGGCCACCGAGTCGGTTGGAATGATCTGCTTTAAATGCTGGAAATTGCGCTTATGTGGCTGCTCTGCTGTAAATTTTCGGCCCTGTCACCTGTAGCTGTCCATCTTGACTTGCTGGCCGAAAGCTCTGCTGAGTTGGCTCAGCTTTCATCTTTTCATGCATGCTGATTTTACTAAGTTTTCCTGTGCATGGCAATTTGTATTTTTTGATGAAAAACTTGAAGAATGGCTTCCTGGTCTATAAGATCATCTGTATTGTCTTAGTCCACCATTCTTGTGTGGGCAGTTGATGCCTAAGAATTGCATCCATAGTCTCATCTGCCTCTGTGTATTTATAGAAATTGGGAGGCACTTCAAACAAGTGTTTAATTTCATTCATTATAAAGAATAAATTCTCTACTCTGTTGTAGAGACTTTGTCCTGTAGCTGGCCCTGTTTCCTCTGAGGTGCTGGGCCTTTCAGTGATCTGATTTGTGGCGAATGTATTGACCCTCTTGGCATACTGCTCATGTGTAAGTAGCCTTCCTGCGCTGTTCAGTAAGCCAGGGAGACCTTTGTTTTGTAACACCATAAATTTGTCTGTGAACCTATTAACCTCTGTCTACATGTCTTGGGTCCTTCTCTCTAATGTCTGCACTAAGCTTCTTAGTGTAAGGACCCTCTTTATCAACAAAATAGTCTCAGTCCTGTTGGAAATTCCCATAGTTGCTAACTGAGAACTTGTTCTATTATTGAGCACATTGATCATCCTGGTGGCAACTTCAGGCATATTGCCTAGAGCTGCCCTTGATCTCTAAATTTCCTTCTGTGCTTTTGCAATGAGCTCCAACTGCTCATGGATTGTGTCAATATACTGCCATTGGTCAGTAATAGACTGGCCAATATTGGCCCATAGCACTGTCTTGATCTCAACCACTACTTTATCCAGTTGGAGCTCCTTCTCTAGCTCCTTTATCCTGTCTTTGAGGGCTTTTATTTCCCTGCCCTTTTCTGCCACAGTCTGCTTGAATTTGTCATATATTTCATTTACCTTGGCTAATTTCTCCCTGGCCTCATTTAGTTCTGTCATTTGTGCTTCCAAGGCCTGAATCTCATTTCTCAGCTTTTGCATGTCCAGGCTTGGGGCCTGCTCTGTTGTTGGTGGAGCTGCTGAGGTGGATGGTGCTGCCTGTTCAGTTTGTTGAGGAGGAGGAACAGTAGTTGGAGCAGCTTCCTCAAGGTTAATTATTTCAGGAGGAGGCTGGGAGGTTTGACCTTCTTCTTTTTGCTTCAAAGTTGCCTGTAATGCTGCCTGTGCAGCCTCTGATTCTCCCAGCTTTTCTTGAGTCTGGATTAGCTGCTTATATAGAGACACCAGCAAAGCTGTGGCATCTTGATCATGCCTCTGCTAGGCAACTTCATCTGTTTGAGGGTGAATTGTGGCTGGAATTTTGATCTTTCTCCTCAAAGCTGCCATATTTGCATCCCTCAACTTCAATATTTCTTGTATGCCCTTGATATCCTTGGGATCATGCCCAATCTCTATGATTATATCTTCTAAGGACCTAATTCTGTTGTCCTTTGCTTGAGAGGATGCTCTCTCCAACTCAAGTTGGGCAGCTGTATTATTAAGGCTATTTTCTAGCCTATAATTATCCAATGTCTTGTCTGCCAAGGAGGCATACACCATCTCACCCGTTTGCTTATGTAATTCAATTTTGTCCATTGGGTGGATGTCCTTGGCAAGGACCTCAAGATTGGTCCTCAAGTAGTCTGAAGGAGACTGTGGTTGCAATGTAGTTGGCCTAAAGTGACTCATGATCATTTTTCCTTCACTAACATCATATGTAGACATCAGTCTTTGCTGGTTAGTGGGAGTCATTTTCAACAAATGATTGTATAGTTGTATCTTTATTGGCTCATTCCTCCTCTTTATGTCAATGAACTGTTGTTTGATGCTCAGTTCACCTTCTCTCTGCTGGCTTGAGGAGCTGACTTCTCCTCCCACTGTTCTGTCCTGTTCCTGTTGAAAGGAACTTGCGGATGCTTCCCTGCTAGGTGGGCCCATGCCCAAAGACTGTCCCATTGGCATTTCCTCCTTTGAGAAAGGATTCATTCTCTGTCTCTTCTCCCCATAAGTTGTCGATGTTGTAAGGGGAGTCTCTCTGTCCCTTTTCCTGCTTGTATCCTCCTTTTGTGGAGTTTGAAGGATTGATGCTTCAGTTGATGTTTCTTGCCTTGGAGGCACAGTTTGTTGTGGCTGTTGCTCAGTGGATTTTGGGGCTTCCACTGTCTGCTCTTGCTGTACGGGTTGCTCCTGTCTTTGTTGTTCTTGCTGCTGGTGTTGTGGTTGTTGATGCACTTCCTGCTGCAACACTTCTTCTTGCTGTCCCACCTCCTTTTCTGTTTGCCCTTCAGTCATGGGAGGTGGCTGCTCCTGCTCCACCTGCTTTTCTTTGCCTTTGCTGGATGTCTGTTGAGTGTCCATGGCAGTTTGCTGGTGTGTCGTTGAAGATGAGGCAGCTGCTCCAAGTTGCCTTTGATATGAGAAGGAAACCTGTCCACAAGTTTCCAAGTCAGCCTCTTTTTGAATATTCCTAGCCTCTCTTTCTAGCATCTGCTCTCTAGTAATTGGCTCTTCTAGAGTGCCCTCTTTCCAGCTCAAAGAATTGGCATACTTTTCAACATGAGGCAGCCTTACATGTGCGTAGTTACCCAATTTGTATTTTATCCTCCTGAGGGAAATAAAATGATTAGGGTCATAAGGTGTCCATTTAAAACTGGTTTGCAATTTGAGGGCCTCTAGGATCATATCTGCCTCCTTCCATCCCTCCTCTCTTTTGTTGTATAGAAAAGGGCCTAGCTAGCTCCTTACCTTCAGCTGCACCTTCTTTTTCTTACTTTGGAAATGGAAGCAATCGACATTTCCAAACTGCCTGAAGTATTCTAGGGCAAAAAGTATCATAGGGACATACCTTGGCAGCCTATAAGGGTCCAACTCACAGCCATATATTCTGAAAACTGTGTGGTGTTGGTAAAAATACCAATCACCAATGCTGTAGGCTTTGGAGAGATGGAGAACTCTTTGCATGTCATCAGTCAACCTTGGAGGAGGGACACCATATAGCAATGTCATAGCTGGGTGAATGAATAGGTCTATGAATTCACAGTATGTGTATGGTGATTTAGAAATATCATGAAAAACTGAAGTCCAAAACACAACTGACCTTGGATTCCCCTGGGCATTAAGTTTCTTGAGGGGAATGGAGAAACTGTCTGGTTGATAAAATAAGAACAGGTGGTAGATGTATGAGGTGTATCTGAACACCCTTTCCCTTTGTAGATTCATTAGCTGTTCATGGATCTTTTCTGCAATATATGTGGCATAGTCATAGTGTACAGCTGGAGGCTTTCCAGGAGAAAATATGGACAGCATTGCCATTATAGTGTCATCAACATCCTCAATTCCCCTGTACCCCAGGACGTAGCTGATCAAATCCACCAGCATTCTACCCAAGTCATTCAGGTAGTGATATCCAATAGGAGGAGTTCTCATAGTTTCAGAGCTTGGCTATATGAATAACTGATTAATTTTGATGATGTGGGCACTTGACAAATTACTCCCCTTCTTCACTAAGTCCAGCATGGAGAGAGGAGTCAATGGCCTTGCAATGTGGAAATGCAGCATCTCATTTATGGTTTCTGGGGTGATATGGAACAAGATTGAGCCTATAGGACTGAGAACAGCTCTTTGGCATGGATCATAGCATTCCTGGCACTTGTGGATCAAGTCTGGAAGGGAATTGACTTGAGGGAGGTTGTAAATGGGCAAATTTGAGTCCCAAATCCCTAAAATATTAGCTCCACCAAGGTGTTGGGCTTTTAATTCATTTAGCATGTGAATATTAAACTTAGAACCCATTGGGAACCAGTCTATCATCTGATAATCTACATCTCCCAGGGCTTTCCATTCTAACTCCCTTTGAGGGGCATTCAGAGGTTGGATATTTAGGGCTATTGGTGTTTCCATGGCTAGTAAGGCTTCTGACTTGTATGTAAATTTTTTTGAGTGAGCAGAACAACGCAGAGGAGTTTCTTTACAATGTAAATGTGAATTGTAGGGAACAAAGGGCGAATTGAGCAAACATCAATTGAAATACCGTTTGTAGGACTGATTAAAATAGTAGCAGGACTGACAAGAGCGTTTCTATGGTGAATTTATGTAATTGAGGTTTCTAGTTCACGACTGCGCGAACTACCTGTGAATTCAGGTCAATTTTGTCAGATGCAGGCTTGGCAGAAGGTTTATTGCCTCGCCAGTTGGAAATGGGTGCAGGTCACTGGATGCTTGATGGTGATTTCAGTGCTTTACACTCTCTTAAACAGTTTGCTTGTAGAAATATGGATAAAACCAGGTGCAGGGAACGATTTTGAGAAATACCTTGCGAATTGTCGATAACAGTTGCAAATGCAGGTACGACGGAGGCGCCCATGGTTTCAGAGTCGGGTTGTGCAGGTTGGCGCTTATCTGGTCCTGAAATGCATGCAAGAATAACAATAGTTGCTTTGGCAAAAAGTGGGAAAAACACGCATTTTTGGCTAAAATATGGATTTTTGGCATATTGGCGCATTTTTGGGATGACGTCAGCATGACGTCATCAGGTGGGGTCAAGGTCGGATGACGTCAGCATGACGTCACCGGGTGATGTGGCAAGCTGTGATTTGTCCACGGGGACAATGAGGTGGCAGACATATCAGCGCAGGGGCGGACAAGAGTGCTGACGCGACGGCGGGGTGGCACTGACCTGGGTCTGACGTGGTGATGAATCAGGCATAGCAGAACCGGCGGTAAATCATAAGCGGTAATGGTTTTTTCTCGGACCGCCTTAGATATGGTCGCGGTTTTGTCAGAGGGCGACCCGAGAAATTGTGAGGGCGACGCGTGGCAGAGGCCTAACGTCACCCTCTGACAGTTTCTCGGGTGCTAATCTTCGAACGTCGGGCCCAACCCGATATGTATATTAGCCGTCTGATCAAAGGCGCCCGATCGGACGGTTGACGGGTCGCTGAATAGTGCGGACGATATGGCAGTGGGGAAGTAATAAAATATTATTTTCTTTTGAAAGGCGTGCCCAGCGGGACTTTGGGTTTCGGCGGAATTATATGGTTTTCTTTGTATTTTCAAATGAAAATAATATCGCGCCCATACTTTGGATAAGTTGGAAAAAGTGGGTATTTGTGCGCTTTTTGCAAATGAAGCGGGTTATGGGTAAAAAAGGGTTTTTCATAAGGTTCTCTTAGCAAATAAAGGGTTTAATGGGTCAAATGGATTCAGAAGGGGGAGGGGGGGTAAGGCTTAGGTTTCTCAAACTGACCAGATGTCCATTTGATCCCTGACAGAGGACATATGGCTATAATGCCAAGGGGAGGGATATTTATACAATGTTTGGGGTTTATACACCATGGTGTTATAATAGTAGGGAAAGGGTAACATAGGGGAATTATATAATAGAAGTTAGGGATTAATGTGGATGAAAGGGTGGATGAGGGGTGATATCACTAAGTTTATTTGAAGATCACTTAGCTTAGGGAGTAGATCAAAATGAAAAGATTTTTAGACAAGAAATGTGGCTTTTACAGGAATAAGAACCACCATAAAACCACAAATTCTTCCATGAATCTCAACTGATGAGGGGATGTTAGTAATGAATGGGAAAGGGGAAAATTGGGAAGTTAGACATGCTTCTTTGCTTTGCGGCAACCTGATAGAGAAGAAGACCTTCTCAATTCATTGATTTTGCGTTGTGAAAATAGGTTAGCACACCTTCAATTGTAAGGAATGACACTTCTGCAACCCCATCTGCCTACCCATCTATTTGCCTAGCATTTTTTGTTTCTTCTTGGAGGGTGCACTTAGACTTGCAGACCCTTATTTGCCTTTTCTTTTCTCTGGCTTTTTCCTTTTGATTTTCTATCTAATGCTTCCCTTATTGCTTCCAAGGTCCCAGATTAAGCAGTTGGGAGCCTTACTTCTCTACCTAAGCTACTTGTCTGCCAAGATTAAACAGTTTGGACAGACTTCTTTCTCTATTCTACAACTGAAAATTTAAAACATGGCATGAAGCAGATTAGGCTGTTGGACCATCCATCAAAATTGAGTCCACATCAAGCTATATACACACCTTGTCTCCTCATGGAAATATGGGATCTTTGCATCATCAAAGCAGAGCATATTTGGACCTTTCTTTGCCAATCATGAAATATGAAACCTATTGGTATAGGTAGCTAACAGCTGGAAAGAGGAGAGCCATATGATGCCTAATCTGAACGTTGTTTTGGACAGGGACAGTGTCCAACTTCAAGCATATGACATGAAGTAGAGTGCTGAAAGATGTGTGTTCAGCAAGATTGGACAACATATGATTAGGACTGTGTTGACATAAATGCAAATGCACAAATTGTTGTATGTTGCAGACTTTGATTTAGATGGATAGAGAAAGGGGTAAAGGCAATAAACAATGAAAGTAATCACTGCATTGAAGACCAGTTGAAGGGATATGCAATTATAGCCTAGCTGCTCTGCTATGTTGCAAGCCATAGCGAGTAGATAAGGCTGGTGAGTGTAAATGGTGCAGCATAGTGCACAGTGATGGGTACAACAGTGATGGAGTGGTGCAACACAGTGCACAGTGATGGAGTGGTGCAACATAGTGCACACTGATGGGTACAACAGTGATGGAGTGGTGCAACATAGTGCACAGTGTTGGAATGGTGCAACATAGTGCACAGTGATGGAATGGTGCATCATAGTGCACAGTGATGGGTACAACAATGATGGAGTGGTGCAGCATAGTGCACAGTGATGGGTACAACCGTGATTCGGTGCAACTCAGTGATAAGAGCAACTTAGTGAATGGGTGCAGCATAGTGACGGGTGCAGCATGGTGATGAGGTGCATCACAATGAGGTGCAACATGGTGATGGAGTCACCTTGGAGGATCAGTTGAAGCAGTATGCCTTCACTTGAGTCAAGATCAACTACCTCATGTGACATCTTCTTTGAGAAGATCTTTGCTCTTATTTTGATAAGTCAAAATGTTGACTTCTGATGTATATATACTATCTCTCTCTGTGGTGAACTATTGAAGAACATATAAGAAGAATTTATCAAGGGTTTCCTGACATTGGGGTTTGTCCTTGGCTGGTGCCACATCTTGTGTCCTCTTGTCTTAGCTAAGCCACATCAAAAGGAGCCCTAGCAGCAGCAAGAGAAGGAGCCCTAGCCGCGACTAATGGAGAGACCTGAGTTGCAGCAAAGGGAGCCCTAATGCAGTAAGAAGAAGGCTGAAATAAGCATGAGAATTTCGGGTTACAATGCAACGATAGAGGTTGTTCCTAGGAATGGGTTAAGGACTGTTTGAAAGGTGGGGGAGCCGCAACAATAAGGTGAGGCAGTACGTTGAAGAGATCTGTCCTATAGGCTCAGAACAGATCAATGTAGGGCTAGATACATATGCGAATTGGGTGCTAGAAAGTGTTGACAGCAAGGCGAGTTCTTGTAGGCTAGATATTACTCCATTGATGGTGTTTGTAAGTTTTTTTATGGAGGACCGTAGGCCTAACTTGCTGCTTGGCTAGGTCGCAGGCCATAGCCAACAACAAAGGTTGTTCTAAGGGTTGCATTAAGGGTAATCAAACCAAACTTGGACAACGTGGCAGTGGTGGAGTCTCACCTTGGTGCACCACTGATGAGCCTCATCATTGGGTAACGATGTGGGCCTTAATACACCTCCAAGCTTATTAAAATCAGCTCTTTTCATAATTCCTTACATGTTTTAATTATATTTTTCTTAATGAGATGAGTAAAAGTAATATGTATGTCTAGTGGTCTAATGTGCATTGATTGCAGGTTTTTGAGAGAAAATCATGGCAATTTTGGCTAAGTTGTTCCTAGGAATGGGTTAAGGACTATTTGAAAGGCGGGGGAGCCGCAACAATAATGTGAGGCAGTACGTTGAAGAGATCTATCCTATAGGCTCAAAACATATCAATGTAGGGCTAGATGCATATGCGGATTGGGTGCTAGAAAGTGTTGACAGCAAGGCAAGTTCTTGTAGGCTAGATATTACTCCATTGATGGTGTTTGTAAGCTGTTTGATGGAGGACCGTAGGCCTAACTTGCTGCTTGGCTAGGTTGCAGGCCATAGCCAGGAACAAAGGTTGTTCTAAGGGTTGCATTAAGGGTAATCAAACCAAACTTGGACATCGTGGCAGTGGTGGAGTCTCACCTTGGTGCACCACTAATGAGCCTCATCATTGGGTAACGATGTGGGCCTTAATACACCTCCAAGCTTATTAAAATCAACTCTTCTCATAATTCCTTACATGTTTTAATTATATTTTTCTTAATGAGATGAGTAAAAGTAAGATGTATGTCTAGTGGTCTAATGTGCATTGATTGCAGGTTTTTGAGAGAAAATCATGGCAATTTTGGCTAATTAAGGGCAGGCACTCGAATGAGACAAGGAGGAGAGATGATAGGAGATAGATCCTCCTCATTAAATCTTTACTCATTCGAATATTCCTCAATCAAATCACACTAGCTCGAAGTTTCAAGTAGTCGAGTCATGGAGATCATGGGCAGCCGAGCCAGTGACAGTTAAGAGCCAGTTCATATTAAGTTTGGGAGCCAAGCCACCATAGATTTAAGGAAGTTATTGGAGACTTCAGTTGTATAAATAAGGAGGCTTAAAGCCTCATTAGGATTCAGATTTTTTATGTAAGAGCATTAAGCATTTTCGAGCTCAAACTTTGTGGAAAAACATTGTTATGTAATTTTTCTGATATGATAATGAGAATGAGCATTTCCTTGATTTGGCACTAAGTTTACTTTGAGGGCTGAAGCTCTTGGGTTAGGGCCCAACCCTAGCAACAAAGGCTCCTCTTTTTCTACTTGTATGTTTAGGTTATTTCATAGATCAAGTGTTGAATTGGTTTTAACATTGCTTCATTGCAAGTAGTCGTGAATTTGATTAGTTTGCTTCCATTTGTGCATTGCTTTAGCAATAGCTTTAGACAGATAAAGGAATACCAAAAAGAATGATAACAGGTGGATTTGGCCTCACTCCTCCCTTCAGGGACCATGGGTTGAGGAAAAACTCCTATTCAGCCCCAAAAAGATAGAATTCTGATTTCTTATAGAATTTAGGGTTTTCTGCTACTTTGGCCAACATCTTTTCAGTTTTCAAGAATAGGTTTCAATTTTCATTTCTGATATCTTCAGTTTTGTATTAGGTATCATGGTGTTTCACAATATTCTGCAAGTATTTCCATGCATGAATTAGGCAACTAAATAATGAAATTCTGTTTTCTTAAGTTGATTAGAAATCTTCCTTGTTTGATATGATTTATGGATAAATGCCAGTAATGTATGTATTGTAGGAGTTTCAGTAGTGCAGGAAGATCTCATGCCAACAACCCCAAGCTAACCTCATCCATCCATGATCACTAAAATCCACCAAGTCCCTCAACCAATTCGTCATTCCATAAGAACAACTTCCTAGGTTTGTTGAGCAAATCCAACCATCTTACAAACTTTGGGTTAAGCTCTGAGGAAGTCCTAGCCACTCCCTTGCCTTGTTTCTTCTATTGTTCACCTTCCCTAAGCCATATACCACCTTCCAATTCACCCCTATTTCTCTTGGCTGGATCTTGTACGAGTACAAGGGATCTTGTAGGAGCATTAGGACATCCTGTAGGAAGCATTAGGACATCCTGAAGGACGACCTGTAGTGGCTTGTTTTGAGGTCGATTTGTGGAAAAAACTTCTAGGAAGATAGGAAAAGACCCCTACTTGCCTCCCAAGCCATCTGATCTTCCATCACCATCTCTAACCTACCTGCCACATCACCAAGAAGATTCAGCATTGACATTGTCACAAAAAAAGGTCAAAAAGGAAAAAAGAGTTATTGTGTTCATTCATATGCACAACAGTAGAATATTTGGTTATTTTAGATTGCATGCCTAGGACAATTAGGATTACACACATATTAGCTTAGAATTCTTCTGAAGCAAGATGTCTTAGCTAGATGAGTGGTGTGTTTAAAGCATTGATTTCAGTCTTTCCTTACTGCAGTAGACAATATTTCAATTCTGCTAATTAGTGCAAATTTCCCTTTTCTTCATTAGTAATCAAACTCCTTCTGAATCAATAGAAGGCTGGTTTGAGAAACCAAAGTGGTCTATTGCCAGCTCAACAGTGACAAAAAGTGGACCCATCACATCTACTTGTGTGTACAGCACTGTCACCTCCAATTTTGTACAAACCTCGGGTTGATAAAGTAAAGTTGGTAGCCCCAGGAGTTGCAACATTCTTGCTGCAATACTGGTGTTCATCAACTGCAACCTAAGAAGGCGTGCATTATTGACTGTGTGGAGAATGAGGGCTGAAGGTTGATGCCCCAACTCTTGAAGCAATGACAACAAGTGCAACAAGAAGACAACAACGTTTTGGGAGATGTATTGGGTCAAGGTTTGACCATGTTTGGCTCAGTTTAATGAGCATCCTTTTGGTGCCATATGAATGATCTTTAGAGAAAGTTTGTGTCCTATTTGACTAGCATTGACTTCTCTCGTCAAGGATTTACTATTGTTGTCATAAAATATTAGATTTGTATATTAGTGGTTCATCCTTCTCCTGTTGAGACACAATCATATGGTGAGTGGTCCAGCCTTCCCCTAGTGATTTGTTGTGTACAGGGTGAGTGGTTCAGCCTTCCCCTGTGATACCCCATGGCGACATGTAGGCAGGATGAGTGGTTCATCCTTCTCTTGCTGAGACATCCTACCCATGCAGTCTGGGACTGATGGGAAGTACCTCTCATCTGGCCAATGAGTAGGGAAATGAGGATAGGGACCACAATACTATCGATGGACACATCGTGTACTACCATACTCCCTATGCTAGGATGACCTATATTGATCTGTGATCAATTGGAACTAACTTCGGTCCAGTAATAGTGGTATGAGACACTCTATTTTATTTGGGACTGACTTTGGGTCAGTAAGAGTGGTTTGAGACACTCTGTTTATATGGGACTAACTTCAGGTTAGTAGAGAATGGAATGATACATTCTCGATCACTGCTTCTTCTTCATAGTTCAACAGAGCAAAGAAGAGCAGAGTAGTGCAGAGGAGTGCATTGATGGCAAAGATGGAACCGATTGAGAGATGGATTAGCAAATGGAGTTCTCCCTAGTTGAGAGGGAGTGTTAAAATTGGAAACTAGGGCCAAACTCCATGTGGGTCACCTTATTTATGGTAGCTGATATTTTTTCTTGGATTTGTCTCTCCGAGAGGTGTATGATTGATATAAAGATCATTTGATTCCGACATGTATTTATGGAGATATGAATTTATTTGTATTATTGACAATTTGTCAAGGTAAGCCAGCAAGCAAATTACCCCCAGTTCAACCTCAACGTTGCATTTAAATAGAGGAGACCTCGAGTCATCTGAGGCACACATCATCTCATGATCTCTCTTCACTTGTTTGGGTTTGTCTTCTATCAAGGAGAACGTCGTGGAAAGAGTCATCTAAGAGAGCCCTAATATTAGTCATGCAGGAGATCTAGCTACAGTTGAAGAGAAGCCCTAGCCACAGATCTAAGGAGCCCTAATACGAAGCTGGAGGAGGAGCCCAAAGCCGCAACAAAAGGAGCCCTAGCTGCAGCGAGAGAAGTGTTAGATAAACTTGACCCTATGGTGGAGTTAAGGTTATGTCAACAGTTATGGTTAACAGTTGTGGTTTTGGACACTAGTATTGGTGACTCATGGTATTACATGTAGTTGAAGCCCTTAAAAGGCTTGTGTATTCTCCATTGTAGGTAGCCATGGTTGAGCGGTGAAAGCTCAGGTTGTTGGCCAGCTTGGCTGTGTTTTGGCCAAGGACAATAATAGATCTATTGTTGGTTGGTTTTTCCCCAATTGGGGTTTTCCAGATAATCATGGTGTACATTGTTTAAATGTGTATTTCTTTATTGTTATATTTATTTGTCTTGAACCCTAACAAGTGGTATCAGAGCTCTGGTTGGCAAGGGCCTTGGATAGCTATTCGAAATGTTCCCATTGACGAAATGTTCCCATCGACGAAGCAGTGGCGCTGGTTGAAGCAATAGCTCGTTGCACAAACCATCGATGTTTTTGCCAAGGCCTCGTTTGATGAGGAGCAAGAAAAAAAATGCAAGCCCTAGGAATATTTTTTGGGAATTTAAGAAATCAAGAAAGTCAGAACCATCATATTTCCCTGCCCGCAGTTGTGAAGGGAAAGAAGGAGAAATCCGGGCTGCTTAGAAAAAGTCTGTGCCACTAGACATGCATCACAGCACTACCCCTGCACGTGAAGGAAGGGACCTGTCTGCTCTCTGCGTGGAGCCATTGCTGGCCCTGTTCAGGCTATTGAGAAGCGAGGCGGTGAGGAGCCGTTGCAGCCATCAAGGAGTCTGCGTGTGAAGCCATCGAAGAGGCTACGTGCTTCTCTGCATGAAGAGGAAGACGGTTCCCATTGCTGGTTGAACCCGTTTCTGCATGGAAGGTGTGAAGCCTGGACCATTGCTACGTGTTACATATTGCTTCATCGCTGCGGTGGAAGGCGTGAAGCGTGGACCATTGCTGCGTGTTACATATTGCTTCTTTGCTGCGTGAGCGTTGCTGGTCTGTCCTGCATGCAGCCTGCGTGGAACGCTGACAGAGCCTGTCTCTGTGTGAAGGCAAGTGCTACGTTCATCACGTTGTTGTGTGGAGAGCCGAAACTCTGAGTGTGGAGCTCTTTGCTGCGTGAAGGAACCTGTCTTCTTCATTGCTGCGGTGGAAGGCGTGAAGCGTGGACCATTGCTGCGTGTTACATATTGCTTCTTTGCTGCGTGAGCGTTGCTGGTCTGTCCTGCATGCTGCCTGCGTGGAACGCTGACAGAGCCTGTCTCTGTGTGAAGGCAAGTGCTGCGTTCATCACGTTGCTGTGTGGAGAGCCGAAACTCTGAGTGTGGAGCTCTTTGCTGCGTGAAGGAACCTGTCTTCTTCTCTGGAAGAGAACCAGAGCTGAGTTGTGTGTGGGTCAAGATAGCAACAAAATAAAAATAAAATGGAAATTTTCATGTAAATGGGTATAAGACTGTAAGACCTGGTAAAGCATGCGTACCCCAGTGAATCACTGGTAAAGTCTGAATGTCCGCTTGGGTGATATGGGGATGCATGTGGTAGTATGATGAAGCATGTTGAATATCAAATACCCTAACATTGACTGGGTAGGGCCTGGAGATGAGTGGTGGCTGGCTGGCTTGGTAGATTTGGCTAAATTTGGCCAAGGAAAACCCAAAGTCAAGTTTAAAGGGGGGATTGTTAGATAAACTTGACCCTATGGTGGAGTTAAGGTTATGTCAACAGTTATGGTTAACAGTTGTGGTTTTGGACACTAGTATTGGTGACTCATGGTATTGAGCCCATGGTATTACATGTAGTTGAAGCCCTTAAAAGGCTTGTGTATTCTCCATTGTAGGTAGCCATGGTTGAGCGGTGAAAGCTCAGGTTGTTGGCCAGCTTGGCTGTGTTTTGGCCAAGGACAATAATAGATCTATTGTTGGTTGGTTTTTCCCCAATTGGGGTTTTCCAGATAATCATGGTGTACATTGTTTAAATGTGTATTTCTTTATTGTTATATTTATTTGTCTTGAACCCTAACAAGAAGGAGCCCTAGCCGCAACAAAAGGAGAGACCCTAGTCGCAGCAAGAAGAAGCCTGAAAGAAGCATGAGAATTTCGGGTTACATCACAGTGATATAGGTTGTTCCTAGGCATGTTTCAGGATTGTTTGCAAGGTAGGGGAGCTGCACGAATAAGGCGAGGTAGTACGTTGAAGGGATCTTCCCTATAGGTTCAGAACAGATCAATGTAGGGCTAGATACATATGGGGATTGGGTGCTAGAATGTGCTGACAGCAAGTCGAGTTCTTGTAGGCTAGATACTACTGCATTGATGGTGTTTGTAAGTTGTTTGATGGAGGATCGTAGGCCTAACTTGCTGCTGGGCTAGGCCGCAGGCCATAGCCAACAACAAATCTTGTTCTAAGGGTTGCATTAAGGGTAATCAAACCATACTTGGAAAGCATGGCAGTGGTGGAGTTTCACCTTGATACACTGCAGCTTAAGAAGGCCTGCATTATTGATTATGTGGAGAATGAGGGTTGAAGGTTGATTCCCTAACTCTTTAAGAAGTGACAGCAAGTGCATCACGAAGACAACAACGTTCTGGGAGATGTATTCGTGACCATGTTTGGCTCAGTTTAATGAGAATCTTGTTGGTGCCATATGAATGATCTTCAGAGGAAGATTCTGTCCTGTTTGACCAACATTGACTTCTCTGGTGAAGGCTTTACTGTTGTTGTCATAAAATATCAGATTTGTATATTAGTACTATCTCTCTCTGTGCTGAACTATTGAAGAATATAAGAAAAATTGATCAAGGGTTTCCCCACATTGGGGTTTGTCCCTGGCTGGTGCCACATCTTGTGTCCTCTTGTCTTGGCTTGTATTCTAATGTTTGTGTTTATGTTCTATCTGCATTTTACTATCATGCTGATGTGATTGCTAAACTGGAAATTGATATTGGGCTAACAAGAAAATTGAAGTAACTTGCTCTTAAGCATAGAACATACCAAACATTTAACATTCGACCTGCGGGGTTTACTCTTTGCCTGGTTCACTAGCCCTTTCCATGCTATTAGGTTTATTAGCATTCAGAACATGAATGCTCCTGACTTGTAGATTTGTAGAAAATCCATCCAAATACCAAGACACTCATAGGCACCAATATTGTGGAGAGTAGATCTAGTATACGTATCAGTCAATACAGCAGGGAGAATTCTTTCTGTAGCTTTTGGAAGTATATTTATTTTTTTAGTTTTCTAAAGTATACATATCAGTCAACTCAAGAATTCTCAAAGGTTTGAAGTGCAGAAAGAATTATCCCTGCTATCAAAGGCACTCCTATAAGCATACATGTACCAACAGTTGAAACAGAGACAAATGTGGGTGTAACAGAGAAAAGAAATTTTGTGATAGTTGATGTGTAAACGTATTTTTATAGCCAACTACATTATGCTTGCCTCAAAATTTCTAGATTCCAAAGAAATCTTGTCTCCCAAGCTGCAATTTTAAGATCCTCCTAATTTTTAATGTCTCCGATGTGGCCTTAGTACTTTTGTCCTTTTATTCCATGATTCTGTTTTGGAATTTTTGTTGCAATTTTGTAACTGGGAAATTTGGCAACGTAACTGCCAATGAGGTTGCCAACCCTGAAAATGTTGTCAAGCCCAAGTTCTGATGTAGAATAATGAAGGTCATAACAACTTGAAGAGGTAAAATCCAAATACCATGCATATGCCAACAAAAAGCTCCAACATTTTGAACATTTGTACTCTCGTAGTTGATAATTTGTCCACGTGTATGCTTTTGTCTTGACTGACTGGAGAGAAACAATCCCTTCTTGTATATAATAGTTGTTAATGTTGCTTTAGTCCGTGAAGCTAACTGGTGTTGTTTGTAATGCCCTTGTCGCTGTGACAAGGATCCTAATACCTTTTCCACAAAAAATGCACAAACTAGCACATAGCCTTGACTTTCAAATTGTTTCTTTCCATCTAGAAAAAGTACAAAGGCACTTATAAAATATGGACCTACATATGATGCAGAAGTTTCCAGTGCTGGTAAGGATGCAGTCAAAAGTACTTCCTTCCAGAGAGATAGCCATAAGGCTTTTGCTAATGACTCAGTATGACCTTATACCGAGCTTTATCACCAGTGTACTCCTTTATGGATAGTAACTAAACTCTGCAAATGGACCTCATTTGTCAAAAGTGATCCTAAATGTGAATATGTTTTCTACTATGCCTGCAATTGTCAACTCTTTTTGTGCCTTTGTCTAAGAAAGGTTGAATTTTTATTTTGTATGAGCACAATGACGACTCAGAACTCTGTCTTGTGTGTCAGTGTCTGAGACTCTGATCTATGGAAAAAGATAAATATAGATTTTAATCACTCTTGAATAGACTGTAAAAAATTATTGCCATTGCATGATGTTGAAAATAGTTAGGTGGATTAGTGCAGAGCTTAAGAAGATATTGAGTTAATGGCACAACTGACACCATGAAAGAATCTTTGGAACAAGTGGTGGAGTAGATTGTGCCTGAGCAAAGGGTTGCAACAATGTATATGAATTTGGAAAATACCCCCATGTAATGGTGGGTGAGCACATCAAATCAAGTTTCACTCATGGCATGATATGATAGAGGTACTTAATGATAAAGGCCTACCAGAAATTGGGGTTCCACTAGGTAATGACATTTTGGAATCCAGTTCTGTCAACCAGCCCCTACAATTCGGTGGTACTTCCAATCCAATGGGATACATGTATTACTGTGAAGTCATTAGGAGATATAGGAGGTTCCTATTTAACTATGGGTTCATAAATTTATGCAAACCTTAGAGCCATTTCCAAAGAAGTGATATCTTGACTCTTGAGGTAAAAATGCAGTGGCAGACAACTAGCTAGGTTGAATTATGAGAAAGGTTCTACAACACTTTATATAACTCTACAAGGAGGAGGCACAGATTGCAAGTTTGATAGGGTTCATTTGGTGTTTCCAATAAATGGACCACCCACAAAGTCTAATAATAGGATCCCCAAAGGAGTACCCATTAAAGGAACTTTGCCATCTGTGGTGTAAAGAAACTGATTACCTTTTGAAACTATTGATAATGTGGTAGGTGGTATTTCTCTGGAAATGAAAAGTATTGATCTCCTTGTTGTTTTGCGAGTTGTTGATAGTGTATGGGAAGATGGTGAAAATAGTGGGGAATAAGATAGATCTGCATTCTATTTGAAGGATCATTTTTCAGCAAGAAATGTGTTGTAGTGTAATTAAATCTGCATGTTGTTCCGAAGATTTCTCAATCAAATAGATCTGCAATCTATTTAAAGTTTATTTCCTTCCAAACTCAGTGAATATCCAGTGTTGGGTTGTGAAAGTGTGCTTGATATCTAACTTGGACGGATCCTAGCTGGTGTAGAGTATCCAGTGATGGGTTGTGAAAGTGTGCTTGATATCTAACTTGGACAGATCCTAGCTGGTGTAGAGTCACCCTGAGGGTCCACTCAAGCTCACTACTATGTTATTGCTAATTCACTAATTTTTTTTTGAAGCAGCACTAGCAGTTCTAGTTCCAGTAGTATATCTAGTAGTATACCTAAGAACATATATATATGCATACCTAGCAGCAGAACAAACAGAGTAAGTATATGAACCTTGAACCAAGCTAGCATCATGATCAGCCTCTGTTAAGGAAATATCTCCACGTGTTGTGGGAGTCTCACTACACCAAATGCATCTTAGAGACCCTTGTCATGACCAGGTTAGCCCTGTAACTTCACTGCCTTCTAATGTGTTTGGAGGTTGTTGTTACCACTAGATATTGGTTTCATTCATTGTTCACAGGTAGCAAACTTTCACTGCCATATTTTGTTGAGAAATATCAGGAGCCCTGAAGGAGGAGGGTAGGGTCAAGCCATGCCTCCATGTACTCGAATATGGAAAATAAATGCAGCCTTGCAGCCATTTTCCTAGTCCGGGTTAAAATTGCAGTCAACCCACATTACTTTCACTGGCAAGTATTTGAATGCAGAGCTAATGTAACAAAAATTAATAGAAAATACAGTGGCAAGCCCATCCATCTTGACATGACAGTATATCCAAGCCTGGTTTGGATGACACTTAGACATATAGCTCTTGGGAGTGTAGAAGCTTTTATAAGGTCTCAAAAATGGATGTGAGATCGAATAAATTAAGTATCATGATGTAATTGGAGGGTGGAGGGGGTCAGCCCTATCGGGACCTGGTTCTAGCCAAGCAAACCATCAGCAGGTTTCTCACAATGCTCTAGAATCTGGATTGGGGGTTATTGGACTGCAAGGAGGACCACTGTGCAGTCCAATCTAAGGTTGGGAGGAGAGTTGCAGTCTCCGGCTCAGTCGCCCAGAGGTACGTGTCTATCACTCTAGCTGACCTTATGTTATAATTCCTAAAATTGTTACTGTGTCCAATGACTGCATGAGAAACATCTTCTTAAGGTGCAAGGATGATCACGTCTTGATGACACTTAGATTTCTAAAAAAAATGTATACAACTGTGTGATATAGCATATATGAATACATCTATGAGTGTTGCTGTATTGATGTGTATGTTGGTGACAATATATCTCTCAGTGTGTGCTTTGCTCTATCTTGCTGTTCTGAATTCTCAAAACTCTGCTTCATATTAGCAAGAAGTATGACCTTTGTTCTTATGGTAGTGATAAATTGGTGTAATATTACTCATGGCGAGCTTGATAACATATAACCCATACTAGATGGTTTTAACTTTTAAGGTAGTTGAGGTTACACAGACATACTTTTGTGACAAATGTTTTGGGTCACTGCTATGAAATGATTGGTTATTTTCCTGTGAGGTCTAGAACTCATGATTCTATGGAGAATCATGGTCTACAGATTAGTAACTACTTACAAGGCTTGTTAGGTCCCATATATGTATATATATAAGCTGGAGAATGTCAATAAACCTTAGCAGTTTCTTAGTACTGGTAAAGATGATGTGAGTTCCTGTCCTACTCCTATTGACCTAGGCACCATATTGTGTTCGATGCTTTCTATTTATTTTGTATTCTGCCAAGACTTGACATGCTATTGGATGTGATATAAACATATATTTTTTGAAATTGCATACATTGTTCACCAATCTCTCTTAATAGACATTACATAGGATGAATTGTATTTGATCAGTCTCTCTGTCTAGTTTGCTTAAAAGTTGTCTAATTGGAATCCTTGAACTCCTGAAGTCAACATGGTGAATCTTGGGCATTAATCAAACTGTCCATGATATGTGCTATACATGGGTACTGTTTCGGCAGGTTTATTTAGAGTCAATCTAAATCTACATGTTTTATATGTGGTTATCCAAATTGCTGGGACAGGGCAACCCTTTTTGTACATTGAGTGCCATCATATGTGCAATAAAATGATGGACACTGATGCTTTAGTTTCTTGAAAACTGTTATCAGAGGATCACACCTATTTTCTGCTGTAGGGTGCCTCTTTACATTCCCAAGGCAAGCAGCGTGCAACCCATCTCTTTTGGAAGTGGTGCCTCCCACTGTTTATGTAATCATTATTTATCTCACTTGTTCTTTCACGAATAATGCCATTTTATTGTTATTTCATAAATATATGTGTTATGTTGGGTTTATTATGTTGTTCTATCAATGTGTGCTCCATTTTTGATAATTTGTGGCAGGGGTTTCTTGTTTTGACACCTTCAAGCAATAAGTGAACTTTTTATAGGGACCACCTCCAGTTTTAGGTGATGCTTACAATTTTGGATAGAAGATACTGGTGACAATCTTTGGTTAAACTTTCTTCAGAGTTGGCATAAGAACAATGGAGGTGCAATCAATACAAGTTAGTGTTACTACCTAGTGCTAAAACTATTAGGGGATGCCAAGATAAAATTAAAGTGAATCTAGTCCATAGCAAATTAGACCTCTGGGAAGATTATGGGTCCAATTTTCATTTCAGTTGATGCAAAATTCACAGAGATTCAGCCAATACAAATTCCCGCTGCCGGGAGAGACTAAAAGCAACAGGGCTTGGCAAATTGAGCATACCTCCACTAGCAGATCCAAATAAGGGGGATACTTGTTACGTTTAGGAAGGGGAAAGTTAGATTGTTATAGGTTGAAATTACAGAGAAGTCAGAGTAGAAATCTTAGCTATAGAAAGTACATTGTTGTTATATATGTGCAAGGTCTACATAAGAATGCCATAACTTTTGATGGGAATATATATGTGTGAAAAGTATAGGAAAATTTGGATAATCGTTGTAAATGTATGGGATTGGGAAGTTGGGTTTTGGGAAAGCCCTATTTTTGCTAAGATGTGCTTCACATGAACCCTGATATTTATAGTTGCTTTAAAAGCCGCTCTCTGGACCAGTATGGTAGAGATGTTTTAATGTCTTGTCTTATCCTGTCCTCAAATCATTTTGACTCGGTCAAACTACATTAAAAATACCGGGGTGGAGGGGAGGGTTGTGTTACACAACAGGGGGACATGGGGGTCAAATGTGATTCACATGTTTACACTGTTACCTTGTATATGCAAACAATTTTCCCTTGTGCAGGTGTAAGGCCCTTAGTAGACATCGTTATACTTATTGCAGCCCCAATCCCCACTATCTCCTCGTGCAATGGATCCTAAACTTGTAACATGATTTTAAATATGATATTCACCATTAGTATGAACATTTTCATGGGGTTTTGAGGTTGTTTCTATGGACATATCATATATGTGAAGATGCAATTGAATGCAAAGAAGTTGAGAATATGCAAAAGATTTGCAAGAAACCCTTCTCCAAGAGTTGAAACAAATCACACATTTTCCACTTGCAAACCATCACCTTGTACCTTCAAAAATTTACTCTCCAAACCTGCAGTAACACCCTACAGGACTATCTTTTTTTCAGAAGTTGATTTATACAACTTGCAAACTGACCCCCAAGGTCACAATGTCTTGTACTGTAGCTTCCTTTGTAATGCAAATCTTTGAACTTGATCTTAGAGATTTAAACCTCCCCCTTTGAAGTTTATGGTCACCATCAATTTCCAAGTAATGGTATTTATCTTGGGCTTAGTGTACCACTTGTTGGATCAACGATGCTATCATTTCTTCCTAACATGGAACGATTCTATCTCTCCTCATATAACAGAATCTGGATTGGGTTTTTGCACTTACTTTTGATGCAACATTTCTTGTTGATTAGGCTTTGCATTTAACCAGGGTGATGTGAATAACTACCCAGGTTTAAATTGAATATGCACCCATGTGCAATATGATGTCATTTTTTCCCATGTAACAAAGTTTGAAAGTACCCCACCCTCCGATCCTGTAGGCAAGGGTAAGATATTTTGTTTATCTGTTTTTGACTAAGTGGAGTGTTCACTATAAATATTGATGTTTCAATTTTTTTTATATAGTTTGTTTTGAGAAAGTCTGAGTAACAATATGAATAATTGTGAAAACTTACATTGTAACTTCGTTGGAACATCCAAAAATATTTCAAAAAATTGAAGTAAGAACATGAATAACTATGAAAACATATACACAAGGAATTATAAATTCGTTTGAATATCCAAAGATAATAATTTATGTATCCAAAATTGAGTTGTTGTAAATTGATTTGTATACCTCATGCCTATAATTGATTATGTATGTATGCAAATTTATGAAGCATAGGTTCATTCATATATCAAATTTTCTGATGCACTTTGAGTTGTAGTAGACTATGGGAAACCTCCTCTGCTAGCACCAAAAAACTGTGAAGCTTGATCATAGTACTCTTTCCATGCTTTATTGTGTGGTAAATGGGTTGTTATTACATATGTCCTCTCCTAGGTGCCTGCTTGCCAAAACCCATGAATCATGATAATGGATGGAGGAAACACTTTTTTTTTGCAAAGCATGTGGAATTCCAAAGGGATCAGTGGGTGGAGGTGTGTCTCCAGGATCTCCTAGATGGCTTGAGACTGGTTTGATTTAATTGCAACGAAGGGTATGTGAAGAGATAAGGATGACACACTATGAGTTAATCCCTGAAGTTTGAAGTTAGACATTTGGACAAATTGGATTACCTCTTTATTGATTTAACTTGGTGAAAGAGAGACATCTATTTCTATTGCTGCATTATGAGACTCACGAAATTGCCTAAATTAGGTGTGTGTTTCCTGAGAAGAGAGAGACATTTGTTGCTGCATTATGAGACTGAAGAAATCGCCTAAATTGAGTGTTACCTGAGAAGGGTATGAGGTGGAAGATATGACTAGGTTGCCTGATAAGACGAGGCAACTTCAATTTTTAAAATCCATAGGCAAATTCAGTACATAAATCTATTTTCTCTCATGGAAGCTATGGGATATTTAAAACTTCAGCATAGAAATCTAATGGCTTTGGAATAATTGGTGAGAAACAAACAAAAAGAGTGAGTTCTAAATGTTCAAATCCAGAATTGAGATTGCTATGGTCTTGTATTCCATTTGTATTTGTTCAATCTCCAAAGAAAACTAGGAAGTGATAATTAATGAGAAACAATCATGTTATGATCAACAAAGTAAAATTAGTTGTTGGGAGTAGGGTGCTTGAGCAATATTTTAGACTTTCAGCTAAATAAGTCACAAGGTTTATCATTATGAACATTAATGTAGGAAAGATGGTTCTTTTTGGTTGTGCAGAAAAAATAGATTTATAATTCAAAACTGTAGAAATGTTATCACGCATATCGAGAATGTTTATGATTAGATTTAATAACAAGGTTCCAAGTCATTATGACAAAAAAATCCCAATTATTCAAGACAAACTCAATTAATTATCAATTTAATAATAATAAAATAATTTCCATTTTTTCCTTATTACTTTATAAAAGGGATATTGTGTCCTTATTCTATTTTATTTCTTTGGAATTTTTGGCTGGAAACATTTATTTTTGGGTGAAATCTTGCTTTTTGTTTTTGAATTCAGCTCTTAAAAAACCGCCACTATTATACAAAATTCACAAATCAAATTTTTGATTCCAATGAATTGTGAACAAATTGCGTAGGCAAATTTGACCAAACAAATATAGCCAAAAACTGTCGAAAACATACACTACGACCTATAAAAATGCACATCGGATTGTAAACACACTTGGCCTCTTCGAATGCAATTATTTTTTCATTTGGTTCTTTGTTTGCTTATCTCAAATTCTTATGATGTGAGTCTTCTATAGTTGTGTTGTCTGTGCCTTAACATATCGTTTTCTTATGTTCTTGTCACTGATAGCATCCATCCATTAACCAACCAACAATATATGTGTTTAGTGACTTGCAAAAAATTGACATGGGACATTGCCATGAAAACGTCCATGTAGTTGGAGAGAGGATAGAAAATTTTGCAGTGCATTACCTATGGTTGTGGGTATTTTTCCTATTCTATATGTTGTGATCCTTGTTAGGTAGGTTTAATTTTTAATTTTTGGAGGTTGTGGTGCTACTTGCAAGTAATTTATTATTTTTTGGAAATTTAGAATTCAATTATATTATTAAAGTTATTATAATTTTAAATATTTTATTTAAAAAAATAGTTTTTTTTTAATAAATAATTTTAGTAAGCTTGGCGGATCCTTTCTATTCCATTTTAAAAAACAGGCAGGAATTACATAAACATCATCCATAATTAGATGGCCTCAACTTGCTCATTGGGAAACCATGTATGTTGGCCATTTGACAACATTATATGCAATCCAAAATCTGAAAAGCCTGAGAATGTTAAGCAAGGCTATATAAACCTGAGTGTCTATGCGTCTCCTATTTACTCTATGTCTATAACAGAAATATAAAAAATGCATGCTATTCATTTATACATAGGAAAATTAAGATTCAAAACTATGTTAAGAAAAATGATAATCATCAAAAGATTCAATTGGCGTCAAGTCTTTGGCATTGGAGCCCGATAGTTCAGTTTGTGGAAGGCAAGGAATATGATTCTCAATACGACTTAAACGAGCATTTTGTTGTTGAATTTGGCATTGAATGAGTTGGAATTCCTTGTCGATTTCCTGTATTTTTGTTGCTAACTATGAAATTCCTTCAAAGCTGGATGTTAAAGCTTTTGCCAAGAGATTTTTCATCATCCAGAAAAGGTAAAGGGTCTGCGGAACTGGGTGTATCGGCCTTTGGTATGGCCTGGGTTAGGGATGAGATCCTGTGATTCATTTAGCTCCAATTCATTATATGTTTCATGCTTCAATTCATTCTCCCAACCCAAAATAATCTAACGAGCATGTGGGTGTGCATTAGTTTGCTAAGACAGAGTTTTTTCCAAGTCTAAATCATTGTTATTTTTGCGACCTTGATTTCGGGTAGTTCAAGGTTGAGCTTGAGTTATAACACGACCACAACCCTGGCCCTGGCTATGACCTTGACCACCCCTTGCATTTCTCCCTCGGGACGAAAGAGTGAGGAGAAAAAACATTAGGGAAAATATTGGACTTGAGGGCTGCACTTGGAGGGAAAGTAAATATGATAGATGGACTAACAACCCAATAGACTACAAACTCAAAGAGTTAGAGACCAAACCAACCGCGGGATACTATATGAAATTTCATTATATGGAAATATACCTGAATGTCTTTGTGTTAAGGAGAGAAAGCTCCTTGAGATTTAAACAAACTCTACTACCAGTGATACCCTGCCAAAGGTTGTCGAAATAAAGCGTAGGAGTTTGTTGGCAAGGAAACATAACACAAAGAGGTAAAGGGACGAGGCTAGGAGGGATTGGTCCTTCAACTTTCTTGGTTGTTATTGGGAAATATGCAAAGATTTTTCCCCTTCATGCTTTGATAATGCCATGCCCTTTAGTGCAAATAAAAAAAACAGAAAGAACATTCTCAAACACCTCCTAAAATTCCCATAGAATACATCAGGATCAACACTATATTCAATGACATCATCCATTTTCTTCAGTGCTTTCATTATGGAGTGAATGCAAAGAGATGATTGTATGCTCGAATGAAGGTTTGTGCAAAGCTGATTCAATGCGATTTGCAAACTCTCCTTGATTTGATGAATTCAGTGACGCATCATGTAAGCCAACCTCAATTGGATACAACTACCCAACTTTTTGATCCTCTTCACTCATGCCCAACATAACAGTTTGAAAGTATCACAATCTAAAAATGTGAAGGTATGTAAAGTCTACTATAAGGGGGCCTTCTAATGCCCCCAGAAGTTGCCACGGGGGGGTGGGGGGGGCTCTTAACGCCCCCAAAAGTTAGTACGAGGGGGGCGCCCAACGTCCCTAAACTTTGCAACAAGGTGGTTTTAAACCATCCTCATAAGTTGCTACAAGGGGGTTGTAAGCCGCCCTTGTACGTTGCTATGAGGGGGATTTTAAATTACCCACATAGGTCAATTTTCGAGGGGGTTTCAAATCGCCCTCAAAAGTGACTTTTTTTAGGCGATTTACAACCAACCTTGAAAGATGACTTTTGAGGGCTATTTCAATCACCCCTAAAAGTCACTTTTGTGGCTGGTTCATATCTCTTAAAAAACCTTTTTGTTTGTCCTCACAACGCCCTTAGTCTAGCCCACATGAAGGGCCCTCATGCCTAATCGACCCAACTTTTGGGGCTTGACCCTGACGAAGCCAAGGAGAATTGAACCAACGCCTCATAACAGAGGGCCAATGACTTGGCAGATAGGCTTCAACCAACCATTTTGGCTACCCATCAACGCTATCTCTTCAAAAACCTTCCCTAAAAGGCTTGACATTTAGAGGTGATGCTTTGAAGGGAGGGGAGTTCTAAAAAATTCCACCCAAAAGTCACTTTTCAAGTTTGGAACCCCCCTTGAAAAGTGACACATTTGGGGGCAGTTCATATCTCTTAAAAAACCGCCCCTAAAAGGCTTGAATTTTAGAGGTGATGCTTTTAGGGGCAGGGGGGAGGAGGTGTGATGGAGGTTTTAAAAAATTGCAGCTAATGTTAATATTGCTTTTAATTCCCACTTTTGGAGGCAGATTACGACCCCCAAAAGTATTTTTTTTGTAGTAGTGGTAGTTATAATTTTTGTCTCCAGAAGTCATTCTTTTTTAATGATTAACTATGCTTTGCTTCTTTCTAGGATATCCTCTCAAGCACATGTTTCAACCAATTCTCAAGTTCATTCTTCAAATTACTTTTATATTTATTTTTGAGATTTATACTTCTCTAATCTTTTGTAAGAAAAGGTCTTTCATTTTATACAGGGTAGGTGATTCCTTGAGTTAGAGGAAAGGAATATCCTTCCCTCACTAGTAAAGGGATTTCCCTATAGAAAAGGAAAATGATTTCCTTTCTGGAGAGAGATACAAGATTTTCCTTATCAATACCGATTGCATCACCAGCAGATGCATCGTCAACATTACAAATAGCTGGTGAAGTCTCTTTTTTAATCTTTGACTCTCGAGTAATCTTCTTGTTATTCCGAGGAAATCCTCGGCCTCTCCCCTTGGCATTAGCATTATGAGATACAACCTTAATTGCTTTTGGTTTTTTCAAGCAATCAATCAAGGGTGCTTCCTTAGAGATATTAGACACATCTGATAACACTGCACATTGTTTAAGGGGTTCAACAACAACACTGGATCCATAAATATTTGACTCCATTCCTACATGCTTTCCTTTTGGTTTACTTTGGGCCGGTGGAAGAGGTTGAAGGGGATTGTTCAACGTGAACTTTGCAACCCTTGCCCGTGTAATGTGAACATTAGATGTCTGGGTTCCAGTCATTGTTATTTTGTAAAGTTGTGAACAACATGACTTTACACCTTTGAATTTGTGTAAACCTAGTAGCAGAATTCAGAGATGTAGTCGCGAAAGTTTACCAGTTATTGCAGCTCACCCAAAGTTCAACTAGAATGCTCAAATGTTAAAGTGCATAGTGAATTAAAGTGTGTACTTCTCAAACTTTTTTCTAATCCAAAATAGTGGTTGAGTCATATGCTTTATTACTAAGCTACGGTTGGTTTGAAAAAATAAATGGATATTTTTTTGATAGAATGGTCACATCTTTGGCTTCCATATAACGACAATACTAATCAAATTAAAATAACAAGCAAGAGGTATATGAAGCACATGATCACTGATTTGAATGATTCAAATGTGTTCATTGTGTTCTTTAATTCTACACTTTTTAACTACTATTTTGACTCTCTTTTTTGGAAATTTATTGTTGAATGTTCACCTTTTGTAGATGTGTGTAATCAATCTAAGATCTTTCACTCAAATTAGCTTGTTGTAAATAATCTATATATTATGCAAGAACATGTACAAAGTTATTTTCAAAATTAGTAAATTTAGATGTAAATTAGAATGTATGGTTTTTATTTTTTGATGGCTCTAAGTCGAGTTCATGTGAAAGGTCTAGATGCACTCTTCGAGATCTTAAAGGGTACGAATATTTGATGTCTTGTCGCTTGGATTGCCCATGCACAAATAATGTCACTAAGTATGAGGCTTTGATACACTAAAATCATTCAGGATGTGATATAATTCAATAATTATATGATCCTATTTAGCAAACATTCTTAGATAGGTATTCAACAATATAATAACAAATGAAAATGAAACTCAATAAGTTTTTGGAGGAAAAAATAATATTTGTCATTCATCATGTGCTAGAATTCTTTTAGCATGCAATGTTGTTATGCTCTTGTATTTGTGCTAGAAGGAAATCTAGCACACGTTAGATTTATTGTACCTTGCAATGTTGTTATTGCTAAGATGATTATATTTGCGATAGAAGAAAATTTATTGTGTGTTAAATTTATTTTACCTTGGAATGTTGTTGTTGGCAATATAATTGTGGTTGTACTAAAAGTAAATCTAACATGTGTTGAATTTATTTAATCCTACAATTTTGTTATGTGCTTGTGGTTGTGCTAGAAGAAAATATAGCACATTCTAGATTTGTTTTGCCCTGCAGTGTTGTTGGAACCATGCTCGTGTTTATGTTAGAAGTAGTCTAACAAGCACTAGATATGTTTGAAGCTATAATGTTGTTATGTTATTATTTGTGCTAAAGAAAATCTAACACTTGTTAGATTTGTTTCATCTTACAATGTTGTTATTAGGAATACACTTGAGTTTATTATAGAATGAAATCTAGCATGTGTTAGATTTCCTTTGCTTGATAATGTTGTTTTTGGCAATATACTTGTATTTCCACTAAAATTAAATATAACACATGTTACATTTTTTTCACCTTACGTTGTTTTTATGTGCTTGTGTTTGAGCTAGAAGGAAATTTAGCACACACTATGTTTCTTTCAAAATGCAATGTTGTGGTTTGAAATTTGGTTGTTTGTGCTAGAAAGAAACATGATAGAATTCTTTGACCTTGCAATGTTATTAGAATTTTACATGTGATTGCGTTAGAAGGAAATTTAGCACATGTTAGATTTCTTTATTGCAATGTTGTTATTGACAATATACTTCATTTTGTGCTAGAACTAAATTTAGTGTGTGTTATATTTCTTTAACCCTAGGGACAATGTTGTTATGTTCCTTTGTTTGTGCTAGAAGGAAATCTAGCACAGGAGATTTGTTTCATCTTGTGATGTGCTTTTGTGTGTTAGAAAGAAATGTAGCATTCGCTAGATTTCCTTGCCCTGTAATGTTGTTGTTGTCAACATGGTTGTGTTTGTGTTAGAAGTAAATCTATCATGTGCTATAATTCTTTCACGTTACAATGTTTTTGTCTGCTTGTGTTTATATAAGAAGGAAATCTAAAACACATTAGATTTCTTTCACCTGGCAATGTGTTTATCTTTGGGCTAGAAGGAAATCTTGCATGCACTAGATTTATTTTACAATGAAATGTTACTGTTGGAAATATGGTTGCTTGTGCTAGAAGGAATTTAGCATGTGTTTTGTTTCCTTTAGCTTGCAATCTACTTGTGTTTGTGATAGAATGAATCCAACATGCACTAGACTTCTTTAGTCCTACAATGTTGTCATGTGCTTGTGTTTGTGCTAGAATAAAATATAGCATATGTTAGATTTCTATCAAATTGAAATGTGCTTGTGTTTGTGTTGGAAGAAAATTTAGCATAGGCTAGATTTTTTATACTCTACAATGTTGTTGTTAGCAACGTGCTTGTATTTTTTGTAGACATAAATCTAACACATGCTAGATTTCTCACTCTACAATGTTGCTATGTGCTTGTGTTTGCGCTAAAAGGAAATCTAACACATGTTAGATTTTTTTTACCTTGCAATGTTGTTATTACTAATATGTTTTTCTTTGGGCGAAAATGAAACCTAGCTTGTGCTAGATATGTTTTGTCTTGTAATGTTGTCATTGGAAATATTTATATGTTTGTTTTAGAAGTAAATATATTGGAATTTTTTCTCACCCTACAATGTTTTTTTCCAGAAAAAAAGAGCGTAATTTTGATTAATAAATAACAAAATTACATGTATTGGCTAGAAACCGCATCATCAAGTCGGAGACCAAATGATAGGCAAGAGATAAGTAGAAGAAACAAGATAAAAATACATGGTGGGGGAAGCTAAGCTTTTCGCCCCTTCTTTTTCTCTACCCTGCGCCATTCCCCTTGGGATGGCGTCGAAGAGACAAGAGCAAGATGGTTTCCTGCCTCCAATTTGGCGATGTCCTTGTCAGAGTTTGAGTTATCTGATGTGTGGTTGCTCATATTCCCACTGATGTCCCCCTCGTCAGGGATCAAGTCGGCCTGAACCCTGTGGTTCTTGGCATCTGATTAGTCTTGTGGAGATCCCCCTTGTGTAACAGGTTCCATTGGATTCTGACTTTCCTCTTGTGGGGATGGTTCATCTAGAGCTTCATCCTCCTTTTCAGTTTCAGGCGGGGGGTATTGCCAACCTTTGGGTTTTTTCCCGAGATTCTTTTTCCTTCTAGTGTCCTTTTTGGCTTCTGGACACATGTTGTGTAAATGCCCTGTTTGTCTACAATTCCTGCATCTAAAAGCTGTGTTCTCATAATCCAAGTTCTGTGTCCAAATTCGCTTATTGTGAATTAATCAGATGTTGTCCGAAAGTCCTTTGTTGAGGTCTACCTCTACACATATGCGTGCGTAGGTGAAAATCCTTTCCTCTATTCTTTGGGAGTCCTTTTTTATGAACTGTCCAAGGCTGTTGCCAATACCAGCCAGAACTCTGTCCTCCTAGAAATGAAGGGGGAGGTTGTGCATTCAGACCCAGACTGGCATTTTGGAGACGACCATGGTGTTTGCGTCGAAGTCGGGGAACCAGGGAGTGGTAAATAGGCCAGTTGAACCCCAGAACCATGGTCCTTCCTGTAGAATTTTGTCTCTAGCTTCAGGGGATGGGAATTTTACAACAAAGAATCCTTTGGAGCAGAGGTGGATGTCGCATTCTAATGACCAGTTTGTTAAAATCCAATGGAAGAGCTCTACTGGTTTTGGCCAGAAACAATTAAATCGACAAATAATTGCTAGAGATTCAAGGGAGGCATATTGCTCATCAGATTCTGGCAAATCAATATTTAATTCTGGGTTGTAATTCAACTGCTTCACTATATAGGGGTTTGGAGTGTTTCCTGCCTGTTTGGATGGTTCAGGGGCTTTCTTTTTCCCCTGTAGAATGTTCTTGAATGATAGACCCTCATGTGCTTGCTTCTGTTTTGATCCTGAACCTAACTGTGTGATGCCTCCCAGCCCTGTTCTACCCTTGGATGCAGCCCCCCCCTCGCGGTGCATTCTTAGGTTTAGAATGATGGTGGAATCAACATGAATATGATACAACGACAAGGACTGTTGGTCTTGTAGTATTTTTCCTTCAAAAATCAAGCTCTGTGAATGGCCAGGGTATCTGAATTTCGACAGGATGCGTTGTTTTAGGTCTAGAATTGTGTCTGTGTTTTTGACCCAAAGTATGCCTGAAACCCCATCTGGAGTTTTTAAAAAATTTTGAAAACAGAATGGGCTTACCTGGTTCACAGGTCCCGACTGATCTTTTGGGTGCGAGGAGGCAGCTTCACCTTTAAAGGTAGAGAGTATTCATGCAGGATGGTGAGGGTCGATCTTCGCCAAGAGTTGGACCGAACAGAGTGTCTTGGGCCTAACCAAGCAGGGGTATGCCAAAAACCCTTCATCCTAATAAAGGTTGTCTTGTAGCTTCTTGGGGAGCCCGCAATGGTTCAATCCCCTTGCTGCTGTAGAGAACTCAGGGGCGTTAATCTTTTGGAGGGCGAAAGGAGCGCTAAATTCACCTTGTGGCCATTGCAGAACCCCTTGCAGTCAGCCTCGGGCAAGAGAAGGCCGAGCCTATCTGTCAGTGTAATCGAAAAGCAAAACCCCATCAAAATCCATCTCTTGTGTTCGAAGCTGCCCAGTTTTTGATGTCTGCCATAGTCGTCGGGGAGCTGGAATCATCTGGGACAATGAGCGGTTGCATGAGGATGACCTCGGGGGGTAGTCCGTAGGGAGCTCACTGGGTAAGTCGAGAGGAGTGGCTGCACATGCCCGGTCCAATCCTTTCTTCCTTGCACAGGGGTCTTCGTGTCTTTTCTTTGGGCTCGCCAAGCAGCCAAAAGTGGTTGTCGAAACCTGAGATCCGTTTGTACGCAGAGTAAACCCTAGCTCCATTCTCGCTCACCTCTCACCCTACAATGTTGTTATGTGATTATGTTTGCATTAGAAGGAAATATAGTATGCATTATATTTCTTTCACCTTGTAATGTTTTTATTTGCAAGGTGCTTGTGTTTTTGATAGGAGGAAATCTTTCACCTTGCAATGTTGTTATGTGTTTTTTATTTGTGCTAGACGAAGATCTAGAAGAAAATCTAATAATTGCCATAGTTAATGTTCTTTCATTGTGTTTTGATTTTATGGTTTCTAAAGCAAGCTAAGAATATACATGACTATAAAAGATAAATTTTCTGTAAATATGATGTTGTTATAGTCTCTACAGTTTTATTTATTTATTCACAATGTAATGTTTTTTGGAAATGTGTTTATGCTCGTGCTAGAAGGAAAGCTAGTAGGTGATGACTTGCCTATAGTCACGATTAAAAGAACATAATAAATTATTTGGGGGTTCCCTTTTTCTAATCAAAACCATGATTAGCTATTATTGTGAGTTCTACACTTGTTATTGTTCTTGTTCATTTTTGTTACACATACAATGATGCGATTAGTTATAGTATTTATAAATTCATACTTTCTTCAATAATTTGAAACTATGTTAATAATTTTTTACTTATTTATTTATTATTATCAGAAACCATAAACTATGAAGCTAGTGAGAATTCAAAGGAAGCATCCAAGGAAAAAGAATGTTCAAGAAACATGACACCAAAATATTTAAATAGTATGACAATTTTATAATTAGTTTATACTTTGTTACAATGGTTAGACATTATGCTAATAAATGGTTGTTGATTAGCTTATATTTATTATTTTATCAGGCCGATGATGAAATGTTGTGCACCTCCTTCGAGTGTCCAATTAGATTTTTTTTTTTTTTTGATAAAAAAATTCTCTTATATCTTGATCAACCTATTTGGGATAAATGGTACCCTGTTTTTAACTATTACCAACTAGGAACATTAAAGTGTTCTCCAAGTCAACCCAATTTTGAGACTACAAGAGAAATAGTTTACATTATTTGACAACATGTACTATTCGGCCCATAAGGGATTAACCATGGAAGAAATTTCTTCAGTAGCAGATAATTGGATGAAACCATTTGGTTTTTTATTCCACTTAATCATCCAACAAATGGCACAAAATTAAAAGATTATTGTTCTAAATTGAAAACCAACAGAACATTATTGGAGGCAATGGTTACATATTGTCAAAGTCACGATGAGAAATTGGATGAGAATACTTTTACCACATTCAACATTCTTGAGAATTATGAAATTAACGATATTATATTTTCCAACTTTTGCAACATGGTGGAGGGGTTTACTTATGTAAAAAGAACACATAATACAAAGATAGAGTCCCTTTCTCAGCAAGCATGTGGAGTTTTTGATAGAATGATAAAGGGATCAACAAGTGTTCAACGAGTTGACAACAATTTTGAATTTGGTTGTCATTTTGGGGGCTTTGATATTTTGTCAACACTTTTGCACTCTTTTCCAATGTCAATTGGAAGCAGTTTTACATACTAACCTTATTGTTCCGGATACACTTGCTTTGAAAAAAGAACCATTCCACAAGGATATAATATTGATTTTTTTTCGATAGTTATGATATAGTTTTTACTATACATTTCTATACTTAAGAATTAAAAATTTTGGAAGCTTCAAAATACTTTCACACATTTGCAGACACATTTGATGAAAATGAGGCAGATTAAGATTTTTGAATGGACTTATTGGAAAAACACCAACAATGTAGTGATGCAAAAGTGGTTATTACTCTTTATGCAGGGACAAATTTAATCAAGGCTTGTTGTACATATGGAAGAAGAATTGCATGTGTTGTGAAAACATAGTCACAAAGGATAATCATGTTGAATAATTACAAATATTTTCAACTATCAAATCCAGGATCTATTAACTACTTAGAAAATTCAAGTACTACAGTTTCTTTGTTGTTTCTCTTATAATACTTTGGATAATATTTTGTTTATATTTTTAATTGTCAAAGTGTTTACTAAAATGACTAATGATGGAGATTCTAAAACAAAGAATGATGAATGTGGGAAGCAAAAAAATAATCAATATAGTGCTTATGATGTTGAAAAAAGTTTAGATATGGAAACAGGAGGAGAAGAAGTTATCATACCAGGAACATAATTTGTTTAGTTGTTTCTCTTGTTACTTTTTGAATTTATTTAATTTCCATACTCATAACATTTTTGGATGTCTATTATAGGGAATTATGAGAAGAATGAAATTAATCAAGATAATGACCATGGAATGATGGGGATAGAAATGGGTATTAATCATTGTAACTCTTTTTTTTAATCTAAATTATTATTTTTATTATCTTGAGTCATTATAGTTGGAAATAAAGAGAATGAATATAGTGACTAAGGGAATGTCCCACAAAACTACAATCAAGACCAAAATATTATATGGACAATTAAAGATGATTCGTTTTTTGTATAGTTGTTTAATGAATTTTGTTCATTGTCACAATTTATAACATTTTTTTATGTTTATTATAGAGACAAGCAAGGAGAACAAAGACATTGATCAAATGAATGTGAAACAAAGCTTTAATCAAGGATAAAATATAATATCAGGTACTTATAATTTGTCCTTGTTTTCCTTATTATTTAATGATTTTATTCATTTTCACAATTCAAAATATTCTATATGTTTAATTTAGAGAAAAATAAAGGTAACAAAGATGATGATGAGGTGCAAAGTTACAAATATGAAGATAATGTCATAGCAAATATTTATAACTTGTCTTCTTATTTATTTTATTATTCTTTGAACTCTAATGCCTGTAATTACCATAATGTTGTACATTTTTATTATAGGAACTAATAGAAAGGACAAAATTAACAATCAAAATAATGTTAAAGGTGTGTGTGGGTGTGTTTCTTTTGAAAGGTTTCATTACTATTTTTTTTTTTGGTATTGGTATTTGATTGAATGTTTAATAAGAAGTGCTATTGGCAGTTGATTGAATGTTTAATATGTTTACTCCAAGTTCTATCAAGATGATAAAAGAACTTATTATTTCATCTATAAATGGTGAAAAAACCACTGAAGGTAAGTGTATTGTTTCAACAATTTATTTAGTAGTTTTTATAACATGAGTAAAATGGTTTGACTAGATTATTTGTCATTGTGTTGCAGCCAAAATAACTGAAAATAAATTAGTTATTTTTGAACTAAAGGACATTTTTTTATTATCATAGCATCAATGATGAAGCAACAAACAAAGGGCATATTTAGAAAATGGGAACTGATGTTGATTACACAATAGAGAAAAAATTATTTTGGATTCATCCACATGTAAAAACATTTATTGAAACGTGTTTCAAAAATGAATATCTTGACATTGCAATTTGGACGACAGCTTTGAAAGAAAGCACAGCAAGAGTTTTAAAAAAGTTGGTTTCAGAAACATTCAAGATAAACTTGTGTTTATGTGGACTTCTTAATATTGTAAACCACAAAAGGGACATAAGGTCATTGACAATCCAAGCAAAGTTATACACACTAAATCATTGAAAAAAGTATGGGAAATGCATACCCAATATGATGCAACCAATACTATTACACTGGATTGTTCACTTGAGAGTGTGAAAGGTAATCCCAAAGAAAATGTTATTCTTGCCCCTCCAGTCATTGGAACAAATAAAGAGGATAATTGGTTGATCAATGTGCTATGGAGAATGTTGCATAAACTCAAGAAGGCTATAGATGTGCGAGCTACTCTTAAAGATGTTCAATTACATTTAGAAGTACCTGAATATGACCGATGTCTATTTCATGTTATTATATGTATAACATCACGAATTATTAGTTTTATTTCACAACACTAATAAAATAATTGTTGATTTAGTTTGTCATTAATAAAAGAAAAATACTTTTATTTTCCTTATTTTTGGTGAGATATTGTGTTGATAATTATTATTGATTTGAATGGCCATTTAATGTTTTCATATCAAAATTTCCCATGCTATAGAATTTTTTACAATGGATTACATTAAATGTAAAAATTAATAGATAACTGGTATATTTGTTTGAATTAGATCATTACAATTATTTGTTTCAATTTTGGTTTAAGTTATCATTATACCTCTTAGAAATTAGTAATGTGAAGGATGGCCCATTGTATTTTATAACATTTTTTAATCCATGTAAGTTGAAAAACTATATTAGGTTGTAGGTAGCACCAACAATAAACATACAATTTGTACTAAAAGAAGCACCAAAAGAAACTAAGGTAGAGACTCTAGAAATTAGCATATAAATAATTAGGTTTGAAATTTAAAAATTGTATTATATTGTATGTGGAAAATAATATATAATTTATTTGTTTCAATTTTTGTTTAAGTTATCATTATACCTCTTAGAAATTATTAATGTGAAGGATGGCCCATTGTATTTTTATAACATTTTTTAATCCATGTAAGTTGAAAAACTATATTAGGTTGTAGGTAGCACCAACAATAAACATAAAACTATATTAGGTTGTAGGTAGCACCAAAAATAAACATACAATTTGTACTAAAAGAAGCACCAAAAGAAACTAAAGTAGAGACTCTAGAAATTAGCATATAAATAATTAGGTTTGAAGTTTAAAAATTGTATTATATTGTATGTGGAAATTAAAATATAATTTATTTGTTTCAATTTTGGTTTAAGTTACCATTATACCTCTTAGAAATTAGTAATGTGAAGGATGGCCCATTTTATTTTTATAACATTTTTTAATCCATGTAAGTTGAAAAACTATATTAGGTTGTAGGTAGCACCAACAATAAACATGAAACTATATTAGGTTGTAGGTAGCACCAACAATAAACATACAATTTGTACTAAAAGAAGCACCAAAAGAAACTAAGGTAGAGACTCTAGAAATTAGCATATAAATAATTAGGTCTGAAATTTAAAAATTGTATTATATTGTATGTGGAAATTAATATATAATTTATTTGTTTACTTTGACTAGACCATTGTAATTATATTTTGCAATTGCAATTAAAGAAACCATTATAAGTATTAAAACCAATGATTTAAATGGTGGGCCAATGTGTTCTTAGAATACTTTTATTCCATACAAATTAAATAAAGGTATTATGTTGTATGTATAAAGTAAACATATCATTAGTTTTTTCATTTTAATGGGCCATTGTATTTTTATTTTGTGATTACTATTAACTCATTGTAAAATTCCCTTTGCATACAAATGGAAATAATTCATAATAAATATTAACATCAGTTTTAAATTGATAGGTTTTTATGTCCTTAATCAATGAAGTGTTGAAGTGGAGATGTGTTAATATCATACATGTGGTTGCAGTGTAGATGCAGATGAGCATTACTACAAGTCAAAAGATGGTGATATTTGAAATGGGAGGAGTATTCTTCCAATCATATGCCAAAGATGAACTAAATTTTCATATTCAAAGAGAACCAGATTGGCAATTTGGTGATGGGTCCTATTTTTTAAGGCCTTTCCAGTCAAGTATGAAAATGTTGCTTAAAAAATTATGATGTCGCAATATGGACATTAAATGTCACTGACAAGTACATCTGAAAAGTACTAGAAAAATCAAATATTGATATAGAGGACTCTAAATTTGCACGGGACATGTCTCATTGTCATTTGCAAACAAAATTGGATGCAAGGAGAACAAGACAATTTTATGAGAAAACGTTGACTGATTTGTGGTTCCAATATGGAGATCATTATGAAGAATCAAATGTATTGTTAATAGATACAACAAAGCATACTTCTCAATTCATTGGATATCGATCAAACCACATGTTGATAAAATCCTATACAGGAAAAGACCAAGATACTTGGCTTATGCAAGTTTTATTCCCCTTCCTTAAGACACTTCATCTTATCAATAAAAAATATTAGTACATTCGAATGTTCAATAGAACATGTACTTCATTGTATTGGATGGAGATAATTTCCTTTATAAATTTGTTGAAAAGTAGATTCCAAATTTTTGATACATTTTGGACATAGTTTTTGTTGAATCAATTTGTATGATTTTATATTTTTTGAAATATATGGGAATTGCCAATTATATTAATACGCATATTTCTTATTATTTATAATTTCTTTTGCAATGACTTTGTTGTATCGATTTTTTCTAAGATGTGTGCGTGCATTTTTAAATGAATTGTTTGTCATTTAAATTATCTTGCATGAACCATTGAGGCATTTTATTTTTAATGACGTATGTTTACTTATATGCATCAATAATCATAATATATAAATGTGAAATATAAGTTTTTAAATAGAAATCCTTGCAAACGAAGGTGTAATTATTGCTAAAGAAAGTATAATAATTTGCTTGATAAATGTTATGTGCACTATTCACTATTCACAATGCATTTTTCACCATTAAGGCCAATGGGAAATGTGTCATAGGTGAATGATTTGAACTTTTTGAAGCATAAGATATGTGATTTCTTAATCCATAATTTTCATAAATTTGTATGCTTAAATCAAGTAATGGTTGTAACTGCAATCATATCATATTGAAAATCAATAAGGGACAAATATGAGTGCGTAAATGTGATTTGTAATTTTTGAAATAAAAATCTATTGTAAATAATTTTGCATTTATTAAAAAAAACATATAATTAATGATAATGATTACTAAGTGGACTATCAAGGTTTGATTAGACACTATCATCGATGAATTATGTATTTGAACTGTAAGGCATCTAATTTCATTACTTAAAAGTTATTTTTTTGTAAATTTGTATTTTAAATAAACTGAAATCATATGATTTGAGCTAGAATTATATTATTGACTTGTACTTAGTTATGTCCATTAATATGATTGTATAAATGTGATATATAATATTCGTATAATATGATGCATTTCTTCCAAAAATAAGTCTTATAATTTGTTGATAATAAGTATTAAGTGGACACTTTAGGCTAATGGGTGATGGCTCATAGGTGAATACTACTCGTTAAATTGTAGGGCATTCGATTTTTAATCCATAACATTTTTTATATATTCTTAAATCAACTATTTGTATATGCAATAATCTCATCTCACATAATTTAATAAGGAATCGATTTATTGACTTGTATTTTGTTATCACTTAACTTATTAAGAGTGTATTAATGTCATATTGTATTGCTTTGAAACAAAACTCTATGTAAAGAAAAATTATCTTCTTAATAAAACATGGAATAATTAATTAACAATGTGTTAAGTGGATGATCTATACTCATTAAAGAGATGGGTAAAAAATAGTTGTATTTAAACTTTTTACACCATAAGACATTGATTTTCTCATTCATATTAACATTTTGTCATTTTAAATTCTTAAATAGTTTATTTGTGATTTAAATAATTTCATATAAACCAATATGACTTGAAGAATTCTATTTGGTTATATGCATTGATAGAAGTCTATAAATGTGATGCATTTTTGAAATGTAGCTCTTAATGTAAGTAAATAAATATATATTTTACAAAACAAATTATAAGTAATTGATAATGAGTTCTAAGTGGCCTATATAAATCTGTTTATCGACTTTTATTTTCCTATCATGAGGTTTAATATAACTGTATAAAAGTGACATCTTTTTTTTTTTAAATAAAACTCCATGTAAAATTAAATGTTTTTCATAACAACACATGGAATAATTATTTGGTAATGAATGTTAAGTATATCGTTCAAGTTCATTCAGTATACGAGTTATAAATAAATGAATTTAAACTTTTTGCAACATACAACATTTGATTTTCCCACCCCTATTAACATTTGGTAAATTTCAATTTTTAAATAAATTATTTGTAAGCGAAATAATCTCATATAAGCCAACAAGACAAGTATGTATTAAATTATACTTAGTATATATGTATGTATGTATAAATGAAATTTATTTTTGAAATCAAGTTCTTAATGTAAGTAAAAATATATTTTTTAGAAAATTAATAATTTAAAATCAATTGTTGATGAGTTCTAACTCGTTTATTTTATTTTGAATCAACAACCTTTTCTAACTGTGCATTCTTAAATCGATTATTTCTATATGAAATCATGCCATATAAGTCAATAAGTCAAGAAAACATTAATTGATTTTTATTTAACTATCATGTGGTTTAATATGAATGTATAAATGTGACATTGCTATTTCTAGAATAAAAATCCATGTAAACAAAATGCATTTTCAAATAAAACATGGATTAATGAATTTACAATGAGCATTAAGTAGACAATTTAAGCTCATTCAAAAGATGGGCCACAAATGGATGTCTTCAAAAGTTTTGCACCTTTTGACATGATTTTCCCATCAAGATTAACATTTTGTAAATTTCAATTCTAAAATAAATTATTTGTACTTAAAATAATCTCATAGAATCCAACAAAACTTAGAAGCTATTTATTCAATTCCATTTAATTATATGTATTGATATAAGTTTATAAATGTAATTTATTTTTGATAAAAAGCTCTTAACGCAAGTAAAGATATATCTTTTACAAAACTAATTAGAATTAATTGATAATGACCTTTAAGTGGTTTATTCAGACTACGTGAAAAATCAAGTGTCATAGATGAATGCCTTTTAATACATATTTAATATGTAAAATCAATATCTTAATGATAATTTATTTGTATTTAGATTAAGTATTTAGTAATTAAAGAACACGTGGACTTATATAAATTTCAACTAAAATCCATGAGTTATGTTTCACAATTATTTCTTCCTCATTAAAAATTCTTATCATTTCTCCTCTTAGTGAAAGTAATGATTGATCATGGTTTTCCATACAATTGGTTGGTGCTATTACATCGAGACTATTATTGGTTTCGACAATGTTGACAAGGAGAGATAAATATCCACACTACCATCAACTATACTAATCTTTGAAAACTCTTGCCTCCACTACTTACAAGAAGACTGGTAATTCTTGTTTACTTCAATTTGTGACATTGTCCATCACAATGGAATGACTCGAATACCCATTTAAGAACTCTCATTTGATGTACTTGGCTTTGAGTGGAGTAGATCAATGGTGCCTAACCTTCTTGAAATACCTAGATCAACAATGCATAACTTTGATAATGGATGCTTGGATGCTATGAAGACGAATGATCACCCCCTCATTAGTGCTTCATAAAGGCACAAAGGGACTATAGGAAATTGAACTCAAAAACATTTTACTAAGTTTTTAGTAGACTAGTTTCAATGCAATGCAAGGGATGCGCATCCTTTCCATTTACACTAAGATCCTCGCATCAACATCATTCAATCAAAAAGTCCTCCATAGGTTGTGGGAAAGGGGTTTAGAGTTTTCAGACACAAAATTCAAACGTCGAGGAATCTAGTTCGTTATCCATAACTATAATATCTTTATTGGATGTTAGACATACTAATATGTTTAAGCTTGAATCAATTGCTTCTAGAGTTTGATTTCACATTCCTATTGTGTATTGATACTATTGTACATAACAACTCATGTTTGACCTATTCATGATCTCTACTTGGTTTGAAATTACTAAATTATTTTTATGTTGAATTAAGTTAATATGGAGATTTACAAAAGAATGAATGTTGTTGAAGGCCTTGTAATAGAATACTTCCAAATTTAATGAAATATGTGTTTTTGATGTAGGGCTCATAATTCTGTTTGCTGATATTTTGTCTCTTGTTCCATATTTCCCCCATATCTGGCATTCTTGTTGCTTCTACAATAATGGCTGGTGAAAGAGTGAAGTTGATGCCAGCAAGCTATACCATATATTCCTCCATGTTGATGACAAATTATCTAGCCAATTCATGATGATACTTAACCCCCTCAACAAGCTCACAAAACTCAAAGCAAGATTGGTATCTAAAACAAGTGGTGGCAAGAGGGCAAGCAAGAAGTTTAGCAATGCTAATAGGCTCCTCTCTGATGATCTTCCCACCCTTGTGAGGCCTCTTAGGTTGTACATTTCTGTCTCCTAAACTATCACTTTGTGTTTCTTCCTCATAGCTTGAGTCACTGTTTCTTGCCATGGTGCTTGTCTTAGGAAAGTGATGAGATGAAGGTATGATGAAAAATGATGATGAAAAAGGACAATGGTGATGAGTATGAAGAGATTTTACTCTTAGGAGATGAAGTTGGGGAGTGAAGGGAATGATTTTGGGAAATTAGGGTTTAGTGACGGATTTAGGGTTTGGTGAGGGAAATATTTGCTTTATGGGAGTGGGGTATGGGAAAATGAGATGAATGAAGTGTAAAAAGGTAAATAAAGAGTGAAAATGGGTTTGATGAAGCTTTTGTGAAGATGGGATGAAAATTGCACAATTGGATGGCAAACAATGAAGAGAAACTAGGGTTTCAATTTTCACATGCAAGACTTATGAAAAACACCAATGTGACTTCAAATTCAACCTTAGGAGGATGATTACTTGTAGAAGGAAATTGTGGCAAATTTGAGGGTTATGGCACGATTTGGAATGATTTAGAGAAAACTAGACTGATGTGTAGTGCACTGGGCCCAATGCGCAGTGCCCTCTTGATGTGCAGTGCTGGTTCAAATTTACACTGAAATTCTGCCTCTAATGCACAGCGCCTGCCCGATGTGCAGCGCACTGCCTATGATGTGCAGCACTAGGCCAAGTTGCCTTGAAAACAGGGTTTTTTGCCTCTTTAACTCCCAAATCGCGATTTTTGTTCTCCAAGAGTGAATTTGCACAATGAAATGACCAAGAGGACCCTTTCCACTTTAAATATGAATGACTTTAATTTTTCACTCATCTCAAACCCAATTTTCTAATGTTAAAATCACTTTTGGTTTTAAACTCTGTTTTTCCATTGAAATTGACTTTTCTTAATCATTTGACAAACTAATGCATTTGATGCTTGTTTTCTGCTTGCAGTGGTTGGAATTGGCAAGGTGACCAAGGGAAGCAGCTCTGAGCTTATTACATATAGGAAAATTAAAATTACATGAAATTTTATACATAAAAAAATAAAACTTTGTTTTACCTCAAAACAAGGTTTTGAGGAAAAACTCACTTATTGAGCATAATAGCATTGAAATTTTGATCTTGAGACCTTATTTGACCTCCTCATGTGCCTTTTGACCATTATTGAGCTTTTACATGACTATGGTGGAAAACCCTAGACTTAATGGAGACCTAAAACTCTAAAAATGGCTTTTGTAAATATAATGACAAAAAATGACTATAAATGACTTGAACTTGTGAAAATAGGCTAGCAGGTAAAGATGACGAGGGAAATTTGATAATGAACCACTTCCATTAGTTGATCCATGACCTAATGGAATGCATATGATTGGATGAGACACCTAGAATGCATGCAAAAAGAGAAATTTGATCACTGATGGAGGGATGAAGATACCGACACTAACATTGGCTCTAATGGGGATGGTAGCTCCTGGGAGGTGCCAAGAACCACAGATCTCTAGAAAGCAGACATTGCCTTTTCCATTAGGCTAAATGGAGTCAATAACTTTAGCAAACACAAAACCAATATCTTGACTCAAAACTGACTCAATTACAAGACTGAAAATTGATTTCAAACTGACTCAAACAACCCACACTAAGTAATCAAAAACTGACATCAGACCTTCAGTTTTATAGCCTTCACTTCGGGTCCCAAATTGAATGAATGACGATAGTACACACTTTGCAATGAAGGAAATAAAATGGTATGTACAGTGACAAATTATGACAGCAGAAAATTTCTCAAAGATAATACCATTTCAGCAGCCGACCATTGACTGGCCCTCCTGGACAATCTTCCCCGTTCATTTCTTTGAGGAGAAAAGCATTTTGACCTTGATATGCAACAATTCTATAGGGTCCCTTATATTTTTGAACTTTCCGTGCTTGCCTTTGTCCTCGTTTCTAGCATCCCACTTTAGCACTATGTCTTCAATTTGAAACTTATCTGCCTTTGCCTTCCGATCCTAGATTTTCTTGATTCTCTCTTGCATCTTGAAGGTATTCTAAAAAACCTCCTCTCTCGTCTGCTGTAAATGGATCATTTGGTTTATTCTTCGCTGAAGATGATCCTCCTCGCTACCAACTTCCTGCAAAAGTTTTAAACCGGGACTGTGAGAGATGTTGGGAACACCGTGTCAACACCATATACTAGTTCGAATGGAGACATGCCAATTGATTTCTTCTAACTTACTCTATCCGCCCATAGTGCATTAACTAGCTTCTTGTGCCAGCTCTTTTTGTTTTTTTCCAGCAGCATTTTGATGATGTTAACCAATGATTTATTCAAAGATTCCACCAATCCATTACCTTGTGGATAGTATGCAGTAGAATGCCCCAAGGTAATTTGATATTTGTTACAAAAATTAATCATCTTTTTAGATTTGAAAGATGTTACATTATCTGTAATCAACTTGTTAGGACAACCAAAACGAGACAAAATATTATTTTTGAGAAACGGAATTATTACTGCATCTGTAGCCTACTAAGTGGTGATTGCCTCAATCCATTTTGTAAAATAATTTGTCGCTGTTAAGATCCACTTGTGCTGAGCTGAAGATGTAGGATGAATCTCTCCAATAAAATCTAGGCCCCACTGCTGAAATGGAGCACTTACTTCAACTGGCTTGAGAGGTAGTGGCTGTAATTTTCTCCTTCCCTGAAAAATTTGACATTCGTGACAGCTTGTAACAGTTTTATAAACATCAACGAAGAGGGTAGGCCAATAGTACCCTGCTTTCAAAATTGTATTTGCCGTCCTCTTCCGAAATAGGTGACCTCCACAATCTCCCTTGTGAAAATCATCCATGACCTGCTTCGCTTCCTCCTCAACCAAACAATTCAGCAACATGCCTCCGGGATCTTTCCAATACAACGTATTATTCATAATACAAAATTTAGCAGCCCTTAATTTCAGAGTTCTACTTTTGTTTTTAGCCATCCTTGGTGGCAGTGAAATATTTTGGAGCACATATATAATATCTGAATACCAAGGAGAATGGATAAAAATTTTAGATACCTGAACGAGTGAGTTATCTTCATCTTCTTCAGACATAGCAGCAATCAAGTTTATGTCCAAGGCATGCAAATTAGACTCTGCCATCAGTTTTGCTAGACCCTGCCCCTTGATAAGCTTTGTTGGCTTTATCTCCAAGTCATATTCTAACAAAGCTGTGATCCATTTGCCTCGTCTCCCTTCTGGATCTGTCTGTACCAAAACATCTTTGACGATTGCGTTAGGGACATAAGCAAGAATATGAGAGTGCAGAATATATACTCGGAAATATTTCAAAGCTTTCACCAAGGTAAGAGCTTGCTTTTCAATTATATTATATTTTAAGGCTTCATCTCTTATTGTCCTGCTGAAAAAGGTAATTGGCTTCTCAAGCTGGTCTCTTTTCTGCATAAGAATCGTTGCCATAGTATGCTATGAAGCAAATGAAAATAAAATGAAATCTTGGGAATAATCTAGGCTGATCAAAATTGGAGCTGAGGAAAGAGCCAACTTTACCAAATTGAAAGACTTGATAGCTTCTTCAGTCCACTTCACTACACTATCTTTTTTCAACATGTTTGTAATTTCCCACAAATGTTCAGCTAGATTTGGCACAAAATGACATAAGAGGTTCATCTTACCATTGAATGTTTGGATCCCCTTTTTACTATGAGGAAAATCAATTTTCTAAATGGCTTCCACTGTGGATGCCCTCCTTGGATATGATGTGACCGAGAAGCTTCCCTTCATCCATGGCAAACAAGCTCTTTTTGGGATTAAGAGATATGCCATACTTTCTACACCGTTGATTTTTTTTTTTCAAATGATAAAGATTCTCCTCACCTGAATTGGAAAATACTATAAAATCATCAAGATACACTACTAAAAATACATCTTTCTCATTTGCAAAGGCAATATCCATAGCTTGCTGAAAAGTTGCACCAGCATTCTTTAAACCGAATGGCATCTTGGCATAATGGAAAGTTCCCCACGGAGTGGTGAATGTTGTTTTATCCCTGTCATCCTCATGGACCAAAATCTGATTATAGCTAGAATACCCATCGAGCAACGAAATTCGAGATGCCCCAACCACTCTTTGGAGTATGTGGTCCATCTTTGGAAATGGATAATTATCTTTCAAAGACACCTTATTTAGATTTCTAAAATCAATGCATAATCTAATCTCACCTGTCTTCTTCCGCACGGGCACCAAATTGGAAATCCATTCTGAAAATCTTATTGGAATGATTATACCAGCCTTGTATAATCAGTTCACCTCCTTCTCTATTGATGGCAACAACTTTGGATTGATCCTTCTTAACTTTTGCCAAAATGGCTTTTGGTTTGGCTTGATTGGAATGATGTGTTGAATTATGCTTTTATCATACTCCTTCAAATATGAATAGTCCCATGCAAATACATCAGTAAATGAAGACAATAAACTAATGTACTTTTCCTTTACCTGAGGAGATAAGGCCTTTGACAACTTCACCATCTTTGGATTTTCTGCTGTTCCGATATTCACATCTTCAATTCACTTTTTAGTCGGAATTAAACTTGGCTTCCAAGCTACATCATCTTGGTCAATTAATTCCTCTAAAGGTATAAGGTCTTTAGGGATGACATTTTCCTTCAGCTGCAAAACTTCCATCTGATTTACTTCCATGTCTGGCTCACCATCATCTTGCTCACCATCTATAGAAGTGTCTTGATATTTACCTTCATTTTGCAGAAATTATTCAATCTCTTTGTCATCCTGAAACACCTGCCAGTATCTTAGATTATCCAAGATAGTTGGGCAATGTTTCACATGAATTTCAAACTTATTGTTTGAATTCATCGGAATCTTCAAGTTACTAGTTGTTGTAGCAGGGGAATCTGCAATAGCATTCTGTGCATGAGGAACACATGTCAAGGTAAAATCTGGAAACAACCTCAAAATATCTAAAACCACATTACAGTAGGCCCTCATTCGAGGATATTTGGCTTGGTATTCACCCTTGACTTGCTTGATTACTAATTCGGAGTCACCATAATCTGAAATTCTTTTTGCATTCAACTTCTTAAGGATTTTCAAGCCTGCAATTAGTGCCTCATATTCTGCTTCATTATTGGAACAATCAAAAGCCAACTTATACAAACAAACTCTTACATTACTCGGGACTTTATTTGGTAGGAAAACAGGGCTGCGTATCCAAATACCAATTCCGGCACCTTCCTTACCTACTGCTCCATCAAAGTCCATACTCCACAAACTGACTTCTTCCTCTAAGTGTTGGAATTCTGCTCGCTCTTCTACCTTTGGCTATTGTCCATCAATTTCTTGCTGCTGGTGGGATGTTGACTGTTCAGTGGTACTTTCAAGCCTTTGTCTCTCTTGATCAAGTACAACTCTGAAATTTTCTGTTATCTCTAGTATATCTTCAACTTCAACTAATTGACTATTTACATCATTGAAACCACTGTCATAATAAAGAACAAAAGACTCTAAATATGTATGTACATGATTAATTGGATGATTCAAAGGTTTCTCCTTGCTCATGATCATATACTTCATCTTCTTTTCTCTATATAACTTCCTCAACTAACCAAAGACGGGAATAGTGGCATAGGAGAAATCTAACTGCAATGTCCCTTTGAGTTTTTCACCCCATGACCTAGATAAAAGCATGCCAAATCTTGGTGGAATGTCAGCCACAACTACATCCATAAGTTCATTTTTCATTGGAATCTGATCCAAAGTCACAACCAAATCTTTAATGAGACTAATACATCTTACCTTGCCAAAATCAAAGGAATAAAGATCATGGTACTTGCGAGTGATGTCCAAACCCAATTTCTCCATAATTGCCTTTGGCATGAGGTTATGAGACACTCCTGAATCAAACATGGCGTTGTGAAAAACATAATCATGCAATCTAGGGCTGATGTAAAAAGCAGCTATATCACTATCCTCAGATTGGCCTTCTAATGCCAGACCAAAGATAATCTCGGGTTGGTCATCTTCCACATTGACCATATCAAATAGAGGATCTATATTCAAAATCTTTGCCACTTGACCTTTATAGCTACTATTCTTCATTAATTCAGTCAAAGGTATTGACACTTTTAACTTAGCAATTTCATTTTCTAAGATAAAGGCTGTAGTTTTCTCTACGTCTTTGACTGGAGCATCCTTCTTTTCATCTTCTCCTTTGTTGCACTTGGATGATTTGACCTTTCATTTTTTGATTTTACTTTGCTGGAAGTAGGATTTGCTGGCTCCTTTCCCTTTTTTGCACATTTGGAGAATCATTCTTTAGCGATGTTTCTTCCTTCCGCTTCTGAATTGGATTGATTAGTACATCCCTACTCCTGAGCAAGTATTGCCTTTTCTACGCTGTCAATGCATTCATGTATCCCCTCTTATATTCATCTGACTCCTCTTCCAGGACTGTTTCATTTGCCAATATGAAATCGTCATCTTTTTGTACAGCTGGACTTTCTGAATACTCTTCATCTTCGGTGATATAAATTGGCAAACCATCTGGTGTAAAAAAGTGATTCTCCTCTCCTATTGGATTCTCATCATCCTCTAATTCAATGCCATGGACATAATTTTGTTGTAATGGTGTTTTGACTCGCTGTTGAGCTAATGGATCTTGAGCTCTTTGCTCCCATTGCTTGATTCTAAACTATGGTTGCTGCTGACCACGGAAATTTGGATTTATGACCTATGTCTTGGGCTTATCTGCAATGGTGAATCTATCAAACATCTTCTCAAGCTTATGGAGCAAATGATATGAGGAAGAAGCTTCTTCCTTTATGGTCACCTTCTTCTCGGTCTTTGTACTAGCTCTCTTAGCTAGTAGATTTGCTTCAACACTTATTGCGATTTTTTTCATGTCCTCCAATGTAGCCGGTTCTCTTTATCTCAATTGATATGCCATGTCGGGATCAAAGCCATCAAGAAATTTGATCAAAGCCAGCCCCATAAGTGGTTTCATATCAGCTGGAATGGAATTATAAACAATGTTGAATCTAGCACAGTAGTCCTGGACACTTTCAACAACATTCCTCTTTATGTTTTCATTTTCGGAAAGGATTTGGAGTGGATTTTTATTTACCTCCCAACAATCCAAAAATTGTCTATGAAGAGCTACCAATGAATTGATAGTTCTAGCAGGCAATGCTCTGAACCACTTTCGCACTTTGCCTCCAAAAGTTTGCATAAATAATCTCATAGTCACATTGTTTGCATCTATCTCATGGAGATCAAAGAAATCACTCATCCTATCAACATGCTATTGTGTTGTGACACCTTGGGAAGCATCAAGCAATGGGATTTTACTTTGTAATCAGCAAGCATAGCATCCAAGTTTTGTGGCAAAACAAGAGGTGCATATCTGGCAGCCACTACTCGAGGTGGATTTACAACTGGCCTTGGGGATGTAGGAGGAGTGGGAACAATGATAGAAGTCAATGTGACGGGTGTATGAGGTGTTGAAGGGGATGAAGAAATATTTTATGTTTGAGATGTTGAAGGGGATGAAGAAATATTTTATGTTTGAGGTGTTGAAGGGGTTGATGGGGGAGAAGAGACTGTAGATCTTTGATCAGATATGGTGGGTTGCACGGGAAAGGTGGGAATAAAAGGAGGCTCGGTAGGAATTTTTGAACCAGACACCACAACGGATGAACTAAGAGTAGAAAATGCATATTCTAAGAATTTGGGAGTATTGGTAGCCATAATTGAATTTTGAAGATTTAGAATGTAAGCATCAATTGATCTATTTGCTCTTTCTGTTTCAAGATATTGCACAAACTTTGGATTTAGAACAGTAGCACCAACTGCACTTTCAGACTTAGTTTCAAACAATGATAGATCAAAATGTTCATCAAATGGGAGATTTCCAAGATATTCAAAAACAACCTATCATGAATGAGATCTAAGCACAGGAATCATAGAACTTTCTTGGTGGAGAATTCTTGGAATGAGATTTGGGTTTTCATACATGGGAGGAGGGTCAGGATCAAGATTGGCTCTGGTTTATCGTCTGGAAGCTAATTTTTTGAATTATTCCCAAAAATCAAATGGAAATTACAATCTTGTCATCCTTCTGAATTCTAAACACATCATCCAAAAGTCTAGAATTATTTAATGTACTGGGGTGATTTGCAAGTCAGACGTTCAGTTTATAAAACTAAACCAGAGATTGACTAAAGCAACATTCATCTACTTATGCACTTGCAGATCAAGAGCAGTTCGAAGGCTATCTAGCTAACTTCAGTCTCCATCTGTAGTTTATAAAGCCAAGAACACTAACAAACAAATGAACTTTTGATTCCCTAGTATGGTTGCCACTATGTGAGGGCCTAAATCTACCTCAAGCTGAGAAAGGCAGGTCTAGGGTAACATCAAACCATGCTTAACCTGGTAGCTAGCCCTACCAGGTCGGGAGAGGGCTCTCTCCTTGTCAATCTCTATGAAAATTTATCAAAGAAGGCTTGAGATGACTGATATAAGTACTAATTTTAGGCTAGGTATGTTTGGTCAGAGGAATTTCATTGATTTTAATGGTTGGTTGCCAGATCAGATGGGGAAGGCAGCTTTGGGTCTGGGAAATCAACACAGATTTGCAGAGGTTTCTCTGGGGAAAGGTAGGCAAGTGTTTTAGCACTTTGAAATGAGTGTAATGGTGAGTCTAAATATTGGTGAGGAGCTGGAGAGGGCATGCAAGGGTCATGAGTCCTCTTCAAACAATAGAAAACATGTAGAACTAAATAAACCCCAAGGTAGAGCATTGAAACACCAATGAATTCCACCTTTCAAAACTTGATTCATTTAGTTATGCAGAAAGAGAGAGATGATGGCACACATAAACATAAGATCGACTAGATTACAGAGAAGAAAACAATGCTAAATCACATTACCACAAGAATCCCAAAAAATGATGCAAAACCCTGGTTTATTTCCTCGCCAAACTACAGAAGTGATGTACAAATTAGCTCAATTCATCCACAAGAGTCCAACCTTGAGTCTAGGAGATCTTTCAACAAGATCTAAACTAGGAACTGAAAAATAGGTAGTGGAACATCTTGCCTCTAAAACTATGGAAACTGATTCATTTAGTTCAAAAACACCTATACATGATGTATCTACCTCCTTGAGTCAATTTTTATCATTTTTATATCAAATTACATCAATTTACATCAATTTACATCATGAATTTGACCATGAGAGAGAAAAAGTCAAACTGAGAAAAAACTAGGCGAAAATTTTGAGTTTTGAGCAAAATTGAGCAAATTGTGCCTGACGCGTAGTGCCTTTTCCCAGCTGAATTTGGAGGCCTTCCCCTTCACCAAATTTTCTCCAAGATGGCTTGTTGGAAATTTCTATCTATCTACTTTCTAGGACAAGTGGAATTTTTGAATTTGGTGTCCATTTTCCCCTCCAAAAATCAGTTCTCCCAACATTGTTTCCTATGGGTCCAAAAAGTGGCAGAAATGACAATTTTAAGGTGTTTGTTGCCCTTTAGGTGACCCAGATATCCTCCAAAATTCATGAAATTTTCTGGGTTTTCATATTTTTCCATGAGGAATTCAAAAATGTAATCCATTCTTCAAAATTCCTTACCCACTCAATGCGCAGTGCCAGTGGCATTGCGCATCAGAGGAAAATTCATGTGTATTGCAATTAAAAATTTGAAAATGACAAGATGCTCTCCAAACTTCTTCAAAATTGGCATGAGAAAAGATGATCAACTACTTTTCTGAGCCAAGGAAGCTTCAGCCAAGATTCTAAGTTTGTCTTGCTCCTTTTTTGCCTTTAAGGCTCTCCCTAGCTTGGCTTTTAGGCTTCTTATTCTCGCCTTACAAATTTTGTTCCCGACCAAATAGTGATAGGCCATGTGTTGCAACATTTTCTTCTCCTTATTAGCCTCTTTCCAACCATGATTCTCATTCTCATTCTCTTCTTCTTCTCATTCTCGTTCCAACCATGATTCTTGGTCAGCCTCTATTTCTTGCTCTAGTGAAGTCAGCTTAATTTTTCTCCTTTTTTCCATTTGCCAGTTTTCCCTGATGTTTTGTAGCTCCATGATTGTTTTTTAATCCTCAAATTGTTTATTCTATTGCTCAAGGTCATTAATGACCCATTTAGCCCTCTCAAGGTTAAGTGATAGGCTTTGGATCTCAGCTTCTTTCTCCTTGATGATCTCATCCTTGAGCTTTGAGCTTTGGGAGCCCAAATCAGTGTCCTCTTCCTCAATCAAAATGAAATCCTTGTCTTGGCCTTCAAAAGGCCCTTCATCATGCAATGGTTTCTTGCCTCTGTCCTGTACCTACTCTGCTGAAGAAGAAGGCAAAGCCCATTTCATCCCAGGAGAAGATAACATTTTCCTATTGTTCGGTGAAGAGAATGAGACCCCTTCCACCCGTGGTGGAGATAATACTCGTTTTGCAGCTGCAAATAGCCTTCTTGTCCCCTTCTCATAAGTTATAAACATGGGAATGTGAGCCTCAGTTTTGCTCTCATGCTCTCTTTGTTGCCCTAAAGGTCCAGCTTCCTCTTCAGGTTCTGCAAACATTTTGGGCCCCTTGAAAATCTCATGGGCAATGAAGGTTTCCCATGGCACTCCCATGGAGTTGTTGTGGGTATGGTTTCCTCTTTGCAATTACAGTCATCCTCTCTATGTTTTTGCATATGAAGTATGGTATGCTCATCATTCTAAACCTAGTAAAATGCATAAGAAACCTAATATGATAGGCATAGAGTCTAGAGAACCTTCCCTCACGTGTGAAGTATTTAATGATGAGTTTCATTAATGGCACATACCAGTCCTCCAAAAACTTGAAAGGAAACATCCTACCCAATTGGCTATGATATCTAGCTTTGATGTAGGGCTCATAATTCTGTTTGTTGATATTTTGTCTCTTGTTCCATATTTCCCCCATATCTGGCATTCTTGTTGCTTCTACAATAATGGCTGGTGAAAGAGTGAAGTTGATGCCAACAAGCTATACCATATTGTCCTCCATGTTGATGACAAATTGTCTAGCCAATTCGTGACGATACTTAACCCTCTCAACAAGCTCACAAAACTCAAAACAAGATTGGTATCTAAAACAAGTGGTGGCAAGAGGGCAAGCAAGAAGTTCGGCAATGCTAATAGGCTCCTCTCTGATGATCTTACCACCCTTGTGAGGCCTCCTAGGTTTTACATTTCTGTCTCCTGAACTGTCACTTTGTGTTTCTTCCTCATAGCTTGAGTCACTGTTTCTTGCCATGGTGCTTGTCTTAGGAAAGTGATGAGATGAAGGTATGATGAAAAATGATGATGAAAGAGGACAATGGTGATAAGTATGAAGAGATTTTACTCTTAGGAGATGAAGTTGGGGAGTGAAGGGAATGATTTTGGGAAATTAGGGTTTAGTGAGTGTTATAGACATTTTTGTGCCTCGCGTCAAGGAGCAAGGAATGTCGATAATTACAGGGATCCTCAGTCCCTAAACATGTTGTTCTTACCCCTAAAAGAACAAGGTCATCAATCAACAGCACTTCCAATCAGTTCCCCACCTGAAAACACTTCAGAACAGGCTTATTTTGGATCATGTCAGCTGCTAAACTGAGCTTCTGCACTGTATTGCAACTGTCCCACTTTGTACCTGCGCTGGAAGTCAAAAACTATGAAGGCTACCTGCGCTGGGCGAGATTGGCCAAGTGGCACAGTCCTCCTGCAAGGTGTCAATTGCCCAGGAAGCTTCCAAACTGACACTTGGGTCATGAGATTCGCCCTGTGATGAGTAAGAGGTACTTGATCACCATGTGTAACCAAGGATCTCCAAGTGGACACAGGAACTGAAGATTAACTGAAGAGGGAGAGGACACAAGGCAGCTTCATGTCAGTCTCAAGCTGACTCATCTGTTCCTCTTCTCTCCTATATATAGAGCCCTTCTATGAGAGCTCTAGAGGCTGAAATTTTGTATAAGCAAGGAGGTGCTGTTGGTATACCGCCAGGATTATTTGGGTGATTGTTTTACTAGAGGTCAAGAAGAGAGTTCTTGCTGCCGAGGAGGTGCTGCTGGATTGGGGCCAACATCATTGGTTGTAACTTCCTCTGGAACCCTGTTATTTTCTATCAATAAAGTTTGCATGTTCTCCTATTCACTTGTTTTACATAGATGCTTTGTGTTTACATGTGTATTTCATTGCAATCTAATCCATGCTTTGATTATGAGTGCTTGTATCTGTTAGTTTGCTCTCTCTTGTTGTGCAGGTCTTGTGTGTAGCTGGATCGGCTTGGAGAGCAAAGAGCTGGGAGCTGGATACAAAGGAAGAAGGATAAGGATCAATCAAGCGCAAGACACCAGGTTGGTTGACCTTCTTTCCATTCTATCTATATACTCATAAAGAAGAACATGAAAACTTTATCATTCAGTTGTTGCTAGATTCTGTCACATCTAGAAAGGGTTAGGGTCATCCGCATCGGATACTTTTCCCCACAACAAACTGGCGACTCCGCTGGGGACATCCTAGTATCTTGTTGTTGTTGTTATTTGTAGTATTTTGCTATTTCTATCTTGAAGAACCGAGTACCGAATCGAAAAGCTTTTGACTATATCAAAAGCGAAGTAGAGGGTTTTGCTACTCTTGCTCCTTTGCTGAGCAACTTCAAGATTTAAAGAGCTAATCTACAGGTAGATCTTTACTCTTTGTGATAGATCTTAGTCCTCTTGATCATCCCTCTACCTGTACTTAACCCATAGCATTTTGTTTCAGTCAAAACAGTACATTTTTGAGCTTTTTATGACCCGGAATTGTTAGCAGACGTAACTCTCGTAAGTCAGTGCAGGCTGTCCACAGGCAGTCTGCATTACAGCGCAGGTAGCCCCTTCGGGAACTGCGCTGAGAGTGAAACTGACAGTGCAGTACCTGCGCTGGTCCAGTTGGCCTTAGGCTAGCTTAACTCTTCCTCTGTGTCTTGGCCCTGTTTGCACTTGTTTTTGGCTGATTGCTTGCTGGTTAATGTATTTGCTGTATACCTCACCTCCTTGACTTCATTTCGCCTCAGTTGTGTGATGAAATTGTAAACTTTCTTTCAGTATTTCTTGTTTCAGTTACAATTTCCCATAGTGAAAAGCAAGCCTACAGCCTTGACCTCTTAGATTTCGATCTTATGAGTTAGTGTTATTGCTGTTCATAGCTGTTTTGGATTGATTTGATTTCACTTTATGGTTTGAATCTGTATTTTTCTTGTATTTTAAACAAGTCTTTCATAAGGTGTTCTTCTGATTGTGGACAAGCTTGTTTATTCATATTTGAAAAGTTGATTCAAAAATCATACAACATTTTCCTTTTGTTAAGCATCAACATTAAGGAAACGAAAAGAAATACATGCATTGTGCATTTTGCATTTGACTGTATATATGATGATTTAGGGAAATTTGCATTATAGTGTGTGTTCTTTGATCTGTGGAAAAGTTGTGTCTTACTCTTTCCTCAAGTAGATTAAGGTTTTCATTGTTGAAAGACTGAAAAGATTTTGCTTCTCATTCTTAGATTGCATATAGGAAGTTGTATATATACATCTCGTGGCGAACCTGAAAGGCAAACTACTAAGAAAGATCAACATTAAAATAAATTCAATTTACATAACAACGCTTTGGAATTTAACGCAAACATCTAGAGGTCTAGGTAGAGACGTGTTCCGGCGTCGTTAAACATAGTGACTGTCGATCTCTACGAAGGTGGGTGATTCCTCCTGAGAGTCGGTGGCACTAACACGGATTTGAGCTCCCGCGTACCGTCGAGTATATTGGGAGACCCCTATAGGCTTTTATCCTTTTATCCTTAGGAAGCCGTGTCGACCGCCCTACTGATCGCGATGCAGTGAACACAGCATTCACGAAGATCGACCACCCGTACCGTAAAACGTATTCTGTGGTTTCGCGAAAAGTTTGGCACTCCTTCTACCTAGATCTCCAGAGCAGTTTCTTTTGGCCTTTTTCAAACTCTATAACTGAAAAAGTCCAACCGAGCATTTGTCACTTCGGGCTCGTTAATACATCGAAGGCGACTAGAGTCATCTTTAGCTTTTTCTCGACTCTTAAAACATGAAAAAGCAAGTTTGTGTCTAAAAGCGTCGTAAATAAAATTTATCTTAAAGCGGAACATAATCACCTGTTATTCCCACGTTGATCTTTTAGTTGAAAAGTATGGAGCCTACCAACCAAGGAAGTAACCTTGGCGGAAGTCCAAATCCCTTCTCCTCTTGGGGAGATGTTGGTGCGCCCCATATGGCTACATTGTCGCTTCCAGGATTGACAATTGGCCTTCCTGTTTGGCTCTTTTCAACTAATGTAGTCCAAATCGCCACTAATCCTGAGCAATCGAATCAACAGTCAGAACCATCTGAAACTACCCACCAGCCTTCCACTTCTTATAATACTTCCTCTAATCCTTCATCTTCACGGGGTAAAGCCGGCAAAAGTCAGCCTCTCAAGGAGAAGAAAGAAAAGAAGAAGAAAGGAAAGAAGCAGAAGGAGCCTCTGGCGAAGGCAACTGGGGGCAAGCAGAAGAAAACTGACAAAAACCCACACACTGCACCGACCGGGCCTAAATCGCCATGTGTCATTTGCAAAGGGATCCATTTCCATCGTGATTGTCCTTGTATTCCCCGGATACTGAAGGACTGGTCCCCAAGGTTGCACAATCCGGTAGCATCAACCTCTGGTTGTCAAGTTGATTGCATTCCGTCAACTAGCGAGAGTGAAGGACAAAGAAGGGGACCAAGATCGCCCTGTCTATTGTGTGAAGGTAGTCATGCCATCCACAAATGTCCATTCTTAGATGAGGCCAAGAGAGTTTTGGAAGATCGCCCGGTGTCACCGTTGCGACTTCCGCCTGGATATAAAAAACTCGCGCCTAATCCCTCAACAGTTGTAAATCCAGTTGGCCCTCTTAAGTGGTCAGCTGAAGTGTCGGTCATCGACAATGAACCTACAGAATCTAGACCAGACGAAAGTCTAAAGGTCGAAACGGCAGTTGACCCGGTTCTTCCTTCAGAGGTTCTATCGTCCAATGACCCCGTCGTTGAAGACCCGTCTTCAAATGGCATCGTCACCGAAGAGTCATCTTCATGTGGCACCCTCACTGATGAGAACAAGGATGACACCATCCAGGTTCTCTTTATCAGCACCGACTCCGACGAGCATCTGGGCAATGCGCCCATTCCTTTATCGCAGGAAGGAACATCATCAGAGTCGTATCCGGCCGTATATTCGGTCCCACCACCAAGCAACCTGGTTGTATCCTTTGATTGGAATCAACTAGGCAGACCCCGGTTACCAGCCAGTATACCATTCAGAATCATTGTCCAGATCTATAGAATGATCATGGCTGGTACTATCATTGATGAAGGGGCATCTGTGAGTATCCTTTCCTCTATTGCTTGGAAAGCACTGGGTTCCCCAGCGCTTTTACCTGAGTTGAGAAATCTCTCAGGTTTTGATAAAGGAACCAGTCGACCATTAGGAATCCTCCCCGATGTACCTGTTACATTGAAGGGGAAGACCGTCAGGATGAACGTATTGGTAGTTCAAGGACCCTTGGATTATAACCTACTCCTTGGACGCGACTATATTTATTGCATGGGAGCGATAGTCTCCTCACTCTTTAGAGTAATGTGTTTTCCACACGAAGGAAGAGTGGTCAAGCTCGTAGACCAACTTTCATTTCCGGGATCTCACATCGCAAATAGTCAAATACCAATCCTAAATGGTCTGTTCGCTCAGGATTCGCCTCCGCCCCCAGTCCTCCTTCCCGATGAATGCGAGTGATTCGGAAAGAAAGACTAGGACCCAGGGGGCATGCACCCTGGTCTGCTTCGGGCAGAAGAAACTCCGGGTATAAGGAAGAGTTTCCGCAGAAGAATATGACTGGTCCGTACCCCGTCCGTAGGAAGTGGGGTTGTTCCGGAATAATAATCTTTTGTTAAAGTTATGTGTTTGACCGAAGAGTCATTCACCTTTGTCTAAAGAAGTGGGCAATGCCCAAGTAGGAATTCCCTTATTATAACAAGTAGTCACCATCTTTAAATTCCAGCCTCGCCCATCAAAACATGAGTTTTGAAGGATAAGCAGGGGCAGTAAACTAAGAAGGAGACCGTATTGTTATAACAGAGGGTAACCATCTTAGGACAACCCAATGATAGACACCGCCGAAGAAAGAGATTGATTTGCGGCAGCGAATAGAACCACTCTTCGGATAATAAGAAAGAGACAAGCCTCCCTCGATAATACCTATGTTTTATCTTTGAGTAGTGTTCTTCTATTGTCACAAATAGCTGTTGTTAAAAGTGGGCCGACAGGAAGTCTGAGTACTGCGTAAGACCCCTTAAAATAACGAGAAGACTAGTATCGTTAGCATTAGATTGGCAAGATGACAAGTAACTGTGAACACCCAAAGAAAAACAAAAGTAGAAGAGAGGAGGGGTGGGGTCTCGAAATTCTATCCTATACCTGGGGGCATGCAACCTTTTGGAATGCAAGCAAGGGACGGCTATTGATTTTTTTTAAATTTTTAGGTCCTCCTTTTAAACCTATAGGTCTAACCCTTTAAACTCGTAGGATTAGCCGTTTCCGAACTTGCACAAAGAAAGCCTGTGGGGCAAAAGTAAAATTTGCCAAAATAAGAGCATAGCTGTAGTAAGGCATAAGCTCTATAAAAAATTGATCCTTATAGGAGGCGTTCTTATGACTGGTATTTCGAGCAGTTTTAATATATAGTTCATGCTCGTTAAAAAATAAACGCAAATCCGAGCAGTTTTAGGCCTGAATCCATGCTCGTTAAAAAATAGAAGAGGGTGAGCAAAAGTTTCCCCCAGAGTTCAAGCTCATGGAAAAAATGAACCGGTAAAATAACCTTTTGAGATTGTAAATTCATTAGCCATAAGAACCTTGATCGTGTTTTCATCCACCACCTCCATCGTTCATTTGGCCAAGCATTCACTTCCATTTGTGTGTTTACCTCTTTTGAGAAACAGCTGCGAAGAGTGATTTCACCTAGCCATCCTTGTGACACTGCCGTGATTGGAAATTCCAACCTGTACCTGGAATCTGTAGCTATAACTGTCTATCACTCGTTTCTCAAAAGACGAGTCTTCTTTCAGCTCTTTTCACTGACTCGTAAAATATGAAAAGTTGGCCGAGTTTTGGCCTTCCAGCTCGTTAAAAGACCGGAACGCTATCCCTCCTCTAAATTTTAATCTTTTTGGACCTGAGGGATTATTACACAAAAGGATCGAGCGCTTGTCTTGTTCAGCTCGTAAAAGTATCGAACAGCCATCCCTTCTGTATTGTTTTATACTTTTTCGGACTTAAGGGATATGCTGACGAAAAAGGAACTATGGAGTTAACTTTCCGTACCTTTTCAGACTCTCTAAAAATGAAAAGGACCGAGTTTTCTTTGTCGTTAGACTCGTTAAAATGATTAAATAGCGACAAACTTGTCTTTAGACGAGAACGAGTTTCCCTATCGCTAGGCTCGTTAAATCTTAGCAATGGGCTTGCCCGAAGGGCAGGTTATAGAACAAGCATATGTTATCCTCCTCAAGCTTGACAAAAATAAAGAGGTACTGGTCAGAAATGACTGGGGAAAAATTGGGAGAACATCAAAGTTTAGAGGTAGCAAGTCACTCTTGAACATGACACTTTTCCTCCGTATCACATCGGGTTGGGTTGTCTCATTCACCGATCTCGTCACCATGGTCCTCGCCACACCATCCATTTGGGGTAATGCTACCGATCCATCGCATCAGTGTCGTTATATGTTCAAGAGGGGTCATTCAGAAAGTGTCAACCCTGTCCCATCCACTACCATACATCGTCCTTCATCCATTTTCATGATCGCCACCCTGATTCATATATCACAGTTTGTTTCCACCTCCACTAAATCATTAGCTCCGTTCCGTGTCATTGATGTGGGATTCATCAAGGCCCTCCTTTGACGGATCGCTTCTTGTCGACATCAGCTCATTATCCAAGAAGTTGATCTAGGAACACCCCCATCAGTACTTTGAAGCTTGCATGCCTCAATGGCAAGTTTCTCACTTCCGGCGACAAGTATACCTCAATGACCTTCGACCAGAAGATTTTGCGTGGCGTTCGACGCCAAGTCCTTTATTCACGCCACGTGAATTGTACTGCAGTACCTTGAGGGTCATTGTCATTATTGGTGATTCCTCTCGCGCTTGTTAACGGTTTTCATTATTGACCGGTAATCGAGCGATGTCTTTCCATGTTCGACTTCGACGCAATTCTCACATGGATCGACTTGTACTTAGAGTGAAGATCGAACGAGTTTGAAGACCCCGGATCTAGCTTCATCCATCCGGGCTGCGATATATATTCAGGAAATATAAAACATTTGCCATATACATCATTGCAGCAGATGATCATCCTATCAAAGGATGGTAATTTCAGCAGAAGATTATCAGTCTGGCCACAGACGATCGTCTGTCATATGTATCAAAATGTATTTATAAAAGCTGAGCATGGGAATGCCCGCCTCAGCCAGACCATGAAATTGAATGAAAGATAATGTATTGTATTGTATTGTATTACAGGGCACTCTCCTCCGGTACTGGAACGAACTTCGGACCCTCTAGCTAAAGCATTTCACCCGAGTAACGACCTCATACTTTGGGGGGAAACTGTTATAGACATTTTTGTGCCTCGCGTCAAGGAGCAAGGAATGTCGATAATTACAGGGATCCTCAGTCCCTAAACATGTTGTTCTTACCCCTAAAAGAACAAGGTCATCAATCAACAGCACTTCCAATCAGTTCCCCACCTGAAAACACTTCAGAACAGGCTTATTTTGGATCATGTCAGCTGCTAAACTGAGCTTCTGCGCTGTATTGCAACTGTCCCACTCTGTACCTGCGCTGGAAGTCAAAAACTATGAAGGCTACCTGCGCTGGGCGAGATTGGCCAAGTGGCACAGTCCTCCTGCAAGGTGTCAATTGCCCAGGAAGCTTCCAAACTGACACTTGGGTCATGAGATTCGCCCTGTGATGAGTAAGAGGTACTTGATCACCATGTGTAACCAAGGATCTCCAAGTGGACACAGGAACTGAAGATTAACTGAAGAGGGAGAGGACACAAGGCAGCTTCATGTCAGTCTCAAGCTGACTCATCTGTTCCTCTTCTCTCCTATATATAGAGCCCTTCTATGAGAGCTCTAGAGGCTGAAATTTTGTATAAGCAAGGAGGTGCTGTTGGTATACCGCCAGGATTATTTGGGTGATTGTTTTACTAGAGGTCAAGAAGAGAGTTCTTGCTGCCGAGGAGGTGCTGCTGGATTGGGGCCAACATCATTGGTTGTAACTTCCTCTGGAACCCTGTTATTTTCTATCAATAAAGTTTGCATGTTCTCCTATTCACTTGTTTTACATAGATGCTTTGTGTTTACATGTGTATTTCATTGCAATCTAATCCATGCTTTGATTATGAGTGCTTGTATCTGTTAGTTTGCTCTCTCTTGTTGTGCAGGTCTTGTGTGTAGCTGGATCGGCTTGGAGAGCAAAGAGCTGGGAGCTGGATACAAAGGAAGAAGGATAAGGATCAATCAAGCGCAAGACACCAGGTTGGTTGACCTTCTTTCCATTCTATCTATATACTCATAAAGAAGAACATGAAAACTTTATCATTCAGTTGTTGCTAGATTCTGTCACATCTAGAAAGGGTTAGGGTCATCCGCATCGGATACTTTTCCCCACAACAGTGAGGGATTTAGGGTTTGGTGAGGGAAATATTTTCTTTAGAGGAGTGGGGTATGGGAAAATGAGATGAATGAAGTGTAAAAGGGTAAATAAAGAGTGAAAATGGGTTTGATGAACTTTTTGTGAAGATGGGATGAAAATTGCACAATTGGATGGCAAACCAAGAAGAGAAACTAGGGTTTCAATTTTCACATGCAAGACTTATGAAAAACACCAATGTGACATCAAATTCAACCTTAGGAGGATGATTACTTACTTGTATAAGGCAAATGTGGCAAATTTGAGGGTTATGGCATGATTTGGGATGATTTAGAGCAAATTGGACTGATGCGCAGCGCAGTGGGCCTAATGCGCGGCGCCCTCCTGATGCACAGTTCTAGTTCAAATTTACACTGCAATTCTGCCTCTGATGTGTAGCGCCTACCTGATGTGCAGCGCACTGCCTCTGATGCACAGCGCCAGGCCAAGTGGCCTTGAAAACAGTGTTTTTTGCCTCTTTAACTCCCAAATTGGGATTTTTGTTCTCCAAGAGTGAATTTGCACAATGAAATGACCAAGAGGACCCTTTCCACTTTAAATATAAATGACTTTAATTTTTCACTCATCTCAAACCCACTTTTCTAATGTTAAGGTCACTTTTGGTTTTGAACTTTGTTTTTCCATTGAAATTGACTTTTCTTAATCATTTGACAAACTGATGCATTTGATGCTTGTTTTTTGCTTACAGTGGCTGGAGTTGGCAAGGTGACCAAGGGAAACAACTTTGAGCTTATTACATATAGGAAAATTAAAATACATGAAATTTTATACATAAAAAAATAAAACTTTGTTTTACCTCAAAACAAGGTTTTGTGGAAAAACTCACTTTTTGAGCATAATAGCATTGAAATTTTGATCTTGAGACCTTATTTTACCTCCTCATGTGCCTGTTGACCATTGTTGAGCTTTTACATGACTATGGTGGCAAACCCTAGACCTAATGGAGAACTAAAACCCTAAAAATGGCTTGTGTAAATATAATGACAAAAAATGATTGTAAATGACCTGAACTTGTGAAAATAGGCTAGCAGGTAAAGACCATGAGGGAAATTTGATAATAAACCACTTCCATCAGTTGATCCATGACCTAATGGAATGCAGCTGATTGGATGAGACACCTAAAATGCATGAAAAAAGAGAAATTTGATCCTTGATGGAGGGATGAAGATATCGACACTAGCAGAAAGGATTGCGCTGTTGGAAGAACTCAAAGAAGAACACTTGGGACCTAATGAAGAGATCCAACAGGGTAATCTTAGGCTCCGAGAACTCATGAATGAAAGAGTTCGGCTGAGGGAAAAAATCACCATGGCGGAAGAAGAAGTCAAGGAGATTAAGGAAGGAATAAAAAAAGACTTTCTTGATAAGAAATTAGTGGTGATAAAATAGGATGCGCAAGATTACGTTGACGAATTTGGGGACTACAGTCGAGAGTTGTTCAGTTTGATTCCTTGGATTGGACCGTATGTTACTAAGGGGATCACATATGGTGGCGTGATGCAGTTGGTAAAATGCACGATGCAGTTGGTGAATCCAACTAGTGGACCCTTCCCAGGAGAAGTAAGTGCTAGTCAGTTGAAGCCGTATATAGGTGGCTCGGCCTGTTGAAAATAGTAACAAGAAATGCTGAAAATATCATTCAGTATATTCCAATTTTAATTTGTCCTTGAATTAAATTTGTGAATTAAATTCGAGTTTAGTCTCACCAGCTACTTGAAAAATAATTAATTAATTCCTCTTGAGTTAATTAGTTGGAGAAATTGAAGCTAGAAGTCTAGGTGAAGTCGTGCAACAATTATCCCTTAAATTAAGGAGATTATCCCTTAATTAAGGATATAAGGATGAGTGGTATTTGAGTTGTAATTAGTTAGCTCAGTTAACTGATTTATGTCCAGTTAAATTAGTTCCAAATAGTTTGTGGAACTAATTGTGAGTTTAGTCAGTTAATGCATGCATGCATGAAACTAGTGTACTCCAAATAACTGAAGATTATCTCAATAATAACTCATGCATGTCAGTTCAAACAAATACCCAGTTGAGATTAAAGATAGGGACAATGTGCTATCAGTTGGAGGAATTTGCCTATAAAGGACACTCATCCATGCAGTCAAGGGAAGGTTCCTTGAGGATTGCACAATTTTACAGGGTGTGTGATCATTATAAGTGATCAATGTTACACTTGGTAACAGTAGGATCACCCAAGAGAAAAAACAGAAGGAAATAGGAGGCTTTGAGGGCCGAGGAAAAGGTTTGTGAGAAGCCTTGTTAGCCTATGAGCATCCAGGAGGATTGTACTAAGAGATGGTAGCTGTGAGAGCTAAATCTTTGTGTAATTCTAAGATATTTCCACCTTGTATGATAATACAGATAGCAGGGTTTTTAGTTGAGGCTTTCCTTAGAGTATTCTTTTTTGTTTCATGTGTATTGATTCTTCTTCTTTGTTATATGTGTTCCACTTGATCTTTCTCAAATCGATTAAGCTTCCGCAAGTTTGGTTGTAGAAGTAGATTAAGTATTTTGCTTTAGTTATATTGCATAATCAGATTGATCTACAGTGAGAATTTCTACATGGTATCAGAGTTGGATCTATAGAAATCTCTATATGGTATCATAGCAAAGGTGATCGAAGCTGTGAATAGTATATTGAGAAGGGAAATTCGAAGTTTGAAGTTCAAGGTTGCAGGTACAAACCAAATTCATCTCATACTTCAGTTTGGTCAATGGTGTTTTATGGCTTGAGACACGAGTATGCTCTGGATGGCAGCTCGAATTACATAGCATGAAAAATAATGCATGGAAGCAGTATTATAAGACAATGGTTTGAAGGATTTCATTAATAAAGAAATCCCCAAGCCAGCTGCAGCTAATGAACAAGAGTTGGCTGAGTGGAATAAGTGTGTGGCAAGGGCGAGATGGATCATCCTTGAGGGAGTTCGAGACCATATTGTCTCAAGTCTCCATGGGAAGGATACTCCATATTCAATGTGGAAGACATTGAAGGACCTCTACCAGAACAATAGTGACCTGAGAAAACTAGCGCTCAAGGACAAGCTTCAAAGAATCAAGATGGAGAACGGTGATACTATTTTTACATATCTAAACAAGTTCACCACCTGTAGATATGAGCTTGGTAGTGTGAGAATAACGACTGTCGATGACGATATGGTGAGCCTCACTCTCCTCGGTCTTCCAAAGAGTTGGCATAGATACCAGGACTCTATGAATGGAAGGGAGAAACTGCCAGATTGGGAATGATTATGGTCGGATCTCATGTAGGAGGAGATCAAGAGGAGCACTCGAGATGGTTCTTCATCAAAGAATGATGATGAAGAAAATATGGCCTTAGCAAGTAAGCCAAGGAAAGGGAAGGAGAAGGATTCTCATCCCAAATCAAATTCTTCTCATGGAGGGAAGAAGATTGACAAATCTAAAGTGAGATGCTTTAATTGTCATGAGGTGGGCCATTATGCAACTAATTTCCCATTGAAGAAGTCCAAGAAGGGATCACTGGAAGGATCTGAATGTGAGGCATTAGCCTCTTAGTTTGAATTGGATTTTACCCTCATTGCATGCATGGTGTCATCGATGATGGGTTGTGGTTGGTTTCTTGACAGTGGAGCCTCATTCCACATGACCGATGATAAAAGTTTATTTAGTACCTTGGAGGAGAAAGACATGGGTGACGAAAAAAGGTTTAGTGTTTCAGGAGTGGGCATGGTTGCTTTTCAGAGGGAGCATGGAGCTCTCATCACCTTAACAAATGTGAAGTATGTGCTTGGACTGAAGAAGAATTTGGTATCGATCACGATGTTGGAGGACAAAGTCTACGATTTTGTCTTCAGTAAGGGAAAGGTTTTCCTTAGACACATCATCACAGGACATGTGAAACAAATCAGTTCATGAGTCAAGAACATGTATGCTCTTGAGGTTCAAGATGCATGCAAAGCCTTGAGGAGCAAGGAAAAGGTTAGAGACTTGGTGCTTAAGAGGGAGAGTAAATTACCTCTCAACATGCAGTGCCAGAAGAAGTCTCAGAAAATTGTGGAGGAGCCACAACTGGAGAAGTCAGCAGAGGGATCACATGCTGCCATACCTCCAGGTGTGAGGTGGGGCAATGTGAAGTGATAGTCTCAAGAAGGCTGAAATTGGGTAGGGTTCATTGAGAGGTTTTATCTCATAGATCGTACCTTGCTATAGGAGCCCAAAGTACAGAGTAGCGGGAGGAATCAGTGGGATTGATGTAGTCAGAGATCAAAGTGACAGAGGCTAGAGCAGTCAAATACTGAAGAGAATAGAGAACGGTTGACAACAGTGCAGAAAGGCAGAGTCAACAGAAGCACATAGTTTTCAGATGACAAAGGCAATAACAGTCAGAGACTTTGATGACAAATGCATCATATTGATTCAGGTTGGATGTTTTTTTTTTTGTTTCTAGAGTTACTGGAGAAACAACACTATAGAGAAGTGTTGCATGTAGAACATTCCAAAGGTTCAGGATTGGGTTCGAGTTGAATTCTTTCTTGTTGAGAGAGATTTTTGAAAATAGCAACAAGAAATGCCAAAAATAGCATTTAGTATATTCTAATTTTAGTTTGTCCTTGAATTAAAATTGTGAATTAAATTCAAATTTAGTCTCACCAGTTGCTTGAAAAATAATTAATTAATTCATCTCGAGTTAATTAGTTGGAGAAATTCAAGCTAGAAGTCTTTGTGAAGTCATGCAACAGTTATCCCTTAAATTAAGGAGATTCTCCCTTAATTAAGGAGATAAGGATGAGTTGTATTTGAGTTGTAATTATTTAGCTCAGTTAACTGAGTTATGTCCAGTTAAATTAGTTCCAAATAGTTTGAGGAACTAATTGTGAGTTTAGTCAGTTAATGCATGCATGCATGAAACTAGTGTACTCCAGATAATTAAAGGTTCTCTCATAAACAACTCATGCATGTCAGTTCAGACAAAGACCCAGTTGAGATTAAAGAAAGGGACAGTGTACTATCAGTTGGAGGAATTTTCCTATAAAGGAAACTCATCCATGCAGTCAAGGGAAGCTTCCTCGAGGATTGCACAATTTTATAGGGTGTGTGATTAGTGTTACACTTGGTAACAGTAGGATCACCCAGGAGAAATAGTGCAAGGAAATAGGAGGCTTGGAAGGCTGAGGAGAAGGTTTGTGAGAAGCCTTGTTAGCTTGTGAGCATCCAGGAGGATTATAATGAGAGCTGGTAGCTGTGAGAACTAAAGCTTTGTGTAATTCTGAGATATTTCCACCTTGTATTATAATATAGATAGCGAGGTTTTTCGCTGAGGGTTTCCCCAGAGTATTATTTTGTCTTTCATGTGTATTGATTCTTCTTCTCTGTTATGTGTGTTCCACTTGATCTTGCTCAAATCGATTAAGCTTCCACAAGTTTGATTGTAGAAGTAGATTAAGTATTTTTCCTTAGTTATATCGCATAATTAGATTGATCTACAGTGAGAATTTCTACATGGTATCAAGTTGGATATGTAGAAATTTCTACACGGCCACCTGACTAACCGTGGGAAGCACAGTCTTAGCGCTCTAGGCAGTTGAAAGGAGGTGCAGGGCTATAAACTACTATGCCCGAGATTTACAGGATGATAGGACTGTGCACAGGAGAAAAGTTTCACAAAGTTCGTGACAACGCAAGGGAAGCTGCAATTTCACGTAGGTTGGATAGAAAGTGACCATTATAGTCACTATTCATGATGTGATGCTTGCTTTGATACCAAATGGAGTGGGAGATAGGGATATAAGGCCAACTTTATGGGTTAGATTTGGGAAAATCTACTGCCAAGGAAGCATTACTGAACCAGATTTTGGTGGAATGGTGGAATTCGAATTCAAAAGACGCTATAAATTGCAAAGAGATACCCAGAAAACAACACTAGGCCATCTGAGAATTAAGCTATTGCGCACCCAGAGATCTATGAACCCAGATCTATTTGATTTTTTGAAGACGAAGACATTGTTTGAGAACATACCTGAGCTGTTGAGAGATTTGTGGAACAAAAGTACGACCACACTAGAGGAAGCCATGTGTTATCCCCTGGATTGAACCTTAGGCTAAAAGAAGGAAATGACAGGGTAACCACAAACCCTGCTTAGCCAAGTAGCTAGCCCTACTAGGCCAGGAGAGGACTCTCTCCATAAGGATCTCAGCCGAGATTACTGGATCAAGAAAATGATATTAGGCTAGGTATAGTAGCACAAGGTTTGATTTTTATTTTGATTTTGAAAGTTTTTGCTGCATCAGGAGGAGCCAAACAATTAGGGCAAGGAAATTAGGTCAAAGTTGCAGGATGTTCGATGGGGCAAGGTAGGAAAAAGGTTCAACACTCTATGGTTTTGATGGGTGAGGTGATTCAATACAGGTGAAAAGCTAGAAATAGCATGTGAGCAACATGGATCCTACCTAAACTAAAGAAAACATAGATTGTAAATATTTTCCCAAAACAGAGCATAAATGTTATGGGTTTTGCCTATCAACTTGAAAACATCCACTTAAAAGAAATGAAATGATTGATGAAATACAAAAAACTTTTTAACATATGAACACAATAGAGAAAACTGAACTAAACATCATACCACATGGATCCCAAAGAAATAGCTCCAATGTTTCACTAATCTCCTGCTAAAACTGATACAAAATGATGTCTACTCAAAGCATAAGCATCCAGCTGAGTCCAACCCTTTACAATGAGAAAGAAAAGGAATATATAGACATTTATTCAACCTCCTCCCATCCTCAGGGGTTGAATCCCTAAGATGAGGAACTAATCCATCAAAAACGGAACAAGAAACTGGAATCTAGGCAACCTAACAACTTGCCTCTAAAAGGGAGGAGACTGATTCATTTGTCCTCAAAATAACTTTTGATCTAATGAATCTACCCTCTAGTAACTACTATCCATCCTGTTTACATGCATAGTCACCATTTACATTAGTAAAACATTGCCTATGAGAGAAAACCCAAAATTACAGTCATGGCACAGTGAAGTGAAAATCCAGCACAAAATTGTCCTATGCACAACGCTCAAGCTCTATGCGCAACACTTTTTGCAGGGCCAGTTTGGAGGTCTTCCTAGTGTCCAAATTGAGTTCATGATAGCTCATTGGAAATACTGTCATGTGTACTTACCAAATATTCCTTTAGTTTCCCATTTGGAGTTGATTTTACCCCTCAAAAGCTGATTCTCCCAAGACTTCTTCTATGCGCAAGGGCATAAAAGGTCATTTTTTGGGTGTTTTTTGACCTTTTGGTTGACTAGTTTTGCTCAAAAAGCTTAGAAAATGCACAAGGTGCATGTAATCATCATTTTGAACCCAAAAATGTTGACCATTTCCTATTTGGATGCCCCTAGGAAAAGCTCAATGCTAGTGGCGCTGTGCATAGAGCCAATTTTTCTTAGTCAAAAATTGCAAAATTCTTCAAAAAGGAAAAAATTCTCAAAATTTATTCACAATTTGTGGAGAACACCACCATCAAGTGTCTAGATTAGCCAAGGAAGCTTCAGCCAACAACCTAAGCCTATCACCATCCTTTTTGCCTTTGAGTGCTTCTTTTAGTCTTGGCTTCATTCGCTTGACTCTACCTAATGATTTGAGTGTCCCTATTGGCTCTTTGTAGCAGCTTCTCCAAATGCAAATTGACCTTGTCAAGCCATGTTTCTCTATCCTCCTCAATCTCCCTTTCAAGCCTCTATTCTGTAGTTAAGGTGGCTGGGGTATTTTCCTCTTGCATTACTAATTTACCTCTGTCATCTTGCCTCTTTACCTTGAGAAGTTCTAGCTCCATTAGGACCTGTTTGTCACTTAGCTGCTTGTTCTCTTGCTCAAGGTATGAAATGAAATACTTAGCTCTCATTAAATTGTCCATCAATTCTTGGATATGTGCATCTTTTTCCTTTATGATTATATTTTCATTTGTTGCCTCATCTTGAGCCTCCAAGTCGACTATCTCAATGCCATGATGAATGTGTGGCTGTTCTAGTTCATCATGTTCCATCAAATCAAATCCCCTTTCCTCTTCATCATTGAGGCTTTCCTCCAACATCGTTTCCTTCCCTTTTTGCACCTACTACACCTATTGTACCTGTTGCGTTGATGAAGAAGGCAAAGCCCCTTCCACAGTTTGTGGAGCAAGAATTTGCCTATGAGTTGGTGAAGAAGGCAATCCCCCTTCCACATCAGGTGGAGTAAACACTTGCCTATCCACTGCAAACAACTTTGTAGCCCCTCTCTAATAATTCTACCTCCCTTATGTGGTTTTCTCTGATTATGAGGTTCATCTGCCATGCTTTCATTGCCACTGTTTTCCTCCTCCTCATAATCTCTATCCTCTTTATCCATGTCTTTTGAATTTTGAAGCTTTGAAACCCTAGAGAAGGTAATCAAGAAGTGAGTTATGGTGAATAAGGATAGGGGAAGGGGAGAGGATTTTGTGTGATGTAGGATGAGATATATATGATGTGAAAGTGAGAAGGAGGATATTTTTTGGTAGGGACTATTTAGTAAATAGGGGTTTAAGGATTTTATTTTGGGATTAGGGTATAGGGGATAGGTGTAAGGATTTTGTTTGGGGAGATTAGGGTATAGGGGATAGGTGTAAGGAGGGTTTTTAAAACAACATAGGGTTTGAAGATTCAAATAGCAAACAAACTTCAAAATCATGAAATGAGTGTCGAGAGGATGGTTCAAGGAGTGTACGTACTTTCTTAGAGGTTCTAGGTAGCAAAAGAGAAATTTAGATGGTTGATAGGGTGGTCTTGGTGTTTGTTGGCCCTATGCACAATGCCTTGTATAGGTGCACAACAATCCAGTTGTATGCACAGTGTCGTGCAAAAATGCATTGGTAAACAGGTTCTATGCGCAACACTCTATCTGTATGCGCAACTCTCCCTCCTCTATGCGCAATGCTCCCTGCTTTATGCACACCAATTTTTTCAGGCCACTTTTGGTTCCATATGTCAAAATTGAGCACATGATAGCTCATTGGAAATCTATTTCTCTTGGCTACATAATGGACCTATAAAGCACTAAAAATGATCAATGATAGCCCTTGAACAGTCAATTATCCCAAGACTGTTCAAAAAGTGGAGAATGAAGGTGCAAAAATGAAGTGTTCTATTGCAGGAAATGTTTGGAGGTCTTCCTCAACTCCAAATTGAGATATTTATAGCGCATTGGAAAGACATGTCTCTCTAGTTATCATTTGACTCATCAAGAAATTCATTTGGACAATCCAACTAGAATAAAAATTGATTTTCCCAAATTCGCTGTAGAAGTGCAGAAACTCTCTTGTAGCCACATTATTTTTTAGATTTCTCTAAACCCATGAAACTTGTGTAAAAATTGAAGGAGGTTTTTTGTCCTTGGCCTATTATGGACAAAAACCTCTCTCACTTTTTCCAAGTTAATCCTTGTTTGGTCTAAAACATAGTTTGAAGAAAAACCGGCCCTATGTGTGGCAAATGATTTGTCCCTTGGAATGACTTATTGAAAAATGATGGAGACATGATGTGTATGAGTTGGAATGGCCTCATACTTTCTGAAATGATTTCCCTTATGACTCATATACTCAGATGTCTCTGATTCCATATCCAACCCTAGCTCAATGGGTGAGGAAATTAGGGTTTAGTGCTTGTGGAAAATGATGATTTGGACACCCTTGGGAAAAGACAACTCCCTTTGGCGTGCACTTAACCACTTGAATCTTTACCCTTTCACTCGACTATTTCCTTTGACAAATTGATCTTTTGATGGTTTGGCATCTTTGGAACACTGAGTTAATAGCTTGGGATGGTGAAATTATTACATTTGAAACACATCAAATTACATAATGAAATAAGCATTTCTCTTTACAAATCATCTTCACATGGTGAAGGGATGTTATTTTATCACCATTTACTTGCTAGTCTTATGCAATGCAATGGAACCTTGGAAACCCTAATGACCTAATGAAACCTTTAAAAACCCTAAAAGACCTAATGAGACATTAAAGGATTGAAATTCAAGATGACATAATGACCTCATGACTAATACAAATGGCATGATAAAAATAACTTTATGGATGATGTACAGTCAATGAGATATGAAACTATGCCAGTAAGTAATCATATTTAGGGAAGAGTGATGTTTTTGGACTAGGACTACAATCAGTGACTAATTTTTTTGCATGACCTAGTGGAATGATTAAAAAAATCTGTGTGGGACACCTAAAATGAATATGAAAAGAGAATTTTTGATCACTTATGGTAGTATGCAAATACTGACTCTAACAAGTAAGCATTCTGGCTGTAACTTGTTTGAATTCTCCGCAAGTGCTTGTTTATGAGAAAGAAGGGAGAAATACTGAAAGGCAACTCCCATGAAAATTTGTCGAAAAATTAAATCTTGATGAAATTGCAAAGCATGAGCCCACTTGTTGACCTCAAGAATGCTGCGAAAGTATCTTCATAAGAATACATATTGACTTCTAGCCCATCTAATACGTTACTGCTCCGCTCTAGGTAGTCTTCATACTTTCGTTTTAAAATTTTCCTAACATCTATGCTTTATTTCTTTTATGACTATAGGAAATTGACAAAAGGATCCTGAAACTCACAAATGACTAATTTTTCTTGATGATCAACAGAAAAACAAAAATATTCTTCATTACTCTCCTGATATGACTGCATATCTTGGTATGAGCTTTGTAACTCCTGCTGAACAAGACAATGAAGTTAGCTGTCGGATCAAATTTATATCAACATTCTTTTCAGGCTCATAGTTAGCTAATGGAGAAGGAATTTTACTGCAGATATCATCCAACACATCAGCTTTTGGGTCATGAAAGATTTACAAATATTGTTGCAACCTACTTTCCGTCAGTTTTAATGAGACTGCATGGCACTCTACAAATTGCTCATCCTTTGCTTTAGAGATATTATGAAATTTTTTCTTTAAAAAATGAAATGTTTCAAAACATAGTGGCACAGAGTCATTTTGCATCATTTGATCATATGTTTCAGCTTCCAAGCCTTCATCTGAATTTGGAATTCAATGGAACTCGGTGGCTGCAAATCTAGAGCTAGGGACGCTTCTATGTCGCAAATGATTTCCTCGACCAATTCATGAGAAGGTTTATCCTTTATAGTGTTGACCACTTTATTATCTACTTGCCTATAGTTTTCTCTTGCTTTTTCAAATGAGGAGAAACAAAAGGGTAAGGAGCTCTGATCAAAATTCTGATTATCCTCTTGATTGTCAAGATCAAAACTCAATGAGTGTTGATTTTTGATCACATCAAAGTTACCTCTGATGAATTGAAATGAAGTAAACCAAAGAGGCAAAGATCCTTCACTTACTTCAAAATTTTCTGCACTTTCCTCATCACTTAGCTAATATGCTTTAGCTGATTACTGTATTTGAGTTGCTGAAACTGAACTTCCTCCTCCCACAAACCAGCTGTTGATCTCTCTACAAGATTAGCTTCTGTTCGGAGAACATAATAATTGTCGTACTGATCAAACTTTGACAAATAATCAATATAAGTAATGTCACCAATCATACACATTATATTATCAGATTGTTTCTCCTCGAATTGATCTACAAATCCATTTTCAAATCTATGGTAGCTAGGATTAGCAAGAAATTTTTTTGGGCTAGCAATCTCTTCTTTTTCTGGGATAGGTGGGTCATGGTGATCTTGAATAGAAAATTCATCTCTCGAGGTGATTCTTTGCATCATTTCTTCCATTTAACTTACCAAAATGTCGAGGTTTACCTCTGAAGATGTTAGGTGCTCTACAATTTTCTCCCTCTCTTCTTCCTTCGGCTTTGCCCTTCTTATCAACAGACTAGCCTCTACATCTACTGCATTGTTCTACATCTCTTCAAGTGTTGCAAGGTTCCTTTCCCTTAGCTGAAACTCCATTTCTAGATCAAAGGCATCTGGGTAGTGCAAGAGAGCGGATTCAGGAGGAGGCCTTATATTAGCAGGCATCGAAAAATAGACTTGGTTAAACCTGGCAAATTTTTTTTGTCTTGTCTCCCATGGCAGTCTTTTCAGCTGGTTATACTCTTCTAGAATCAAGAAAGGGTTTTGTTTGACCACCCACTTGTTGAGGAAAAATTTGATGAACTGTTGGAAATCTAAGATTGATTCGATTTTAAGCAGGAACGCAAAAAAATATAGAGATAACCATATACATAAAGATGCAGTGGAAATAATACTTTATTTCATTAATGTAAAATACTGAAATATGCTTACAAAGAAAAATGGAAATCAACTAGCTAGGGCGATGATAGCTTATCTCTGAGAAGATATGTGGTGGCTACATGCCTCTGAGCTCTATTACAATGAGGCTCAAAGGCCTATTTATTATTGAGAAGCAATGGAAAACCATAAACATCCAAAAACCTAACCCTAGAAGATAAAACGCCAAATTGTGGGCCCTGTTTGGGTAAATTGGTACATCAACTTCCCGGGGTCATAACTTTGGCATACGATCTCCGTTTGACATGCACAGTATCTCGTTAGAAAAGTCTATCTGAGAAATACAACTTTTGGAATAGAAGCATCAGTCCATGGACCCATGTTGCTCCCTTTTTCCCAAAAAATGTCGTTTAGGGCCTCAAAACGGCTTCGAAAGTTCAAGACCTGAAAAACTGCTAAAAATAGAAAATTGTGCTACAATTAAGGAAACTAAAAAGTTGAAAGAAACAATGGTGGGGGTCCAAGTTGACTTGGTAGGTGGCCACCAATATCCACCTGGATCATTACTCCCCCCTTAAGAAGCGATGGTCCCCATTACGTTCAGTTCCTCCATGAGATGAGGAAACTTCTACTGAACTTGGTCCCTGGTGAGCCACTTGCCCTAGTGAAGGAGTTGGCCTGCTTTGACAACTCGATACAATTGGATATTTTGCTAGTGAGTGTGCTTGATCTGTGTGTCCATGATCTACTCAGTTGTAGCTTGTTCTATGCAATTTGGATTTAACTCTGTGGGTGTGAATTGTTTTGCAATGTCGGATGTGTCTAGTAATGGTGGAAAGTATGACTGGAGGTGGTCCACATTGAACACTCGGTGTAGACCAAGGAACGGGGGAATGCTGAGCTCAAATGCATTGTCTCCCACAACCTTAGTAATGGTGTAAGGACCACATCGCAGTGGTTTGAGTTTCCGATAGGCTCCGGTAAGGCGTTCCTTTTGCAAATGCAACCAGACTTTGTCACCCACCTGAAACTTGTGTGGCACCTGATGTTGATCATATCGCTGCTTGTACTTGGCATTTTATTTCTCCAGAATGTCATGTACCTACTGATGAAAATGTTGGATGTGCTCAATGAAGATTTTTGCCTTATCTGTTTCGAAGGACATGAGCCGAATCTGCGTGAGTAGCTGTAACTGGAATGGCCACATTAATGGGACATAGTGGCTGGAATCCCAAGCCCACCTAAAAAAGGCTATGGCCAGTCGAGCTATGGAGAGCTTGGTTGTAGCTGTGTTGAACATAGGGGACACTCTCGTTCCATGTGCGTGGATGCTTTGAGTTGTACATGCGCAAAATGTGTACGATCATCCTGTTGACAACCTATGTCTAGCCATCAATTTGAGGATGGAAGGATGTGGACTTAGTGAGTTTGGTGTCCAGCATCGACCAGACGCTGGGCCAAAATGTATTGAGGAACCCGTTGTACCGATTTGAGATGATAGACTATGGGATCCCAAAGTGTACCCACACTCGTTCAAATAAGAGTTTAGCAGTGGCTTCTGCTGTGATATTCTTCTTGCAAGTGGCCATAATGGCCATCTTCGAGAACCTATCGATGAACACAGAAACACAGTAGTTTCCATGCTTAGTGGAAGGAAGACCTGACATGTAATTCATGGAGATGGATTCCCAAGGTCGACTAGGGGTAGGAAGCGAGGTATAGAGGCCTTGCTTCTTGTTGGTCGGTTTGGAAATGGCGCAGGCAATGCATGATCCGATGTACTTCCTGACATCGTGTCAAATATTTGGCCAATAGAAATACTTCTGCAGTACTACCACCATTTTCTCGACCACGAAATGTCCAGCAACTTGACTGTAGTGTGCTTCCCAAATCATCTTGGCATGCTCTCTGGAAGGAACACAAAGGTGACCCAGGTGGCATAACAGGGCATCCTGGAGGTGAAAATTTGGAACATGCTGACCCTCCAAGAGTGTCTGCTATGTGTGACCAAATTCTGGGTCGCTTTTGTAGAGAAGTGGCCAATTAGAAGTCTCATGCCTGCAAGAGTTGAGCACAGTGGTTAACTCCACGATCGATGGTCGACTGAAGCAATCTACAACATTATTGGTGTTACCTTTCTTATACTTGATATTCAAATGGAACTGTTGCAGGTATGTGGACCACTTCTGGTGGCGATCATTCTGCAATTTCCTTTGGGTCTATATGAACTGCAGGGGTCAGTGGTCTGTGTGGATGACCATTTCCTTCCCCAAAATGTAATGCTTCCATCGTTGGTAGGCTTGCACAATGGAATACATCTCTTTGTCATAAGTGGGATACTTTTGGACTGTGTCTGAACGTGTCCCACTGTGATATGTCGCTGGATGCCTGTGTTGAGTAAGGACTGCCCCAGTAGCATAGTTAGAGGCATCTGTCTCGACCTCAAATGGTTGTTGCAATTCTGATAATGTGAGCACGAGTGTTGTGCAGAGACAATATTTCAACTCTGTGAATGCCCTCTATTGAGATTCAGACCAAAAGAATTTTGATTTTTCTCCTCCCTTGGTGACTTGACTCAAGGGCCAAGTGATATGAGAAAGTCCCAACACGAACCTGCGGTAGAAGTTGGCAAGACCTAGAAAGCTGTGAAGCTCTGTCAGAGTGGTTGGAGATGGCTAATTTCGAATGACTTGGATGTTGGATGGATCCACATGCACCCCCTGTTCATCAATAATGTATCCCAGATATTGAACGTGGGTCATGCCAAAAGTGCATTTCTTCAAATTGGCACATAACTTGCATTGCCATAGTGTTTGGAGAACCTGTCGGAAGTGGTGGAGGTGCTCGCCCCAACTCTAGTTTAAGATCAGGATCTCATCCAAGTATACCACTACAAATGAGTTGGTGAATGGCCACAAGATGTCATCCACTAGCCTCATGAAGGTTGCAGGAGCATTCGTCAATTCAAAAGGCATCACCAACCATTCAAAGAAGCCCTCCTTGGCTTTGAAGGTAGTCTTCCACACACTAGAGGGTTTAATTGGTACCTGGTGATATCCTGACTTCAAATAAATCTTCTTGAAATATTTTACCCCCTTCAGTTGGTCCAAGAGGTCACCAATCCATGGGATCAGGTACCTATTACAGACAATGATCTTGTTCAGCACCCGATAGTCAATGCAGAGTCTCCAAGTCCCATCCTTCTTCTGTACCAACACGATCGGGCTCCCACAGGGTGATGAACTTGGATAGATGTGACCCTTCTGCAGTAGTTCCTGAATCTACCTCTTGATTTCATCATTCTCCAGAATGGAGCACCAATAGATTGGTCAATTGGGCAACGGTGCACCTGGGATCAGATCGATGGAGTGCTTGACCTGACAGTGTAGAGGAACCCCTGTAGGGGAGGTGAAGATGTCCTCGTACTCCTCCACGACCTTGTCCATCTATAGTTGTCATGCAGAGGGGCCCTGTCTGGAGGTCATGGCCACCGTCTTCTTCTTTCCTTGAGGGCGTATCATCAGGAAAACAAATTTCCCAGTTTTGGAAACGAGCTTACTGCATTGTTTTGCAGTAATCAAAGAGATGGTGGTAGGTAGTGCTACCTTTGGTATCCTGTACAACTTAGTTCCCAAAGTAACAATAACAGCACAGGGCCTTGATTCATACACAGCATGTCGCTTCCACAAGTATGGTTGTCCTAGTAATACATCACAAACTTCAAGGGGAGAAATGTCACACAATACCTCGTTCGTGAAGGGCTTGATGTTGTATGGAAGGTGACACTGCTGGCTCATGCAAAGATCTCGTCCTTGGTGAAGCCACCCAATGGTGTACGGTTGTGGATGTGCTGTGGTCAGCAAGTCCAACTGCTTCATGAATTCTGCCAAAATGAGGTTCTTTTGGCTCCCGCTGTCGATAATGAACTGTAGCGGGGAGCCCTTTACCCACATCTGGGAGTGGAAGAGATGCTCCTTCTCTTCTAGATCTTCAAGTTCCCCCTTCTGGATCTTCGTGGTGGCAACGGTGGCGTTGGGCTTCGCATCAATAATTGGCTTCCCTTTGTCATTCCCCTTGTCGGGTTTTGACTTCGAATCGGAACCTGCATCCAATTCTAAAGCCTTTAGCTCAGCCACCAGTGACTGCTTGGCCCCACACTCACTTGTGTTGTGAGTGGAGCTCTTATGGAACTCACACCACTTTCCTGTGTCCTTTTTTAGCTTTGCAGCACTGTTCTTTGCTTGCAGCTTTGGCAGGTTGTCTTGGGCCACCCCTCCTTGGCTTTATCCTTTATTCTGCGGTTTGGGGGGCACCTTTCCCTTGCTTTGGATTCACAAATCCAAAGTCTCGCTTCTTCTATTTAAATTTTTGCTTGACCTTGAAAACATATCGGTATGCAGTGCCGAGCGCGGAGATGTTCAGGAATTCTATTTCTTCTTGGATGTACTTGTGCAGGCAGCCACAATATTTGAGTACCAAATGCTGCTCCGAATCCTTGATACCCAACTTTGTGCGAAGGGTATGGAAAATATTGGTGAACTCTGGCATGTCTTAGTCCCTTCCCTGCCACAACGTGGTCCACTTTATGTATTGACCCTCATAGCTTCCGACAGGGTAGTACTAATCCTTGATGGCATCCCAGAATGAACTCCAAGTGGGTGCGGCCAAAAATAGTGATCGTATACTTTCATCCTTATGCTCGCAGTAGGTTTCCCACTAGTCCTTGACGTGGGGGGCTGCTTTGAGAAGAGCGAAAATAATCTTTTCCCAACTAGAAAAATCATGAACAGAAAAATAACCCTCTAGCAAATTTAACCATTTTTCGACGGAATTTGCATTGATCTGACCCTCGAATATGGGGATTTCAAAACCTACTTGTACCTTAAATAGTGTGGCATTTCCAGAGTAGCTGTTGGAAGCCGATGTGTCGCCCCTGGGTAGCCGCTGAAGGCTGGGAAAAGTTGTCCATAATCGCGCTCCTTTGCCACTTGAGGGCCACTTCAAGCAAGATTTGATAGGATCTCCTACCCCCTCGTCTTTCTTTTCATCCACCATGGGAGGTCATCGGGTTTTGTGAGGCTAGTCTTGCAAAGGTTTGACCAGTTCAAGCCCTAACTCCTTATATCCCGACCTCATTGGGGACATGCAAAGAAAAACAGAGAAAAAGGTAGACCACTCTGATACCACTCATTTGGATTTAAACAGGAATGCAACAAAATATAGAGATAACCACATACACAAAGATGCAACAGAAATAATACTTTATTTCATTAATGTAATATATTGAAATATGCTTACAAGTAGAAATGGAAATAAACTAGCTAGGGTGATGGTAGCTTATCTCTGAGAAGAGATGTGGTGGCTACATGCCTCTGAACTCTGTTACAATGAGGCTCGAAGGCCTATTTATTATTGAGAAGCAATGGAAAACCCTAGACATCCAAAAACCTAACCCTAGAAGATGAAACACTAAACTGTGGGCCCCATTTGGGTAAATTGGTATATCAACTTCCCATGGTTGTAACTTTGGCATACGATATCCGTTTGATGCACAAAATATCTCGTTAGAAAGATCTATCCAAGAAATACAACTTTGGGAAGAGAAACATCGATCCATGGACCCATGTTGCTCCCAGTTTCCCAAAAAACATCCTTTAGGGCCTCAAAATGGCTCCGGAAATTCAGGACCTGAAAAACTGCTAAAAATAGTAAATTTTGCTACAATTAAGGAAATTGAAAAGCTGAAAGAAACAATGGTGGGGTTCCAAGTGGACTTGGCAGGTGGCCACCAATATCCACTTGGATCAGAGATGCTAACATCAGGCAGGTTTTTGAACCAACTCTTGACTTTTCCTTGCAAAGAAAGAGTGAATAGCTTGATACTGACATCCTCTTCATCGACTTCAAAAATGTTGACGAAAGTCTCAAAATTCTGCATATGTCTCTCAGTAGTGATATTGTCATATTCACCATCATACCTCAGCAGGTATAGGTAATGATTTTCATGGAAAGCATGGAGTATAGGAGGTAAGATGAGTGGTTTGTATCGATCTGGAATTTTACAAGGTGTAGGAGTATGTACAGAAGTTGTAGAATTAGTCTTGGCCTCTTTAGGCTCATCAGTTTGAAGATGGTCATCATAAGATTTAGAATAAGGGTCTTGATCAAGATCAAAGGCGTACGAAGAATTTGTTTTCACAATATTTAAAGGGAAGGAATTAGATGCAGGTCTAGGATATTTTCTCAAATATAGTATACTTTGTAAAACATTTTTGACATTCTCGGGAAAAGAAAAAAAATAATTAATGACAAAGAACATAATGTCTTGGATGAAATTCCACCTTGAATACCTGATCTTTCCATATTTTCCTTTCTTGTTTCTGTTGGTCGGGTTCATCCTCCAGCGGAGTCTTTGGATATGATCTCGAAATTGATTTGGAGTCAATAGGTGGATGATTTCAGCCTTCCTATGTCTGATCGTTTTCCACCATCAACAATCACATCTAGATCTTAACTTTGATGATATTTCCTAGGGACTACAAAACCTTTCACTCGTTCCCCAGTATGGTCGCCACTATGTTAGCATCTGGATTGAACCTCAGGCTGAAAGAAGGCAATGCCAGGGTAACCAAAAACCATGCTTAGCCAAGTAGCTTGCCCTACTAGGCCAAGAGAGGGCTCTCTACATAATGATCTCAGCCGAGATGACTGGATCAAGAAAATTATATTAGGCTAGGTATAGTAGCACAAGGTTTGATTTTGATTTTGAAGGGTTTTACTGGATCAGGAGGAGCCAAACAGTTAGGGCAAGGAAATTAGGTCAAAATTGCAGGGTGTTCGATGGGGCAAGGTAGGCACAAGGTTTAGCACTCTAGGTTTTGATGGGTGAGGTGATTCAAGATAGGTGAGAAGCTAGAAAGAGCATGTGAGCAACATGGATCCTTCCTAAACTGAAGAAAACATAGACTGTGAATATTTTCCCAAAACAAAGCATAAATATTATGGGTTCTACCTATCAACTTGAAAACATCCACTTAAAAGCAATGAAATGATTGATGAAGTACAAAAAACATTTTAACATATGATCACAATAGAGAAAAATGAACTGAACATCATACCACATGGATCCCAAAGAAATAGCTGCAATTTTTCATTAATCTCCTGCTAAAACTGATACAAAATGATGTCTACTCAAAGCATAAGCATCCAGCTGAGTCCAACCCTTTACAATGAGAATGAAAAGGAGGATACAGATATTGATTCAAGCTCCTCCCATCCTTAGGGGTCAAATTCCTAAGATGAACAAATCCATCAAAAACTGAACAAGAAACTGGAATCTAGGAAACCTAACAACTTGCCTCTAAAAGGGAGGAAACTGATTCATTTGTCCTCAAGATAACTATTGATCTAATGACTCTACCCTCTAGTAACTACTATCCATCCTACTTACATGCCTAGTCACCATTTACATTATTAAAACATCACCTATGAGAGAAAACGCAAAATTACAGTCATGGCACTGTGAAGTGAAAATTCAGCACAAAATTGTCCTATGCGCAGCGCTCAAGCTCTATGCACAACACTTTTTGCAAGGCCATTTTGGAGGTGTTCCTGGTGTCAAAATTGAGCTTATGATAGCTCATTGGAAAGCATATCCTATCTACTTTCCAAATTTTCTTTTATTTTCCCATTTGGTGTTGATTTGACCCCTCAAAAACAGATTCTACCAAGACTGCTTGTGTGCACAGCACCATGGGCAAAAATGTTATTTTTTGGGTGTTTTTTGACCTTTTGGTTGACCATTTTTGCTCCAAAAGCTTAGAAAATGCACAGGGTGCATGTACTCATCATTTTGAATCTAAAAATGCTGACCATTTCCTATTTGGATGCCCCTAGGAAAAGTGAAATGCCACTGCCAATTTTTCTGAGTCAAAAATTGCAAAATTCTTCAAAATGGAAAAAATTCTCAAAACTTACTCAAAATTTGTGGAGAACACCACCATCAAGTGTCTAGATTAGCTAAGGAAGCTTCAAAAAGAAACCTAAGCCTATCACCCTCCTTTTTTCCTTTAAGTGCTTGTTTTAGTCTTGTCTTCATTTGCTTGACTCTTATGTTACAAATCTTGTTTCGGGTCCTGTAATGGCAAGCCATCTGCCCAATGATTTGATTGTCCCTATTGGCCCTTTGTAGCAGCTTATCCAAATGAAATTGACCATGTCAAGGCATGTTTCTTTATCCTCCTCAATCTCCCTTTCAAGCCTCTGTTCTGTAGTTAAGGTGGCTGGGGTCTTTTCTTCTTGCATTACTAATTTGCCTTTGTCATCTTGCCTCTCTGCCTTGAGAAGTTCTAGCTCCATGAGGACCTGTTTGTCACTTAGTTGCTTGTTCTCTTGCTCAAGGTATGAAATGACATACTTATATCTCACCAAGTTTTCCATCAATTCTTGGATCTATGCATATTTTTCCTTTATGATTATATTTTCATTTTTCACCTCATATTGAGCCTCTAAGTCGACTATCTCAATGCCATGATGAATCTGTGGTTGTTTTGGTTCATCATGTTCCATCAAATCAAATTCCCTTTCCTCTTCATTATTAAGGCTTTCCTCCAGCATCTTTTCCTTCCCTTTTTGCACCTTTTTCACTTGTATTACCTGTTGTGTTGATGAAGAATGCAAAGCCCCTTCCATAGTTTATGGAGCAAGCATTTTCCTATGAGTTGGTGAAGAAGGCAAGGTCCCTTCCACATTAGGTGGAGTAAACACTTGCCTATCCACTGCAAACAACTTTCTATCCCCTCTCTGATAATTATACCTCCGTTATGTGGTTTTCTCTGATGCTGAGGTTCATCTCTAATCCAAAATGGATCTAACATAGAATTCTAAGTCTAAAAATCTTCCTCACACAGGAAAATGAAATTCAAAGGATGCTCTTGGAAATAGTATCATTGAGTAGATCTCTTCATTCTGAATAGAATGCAATTTGAATGGGCTAAAACGGACTTCGGATGAAGGAGATAATGTAAAAAGAAAATTTCCCATTGTCCTTTGAAAAGGAGGCATTTTCTTGTTAAATGGGACTTAATGGAGAATATGCATCTCTTAAAGATTATCACATCAGCAACCTTTCATCGGATCGTAAATATGTATTATAGTGGAGCAATGGATATATCGCATCGCAATTATCCAAAGGGGCAAACTTAGTCGAGGCATAAAGGTTTTGCGATAAGCGATCAACGATTGCACATGGACCATTGGACCAGGTGCGCAGATCAACGATCAGTATATGATCGCTGATCGGAAATTAGAGGAGGATGAGGACCATGACCATTGGCATTGTAACTTCCGATTGCGATAAAGCGGGGTCGGTGATCGGCATCAGAAATATATATCGGATCGACGATATATATATTGGCCGGCACAGTCCATTGGGTCGTTGCGATTTCGATATGCGATGTGCTGATATCAACGATCAACGATCGGCGATTGGTGATCACAACCACATAAATGGCCGTTGACACATGCCTGCAGTGATTGTGATTTGTGATCAAAGCACGAACCTGATGGGTTTATAAACACGATTGAATATAATTTGAAATCCGAAATTATGGATTTTCTATGTATTTCCCATGTATTGATGTTTTTGGCCATTTCACCATGTGACTTGCAAATGTGATAGGATGACACACTTGATAGGCTTATAGGGGAAATTCTATATTATTTGAGTTCTGGCTAAATGCTCCATAATGTGTTTTCGTCAGTTTCGCCTGTGTATTTCCATTATATGCCTAATTTTGGATTTCTGCACAGGAAGGAAAAATGATTGGGTTACCTGTGCCCACCAGTTCATTTCCCTTGGAAACAACCATCACACCTATTCCACGCTATTAGCAGGTGTTTCTGTAATAGGGATGCATTTTGAAGCATGAAAAGGCAGAGCCGGGAAAAAGAATGATTCCTCATGATTGAAGGGACAGAGGAATGGCTGTGGAAGTCGTAGAGTCAGAGGATTCCTCAAAATACCAGAGATCCAAGCAAAGAAGCAAGTCTCCCTTCAGGAATCTCCCTTAAGAAGTCTCCCTTGAGAATTTTTCCCTTCAGGTAGCTCACTGCAAGAGCCGAGAGCCAGAAAGCCGGAGAGCTTCAGAGCCAGAGGGATGAACAGCAGTAGAGCCACCAGAGGTTGGAGGCAGAGCCAAATAGACAGAGCTATATAGCTAAGAGAGACACAGCCAGATGAGTTAGAGAGCTGAGAGCTAGAGCCAGTTAGCTAAGAGAGCCAGAGCCGCAGATCCAAAGAGCTCAAAGAAGACTTCTAAGAGCCATGGAGGTAATGAAGCTGCAAAACAACAAAGAGATCAAATGATCAAGCTATTGTTGATGTCCAAAACGTGTTGAAGATAGAAGAAGGAATTCGAGAGACAGTAAAAGAATTCTGAGGGAGTTGGTGCAAGCTAGAGCTCAAGATAGCTTAGAGCGCTGATTGAAAGAGTCTGGTCCAGAGAAGCCTAGATCTATCTGTAGAGTATGGACTGCCAGGGATAAGATGGTATTCTAAGCCCATAGGTTTAGTTGTAAACCAATGGAGTTGAGTGTGGAACTTGTAAAAGAAAGATTACCATAATCCCAGAGAGCCTAGTTGAGTTGACTAGAGCTCACAGAGATGTAGCCTAAGATGTTTGGGTAAACTCTTAACTATATTGTTGTCTTATGTGTTTGTTGATTTGCTACTTTATTTACTGTTATGTGTGTTTTACATCAGCATAAGCAAATGTACATAAGCACTTGAAAAGTCTAAAAACAAACACAAGCATACACCTATTTCAAGTTCTTTTAATTCCGCAAATTATCAAGCATAAGCATAGATCTTGGGAATATATAAACTTTGGAGTGGGAGAGGTTCTTGTAAACATGACAAGAAGCCTTTAGTGCCCCATTTTAGATCAGGGGGTATCAAAGCTCTAGGATAATTAACCCCACCTTCAAAGAAGGTGATATAAAATTTAATTTATACCAGAGTAGGTAGCATCATGGTGTAGGTGATATCAGATCAAGATGCTTGAATGAAAAGGCAATCTATTCACTTGCTTGACTTGAAAGGTGTTTGATTGCTTGTAAACTGACTGTTGTTTGAGTTTGCAAAGGTGAAAGGAAAGTTGTTGTTAGCTAAGTCTAGGAGATGACAAGAAGGAAGAAGGGCTGGAGACATTCTTATTATCCCAAAGGACCTCAAGGCAATCCTTGAATCACAAGAGGTTTGTTGCAAAAGGTTGCTTGAATAAGCTCTTGTTATTCTTGTTTGAAGTTCTTTTGTTCATTTTCATAATGACAACTTCTACAAGTAAGACCACAAATTCTTCCTTCATCACAAGATTCTGTGATATGGACATGAAGCAAGACTTGTTCATCATGATGGATATGGTGAGAGAAATGAGCGTTGGACTTCGAGAGCAGTTGAATTCCATGAAGGAAGAGTAATAGTTGCTTTCTAACAAATTGTAGGAAATGGAGAGATAACTTCATATTGCAAATATGAACTTGGAAAGGATGCATGAGTTGGAAACACACCTCTTTGTTGCTAAAGAAGCCTTAGTCAAGTATCAGCTTGAAGAATAGGTAAAGAATTTCAGTTTGTCTTCAATTTCCTATAAGAATGTTTATGTTGGTTCTTTTGAAAAACATACCAGAGGCATAGGTTCCAAGTTAATGTCCAAGATGGGCTATGAAGGAAAAGGCTTGGGCAAGCATGCACGAGGTATTGTTGAGCCAATAATGGTTGAGGAAAGGCCTAAGTATTTGGGTCTTGGCTATGGGCAGTCTTATGGAGAAAGTTCCAAAGCTGACATGAAGACAATTGAAATAGTTCCAAGAAGGAGTTTCATTTCAGGTCTTCTACCTCAAGAGTGTAAATATTATATTCATGGAGAATGCAATAGCTTGAAACATCATTTGTAGGATGCAGGTGTTCATAAGCATGCACTTGAACCAGAGTGTTGTGGAAACTATGGTAGCCTTGAAGAGATTGATGGTGTTCCAAAGGGAGCTACTTCTTCATTCAATTCACCTCCTCATGAAGGTAATAAAGGTGAAAAAGAAAGGTATAAATCTGGTTCTAATCATATTCCTTTTGATTGTGTTAAGCATGGTAAATTTCCATATAAGCATGGGAAAATAATTGCTTGTTCCTTTTGTGCTTGGGGTAACCATATTGTTTCTAGATGTTGTAAGAGAATGGCCACATGCAGGAAACTTTGGAAGGAAAAGAAGAAAGAAGCCAAAGGTCCATTGGACAAGGCAAATCATGCTGTCAAGAAGATGCACATGTGTTGCACTTACTGCCATAGGCAAGGACATATTTATGCAAAATGTTGGACTCTGAATCCAACAATGCTTCCACGAAACTTGAGGAAGGTAGAAAGAGAAAATGGCAGGAATGGAAAGGAAGTTTCCATAAATGATGTGTTTCAAGATGATTCACATGTTGATGCTGATATGTAGACAAAGGAAGGACCTTTGAAATGGATTGGTAAGAAATGGTTAGATTTTTTATCCAATTAAGGTTGCATGTCTTTTGAAAATGCATCAAATCAATAGAATTCATTTCTTTGTTAATAGAATGCAAGTTGCAGGTGTTTACCAAGAAGGTGAATGGAAAAGTTGAGTAGGAGACTCACTTTATTGCTACAACATTATATTCATTTCAGCTTCGAAAGTACAACATGCTTAAGCGAAAGTTGAAAGATGAAATGCATGCGTAAGCATGATATGCATGAACCAAGGATGTTGATGATTTCCTTGTATTTGAACATGTATGTGTGATAAACTTGAAGGGTTGATTACTTTGTTGTAAACATGCATGCAATGTTAATGTTGACTTGGAAAAAGTTGATTTGGTCCCCAAGATGGAGATAATGATGAAGTTTTTCATCTTTGAAAAGGAATCCTAAAGTTCTTTTTCTACATGCTTTATTTGAAGGGTCAATTGTTTTAAAGGCATGTTTTGTTGGATTGTTATCTAGTCAATCATTTGTATGTAGATGTAAAGACATGGAGGTGTTCACAAGATGTGAAATCTGTTTCTTTTTTTGAAGCTGGATTTTAAGCCATCCAGTTGTTGTCTGTAATCTTGTTGTTGTTAATAGTTGTTGATAGTATGTCAAACAAGTAAAAATGAAAATTTTGTGAAGCATATGTAACTTCACATTGGTTTGAGCCACCTTGGACCAATGATCAAGGCAAATAATTTCAAACTACCTTTTGTGACCTTCTCAGCAGGAGTTCTGCAAGAAGTCAAGGAGGAAGACATTTCTTCCCAAGAGGACAAGCACATCCAGGAAGGGAGTTTTCAAAGGCTTTGGTTCAGAGGCACTATGCAAGGCAAGTGTATGGAGGCTAAAAGAAGAGGGTGAGGTACTCTCATTTACTGTTCAGATCAATATATCAGCCTTTTGGAGTCCAAAATCTTTTTAGTGGGAAGGCGTGATCCAAAATGGATCTAACATAGACTTCTAAGTCTAAAAATCTTCCTCACAGAGGAAATTTAAAGTCAAAGGATTCTCTTGGAAATAGTATCATTGCGTAGATCTATTCATTCTGAATCTAACGCAATTTGAATGGGCTAAAACGGACTTCGGATGAAGGAGATAATGTAGAAAGAAAATTGTCCATTGTCCTTTGAAAAGGAGGCATTTTCTTGTTAAACAGGACTTAATGGAGAATATGCATCTCTTAAAGATTATCACATCGGAAACCTTTCATCAGATCGTAAATATGTATTATAGTGGAGCAATGGATATATCGCATCGCAATTATCCAAAGGGGAAGACTTTGTCGAGGCATAAAGGTGTTGCGATAAGTGATCAACGATTGCACGTGGACCGTTGGATTAGGTGCACAGATCAACGGTCAAGATATGATCACTGATTAGTGATCGGAGGAGGTTGAGGACCATGACCTATGGCATTGCAACATAGAAAATTTTAGAGGAAAATGTTCGCCAAGGGGTTTTAAATTTTTAGTGGCGAATATTTTGTATCACAGTACATTTTTACAAATCGCCTCAAATAGCCCACCTTATTTTAAGGGAGAGGGTAAAATAGGTAAATTTAGCCCTTGAAATTAGGAGTTACAACCTTCCATTCACCCTAATTTTCAAGAATAGGTTTTATTTAAGTGAATCCTATGGGCCAAATACCATATTTATAAAAGAGGTATGGTAAATTAAAAAAAAATATAAATAAATGAGAGGTATGGTAAATAAATAAAAGATTTTGTATATTTACTCCATAAGTCACCTTATATACATGCAAGGGTGTAAACAAATAAAAATATAAATAAAGTGGAGGTATGGTAAATAGATAAAACCTTTTTTTTATACTTACTCAAAAGGTATGGTAAATAAATAAAAATATAAATAAACTAGAAGTATGGTAAATAAATAAAACCTCTTTTTATATTTAGTCCATAACCCTCTTTCTATTTATGAAGGCTCAAAAAAGAGGTTGTATTTAACTCAATCCTATGGGCCAAATACCATATTTGTGAAAGAGGTATGGTAAATTAATAAAAATATAAATAAATGAGAGGTATGGTAAACAAATAAAACATTTTTTTATATTTACTCCATAAGTCACCTTATATTTACGAACATTCAAAAAATGCGTTATATTTAGGTGAAACCTATGGGAAAATTACTATGGGCCAAATACCATGGGCTAGATTATTATTAATACCATGGAAAAAAACATTATTAACCCTAATATTAGTATTAATAAAAATAAAAATGGCACATGGTATTGACCCATGGTAATACCATGGTATTCATGTGAGCATAGACTATTTAAAGGGGAAATTCTATCATCTTAGATCCATCTTAATTCTGGGTCTACCAAGTGCTCAGAGGGATAAATAGATTTCATCCCCCCTAAGAGTGGTAGATGTGGAGTTAAGATGGATATAGGTTGGTTTTTATGATAATGAAGATATTAAATAGACTTAGGAAATTATATTGTAAAAACATCTTAAGGTGAATGGTTAAAACTACATTTAGTCACTTCACAAAATTTAGTAAAAAAATACCAATATCTCCATTAATATTGGTTTTTAACTTTTTCTAATTTAACAAAAAAAATTCAAAACAATGAAACCTTATCACTCTTTCTGCATCACCCTCGCAGAAGATTTCTCACCATTTTTCAGACATTCTCAATATGATATGTTCATGAAAAAGTTTAGGTACTGATGTTGGATTAGTTGTTTGAAAAATAAGCTAGTTTGTACAGCCTTTCATCTTCTGTGCTATTCTTAGTTTGTCCTAATGATCTGTAGGGGTTGGAGCCACTACACCATATTTTCCTAAAAGGTGGAGATTGTTCACCAAAAAGGAAATTTACAACGCTATTAAAAAATGGGAGACCTATTAGGGTAGTGAATTATGCTAATAAGCAATTTAGATTGGGAGAGACGTAATTAAATTTTATTATTTAATTAAAGATTTCCAATTAAAATAATAATAAATCTACATTTACATATTCATATATTGATTGGAAGGATTCTCACAATGGTCACTTCTTTCAATTAGATCCCCTTCAAGCCTTTGGGATACCTAATACTTTCTTATATAATATAGTTGGGGCTTGCTACTTTTTGGCGTGCTAGGGTAAACAAACTTGATGTGTTTTTTTTGTCTCGTAGTTGGAGTCTATGGAATAAGAAAGAAATTTGATAACTTGAAAAAGGTGGTAGCTTGACAAAAGTTGTAGAGAAAAGATTAATCTCTCCTACCTTGACAGAACGCGTTTTCAATATCAACGCCTACAAGAACTTTGTTGTGGAATATTATCGAAACTAATATAAAGATATGAAAGAGTGTATTGTAAGAACCTTGACAAACACGACCACTGAAACTTGGAACATTGTTTGTAAGAAGAGAAAATTATGTTTCTTTTTTCCAAACATGTATGTTAGTATATTACAGTTTAAGGAATATGTTTTCTTATTATCATATATGGTTTCATAATTTAACAAAACATTCACCAAGACTTCACAATGTTTTATTATTCAGTAAAAGATTTTCCAAGATCTTACAAGATTTTATAATTCAGTGAAAGATTCTCCGTCACTGTACAAGATAATATAATCTGTTGAGAGATTTGCCAAAAAAATTATATATACATATTATATTATTGATAAAATCTCCTCCCATTTTTCCTATGTATCATGGGGATTATCCCATTTATTATACATGTAAATTAGGGTGGTTCTTAAAATTTTCCCTGCATTGCAACTTGTGATTGTGATAACGAGGGGTTGGCAATCGGCATCAGCGATATATATCGGATCGACGATATATATTAGTGGCACAGTCCATTGGGTCATTGTGATTGCGATATGCAATGCATCGATATCGGCAATCGGCAATCGGCGATCGCAACCACATAAAGGGTCATTGACACACGCCTGTAGCGATTGTAATTTGCGATCAAAGCATGGACCTGATGGGTTTATAAACGCGATTGAATATAATTTGAAATCCAGAATTACAGATTTTCTAAGTATTTCCCGTGTATTGATGTTTTTAGCCATTTTTCCAAGCGACTTGCAAATGCGATAGGATGACTCACCCGATAGGTTTATAGGGGTGATTCTATATTATTTGAGTTCCGGCTAAACACAACATGATGTGTTTTTCGTGAGTTTCACCTGTGTATTTCTGTTATATGCCTAATTTGGGATTTCTACATAGGAAGGAAAAATGACCAGGTTACCCGTGCCTGCCAATTCATTTTCCATTGGAAATAGCCATCACACTTGTGCCACACTATTAGCAGGTGTTTCTGTAACAAGGATGCATTTTGAAGCACAAAGAGGTAGAGTTGGGAAAAAGAATGATTCCTCATTATTGATGGGATAGAGGAATGGCTGTGGAAGCCATAGAGTCAGAGGATTCATTAAAATACCAGAGATCCAACCAAAGAAGCAAGTCTCCCTTCAGGAGTCTCCCTTCAGAAGTCTCCCTTGAGAAGTTTTCCCTTCAGGGAGCTCACTGCAAGAGCCGAGAGCCAGAAAGCCTGAGAGCTTTAGAGCCAGAGGGTCGAGTAGAGGCAGAGCCACCAAATGTTGGAGGCAGAGCCAAATGGACAGAGCTAGATAGCTAAGAGAGCTAGAGCCAGATGAGCCAAAGAGATGAGAGCCAGAGCCAGTTAGCTAAGAGAGCTAGAGCCACAGAGCCACAGAGCTCAAGGAAGACTTCTAAGAGCCATAGAGGTAATGAAGCTGCAAAACAACAAAGAGATCAAATGATCAAGCTATTTTTGATGTCTAAAATGTGTTGAAGACAGAAGAAAGAATTCCAAAGACAGTAAAATAATTTTGAGGGAGTTGGTGCAAGCTAGAGCTCAAGATAGCTCAGAGCATTGATTGAAGGAGTCTAGTCTAGAGAAGCCTAGATCTATCTATAGAGTATGGACAGCCAGGGATAAGATGGTCTTCTAAACCCATAGGTTCAGTTGTAAACCAATGGAGTTGAGTGTGGAACTTGTAAAAGAAAGATTACCATAATCCCAAAGAGCCTAGTTGAGTTTACTAGAGCTCACAAAGATGTAGTCCAAGAGGTTTGGTTGAACTCTTAATTATATTGTTGTCTTATGTGTTTGCTGATTTGATGCTTTATTTACTGCTAGGTGTGTTTTACATCAACATAAGCAAATGCACATAAGCACTTGAACAATCTAAAAACAAACACAAGCATACACCTATTTCAAGTTCTTTTAATTCCACAAATTATCAAGCATAAGCATAGATCTTGGGAATATATAAGCTTTGGAGTCGGAGAGGTTCTTGTAAGCATGAGAAGAAGCCTTTAGTGCCCCATTTCAGATCAATCTCCCATGCTTTCACTGCCACTATTTTCCTCCTCCTCATAATCTCTATCCTCTTTATCGATGTCCTTTGAATTTTGTATCTTTGAAACCTTAGAGAAGGTAATCAAGAAGTAAGTTATGGTGAATAGGGATAGGGGAAGGGGAGAGGAGTTTGTGTGATGTAGGATGAGATATATATGATGTGAGAGTGAGAAGGAGGATATTTTTTGGTAGGGACTGTTTAGTAAATATTGGTTTAAGGATTTTGTTTTGGGGATTAGGGTATAGGGAATAGGTGTAAGGATTTTGTTTGGGGGGATTAGGGTATAGGGGATAAGTGTAAGGATGGTTTTTAAGACAACCTAGGGTTTGAAAATTCAAATAGAAAACAAAATTCAAAATCGTGAAATGAGTTCCAGGAGGATGGTTCAAGGAGTGTACTTACTTTCTTAGAGGTTCTAGGTAGCAAAAGATCAATTTAGATGTTTGATAGGGTGGTATTGGTGTTTGATATCCCTATTCGTAGCGCCTTGTACAAGTGCATAGTGCTCAAGTTGTATGTGCAGTGCCATGCAAAAATTCATTGGAAAATAGACTCTATGTGTAGGGCTCTATCTGTATGCGCTCCCTCCTCTATGCGCAGCGCACCCTACTCTATGCGTAGCGCTCCATGCTCTATGCGCACCATGTTTTGCAGGCTACTTTTGGAGGCTTTCTCAGTGTCCAAATTGATCCCATGATATCTCGTTGGAAATTAATCTCTCTTGGCTACACAATGGATGTATCAAGAACTGTAAATGATCAATTATAGCCCCTGAATTGTCAATTCTCCTAAGACTTGTCAAAAAGTGCAGAATGAGGGTGAAAAAATGAAGAGTTCTCTTGCAGGGAACATTTTGAGGTCTTTCTCAACTCAAAATTGATATCTTGATAGCTCATTGGAAGGATATTTCTCTCAAGCTATTAGTTGACTCATTAAGCAAGTCATTTGGACAATCGAACTAGAAGAAAAAATTATTTTCCCAAAGTCACTGTAGAAGTGCAACAACTCTCTTGTAGCTAATGTATTTTTGAGATTTCTCTAAAACCATGGCACATGTGTAAAACGTGAAGGAGGTTTTTCATCATTGGCCTATTATGGAAAAAAACCTCTCTCATTTTTTCCAAATTCATCCCTATTTGGTCTAAAACATAGTTTGAAGAAAAACTGGCCCTATGTGTGGCAAATGATTTGTCCCTTGGAATGAGTTATTGAAAAATGACGGAGACATGATGTGTATGAGTTGCAATGGCCTCATACTTGCTGAAATGAACTTCTTTATGCCTCATATACTCATATGTCTCTAATTCTATAGCCAAACCTAGCTTAATGGATGAGGAAATTAGGGTTTAGTGCTTGTGGAAAATGATGATTTGGACACCCTTGGGAAAAGACAACTCCCTTTGGCATGCACTTAACCCCTTGAAACTTTACCCTTTCACTTGACTATTTCCTTTGACAAATTTATCTTTTGATGGTCTAGCATCTTTGGAACATTGAGTTAGCAACTTGGGATGGTGAAATTATTACATTTGAAATACATAAAATTACATAATGAAATAAGCATTTCTCTTTACAAATCATCTTCACATGGTGAAGGGATGTTATTTGATCACCCTTTACGTGCTAGTCTTATGCAATGGAATGGAACATTGGTAACCCTAATGACCTAATGAAACCTTGAAAAACCCTAAAAGACCTAATGAGACCTTGAAAGACTGAAATTCAAGATGACATAATGACCTTATGACTAATACAAATGGCAGGATAAAAATAACTTTATGGATGATGTACAGTCAACGAGATATGAAACTATGCCAACAACTAATAATATTGAGGGAAGAGTGATGTTTTTGGACTAGGACTACCATCAGTGACTATTTTTTTCTCATGACCTAGTGGAATGATAAAAAAAAATATGTGTGGGACACCTAAAATGAATATGAAGAATGCAATTTTGATCACTAATGGCAGTATGAAAATACTAACTCTAACACCATGGATATTGGTGAGATGACCGCTGAAGAGGCCTCACAGGCTATGACAATAGGAGATGCCCCTAAGAGCACCAGGATAGTCGTGGAAATCCCTAAATCACCATGCATGCCAAGACCCAAGAAAGATAAGCAGCCCATGGTTCTGGTGCACGTGTCCCCTAGAAACCTACTGCGAACCAAACTGACCATGGAAGAAAAGGGGAAAGCTATTAATGTGGAAATCGATGAGGAGGAGGAAGACCTTGAGGAAATCCTGGTCGAAGAAATGGAGGAAGAAACCCAGGGTGCGGACCCTCTAAACAGGCTGCTAGCGTATGTTGCTCCGCGAAAAGGGAAAATAAGGGTACCTAAGGACCTAGATAAGAGCAAGAGCTCTCTACAGACTCCACTACTACCTGAAGATATCGTTTTTGAAGGAGTGCACTTGGGATAGGTGCACGGTCTAATGTTTGAAGACTGGGATCTCGTGGACCACGAGAAATTCCCACACTTGGCAACCTCATAGCTCATGAGGCCGAAGAAAAACACTGCGACATGAGTCATAGAGTTGGAGCCGCACAAGTGATTGTGCGGAGTAGAGAAAGAAGGATTGTTAAACCTGCTCTAGGTGCTGCATTACCATCTTGCCCCATTACCTATTTTTGTCATCAGGCAGCTGCTTTTCCTAGTGCATGATGGGTGCTTGTGGCTGGAGGAGTCCATCCCCATCACAGACCACCTAATTCATAGAATTACCTGACTCCCTTGTAAGGGGGAGGACCCTGCAGATATTTAGGAGGGTAAGAGAAATGACTTGGCCATCGCGGAGGCCATGAAGGAAAATTTCAAGCTAGAGAGAAAGAAGAGAGGGTACACGATAGCTAGTATCAACAATAAGGTAGTAAGAGTTGCCACCGAGATACTGGCTTGCAAGGTTATGCAGAAGTGCTGCACAGATGAGGTGCTCATGCCAGTGATAGCTCTTGCCAAGCAATGCGCGGAGGGAGTCTAGTTTAACTCGTCTAAGTACTCGTGCAAGTAGTTCCTAGAGAATTTCCATGAGGCACAAGAACATGGGAAGGCATTCCACTATGGATGGATTCTATTGTCCATAGTGTTGGTGGCTTGGGAATTACCTGAGGACAGCCAGTTCCCCACAATTACGTAGGATCTTCTGGAGGCAGCGAAGTATGCCTCACTGTGGACCACTAAAGACAAGCAGAGGATCCACGATAGTAAGATATTCTAGGTGTTCATGGAGATGAACATCAAAATGGGAATTAACTGCAAGACATGGTTATGGCACACTATCTATAATAATCTACAAAGCTTCATGGAGTTCAAGGCGTATTTCCATCACGTGTATGTCAGGGCGCACAAGGACCCCTCGAAGAAGTGGAATGAGCTCTTGTACCTAGCCATAGATGATGTCATATTCGTCGTACTTGAGTCGTGGCTACCAGAGTGGTGCGCACCAGCCATCTCCGCATTGGAAACAGAGAAGTCGGATACACAAAAGAAGAAGGAGGAGGCGAAACTGTGGATGGCGCAATTGGTAAAGAAAAGAAGAAAAGAGGCAACAATAACAAAGGTGCAAGAGGTGTGAGATGCTGCGAAAGCAGTAACAGAACAATAGAAGGTATCCGTAGAACAACAACATGAAGTAGAGAAGGAGTGCGAGGGCCATAAGTCGTCGTCGAATGAGGAAGAGTCCAAGACAAAGGAAGGTGGAATGGACCCGCAGACAACGTCTACATAGTTGAAGCGTCAGTGCCCAAGAGAGAAGGTGGGGCTATGGAAGAAGTCAAAATCCTCCAAGAATTATTTTGAATCGATCACCCTCAATGAGGGGGATCTACATGGCATAGGGGAGACAGTGCATGACGTCACTGCAGAGGCCCTCCAACAGTTTGTGGAGGAAAATCAGATGGCATTTGGGGCCCTTCGGGCACAGATATAGGAGTTGTAGGTGCGCACTCCTCAGGCTGGTACTCTGTCGACTAGCCTCGCAGTAGTAATGACCACAGCTGAGGAAATGTTGTGCGCCGACATGACCAATACTATAATGTTGCCGAAGGGGGCACTGGTTACAGAAGACGAGGCCGACAGGCCTACGGTCAGTGCATTAAAAGGAGTGGGGATCAACATGGCTGCGCTCCCTCAGGAGATGCTCTATGTTATGTAGGACGAAGTAACTGCAGAACTGCGGGCTAGGGAGGGCCACGCGCTCTAGGTAATAAGTGAGCAGTGAATTAACATGGAGTCACTGAGCGTGCAATGTAATGAGTTTGTGGCGCAAAACTGACAGATTGTGCAGGTGGTTGAAGAAGTCTGCCAGATGGTCCCTGTGTTGGCCATCCCATCAGAGGCACCAGTATAGGTGCACATTCGGAGGCTAGCAGCCGGGGTGCACGAGGTGCGAGAAGATAGCTGAGCTGCAGTTGAAGGCGCAACCTTCAACTCCACCAAAGGTGAGGGAAAAGTGCGCTAGTGCCATCGCAATGGGAAAAGAGGAGATCAACAGTGCAATGAAGGACTGCACCAAACTTTTGGAAGAGTCATTTGAGGTCCTCACCACTCTGTAGGAGGACCCGAACATACAATGCTTGGAAACAGAGGTGTGTGAGCCATAACAAATATATGATGATATAAAAGGGACCTCATAGATGGTGGCCCTTACACAAAGGCTCGCGTGGATGCAATAGACAAAAACGCTTAAGGAGTAGGTAGACATGGCATGACATAAGGAAGAGGTTTTGAAGGCACGCGTCCAACCATGGATCGATGAGGCCTTCGTCATTACAACCTTGATCGAAGCCAAGCTCGTGCAGATGCAGGGAACACAGCAGCAGATGAAAGGAAGTCATTCAGATATTGCAGTCTCTAAACAACACGTGCGGGAGGTACATCAGGCAACTGCTTAGTGCACTGCCGATCTTGCAGCAGTTCGGGTAGAGTTGGGAGGTCTCCGTGCAAAGATCTTCGCACCGATAGAGTGACTCAAGGGCGAGTCATGATGTTTATTTTGGGGGCCTGTTGGGTGCAGGATCCCCCAAGGGAAGTTTTGGGGCTTAAAGCCCAGATTTTGACTAAATCTGATGTAAAGGCTCTGCGTTTTGTGGGTGCGGAGTGCGAACTTGTAAATGAGTCATAGGGTTGTCCACCCTCATTTTTTTAAATGTAATGTCAGCTTTAGAGGTCTACATTAAGGCTCTAAGTTGTAAAGGATGAGAATCAATTGATGGATGGATGAAAAAGAATTGAGTCTTATCTAAGTGTAGAGTCGAGTCTTGGGTCATAGAGTAGGATAAGGCTCTGCAGCTAAGTGCACAGAGGCCTAGTAGTCTGCAGCTGAGTGTGTTGACCCCTACAGCTGAGTGTGCAAGGTGAGTCGAGTCTGTAACCTTTGGAGAAGTAATAAAGAGAAATTTCATATCATTTCTGTTTATCTTTTATTATTTTATGGATTGAGTATATTGGATATGAATTGCAATTTTACTGTTTATATGCGTGAACTTATATGATGATGTTAACTAAGATAATATAAGACAAAATATCTGCTTACGCGAAGTTAACTAACATTTATAAGAAGATAAGTAAGACCTATGGTGTAACTTGGGTAATTATCATAGATCGTTGCCTTAGTAGCTCGAAAGCAGCTCAACCCCTGGTTAGGGCTGCGCAAAGGCAATTATAACAGATCACGAAGGCCTCGTAGGTCAGGGTAGTGTGTGAAGTAACCTGTACAAAGGTATTCAAAGTTGGACTAAACTGACCCTTCAAACATCTCATGGGTGCGGAAACTTGGTTCCAACATCCCCCCATACTGCTTCAGGTGAAACCTCAGTCTGTGCTCCGTGGGCTGTTGCCGAAAGGGCCAGCAATGTAGGGATTTGTTTGGATAATTAACTTCGAACCTGGGTCAGGCACCCTCAAGCCAACAAATTTGAAAGGAGGTATTTTATGTGAAAAATCAATTTTCTCCTGACTTTTCCATTTGATATCATTCACCAAAGGATTTTCACCCCCACTACATGATCCAATATCTACGAGTCCTTTATTTCTAGTCCTTTGGGCTCCCCATTTTCTCGATGGTGGTCCAATTCATGGGATAACATTTCTTGATATTGATTTTTCCTTCTTACCAAGGAATTTACAAATGAATTATATTATTTTATTCATTACTCCAATAGAAGTTGGTTGAGCCAATCCTTGAAATAGATAGGATGTTGGGATGAGAGACTTGATTAAATTTGATCTTTCCTGTTGAATTAAACCAATAAAACCCCTATTTCTTCATTATTTTTTAGATATTCGGGATTGTTTGTTTCCAATCCACTAACATTCCATAGCTGGTGACACGAGCAATTGTAAAATTTAGAATATTCCAAAATTTTGACACATAAGAGTGAAGTAAAACAGTAAGCCCAAATCAAAAGCCAAAATGTTCTGCTAGTTATTGCGTAATCTCCCTTTTATTGGTGGATGGATCATTGTATTATTTCCCTTGACACAATACTTTAAGAGGGAAAACCTTGGATCTATGTTCATCATGCCTTTCTTATTTATTGAAAAAAGACATTAACTCAAACAAATATATAAATCACACATAAAAACCAGACACACAATATTGGCGGAAAAAGGTTGAAGCCTCCTGCTTCTCTCTCATTACTCTTTAAAATAATTGAATATAGTGTTACAAATAAATAGATGAGAGACAGTGTTCTCAAGATAGTGCGTGCTATCTTAGACACCTTTGGTTGAGATAATTTCTCCTTTGGTTGAGATAATTTCTCACCAGACACACCAATATAGGAGTTACCTAAACTAACTCCTATCTTAGAGGAACAACCCAAGAGTTAGGCACAAATTCCTAACTTGGAATATTTAATTTATTTATTTATTTTTGGATTTATTATTGTTTTATGAGAGAGTCTAACATTCCCCCCCTCATTGATAAATCCAAAAATAAGAACGAGGAACCATCTTCCAAGTTCTCATGTTGATCCTCAAAAACATTGCCTGAAAAAACCGCCAAAACTGGATGCTGGAAAAAACTCAAATCTGAAGAGAACATGAATCAGCTGCATGCCTAATTCATCTCTGAATGTTGCTTGAAAACTCCATCACATGCCAAGCCGCAAAATGATCCAACTATCCTTTGCTTGAAAACAGCATCCGGTGTCCACTGACACAATTTGATGAACGCCCACTGGCGTGTTTGCTAATGATGATTGCCCACTGGCTGAAGATGTTGAAAAACAACTCAACGTTGTTTTTTCTATGATCAAAGTTGCCCATTGCTGCTTTGGCTATCGATCGCCCACTAGCGAATTTGCTGATGCTCACTGCTGATGACAAATGCCCACTGGCTGATGAAGATGCCCACTGGCTACTTCGCTGATGTTGACGAGACTTTCAGTCTGACAACCACTTGTCAATTTCATTGACATTTCCCCCCCTTTGTTAGCTGAAAGGAGAGACAATCTTCTCCAAAATATATTTGAACTCCCCCCCTTCAGGTGTAGGAGAGTTTCACTGTCGTACTCCCTCATTTAACTGCATGAGAGTGCCATCATCGGTTCACTGTTAGCTGCACTATGTGTGAATGTAGTCGGTTGTAGAACTGAGACAACCGTTTGACTGTGGACGACCATTCCCAAGGATCAATCCATTCATAATGTCTCTTCAATCTGGCTGATTTTTGTTGGTTGCGAAATTTTTGTGAGGAATGATTGTGCTTGCCACAATGGCAACACAGATGGAGATCAAAACATTGATCTTCCATATGACCGACTCTTTGAAAATGAGAGCATTTCGGTTGAACATGAACTTCAGGTTGCGTGCAATTCGGTTTGACTACTACTTTCTCAGAACATGCTGAGGTGAGTTGTTCAAGAAATCCTGCACTCACAAACTTAATTGGCTTGGAATAATCTGGGATATGTAAGTTGGTGTGATCAGTGACATATCCTAAGCCTCGTCTATTCCTGTTATTTTGAATCTCTTCCCAGGGCTTGATGATGGATTTGGAAGAGATTTGAATTTGATCATGAACAACTTCGACACTTGAAGTTGTTTGGATGAGTGATTTGGAATCAACATCTTTATCTTCATCTGTATGGCGAAATGACTTGGAAGAATCACTCTTTTTTTGCAGCTCATCTCTTTGTAGTTGTGACTCTAGTTGAAGAAACTCAATGGTTTCATGTGTTTGTTGTAGATGCCGTGAAAGATCAGAAAGAGTTTCTTTGCTGATGTGCACCATGTCTTCATCACTGGAGATGAACAAACTGTGAAGAATGTTTAACAACTGAATATGTTTCGCCATCTGAACTTGCTCACTTGAAATCAGGCTCTCTTGTTGTAGATGTTGTGCTTTGAACTATTGCACTTGATTTTGTTACTTGGATGACAGGCTCGCTTGCTATGGGACTTGAATGGCACGCTCGCTTGATTTGTTGCTTATTGTACCTGCTGAGAACACTTGCTAGAACTTTCTGGAATTCACGCTCGCTTGCAGGAGATGTGAACTTGTTTCTTATTTGCTTTAGAATGAAAATTCGTGCATTCAATAGAGTCTGCTTAAAGGAAGGGTGTCGAACACTGTCGAAAATGCACCCAAAAAAGCTTACAATGGTTTTAATGACTCACATAAAACAAGGAATTCACTTGTCTTAATTTGACTAAGTTGAAGAGAATGGACGTGCTTGACTTATGATCAAATCAAAACGTGGGTGTCGGTTTCAACCGAGAATGCACCCGTACAATTCAATGTGATTTGAGTTTGATTACAAGTTCAATAATGTTGATGTAGACTGTGCTCTGAAATGTTGAAGTTTACAGATCCATTAACTTGATTGTAGTGATGTAAACATTGCTTTGAAATGCTGAAGTTTGCAGATTCATGAACTTGATTGTATTGAGTGAATTTGTTTGTTGAGGTAGAATGCCGATGTTGAAAACTTTGATTATTTGTTGTAGTGACACAAATGCATGTGTTGAGCTTAATTATCCTTCCTTGATGTTGTTGTGCTTGCTTGCATTGAACTTTATGTGTGTTAAATGAGATCATTTATGTGTCAAAACTAGACACAAATCAAAAAGCAACAACATGAAGTATGCACAATTATCAACACATTCTTCGTGTACCTAAGATCCCCTTGTTCAATTTCGGGCAGATCTAGGACACAATCACCACAAAAAATTATATCTTTATTAAACTTTGGAGTACATAATTGCTCAGCTTCACAATATCTTCATGAAATCAAAGTTATAGAACTTTTAAAAAGAAAAATGTCTTCAGAAAATTGACTCAACCTTCTAGAAATAAAAATATTCACTTATCTCTCCAAATCTTCTGCAATTGAATGCCAGACAGCAAGAATAATATTCTCAGATGGCAATCTAATCGAATTCGGGAAGCACATCAAAGCAGAAAAGATAATTCTACAAAATCCAGGCCATTTCCTCTGCGATTCGGATACTCTGTTCGTAGATCGTTATATGGCGGCTGTTGATTCAGACGAGGAATTGAAGATGGGGCAGCTCTATTTACTCCTTCCACTGCGTAAATTGCACTACGTGCTATCGGTCTCAGACATGGCTATGCTTTTGCGCAGAAAAGGAAATTGAGGACTTTGTTTGTCAGGAATATTGGACTATTGAAATCATTGAGGACTGTACTTCTCAACGGCCTGTTCTTGGCACAAATCCTGCAGCTATGACAATGGTTACTCATGTAGATGGTAAAAAAAACTTGAAAAATTTACCATCAAAGCTGAAGCTGAAGCTATGGAAGTTGTTGAGAAGGTGTCGTCATCAAAGTTCAAAGTATTGAATTTGAAGAGAATCACCAAGCGAAAGACTGCTCCTCTACCCTATATTACTTCAACTCTTCAGCAGGATGTATCTAACAAGTTGCATTTCAGGGCATCTCACACAATGAAGGTGGCTCAGAAGCTGTATGAATGGGTTAAAATTTCAGATAATGAAGTTGTTGGACTGATTACATACATGCGGACTGATGGATTACGGATCTCTGAGGATGCTCTAAAAAGTATCCATTTGCAAGTCACTGAACGTTATGGACAAGCTTATGCAGTCAAGGAAGTTAGGAAGTTTGTTAAGAAGGTGAAGAATGCACAAGAGGCCCATGAAGCAATCAGACCAACTGATATTCGTCACCTCCCCTCAATTTTGGCCAACGTGCTCGAGGAGGATGCACTGAAACTGTACACTCTTATATGGTGCCGAACAATGGCTTGTCAAATGAGTGAGGCTGAAATAAGTCAGATATCAGTGATCTTTGGGAATGAAGATGAATCTCTTTTGCTTCGATCAAGTGCTTCAGCTATCTCGTTTCCTGGATATTTAGCGCATCTAACTGAACCACCGCCTCGATATTCAGAGGGAACTTTGGTAGAAAAGCTGGAGGAACTTGGCATTGGCAGACCCTCTACTTATGCACCTATATTGAAAACATTGGAGGAATTGGAATATGTCACCATTAGGAGTCGACGAATATTTCCTGAGTTCCGTGGTCGAATGGTCTCTACATTCCTCTCCCACTACTTTCCAGAAATCGTAGACTATGGTTTCACAGCTATTTCTGTTACTTGTGGCTGTAATCGCTAAACCCGGGAACGCCGCTGGAATTTGAATGAATCGAAAATGAATAGCATTCTCTGTAATCCCGCTGCCGCAGCTTCGCTCTATCTTTATAAGAATTCATTTCTTTGTCCCTCCATATCCTCAGCCAGCGGAAGAAGTATCATGCCAACCGCCGCACCTTTAATTTCAACCTTGGGTGGCATCGGGGATGGCTGGAGCAAGAAGAAGACAAATTTGAAATCCCCAAGGACGCCAAGAATGCACAGAATCACAATGCAATCCTTACGCACAACCTTTGTCCAACAGCGTTTCAGCGTACTCAGCCTATCAAAAGTAATTTTAGGCTGGACGATCTTCCACCAAATCCTTCAACTCAAATTCAAAATGGTGATGGCGACGGTGATATTATTCTCCTATTTCCCTCACAGGCTCATATAGCTCTGATACCACATATTGAAAAAAGACATTAACTCAAACAAATATATAAATCACACATAAAAACCAGACACACAATATTGGCGGAAAAAGGCTGAAGCCTCCTGCTTCTTTCTCATTACTCTTTAAAATAATTGAATATAGTGTTACAAATAAATAGATGAGAGACAGTGTTCTCAAGATAGTGCGTGCTATCTTAGACACCTTTGGTTGAGATAATTTCTTCTTTGGTTGAGATAATTTCTCACCAGACACATCAATATAGGAGTTACCTAAACTAACTCCTATCTTAGAGGAACAACCCAAGAGTTAGGCACAAATTCCTAACTTGGAATATTTAATTAATTAATTTATTTTTGGATTTATTATTGTTTTATGAGAGAGTCTAACATTATTACCTCCTTTCTTCCTTACTTTGCATCCAAAGAGGATTAAACCTGATGAGGGGACCATAGTTCTGAGTTTTCAAGAGAGAGATATACGATTTTGTGATAAACTACTCCAAATGGGCCATCTTTGATGTGATCTCCAGATTTTCCAACAACAACTCTTTATTTACAGGGAACCAGTTTAATCTTGCTACGAGATGCCCTAATCTTATCCTTTTATTTGTCCATAAGTATTTTGTTGGCATTTTGGCACAGGTGTGGCGCTATGATTCTGGTGTTGTCCTTGATGGCAACTCTCTTTGATGACAGATCTCCGTTCAGACTACAGAATGAAGAAAAATCTCATATACGCAGGTTAATTAAGTCGAAGTTGCGTATACACGCTGGTGATCTGCATACTAAGTTGTGTATACGTAGGAGAGCTATATAAGAAGGCGCGTATACACGCAGATGCATGAACAGAAAAGGGCGTATATGTCGGGAAACTTCCTTTTGGTCTGTGGTAGTTAGTCCTCGGTACTTGAGCCTATGTCTTTTGACCAAAGTATCTCCACAGACGTGCTGATCCCTAGTTTTTAAGTTGATGGTATTGGATCTCTATGGTTTTGGCTCTTGGTATTGAGCAAGGCCTAAGGCTATATAAGGAGAAGAAGATCATTAGGCAAGTACATCTTTTGAAAAGGCTTGAATATCTGAAAAAGAAAGAGATCTGGTATGCAAGTTCTGGGTTGCTTGATCTAAGCTAAGGATAGATCACTTCGGTTGATGGAAGACTAGATCTAAGGATAGATCGGGATCTAATGATTTGAAATGCACTATTATGATATGGTTGATTATGCGTATTTCTAGATCTGCATATTGATGCAATGTTATGTTCTGGGTCTAACTGATGTCTGGTACAGCTGCAAGTTGAGAGAATTTATTTTTAGATCTGTACGCAGGTTGTCTTCGGTAAAAGTGCGTGTATACGCGGGTTGCTCTCATTGAAGTAGCGTATATCTTTTGAAGCTTGATTTTTGGGTTTACAGTTGGGTCTGACTGTTATTGCAGAGTTCTGTAGTCTGCTCTGTGTTCTGGTAACTGGTGATTGACAGGGTTTCAGTGGTTCAGTGATTCAAAGATTGATGATGCTAGTATTGGATGTTTTGTGCTTCAATGATCTGTTGTGAAAGTTGAATGAATTGTGGTCTTCAGATTGTAATGTTGTGCTTCAGGAATATCCAGTCTGAAAATGTATGAAAGGTGGTACCTGAAAGAAAGAAGATTGTAGGCCAACACCTACGTACTAGTATCTTGGCTAGTACAAGAGCAAAGGGGGTTGGAGCTCCCTTCCAAGGAAGTTTGGAGAATGAGAGAAGGTTGTAGCCTTCTGCAGGTTGTAGCCTCCGTACTGGTATAAGATTGCACCAGTACAAAAAGATTGTAAACTGAAGTTTCATATTAAAGAAAGATAGAGACGACTTGCAGCAGGTGGTTTTCACCCACATTGGGTTTCCACCTTATATCATGGTGTTCATGTGTGTGGTTTTTGTGTGATCTGTTCTACTGCATCTGTTTACTCTTAATATGGTGAATAATGTCCTTATGCACTTAACTGAAGATAAACTAACTGAATTATAATATTTCTGGTTATACGTTGTTTTCTTTAGACACAGTTGCGTGTACACGCTGGTTCACTTAACGAAAGTAGCGTGTATGTTTCTGAGCATTGAAAAAGTTTTATAGTTATGATAATACTGATTCACCCCCCCTCTCAGTATTATTTCCAACAATTGGTATCGGAGCAGGTCCTTCAGAGAAGCTTGACCGCTTGAAGGTAGATCGTTCATCATGAGCAACTACGAGAAAGAAGCATCAATCAGGCCACCGGTTTTTGATGGGACAAACTTCAATTATTGGAAGGTAAGAGTTACTGCATATCTTCAATATCTTGGTACAGAAGTTTGGAACATCGTAGAGACAGGCTACACTTTTCCTTCAGCTACTCCTACAGATGCAGCCGAGAAAAAGAAATATGAAACAAATGCGAAAGCAGTCAATACTCTATTGGGATGCATCTCTCAATCAGAATCCATGAAGGTAATGCACTATAAATTTGAAAAAGAAATATGGGATAAAATGGTCACGAGCTATGAAGGAGACGATCAGGTAAAGCGTGCTAAACTTCAAACTCTCAGGATTAAGTATGAGACTCTCAGAATGTATAATGATGAAAGTGTGGCTAACTACTTCCTTAGGGTAGATGAGATTGTCAATTGCATGCAAAACTTGGGTGAAGAAATAAAAGAGGCTATTGTGGTTGAAAAGGTTCTAAGATCTTTGTCCCCCAAGTTTGAATCTAAAGTGTCTGCCATAGAAGAAAAGGAAAATTTGCAAATTCTTACTATGTCTCAGCTTCACGGAATTCTAACTGCTTATGAAATGAGAAAGGGAGGTCCATCAGACAGAAGAGAAGCTGCCTTCAAGGCTTCAGGAAAAGAAGATTATTATGAAGCAAGTCACCTGCCAGAAGATGAAGAAGAGGAATCAAATTTTGTCAGAAATCTTCAAAGGGGTTCTGGAAGGTTCAGAGGTAAGTTACCTTTTAAATGCTTTGCTTGTGGAAGGGTAGGTCATTATGCTGCCAAATGTCCTCATAAAGATAAGAATGACAAGGGAAAGGAACCTGTTAAATGGAACAAGAAACAATATGAAAAGAAGAAAAGCTATTACACTCATGAAGATAGTGATGGACTTTCAAATAGTGATGAAGATGAACAAGGTAATAGATATAAACTTTTAATGGCTTTTGAAGATGATGACTACATGGATGTTATAGATGTAGAAGGCTTTTATGAAGAAATGAAAGATTTCAAAGTTTGTTTAGAAGAGAAGAGTGCTATTATTGATTCTCTACAATGTCAACTAGCTGAAAAGGAAAAACATCTTGAAAAATTGGAATGTGAGATTGTTTGTCTTAGAAAGGAGATTGAGAAAACCAAAGCAATTAATCTTAAGTTTGTTAAAGGATCTGAAACCTTGGATGAGATTATCAATGTGCAGCGATCTCCTCTGATCAAGACATGTCTTGGATATAATGGAGAAACATCTCAAGCCTCTACCTCTAAAAGTTATCTTGATGCAACAAGGAGAAGCGAGCAAAGGCCAAATAAAAGTCATCAGGTGAATCAGGGACAGTTTACCTCAAGAACAAATAAAGACCATCACGAAATTCGGGGACAAACTGCCTTAAGGACAAACAGAAGCTACAATCAGCCACAGTTAAAATCTTCCCAATTTTCTCCAAGAATGAATAGAAGCTACAATCGGTTGGATGATAGATCTGATTATCGCAGAAGTTTCTTTAATGGCCAAATGCTTTTATTACCATAACTTCGGTCACAAAGCAGCTCAATGTGTTGCCTACAAAAAAATCATGACTAGAGAAGCTCAAAAGCAAGGGAGAATGACTGGAACCATGAAAAGGACTTATAACAACTTTTCGGTCCTTGAAAATGAAGTTGAATGCTCTATTTGTAATAACTTTGGTCATGAAGACTCTGAATGCAGGAGCAGGTTCCGGAAGACAACTCAGAAGGAACAAACCTCAAATGTTAGAACATGGAGAATAAAAGAATCACAACCAGAAAGATGTGGGATAGCCTTTTATGCAGAAGGTCAATAAAGTCTATGGTACATTGACAGCGGATGTTCGAAGCATATGACAGGGGACAAAGAAAAGCTTGAGTCATATACCGCATTAGAAGAGGGGAAGAAAGTTTCTTTTGGGAACGATATCTCTGCAGCCATAAAAGGAAAAGGTGTTGCTCCGTTGAAAGAGAAGGTCAAAGCAGGAAATGTTTTATATGTTGATGGATTGAAGCATAATCTTCTGAGTGTCAGTCAAATGTGCGATCAAGGAACTGAGGTAATATTTAGATCAAATGGATGTTGTGTTCGCGATCTTGATACAGGTAAAATAGTGATCAAAGGAAGAAGGACTCCAAATAATCTATATATCTTTGAGGAAAGACAACAATGCTACTTAAGCAAGGATGATGAACATTGGCTATGGCATCGGAGGTTGGGGCATTTGAGCTTTTCACAAATAAGGAAAGCATGCAAATATCAGGCAGTTCGTGGTCTTCTAGATATCAAAATTCCAGACAATACCATATGCAAATCTTGTCAGTTTGGAAAGCAAACCAGAACTAACTTTCCAGAGAAGGAAGGATCAGCTAGCATGCCTCTCGAGCTAGTCCATACAGATGTATGTGGTCCATTTAGGAAGAGGACACCTCGAGGAGAAGAATATCTGATATTATTCATTGATGATTTCTCCAGATTTGTTTGGTTAGGGCTCATGAAGCACAAAGATGAAGCATTCAAAAAATTCAAATCCTTCAAAGCCTTGGTTGAAAATGAATCAGGACACAAAATTAAGTGCCTCAGATCTGACAGAGGTGGGGGGTTTACCTCAAACGAATTTTTCGATTTCTGTGAAGAACATGGGATAAGAAGAGAATTCTCTACAGCTAGAACTCCTCAACAAAATGGGGTTGTGGAAAGAATGAACAGAACAATCCAACAAATGGCTCGTGCTATGCTTGATGAATCAGGTACTCCCGCAACCTTCTGGGGTGAAGCTGCACATGCTGCGGTTATTATTCTTAACAAAACAAATGTCCGAGTAAACAACACTCAAACACCTCATGAGCTCTGGAGTGGTGAGACTCCTTCGGTGAAGCACTTCAAAATCTTTGGGAGCAAATGTTATATTAAGAATACTGATGAGCAACTTGGCAAACTTGAACCAAGAGCAGATGAGGGCATTCTTCTTGGTTATTCTCCACATAGCAAAGCATACAAGTGCTACAATAAAAGACTTGGCAGAATTGTTGACAGCATTGATGTAGTGGTTGATGAGAAGGGATATATTCCTAGGCAAGTTCATCATGAAGACATTGAAGAAGATGAAGGCTACCCTCAAAGGCGGAATGATGAAGAAGAAGAACCTCAAGAAGAAGAAGAACCTCAAGAAGAACCAGAGGAGCAGACAAGAATAGAAGAGAAGACTCCATCCAGATATGTTCAAAAGAATCATCCAGAATCTCAGATTGTGGGGCAGAAAGAAGCAGGAGTACAAACAAGAAGGACACTTGCAGAAGCTTCAAGCTATTTGGCATTACTCTCCTCCACTGAACCACAAAATGTGAAAGAGGCATGCAAAGATGAATTTTGGGTCAAAGCAATGGATGAAGAACTTGAGCAGATCGAAAAGAACAACACTTGGGAATTAGTTCCTAGACCAAAAGATAAGAATGTAATAGGAACAAAATGGGTCTTCAAGAATAAATTGAATGAAAATGGAGAAGTAATTAGAAACAAGGCCAGACTTGTTTGTAAAGGGTATGCGCAGCAAGAAGGAATAGATTTTGAAGAGACCTTTGCTCCTGTGGCAAGACTTGAGGCCATCCGAATGTTCCTTGCTCTCTCAAGCTTTCAAAACTTCAAGGTATTTCAAATGGACGTGAAATCAGCCTTTCTGAATGGAGACTTAGAAGAAGAAGTATATATTGAGCAGCCAGATGGTTTCATTCTTGGGAATGATCCAAACCTTGTATGCAGATTGAAAAAGGCTCTATATGGACTCAAACAAGCTCCAAGGGCTTGGTACTATCGGTTGGACAAATATCTTCACCAACAAGGCTTTTCAAAAGGATCAGCAGATAGCAATCTCTATATAAAAGTTGAAAATAACAAATTGCTATTTCTTGTTGTTTATGTAGATGATATTATCTTTGGCAGCAATGAAGAGACTATGAGTCAAAACTTTGCCTTGGTTATGTAGAAAGAATTCAAAATGTCACTACTTGGAGAATTGACATATTTTCTTGGATTGCAAATCCAAAAAAATGAAGGAGGTATCTTCTTGTCTCAAACCAAATACCTCAAGCAGATCTTGAAGAAGTATGGCATGGAAGAGTCAAAGCCAGTATGTACACCCATGGTTACAAGATGCATCCTCAGTGAAAATGATGAATCAACAGCAGTTCACCAACCCACTTATAGATCCATGATTGGGAGTTTGCTTTATTTGACAGGTACCCGACCAGATATTACACATGCAGTAGGAATTGTTGGAAGATTTCAAGCCAACCCAAAGGAAACTCATCTTCAGGTAGTCAAAAGAATCTTCAAGTATCTTCAAGGGACCCAAAACTATGGCTTATGGTATCCTAGAAATACAGATCTCACTCTTCATGCTTACACAGATGCAGATTGGGCTGGAAGTGTGGATGATAGGAAAAGCACAAGTGGTGGTGCCTTCTTCATGGGTTCCAGATTAGTATCTTGGTTCAGCAAGAAACAGAGTTCGATTGCCTTATCTACAGCTGAAGCAGAATATGTGGCTGCGGCATCTTGTTGCACACAACTTCTTTGGATGATGCAGACCTTGCAGGACTTTCAAATCACTTGCACTCCACCAGTCTCTATCTTATGTGATAATACAAGTGCAATCAGCATTTCAAAGAATCCAGTCATGCACTCAAAGACCAAGCACATACCAATCAAGTACCATTTTCTTCGGGAACAAGTGCTTGAGCAGAAGGTCAAATTGGAGTATGTTCCTTCTAAGGAACAAGTTGCTGATATTCTCACAAAACCACTGCCGAGGGAAACTTTTGAATATCTCAGACAAAAGCTGGGAGTAGTTGATGCTTCATCCTGCTGTTAAAGCTTGTCTGTTCTACAGAAAAGTTGGTATACGCAATTTACGTAAGGGATATCGGCGTATATACGCCGATTTATGCGGGGTAAGTCGCGTGTATGTTGTACGCTTGTTTCAGAAAGTATATCCGCTTACATACGCTGGTTTATGCAGGAGAAATCGCGTATATGGAGTTCTGAACAGCAAGGGCAAACTCTGGTTTGAAAAGGTCTGAGATGGGTATGTCAGAATTCTTCAGGCACAGTTTCAGGGGGTGCAACAGGCACAGGTTCAGGGGGAGCAGCTTAAAAGTCTCATAAAGCATTGTTGGCATTTAGATGTTTTGGTTGTTGGTTTCAGGAGAAGGAGCTCAGAAAGAAATCCTGGTTGCTGATCTAAAAGATGTTTATTAGATGTTGCTGGGGGAGCATGATTCAGCACAGCCAAGCAGAGGTATCAGCATGTACTCAGGGGGAGCACAGCCCTTTGCCCTTGATGACAAAGGGGGAGAATGATTCTAAGGAGCTTGAGGTTGCCATCAAGTCCAAAGGGGGAGATTGTTGGCATTTTGGCACAGGTGTGGCGCTATGATTCTGGTGTTGTCCTTGATGGCAACTCTCTTTGATGACAGATCTCCGTTCAGACTACAGAATGAAGAAAAATCTCATATACGCAGGTTAATTAAGTCGAAGTTGCGTATACACGCTGGTGATCTGCATACTAAGTCGCGTATACGCAGGACAACTATATAAGAAGGCGCGTATACACGCAGATGCATGAACAGAAAAGGGCGTATATGTCGGGAAACTTCCTTTTGGTCCGTGGTATTTAGTCCTCGGTACTTGAGCCTATGTCTTTTGACCAAAGTATCTTGACAGACGTGCTGATCCCTAGTTTTTAAGTTGATGGTATTGGATCTCTATGGTTTTGGCTCTTGGTATTGAGCAAGGCCTAAGGCTATATAAGGAGAAGAAGATCATTAGGCAAGTACATCTTTTGAAAAGGCTTGAATATCTGAAAAAGAAAGAGATCTGGTATGCAGGTTCTGGGTTGCTTGATCTAAGCTAAGGAGAGATCACTTCGGTTGATGGAAGACTAGATCTAAGGATAGATCGGGATCTAATGATTTGAAATGCACTATTATGATATGGTTGATTATGCGTATTTCTAGATCTGCATACTGACGCAATGTTATGTTCTGGGTCTAACTGATGTCTGGTACAGCTGCAAGTTGAGAGAATTTATTTTTAGATCTGTACGCAGGTTGTCTTCGGTAAAAGCGCGTGTATACGCGAGTTGCTCTCATTTAAGTAGCGTATATCTTTTGAAGCTTGATTTTTGGGTTTACAGTTGGGTCTGACTGTTATTGCAGAGTTCTGTAGTCTGCTCTGTGTTCTGGTAACTGGTGATTGACAGGGTTTCAGTGGTTCAGTGATTCAGAGATTGATGATGCTAGTATTGGATGTTTTGTGCTTCAATGATCTTTTGTGAAAGTTGAATGAATTGTGGTCTTCAGATTGTAATGTTGTGCTTTAGGAATATCCAGTCTGAAAATGTATGAAAGGTGGTACCTGAAAGAAAGAAGATTGTAGGCCAGCACCTACGTACTAGTATCTTGGCTAGTACAAGAGCAAAGGGGGTTGGAGCTCCCTTCCAAGGAAGTTTGGAGAACGAGAGAAGGTTGTAGCCTTCTGCAGGTTGTAGCCTGCGTACTGGTATAAGGCTGCACCAGTACAAAAAGATTGTAAACTGAAGTTTCATATTAAAGAAAGATAGAGATGACTTGCAGCAGGTGGTTTTCACCCACATTGGGTTTCCACCTTATATCATGGTGTTCATGTGTGTGGTTTTTGTGTGATCTGTTCTACTGCATCTGTTTACTCTTAACATGGTGAATAATGTCCTTATGCACTTAACTGAAGATAAACTAACTGAATTATAATATTTTTGGTTATACGTTGTTTTCTTTAGACACAGTTGCGTGTACACGCTGGTTCACTTAACGAAAGTAGCGTGTATGTTTCTGAGCATTGAAAAAGTTTTATAGTTCTGATAATACTGATTCACCCCCCCTCTCAGTATTATTCCCAACATATTTTTTTTTGGGGTTTAACATCCATGGATACCAGTTTTGCATCAAATCTTCCAATGTCTCTAGAAAATGGCCCCTAACTTCACTCGCTTCCTTTATCCACATCTGCACCTAACACTAGATTGAAGTACCCTGTCAAGACACAACCCTCAAATATGATTTCATCCTTCATTTCCTTAATGGATTGCCAACAATCCATCTTTTTACTATGGTTTTTGGCACATATATATTGGATAGTTTGAAATGGTTCCCCCCATCTATATTCTCCATATTTGTATAGATCCAAAGCTGTGAGGTTTTTGATCGACTTAGATTGTGGGCATATTCCTCAGACATAGTTATCAATAAAACGAGAACTATTACCTCAAAACGGGTACTTGAGCCCAAAACCCCCAAAAACACATGAAAAAAAAGACCCAAAAATAAAAAAGTGTTGATTCCGCATCACAATTTTTGTTTTTAGAGTAAATTTTCAATATTTAAAAAAAAACAGTAAAAAGCAATAAAAGTCATTTTGTTTGGTGCAAAAAACGCCTTGAAATCAAAAAGTGTTGATTTTGGAATAATGTCTTCTTCTTCTTCTTCTTTTTTTTTTTCAGGGTACATTTTCAACATTTTTAAATAATGACCTTAAAAATAAAATATCATGACTCTAAAAAACTTTAAATTTCCAACAATTTTCAAGCATGACATGAAAGATAAAATATCATGTCTCTTAAAAGCCTTAAAATTCCAACGATTTTTAAGCATGTTATTAAATTTAAAATATCACTTCTTTGAAAAACCTTAAAATTCCAACAATTTTCAGGCATGGTGCTAAGAAAAAATACTCATAACTATTTTCAACCATAGCATTAAAGGTCAAATATCATGACTTAGAAAACCATTAAAATCTTGACAATTTTTCAACCATGGAATGAAAACCAAAGATTATGACTACAAAACAATCTTAAGTTTTCAAAATATTTCAAGCATGACATTATAGAAAAAATTCATGACTAAAAAACTTTAAAAATGAACACCTAAATAAAAGAGTTGTTATACCAAGAGTAATTTTTTTAAATGCTAAATGTATAGTGATTTTAAAATCTTAGCCTAATACAAATTGATACATTGCAAAAAAAAAAAAATCAACTATCAAATTGCACATAATGGAGTCAGGTTGCTAGACAAGCATCAACACGAACCTTATATATATATATATATATATATATATATATATATATATATATATATATATATATATATATTGAAAAAAAAGAATTAAAAAATAATAAGTAATAAAACATAAAAAAACATGACAAAAAAAAATCAAATATAAAAAATATATCGAAATGACATAAAAAAAACTATAAAATGTAAAAAAATTAACCATACCATATAAAATTAAAAAGAGGAAAGAAAGAAAAGAGTAAAATAACATAAAAACCGAAGAAAAAAATACAAAAATAAAAAATAAAAATAAGAAAAATAAAATAAAGTTACAAAAATAAAATAAAACATTAAAAAAAAATCAAACTTAGAAAAAACAATTTCCCCCGGCCACCTCCAGGGCCAACCTGCTAGGGGTGGCAAGAGGACAATTCATGTCAAAAAAATAAAATAAAATAAAATAAGATCAACTTGTGAAAAAATTGAAAATGAAAAATTTAAATAAAAAAATAAATAAGAAAAAATCTATATATATATATATATATATATAAAATTTAAGAAAAAAGAAACCCCGTTTTTTAAGTTGAAAATTAAAATAGCAAGTAAAAACCTCATTAAAAAAAAGTTAAATAATAACTAAAAACAAAAATTTTAAATAACAAAAAAAATAGGTCCAAAAAAAAAAAATTGAAACAAAATATATATATATATATATATTGAAATCAAAAAGAAAAAATTAAAAAATATATAAATTAAAAGTTAAAAAAATTCAATTAATTAAAAAAAATATTCAAAAACAATAAAAACTTAAATTAAATTTTTTTTATTTTTATAATATGTTATTTTTAGAATTTTAGAATTTAATTAAAAATAATTCCTAAATTTTTATTTTATTTTATTTTATTTTTTATTTTGTTTATTTAAATTATTTAATCTAAATATTTTATTTTAATTGATTTTTTTTAACTTTAAATTTTTTCTCTAAACTTTTTTTGTTTGTTTAATTATTTTGGTATTTTTTTTATTTTGGTTTTTTTTTTTATTTGTCTTTCAAACCTAAAAAATGCTTTTAGATTTTTTTGGGGTTTATTTTTTTTGCTAAAGCAAGAGACGGTTCTTCTATTATCTTAGAGAAAAAAATGATCTACACAAGTTACAACAAACACATAGAGGTGCAGACTACCACAAAGGGAGAGAGAAAATACTCAAAGTACCCAAACAACCCTCCAAAAAACAAACAGAAATAGTGACAAGACTGCCCTGGAAACGAGAGCGGGCACGTGGATTCAAAGTCTGCTCCCCGAACCCACCGTTGATCTATCTCCTAACAATCCAGCAGTTAAAAATCAACCCGCGCGGAGGTGAAGCCCGCAGAAAAAACCCTTAAGCTGCACGATCAACGTTGACCATTGATCTCTTTCTTTTGATCCAACGACTGGTGTCCATATCGCGCGGCTTAAAAGCCAGCTGATTACCGCACAATGTAGGCGGTTTGCTTTTCCATTCCTTTGCCATGTGTTGCTTCCTGAGTGGAATCACTGGTTTTACATAAAAACCATCTTTGGTTTGGATGGCACCCGATGAAGGTGGTAAACCATTAGTGGTTTTATCCTTTCGGGCCCACCAACTTGCATGCCAAATGGTGGCCATTGATCTTCCTCCTCCTGATCTGACGGCCACAGAAAAAATTGGACCACACTTCTGCTCACAGCTTACCTAGCATTGAAGGTGGTAATCACTGTTCATCCCCCTTCACAGGCCACTAGCTGAATGACATCGCTTGTCATCTGAGAAAACCTCTCCCGGGTCAGAGGGCGCCTGAAGCAGGTGGTAAACCTTGAGCAGTTTTTGACCCCGGTAATTTCTTCCTATGGCCTTCCCCGCATTGCACGAGGAAGACATAGCTGGAAGGATGGCCTCCTACATGGAATGCCTAATGAGTGGAGTTGGCACACAAGTGATCCCTTCTCCTATGCGCAAATATCTTCTATCTCGATTTTTGCCTTTGTTTCTAGAAGCACCCTTAGAGAACCAACCATGCCTTTCCTCTGATAAACTGTCTGAGGTGAACTTTTTCAACGTTTTCATGAAGTAAAATTATGATACTGTTATCTGTCACTGAGGGCCCAGGATGAGCATTCCTCCTTCATCCTGTCATCCATTACCTGCTCCCACTTGTAGCACAAGTCGATATGCTTGTTTCAAACCCCCTCATTGGCAAGCCAGTCTACAACTTTGTTGGCTTCCCTGCGTACATGCACCAACCTAAGAGTTCTTAGCACTCTTAGGCATGATTGGAATTTTGGTAGACTTGCAGAAGCTGCCAACGTCCTGAGATTTTCTCAGCTGCAGTGCCAGCGTTTATCCTCTTCACCGAATTAATGACTAATTCGGAGTCGGCCTCTATGATGACATTTTGAATGTCGTACTTGACCAATATTTCCAAGCACAATGCCATCACCATGAGCTCAGCCATATTGTTGGTTGCTTTTCTGACATAACTTTGGAAGATGACCTGTATGTTTTCTTCCTCATCCCTAATGACCCCTCCATAACCTGCTTCTCTCGGATTCCCTTTTGGGGCCCCATCAATGTTAAATTTTAAAAACCCATGAGAAGGGGGTTGCCAAAAAGTCTTATCTGCTGAGTTATTCTTGTTGATCTGCTTAGAACACCGAGGGGGACGAACCTTGAGCTCTAACTTTTCTAGTATTCTAGCCTCTCTTTGTCCCATGGGTTTTCCGGTATCAACACCTCCTAGGATATGAATAGTCTCTTTGAATTACTTAAGGATTAGCTTTAGGATGTTGTTCACTAGGCTCACCTTATCCTTGAAAATCATGTTGGTGCGCTCCTTCTAAACATTCCAGATTAAGAACCCTAGGGTCAGCTCCCAGGCGGAGGTTCTGCTAGTTTTTCAAAGTAGCAATGATGTCATTTACATGTCTGTCTGTCTGCTCGAAGACATCTCCAACCCAGTTCCAAAGTATTGTAGTGAAAGAGAATCTATTCAGTAGATGATTAATGGTTTCTTTCTTTTGTCCACATAGGTGACATCTTGAGGGGCCAACAAAGCCTCTTTTTCTTAGGTTATCCCATGTCAGAATCTTGCCCTGTTGAACCAACCACTTGAACAGTTTGACTTTCATCTAATGAGGATTATCCCAGAGTTCTTTCCATGTCGTATCATTGTTTGGAAAGTTGAACCATGTGTCTATCCTTTTGGCCTCCTTAAGGGTGAAGAGACTTGCCTTGTTCTTTACCCATCTTAATTAATCTTCCAAGGTTGAGGTTAAGATTTTCCTCTTTTCCAAAAGACCATTAAGGGCTATATCTTGTGTATGCATCATGCCCCTTTCACTGTAATTTGGAAGTTTCCATATTCTCCATTTCGTTCCCTGATTGACCCAATAGTCACTTACCCTTCTTAACCCTTTGTTGATGGTATCTGTGTGAATGTCTACTAATTCTTCACTGCGAAGATTGTCCTCTTGCTACCAATTATCCTCCCAGAACTAGGCCAGATTTCCACTTTTGATCTCCCAAAAACTATGATTTTTGACTAGGGCCCTGTTCTCCCATTCCCTATTCCAAATTGATGAACCTTTTACTTGTCCTGTCATTCTTATGAGGTTATTTTCATGCCAATCTCTTGCATACTTTTGCTTCCATAGTTTTTCCCGGGGGCTTGAATTTCCTTTATCCATCTCCACCAGATTTTGGCTCCTAGGACTCTGTTAAGAATTCCAGGGTCATGAAGACCCAAGCCACCATGGGATTTAGGTTTGCATACCTTGTCCCATGCCACTAGGGCCCATTTCTTCTTTTCTTCACCTTTCCCCCAGAGAAAGTCTCTTTGAATGTTTCTTATATTAGTAATTACACCAGTTGGTGCTGGAATGGCTAATAACATATAGATAGGGATACTTTGGAGGATAGCCTTAGTTAGAATCAGTCTCCCTGCTAGATTTAGGGCTCTATTTGTCCATTTGCTAATCTTATCTTTTAGCTTATTTAGAACAGGCTCCCAGATTTCCTTGTGTAACAGTTTATCAATGACGGGAACTCCCAGGTACTTTGCGGGCAATGACTCTCTTTGAAAGCCCAAAATTCTTGACAGATTTCTTTGAATTGAAATATTCATATTGAAAAAGAAAATCTTTGATTTAGTAAGACTTACCACTGTGCCTGCTACCATGGCAAAGTCACTCAGAATCTACTTAAATGCTTTGGCTTCCTTGATTGTGGTTGTGCCTTGCAGCATAGTATCATCCACAAATTGCTGATGTGTCACTATGTCCCCACCTTGAATGAGTCTCAAACCTTGAATTCTCCCTTCCTCCTTAGTAGCCCTGATTGCTCTCCCTAACCCTTCCATCATTAGAATGAAAAGGAAGGGAGAAAGAGGATCACCTTGCCTGAGACCTCTAGTAGGCTTGAAGGTTTTGGAGGGAAAGCCATTGGGAAGAATTGAATAGCTGGCAGTGGTAACTAGCGCCATGACCCACTTAATCCAATTGTAATCAAAGCCATTGGCTTTTACAACTACTCTTATCAACGACCAGCTAAGTTTGTCATAGGCCTTGGCTATGTCTAGCTGAATTATCATCCCTACCTGTTTATTGGTATTGAGTGAATGAACCACTTCATGTGCTTGAATTATGTTATTAAGAATTTGTCTTCCTTCCACATAGCCTGTTTTCTCCTCTAACACTAGGGTAGGGAGGAGCGGTTTGAGACGCTTGGCAATTACTTTGGATATTATTTTGTACACCACATTACATAATGCTATAGGTCTAAATCTGTCTGGAGAGGTGTCCTTTTCCTGTTTGGGGATTAAGGCTATGAAAGATTCATTAAATACCTTCAAGACTGTCTTAAATCTTCGAGAGTCTTCCACTACCTCTAGAATATCCTATTTTACTATCCTCCAACATGTTTTGAAAAATTCCACATTGAAGCCATTCGGGCCTGGTGCTTTCCCATTTTGCATCTTTATAATGGCTTCCTCAATCTCTTCCTCTGTTACTAGTCTGTTGAGATTATGATTGTCTTCTCTAGAAACCAATTTAGGAATGCATTGAGTAAATATTTTCGTGAAATGATATCTATCTTCCGAGGTTTCCTCAACTATTCTATGAAAATGCTGGACTAAAACCTCTTCCATCTCTTCATGAGTGTTTCTTTCTATTCCATGTTGATTTGTAAGTTTCACAATTCTGTTGTTGTTCCTGTGAGCTATGGTGGATCTGTGAAAGTATTTGGTGTTTCTCTCCCCTTCCTTAATCCATTGTACTCTGGATTTCTATCTCCAGAATATTTCCTCTTGTAGACATCTGTTTTCCCATTCATGTTGGAGTGACTCTGCCATATCTTTCCTTTCATTTATATAGCCTTCTGTGATAAGGATTTGGTTTATTTCCTTTATTTTCTTTTCCACATTTCCTTTAGCTTTGAAGATATTTCCAAATTCCTTTTTATTCCACTCTTTGAGTCTGCCTTTAATGTGTTTGAGCCTACTGTGTAGAAGGAACATCTTTGTACCTTGAAGGTGTATCTCTTCCTTCCACCATTTTCAATGTTTGTGAGGAAATATGAATGTGTGAGCCAAGCGTTCTCAAACCTGAAGGGGGAGTTCCTCGGTTTACCAAAAAGAGAAGCTTCCAATTGAATAGGCCAGTGATTTGAACCTCCAAAAGGTAGGATGATCACATTCAGGCTACTTCCCATGAAAAGAAGTTCATCTAAAATAATAAATCTGTCTAATTTTGGGGCTACTTGGATAGGGCCCCCCCTTTTGTTATTCCAAGTGAAGATTCCATCGCTGGTTTCCATATCTATCAATTTCATATTGGTGATGAAGTTCTAGAAGGCAACTGAATCCCTACCAAGTGTTCTAGTTCCTCCTTTCTTCTCCGTGAGTGATTTAGTCATGTTAAAATCACCTCCTAGAATCCAAGGTAGAGCTGGGTATCTCTTCTTCATATCCTCCAATGTTGTGAGTAGTCAAAGTTTGTCCTCCATTGGCTGAGGACCATAGACATTGGTGATCATGTAACATTGCCTATCACCCACCAGTTGGAAAATCAAAGAGAGGTGATGTCTGGATGCCTCCGCATCAATCACACCAAATTTTTGTGGATCCCATAGAGTGAGAATGCCACCAGTAGATTTATTTGCCTTAACTTCAAGGTATTCATATCTATTTAACCATCTGCTATGTTTTTCTCTGATCTTCTCCACTGAGCATTTTGTTTCTTGTATGAATACTATGTCAGGTTTTTCCTCTTTGATCCTGTTACCTAGATTCCTCTGTTTTCTTCTACTCCCTAGTCCTCTAATGTTCCAAGTTGTGATTTTCATTGAGGTGGGGTTTTAAAGGAGTAACAAGATAGGTATTTCATTCTTCTTGAGTCAATCATGAGTTTACCACACTCTAGTAGTATTTATTTGTGTCTTTTTCTTCCCCTCTTCTTGCCTGGGTTTTTTTGTTAATTTGCCTGTTATTAATCCTATTGATGAAGTCCCTTTAGTATCCTAGTGATCATGTCCCCTTTTGACTCCTACAGCCGTTTGATGTGACTTGTTAAGGAATCTTTGTTGTACCTTGTCAACATCCTCCTGAGGTATGGAGTTTATTCCCAGGTTTCCTCCTTGTTCTAGAAACTTTTCCAGCTCTAGGTTCTCCCTTTCCAGGATCTCCTGTAAGTCTTGGTCCTCTGTGCCACTTTCACTTTGAGTCATTTCATGGTATTTTTCTATTTCCATGTTACTCAAAGGGTTTGTTGCATGATCATTTTGTTCCTATGTGAACTACATCCTGGTCTCTTTTTCTTTCCCCTTTGCTGTCTGATTCTCTGTTCTCTTTTGATCACCTCCCTCGACATCTTCTTCTCCTAAGATCTCAAAACTATTGTGACTTCTTGTTTTTTTATCCTTCTCAGTAGGGTTCTTTTGTGTCTTCTTTCCCCCTCCTTTTCCTTTTCCTCCTACTTTGGTGAAACCTATCTGATCTTTCCCTTCGCTGGTGTTTAGGTGTTCCTCCCTTCTATTAAGAGGACAATCTCTAGATAGGTGCCCATGCTCATGACATTTGTGGCATCTAAATGGGATGTTTTCATATTCAACTGTTTGAACCCATTCCTCATCATAGACTTCTAGAATGACCTCATCTGGAAGGGCTCCTAATAGGTCCATCTCCACACATATACGATCATAGGGGGTATATTTTCCTCGTAGAGTTGCCTCTGAAATCTTTAAGAAATGACCTAAATTATTGCCTATAGCTTTTAAAAACTCTGGCATCCAGTAATCTAAAGGTAAGGAGTAGAGTCTAATCCATACCGGAACTGAAGTGAAGGTTTCTCGTTCTGCTGCAAAGTTCATCATCCATGGCAGCATATAGAGACCAGCAGCTGCAAAGAAGTATGGTCCTCCTTCAAAAATCCTATCTCTGTCCTCCATGTTTGTGAATACCACTGTAAAAAAACCTTTGTATCCAAGATTTATTTTTAACTCCCCCTTTGGTTTCGAGTTGTATTTTATCCAAGTGTACAACTCTTTCTCTGACAGCCAGATTCCCATAAATTTACATAGTTTTCCATGTGATCCCTATGCTCGAGCTGGATCATTCAAAATAACTTGCGGTTTTGTAATGGTCTTAGGTTTATAGGGCCCCATTTTGGTTATGTTCTTTATTCCCTGACCTCTGTCTTCCACTTTCTCCTCTTTTCGGTCTTCTTCGTGGGTCCCTTGTTCTGCATGGGTTTTGCTGCCTTTCACCTTCTGAGTTTTAGTGTTTTTTGTCTTGACCTCCAAGGGTTGTGGAGGCTGGTTTTTATTCCCTACTCTTCCTCTGTTTGAAACCACATTACTCTAGGAGGGAGTGGAGCTCCCTCCTCCCTGTGCCTCCATGGCTGCCTGTTACCCTCTGTCACTCTCTTTTTTGAACCCTAAACCTTGATCACCAGAATGCTTCGGGATGGATTTTTTTTTTTTTGGTTTAATTTGTGTTTGTTTAATTTTTTTGGCAAAAATTTTCCATTTTTTAATGTATTTTTTATTCATTCTTTTATTTTTACAAGTTAATTTTGTTTTGTTTTTTTTTTTTTTTTATAGGTTTATATATATATATATATATATATATATATATGTATTTGAACCTCTCTTTTTTTTGTTATTAACAACATCAAAATCACCAACATTTAAAAGAAAATATCCACACTTAATACATTAGAAAATTTAAAGTGTAGAAAATAATCCCTTTAAACAGATAGGGTTGATACTCATCAGACTTTTCAAAGTCAAGATGAAAATCACTAACAAAAGAAAAATGTTCATACTTGATACATAAAAAAATTTGAAGTGTCAAAATTAAGCCCTCTAAAAAAATGTGTTGATGTTGTATCAACACTTTTCAAAATCATCATGAAAATCACTAACATTTAAAAAAATGGTTCACACTTGATACATAAAAAAATTTAAAGTGCCAAAAATATGCTCCAAAAAAAGGTGTATTCTAAATCACTATTTTTCAAAATCAAGTGATTCTTTGCTACCTCAAAAAAATGGGTACTAGGTAATTTTCTCGTTTGATCGGTAACTGTGTTTAGATGCTCCTCTACAGCTAACCACTAATCCTATAATTTCTTTTTGATTTGTGTTTCCTAGTTCAAGAGCTTCTCACTTAGCTAATTTAATCTCCTAGATTAGTAGTATGGTTGTCTTATCTTCTTTGATTCATATAACTCCGTTTTAAGCATTGTTCTTTGCATATTTTTTTAATTTTTTTTTGTGGTTAGCCCTCTTGTCTACTTTGATTGCAAGGAATATATGCATGAAATAGTGCATAGATTCATGGTATAGAGATGCAGTGATAAATGTGAAATCTTATAGCCAATGTGAAGATTTTTATCTCGGGTAATTCGGTTACTGCAACTCACATAGGGATTTTTTTCCAAAATTTTTGGTAATGATAAATTTTCAACATTATTTACAATAGGTACCATAAAAGTTTTACCAGAAGTGTATGAGAAATTATATCGAACATTCGTCCAACTTAAATATTAGCCACTTTGTGACATATGACAAAATAATGAATGTAAATTATAAAACAAAAATTGGAAAATGATCCACTCTGTTAACACAAAATCATTTTCTTAATTTAAATTTCACAATTTCGCTTTCAGATCATTTGCCATTAAGCGAAATCCATTGATATTTTCTTCTTAGAACACCATTCCACCTTTTTCTTATAAATGGAAAAACAAGAAAAAAACATGGATTGAAAATTATTGAAGGTATGGAAATCTGTTGCGAGCAACGATTCATGGTACGGAGATGTAGTGATAAATGTGAAAACTTGCCATCAATGTGAAGAGTTTTATTTAGGGTAATTTAGTTACTGCAACTCACAACGATTTTTTTCCAATAAATTTAGGAAATGAATTGGAAAATGATTCACTATGAGAGAAAAAATATCGAGTTAGAAATATCATATGGATTGAAAATTATTCAAGGTATCAAAATCCATTCCTTAAGTGCTGCAATAGTTCAACATTGTCCAATATTTAATATATTCAATTCAATGAAATTGATAAGAAGAATCCATTTAAACAGAGAACATATGCTACAAAATGTCATTGGTTTTATGACATGATTAAATGTTAAGAAGAATCACTGAATAATAAATTAAAGAATAGAGTAAGGGGACAATTCACATCTCATTGTATTCATTGTAGAAGGAGAATAAGAAATTGCAGCCTAAGCAACGATACAAAGATATCAAACACGACATTGACGTGAGATGAAAGAAGTTTCCAAGTGTGACATGTAGCCATCAGTCCTTCTCCAGAGGAAGCACCTTCTTCCTCATTTTTAGGTTTACAAGTGTTATTGTTGGACATTTAATGATAATACATGGGTGATGTCTAAGGCAAGTGAGATTGAAACTTGGTAAAAATCCTTATAACCACATCCGCTTTTTCCATGTATTTCGCCATATGAGACAACAAATTGAGTGTGCTCCTCCAAACCCTTCTTAACGACCTGCGTTGGCCACCGCTCCAGGGTGTCGTGATTTGTTGTGTGATTGTAGACAGAGACTGGGAATCCTTTCTTTACGATGTTGGGGGCTAGGTTCTGGCCCTTCACTGCCACAACTGCCAACCCAATTCTTGATACAAAAAAAAACCACATAACTCGAATTGAAAACCATAAAACCCCAAAATATTTCCACTGAGAGTAGGAAGCTCTCACAATCAACATTTTAGTGTGGTGGAAGGAAGGTAGTGGAAATAAAGGGATTGGCTCACAGTTCATGCGGTTGAAGGTGGTTGACTGGTGATGGGATCCAATGGTCGCAAGTCTTTCAATCTTCTAACAATTGATCGAATGGTGCTCAATAGTATAGAGTGGCAGGCTAGAGGATTTTTCCCAAAGGAACACCCTACGACATAATTATTAAAATAATAAATAAATAAAAATAATTATATTACAAGTATTGAGTCGTTAAGTGTGTACCTTAAGATGAAGGATTTAATTCCTCTCGGTTCTTGGTACATCTGGAGTTAATATGGATCTAACTTGATTTTTATTTTGTTATTCTTATTTTATTTTCACCAATTTTTTGTTTTTTTGTTTTGTTAAGCTTGGAAGGTCCATCCATTTTCTATTATATATTAGGCAAATTTACATTACACAGGTTGATCAAGTGGCCTCAACTTGCCCCAAGGGGAAACCAAGTCTGTTGACCACCCGTCAACATTATAAGCCATCCAAAAACAGAATTGTTTTAGTCTTTCTATCCAAGCTAGATAAGTCTCGATCTCATGTCCAGGTACTACATCACTATAAAAACTAGCATATGCAATAGGAAAATTAATAGTTAACCACATAAAAAAAAAATATGCATGGGGAGTCTAGTCTTTCTACTCTTTCTGCTCATCTGAGACAGAAGAAACAGGAGAAGGATCTTTAGCAGTCGCCCCTGGCATTCCATACAGCTCCAGAATGCAAGGGATGTGGTGATTAATTCGATCCATCTTGATATCCTGTTTGTGCAATTGGAAGAGGATTTTCTCCATATCATTTATATAGTTTGGCAGGCCCTGCACTGTAACCACCATCCCCACAGAGATTTGTTCCATCGCTTTTCCAAGAAGATTTTTCATTAGGAAATACATATAAAGGGTTTGTTTAAACTGAGTAATTCTCCCACGGGTATTTCCCGAATCTCGGACTAGTAACCTCCAATTATCGATCTCTTCCTTTGATTCACTTTCATGCTTTATCTTGACTTCCCAATCTTTGATTAGCTTCCAAATTCCCGTGCCCGTCCCATCTTGGTATGTCGTTGCTGCCTCTCATATGAGGTTCTCAACAGGCTTATGACCCCTACAAGCTTTGGATGCGCTCGATCCCTTGTCTGTCCGGGGGGCTGGGCCTCTCCTATCCCACCCATGTCCTCTTTCTACTCGAGCCATAACCTATGCATTGGAGCCCTGCTAACATCAAAATGAAGTTTGGTTCATCAAACCTTTCTCAACATCCCATCTTTGTCATTCATACAGTGCCCCTCTTCCATACTTCTCCGCCTGAGAGTTAAGGTAGCCCAGAGCCCACAGGTGACCAAGGGAAGTGGGTTTCAGACTCTTCTCCCAGATAGTACCCTTCCCCCTTGCTATGGTTCAAATGTCAGTCATCCTGCTATATCTGGAACTAAGCCCATAGGTCAGTCCAGAGCCTGACAGAATGATTGTAGTTATACTTGCTTTGTGCACCCTCAGCTAGTAGATGCAAACCATGGCTTTGCTTGCCCCTCTGCCCAGATTGTCGCCCAGGATCCCTAGCTTTACCCTCAATTCCATGTGGGTGCCCAGTTTCCCAAGGGTTTCTCTACATCCTACTGCCATGGATGAATTCCTATCCCCCTCTGCTCAGCTCTTTCATGCCTCTCTCTTCATCACCTAGCCCCCCAGGAATGGCAAGCCCACTATCCCTTATTCCCTTGGACTGAGAAACTAAATATAGGCCCGTGTATTGTATTAGCCCGCATTTTCCAATTCCGTAACCAAGGTTCTGGTTCGATTGGGATAGAATAAAAAAGCATAACCAGGCTATGGCATACCCTTTCCACCCCCAATGCACCCCATACAAATCTACCCCCCATTCTGTTGGCTGCTTGCCCCTCCCTTTCACCTAGCAGAACATCATCCAGATCATGGAATCAATACAGGAGCGGGGCCAAATTACATACCAGGAATCTGTTGCATTTCCACAGCCAAGGTTCCTTGCTTGCCTTCGCCCCTCCCTAGCTCTGAGTCACCTCCTATCTCCATAGATGCTCTCTCCTACTGTGCACGTCGAATGTCTAAACCTTCTCCGCCACCCTTCCTTATTCCTTCCTGCCACCTTGCCCACTCACCATCCATGCATTCATACCAAAGGACACCATACCCCCTGGCTTGAGCATGTGGGGGGTGGCGGTCATTATGGCCTTCGAACTACCCATATCCCATCCTAGCCTGGCCTCTCTGACATCAACTTGCATCCCAATCAAGAGATTTTCACCAAATTATTTTATTTTATGATTTCATATTTATTAAATTTATTATTATAATATTTTTAATTATTAAACGTTATTTATTTTTATGAGTAAAAATATCAATATAAATGATATTTTAATTTAATTGAATATATCTTTATTTTAATTTTATATTTTGAGAGGTATCAATTTTTTTAAAGTGGAAATGTAATTTTAGAATGTAAAGCTTGAAAAAATGTTTACAAATTAAGAAAGTTGATTTATTTTAATAAATAGTAAATCCATATAAATTGATTCCAATCATTTCAATCATCTACCATAACATGAAAATTGTAGATGATCCTTAATCTATATTTGAAATTAATTTAATGGATTGAAAATTTTCAAATATGATTTATAATATAGAAAGTGATCATCTATATATATAATAATTCAAATTTTTCTATATATCATTTACAATAATTTACTCACGCTTCTTCCCATCTTTTCATATTATTCAAATGAAAAACATAATTGATTTCTAAAATCATCCAACATATTTAAATATATCTTCTACTTTCAAACATTATTAAATTTTTTTATTTTATTATTTTATGTTCTTAATAACTTTACATTTTATTATATGTTTTTGGTTTTAATGCATTCTATATATCTTAACATTCCATATATATTAATATTATAATAGTTTTAATCTGCATATACAAACACAAGAATCACATCCAATTAAATAAAGGATGGACACCAAGTTACTATTGAGAATTTTTTTCGTGACATTTTAATATGTATTTTGAAATATGTGTAATTCATTATTTTTTATTCCATATCATTTGATAAATGGATTATATTAATTTGCATGTTTTTTCAATTAATATATTGAATCATTATTCACTATAATATTGACATTGTTTAATTTATAAATAAATTATTTTTTTCACTAAAATCTAACTATATAATTTCAAACAAGATTGTGATTTTTTGTTGTTGAAAATACATTTTTGAATGAATAAATGGATTCAACACCCTAAAACCCTTGGGACACTCAATTTCTACATATTAAACAACTTAAACTCTAGTTTTTAAAATTTCTACCATATTTTTGTTTAAATTAAGAAGAAAAAATGCATTGAAAAAACATATTTATTTTATTAATTAGACTACGAGTACAATATTATCACTAAAATTTTGTGCCTTATTACTTTTGAATTATTGCATTATTATTTTTTGTAAGTTGGTATTGGATCCTTCTATTTCTTTTCAAAAAGAAGATTGTACATGCAAGTTCAAGAAAGGAAAAGATGGACTCAACTTCGCTAGGGGAAACCGGGTCTGTTGACCATCTGGTAGAGTCACATTCTAATGGAAATTTAAAGGTTATGATCAAGTCTAATAATGTTAAAAACACAACAATGTCCTGCTGATCTCTAACACTAACTAGACAATGCGAAGAGGCTGCAAACGAAAAATAAAGAGTGATAATCATTAGAAGATCCTACTGGGGATGGATCCTTTGCAGTGGATCCCTACTGGGCCAATAGAGGAATACATGGAATGTGAGTCTCAATTATTTCCAATCACCCTACCACTTAATTCAAGTCAAATTTCATCTGCTACATGTCTTGTGGAAGCAAAGTTATTTCTCCTTGAGACGACCTTGGATCTTCTAGTTTTGTTCTCATTACTTTTACCATCAGGGTCTTCATTTGCTAGTATAGAAGCAAACTCTGTGTAAAAATATTTATTCACCCTCTAGTGTGTCTCGATTCAATAACTATGTGTCCCCAATCTTGAAGTAGCTCTTCCTTGCTTGGTTTCAAGACCGAATTCACCATGTCCTCCCATTCTTCCATTCTAACCCATTTTGTCAACGAGGACAAGGCTCTGTATGTTATTGTTGTCTCCACCTCAGAATGAGACCCACTTCTGCATCCCCTCCCTCTATCAGCACGACGATGACCTCTATCTCCACTTCTTTTGTTTGGTTCACAAATTCGACCTGACGTAGTGGAGACCCAGTGTTAAATTCCCACACGACCTATCCATTTCTTTAACTTGTAGCTCCTATGAAACTCATGGTTCTATCTAGAGTAATGGTAGTTAGGTTCCTTGGAATATTCTTTAGTTAAAGTTAGTATTATAAACAACACGTTAGTAGGACGACACACAACAGGTTGAGTTAGCATTGAACATCTATAATTTCACATCATGTGTGCCACAAAATTCCTTCAAATTACTCAACAAATAGTGGGATTTCCAACATGCATGTCACAAACACCATAATTAACAAAAAAACCAAAGGTAATTTTCCAGGTATCATCCCTACAACCACTGTGAGGAATGCAAGGAAGGGTTTCCTCTCCTAGTGGTTCCTAGCCCCTGGCTGAGTGCCTTGAGCTGACCCTCTAGCCTAAATGCTAACCTTTGTAGGATAATTCCTAGGATCATATGACAAGGGCCTCTAAAACTACACCTCCCTATTGTGGGTGTGTCAGGAACTACCCATCGGCCATGGGATGAAGCCATAATTCCCATTTAAGGTCTTTCTCTAGACACAACCATTCAACACAAATTGATTTAAATATAGAGCCATAGGACAATAAAAACAATATCTATGAAACCATTTCCAGACATGCCACAAAGACACCTATTAGTGTACTAGCTAAGAAATTAACCATTATTTTAGCTCACCATCCTCCTTGATACCCATGAGAATCAAGGGGAGGGGAAGAGGAATTATTACATACCCACGAGCGCTCATTCGCTGGTGTCTGAATCTGGTCTTCTAGAGTAGGATAGATGTCCAAATTCTACTCGTAGCAATAATATGTTGGCTTCTATACTTGCAACAAGGGTTGGTGTTATGCTCAAACTACCCCTAGAGTAGTGCTCAATAGCCTCCTCTTGCCATCTTACCATATTTTGCCTTGCAGAAGATCTTCCCTAATTTAAATCAACGTACTTGTCTATATATTTACACATGCGAATGCATGTGATGGGGTGGCCATGCTAACCCCCATTCTTTATTATCTTTGAACTGGTTACCATTACGAGAATCCCACGGTCCAACCTGACCTAGCTCGCACGCCGATCAGGGTGAATTATTGCATTATTGAAATCAATGCAATTATAATTGTCTTTTAAAGAATTTTTAATTGTGTCATCACTAAAACCCATCGATGAACACTAAAATGGATTTATTTGGTTTTACAACATCCATTTTCTTATTATCATGGTGATAAGTCTCAACCTTAACCTGTCTATTGCACCTTTTAAACACCCTTTTTGGCATGTTACCTTATGTTTCACTTTCCATTTTCTTATACTTTGTTAATATTCTTATCAATATCATGCATTTAGTAGTTACGATTTACTAAGGTAATTATTCATCATTTCACACATTTTCTCATTATTTTAGTTTGTATTTTGGTGTATTTGTGTTGAAAATGCAACAATAAAATCCTAATTTAATTTTGTCCTTGAATTAAATTAAGGATTAAATTGTAATTCCACATTTGATGACAACTTGTAATAGATAACTAAGTTAATTTAAATTAGTTGGATCACTTAATTCGAGTTGAGGGTCTAACTTGAGTCATGTAGAGCGTCTCTTACTTTTTAGGAGCTCTGGTTCAGTTTATTTTGAGTTGTAATTATTTAATTTAGTCTAAATAAGTTAAAGTCAGTTAAACTACTTCCAACTAATTGAGGAATTAGTGGGAGATCCAGTAATGGGGTGTAACATGTTGTAGTGGGGTGTAACTAGCATTGATCAACCAATAAACTAAAAATTCACTCACAATTAACTCATGCATGTCAAATAAGAGAAAGGCCGAGTTGAAATTTGAGTTTAGGAACAATGTACTATCAGTCGTATAATCATTCGAATTGTATAGGTGGTGCATGCAATTAGAGGAAGGTCTCTGACAATAGTGCAATTCATAATTGTGGAATTTCCCAATTAAATATGGGCTAATTTCCAAGGAAACCACACAAGTAAATAGGAGCTCAACAGGCAACAGAATTGATTAAGTAGCTTGAGCTTGTCTGGGAAGCGGTGAGATAGATAGAGATAATGTAGAGGATTCTTGGGTTTAAGAAAAGTATTGTAATCTTCTCATATTTTCTGATTAATATATATATATATATATATATATATATATATATATATATATAGCAGGTATTTTTAGTTGTGGCTTTCCCTAGAAAATTATTGTGATATGTGTGATTCAATTCTTTCTCTTTTATGCTTGTGATTTCATCAATTGTTTATTATTTCCAATGATGAGTACAATAGATTCAAGTAAATTATTTTAGCATATTACAATCTATAGTTTGAATCTATAAGGAATTTCTACATGGTATAAGAGTAAAAATCAATATAGAAGAGGAGAATATGAGTTTCCCTTTTGTAGGAGAAATCGAATTTGCAGTATCATACTTTCGAGCTAGCGGGATGTCGTTCTACAGATTGAGACTTGAATATTCCCTTGAGCATAGTTCGAACTATATTTCTTCAAAGGATAGGATGTAGGTAGTGTTGGAAGACAATGGCCTTAAGGAATTCATAGACAAAGATATTCCTAAGCCAACTAATGCTCAGGATCTGGCAGAGTGGAGAAAATGTGTGGGAAAGATAAGAAGGATTATCCTAGAAGGAGCTCGCTATCATATTGTCTCAAATATCTATAGTAAGGAAACTCCATTTGCAATGTGAAAGGCCTTGACAAACCTGTTTCAAAACAACAATGACCAAAGGAAGCTAGCACTGAAGGAAAATCTCAGAAAGATCAAGATGGAGAAGGCAACACAATATTGAAGCACTTGACCAAGTTCACCCAATGTGAGGATGAGCTTGGAAGTGTCAGTGTTATAGTTGTTGAAGAAGATCTGGTGAGCCTAGCACTTATAGGACTTCCTAAGAGCTTGCACAACTACCAGGAATGGGAGGGCAAAGATACCAATCACACCAGAGATGGATCCTCATCCAAACATTATGATGAGGAGAACTGTGCCTTAGTTGGAAAGGAAAATAAAGGGAAGGGGAAGTTATCCCATTCTAAATTAGATTCCAGTCAGGACAGAAAGGAGAAGTAAATGTTGAAGATAAAAATGTTTTCATTTTCACAAGTTGGGACACTATGCCACAAAGTGTCCACACAAGAAGGACAGTAAGAAGCCCTCAAGAGGAGCCGCAGGTGAAGCTCTTGCTTCACAATTTGAACTAGATTTTACCCTCATCTCTTACATGGTGACATTGGTGATGGGTAGTGTGTTGTACCTAGATAGTGGAGATGTTAATATAGGTTGTCATTGATGTCAATAGTTGATGTCAATCATTGATATTAGTGGCCGGGATGGCAAAAATTCTTGAAGATGCTAGAGGATGATTACAACTCTTGTTTAAGATGTCAAGACACAAATGAAGTGTCAATCATGTATCCCGATGATCATAATGGAAGACTGCCATATCAATGATCTTGATGATAACACTACATGATGACATGTCCTACCTTCGATAATTTGATGATGACATGACAAATCTCTAATGATGTGAAGCTTGATGTCCTTATGATGAAGACTACATAATGATGTTGCATTTGATTGATGAAATATCTCTGTGCTAGTGGCCCTATGCTGAACAGGGCAAGGATATGATGATGGTAATCCCATGTTGAAGAAGGCTAGGAAATGATTATGAAGACAATCAATGAAGAAATCAAATCATGAAGAAGCCCTATGCTCAAAGGCATTATGCCCTACCTCCATTTCTGCACTCATAAATAATCAGTCACATTAAAAGATATTTTTTTCTACCCTAGAGGCAAAATTCGTTAATGACACCTACACCATCTTGAAGAGCATAATTTTTCCTTTTCAATGAGCTATTATTCAAAGCGCTTGGAGTTTCAGGTTGAGTAATAGCTCGTTGGAAATGAAAAATTATGCTCTTGAAGATGGTGTAGGTGTCATTAAGGAATTTTTCCTCTAAGGTAGCAAAAAATATTTTTTAATGTGACTGATTATTTATGAGTGCATAAATGGAGGCAGGGCATAATGACTTTGAGTGTAGGGCTTCTTCATGATTTTATTTCTTCATTGATTGTCTTCATAATCATGTCCTAGCCTTATTCAACATAGGATCACCATCATCATATGATTTCCTTCTTCAACATAGGGTCATTAGTGCAGAGATATTTCATCAATCAAATGCAACATCATTATGTAGTCTTCATCATAAGACAATCAACGAAGAAATAAAACCATGAAGAAGCCATACACTTAAAGGAATTATGCTCTGCCTCCATTTCTACACTCATAAATAACCAATCGCATTAAAAAATATTTTTTGCTACCTTAGATGCAAAATTCCTTAATGACACCTACACCATCTTGAAGAGAATATTTTTTCCTTTCCAATGAGCTATTATTCAAACCGCTTGGAGTTTTAGGGTGAGTAATAGCTCGTTGGAGAGGTAAAATTATTCTTTTCAAGATGGTGTAGGTGTCATTAAGGAATTTTTTGTCTAAGGTAGTAAAAAATATTTTTTAATGTGATTGATTATTTATGAGTGTAGAAATGGAGGCAGGGTGTAATGCCTTTGAGTGTAGGGCTTCTTCATGGTTAGATTTCTTCGTTGATTGTCTTCATATTCATGTCCTAGCCTTCTTAAACATAAGATCACCATCATCATATCCTTTCCTTCTTCAAGATAGCGTCACTATTGCTCTGAAACCAAGTTAAGGATATTTGTGGGCTAAAATATCTGTGGTTGGGTTAAATAAAATTCCTCTGTTGCAACTCAAAAAGGAAAGTCTTCTGTGATCAATACTAAACTTCAAACTAGTGATAAAACATTAAAGAATTGTCTCATATATTTTCTCATACTGGTGAATAAGAGGTCCAGATTGAGAAGCCCAGATCACTGTTTAAGTCACATTTGTTTGGGGTCTCAGCATAAATACCTTGGACCTGTAGCATTGCAAAGGGTCAGAATTTTTGCCTCAGATTAGTAGACTAGTGCAGAGGCTCAACAATCAATAGTAAAGAATTTTTTACACTGTTGTGAAGCTCAGATTGCATCAGTTTACACTTGTAGGTAGTATTTTGTGAAGGGTGAACATTGACTCAAACCTGTTGTCAAAAAACAATGAACAATGACCTCTCAAGCCTCGGACCTGTGGAGGCACATTTATCCTTGAAAGGCTCAGACAACCACCTGTGGAGAGGCTCATCTTCTTTGGTGTAAGGAAAATTATCTGTGGATATTCTTCTATGATTGAAGTCTTGGATAATATTATTCAAGCTTAGAGTTAACATATGGATGACATTGCATCTTTGGTGAAAATTTGAGGGAAAATATTTTTGGCACAACTAGAGCAGATTTCAAGTAAACTATTGGGCATCTATTCAAATATACAGTGAAAAAATTGTGAAGTAGAGGCCTAAAAGAGTACAAATCTTAGGAGCTATCTATGGTTTAATATTGGTGTTTGAAAGCTCCTTAAGACTACCTCCTTGGACCTGAAACATTTGAAGTATGAAAAACTTGTGAAGACTTGTGAAGAGGTCCTATTGACTTATGAAGACGAGTAAAGGCTTGTTGACTTGTGAAGTATTCTTGAATATTTGGAATATACCTTGGAGAAGCCTTCATCATCTTGGATAATTCTTGGGAAAAATAATTGAAGACAACTTATTGAGAAGATTTAGCTGATTGCAGACCATAATGCATCATTGAAGCCATAATGAGGTAACCTTGGAAATTTTATTTGGGTGACATGAAGCGTAGTGGTGATATCTTCTAAGAAAACAAGGTTGTCATTGATGACATAACGTGGAGACTACAGTGAAGACGAAGATAGGCAAGGCTCATTGAGAAGACATTGGGATCTGTGAAGTACAACCAAACATACCTTGACAAAGTGAAGCTATAGGGTTGGAACCCTTGGGGTTGGTGCCTCAAAATTGAAAATGTTGGTGCCTTGGAAAGTCCAAGTTGGTGCTTGGAAAATATAATATTGGTGTCCTTGGAGTTGGTGCACCTAAACTCAATTTTGGTGCCTTGGATAAGATAAGGTTGGAGCCCTAGAGGATCAAAGTCCTCAAGGAACCAAATGAAAGTCTGTACCAGAGAAGGGTTGGTGCCCTAGGGTTGGAGCCTCTAAACATAAGGTTGGTGCCTTGAGAAGATAGGGTCGATGCCCTAGAGGTTGGAGCCTCACAAAAGTCCAAGTTGGTTCTTGGCAACATGTTGGAGACTGGGAGATTGAAGATTAGTGTCTTCATCTAGGGTTGGAGCCCTATATACATTGAACTTGATTTATTGTGAAAAAGAAATTAATAAAAGAATTTTTTATTATTGTTCATTTTGTGTTCTAAATATAAATGATCTAACTGGTACAAGTAACAATTTAAAGGGAATATTGATTCAACCCCCCTCTCAGTATTTCCAACAGTTGGTATCAGATCCAACACCTTCATTCAAAGCCTAACAGCTTGAAGGTTGATCATTAGAACAAAAATGGTGAAGCCAAGGAAGAAATTCTACAATCCTCCTAAATATGTGTCTCCCTCAACCAATGAAATTGAACTCAATCAATTTGTGAAGGCTCCATTGTTCAATGGAAATTTTGATATACGGGAGGAAAGAATGAGGAATTTCTTAAAGACTTGAGGCATTGAAGTTTGGAAATATATGATTGTTGATAGCATGATGGATGGTGAATCCAAGGAACATAATACAAGAGAAATTAAATCAATCTTGAATGGGCTACCTGATTTTATGAAGGCCAATTTTGAAAAATGTTCATCAAAAAAAGGCATATGGGATAAACTTCATGATCTTCACTCAAAATGAGCGTTGACAATTATCTCTAGTTAAGAAAATGATGGAAAACAAGAAGCAAATCTAGAGCCCATCAAGGAAGCTAAAGATAAGAGTGATAACATCAAGGCTAAAGAAGACCTATAAGATGAAGAGAATGAGAATATTTTGGAGAAGATCTCCTCACTAAACATTTGGCTGCCATAGAAGAGATTAACAATTTGAAAAATGAAAATGAAGAACTTAAGAAGAAAGTGAAAGTTGGTGATCAGGACAAGACAAGGAAGGAAGTTGACCTTGTCAATATTCAAGTACAAGAAAGAGATGAGGAGCTCTCCAAGATTAAGTAATAATTTCATGAAACAAGAGAAAACATCATGAAGAAGTCATATCCATGACAAATCAATTGGATAAGGCAAAGAAATGGGAAGATACCTTGTCAAGCCACCTTGAACAAAGGCACAAGATCTTGAACAAACATGAAGCAGAGATTAGTCAATACAAGGAAGAGGTCTCCTCCCTTAGATCTCAACTAGAAGAAGAAAGGAAATAAGCACAAGGAGTTGAGAAGGTGATTTAAGCATTGGAATTCATAGAAAGACAAGTTGACGAAGCATAAATGGAGATCATTCTATCAAAGAAGGATGAAGAATGCAAGAAATTGAAGGAAGAAATTGTTTTTCTTAAAAAGAAAGTTGACTTTCTGAATAAGAACTTGAAAATTTCTCAAACCCTAGATCACATACTAATTCATAAAAGGTATCACCTCAATAAATCAGGTATTGGATATTTAGGTGAATCCTCAACCAGGAAAATAATGATTCAAACAACAAGGATGTGAGGAAGACAAAAATAAATGTTGATGCTACAAGCAAAGGCAAGAGTCAAGTTGACATTGCAAGAAATCCTACTCCAAGAATAAATGTAGATGGTGTCAAGGATGCAAGAAGAAATGATTATCATTGAAAGATCCCAAGGCAAAATACTTCAGAAGTATATCAAGGAAACCTTCTTCTTCGAGGTGCCAAAGTATATTTCTTGGTTATTTTTATTCTTGTACAAAATTTGGGCACATGGCAAAAGATTGTAGGGCATATCACAAAGACATATTTAATGGTCCCCATCAATATTCGAGAAGCAATTTTGAAAGAAGTCATGAATTCTTATTCATGAACAACAGAGAGTGCTTCAAGTGTCATAGAGTTGGACATATGGCATGTGATTGTAACTTGACTTGGGTCCCGAAACAAGCTAGAACCTTGCCAGAGAAGAAAGTTAGACAAGTATGGAGAAGAAATAAAATTGAATCTAGAAGTCTCTTGAACACTCCAGCCAACAAAACATGTTGTTGACCTAATGAAGTTATCCTTGATATTCCAAGTATTTGATGGGGAGACTCTACCAAAGGGAAGACCATGCATACAGTTAGCGGGAGATTATGATGATTAAGAATTCTTGCAGAATCCATCTATGCATGGGCCTTATGAAATCCTTGATGAACTATATTGATAATAATTCTTTTATACATCATTTCTCAAGAGAAACTCCATTGAAGAGCATGATTCCTTACTCATCCAATGGAATATTGTTGACGATCTCTTCCATTTTATCACAAATCAAGCAATATTTATTGAGCTAAATGAGTTTATAAAGGTGGGGGGGGTTGGTTCATCACATGAAGAAATTCAAACACGTTTATCATGGACCACATTGTCAGAAAGAAAAGGAGCAGCTTGACAGGGGGAGTACTTGGGCACCCCATTTTCCATTGATGTCAAAGGGGGAGAGAATGTTGAAAGGGAAAGAATATTTCCATCAATGACAAAGGGGGAGATTTTTAATCTAGGTTATCACTGATGTCAATAGTTGATGTCAATGGTTGGGATGGAAAATATTCTTGAAGATGTAAGAGGATGATTACAACTCTTGTTTAAGATGTCAAGACACAAATGAAGTGTCAATCATGTATCTTGATTATCATAATGGAAGACTATCATATCAATGATCTTGATGATGACACTACATGATTACATGTCCTATCTCCGATAATTTGATGATGACATGACACATCTCCAATGATGTGAAGCTTGATGTCCTTATGATGAAGACTACATAATGATGTTTCATTTGATTGATGAAATATCTCTGCACTAGTGACCCTATGTTGAATAAGGCAAGGATATGATGATGGTGATCCTATATTGAAGAAGGCTAGGACATGATTATGAAGACAATCAATGAAGAAATCAAACCATGAAGAAGCCCTACACTCAGAGGCATTATGCCCTGCCTCCATTTCTACACCCATAAATAATTAGTCACATTAAAACAAAAGTTGCTACCTTAGAGGAAAAATTACTTGACGACACCTACCCCATCTTGAAGATCATAAGTTTTCCTTTCCAATGAGATTTTACTCAACCCAAAACTCCAAGCGGTTTGAAAGTTATTGATTTTACATGTTAATGGTGTAATTCTGGTCAGTAAGCGATGTGAGCTTCTCTCCCATGTTAGCCTCCTTCAAATAGTCGTGTCCCTTCAGATATTAAGCGAAATCACTATATATATACAATTAGGACTCCTCATTCTAGCATCCATTTTTGCTAGAGATTTCAGAGATAAGGCAGAGAAAAAAGATAGAAAGCTGAGGAGGACAGTTAAGGATATTTGTGGGCTAAAATATGTATGGTTGGGCTAAATAAACTTCCTCCATTGTAGCTAAAAAATGAACGTCTTCTATGATCAATAGTAAAATTCAAACCAATGATAAAACATTAAAGAAATGTCTCATACATTTTCTCAGACCTGTGAAGAAGAGGTCTAGATTAAGAAGCCCAGATCACTGTTTAAGTCACATTTGTTTGGGGGCTCAACATAAATACCTTGGGCCTATAGCATTGCAAAGGGTCGGAATTTTTGCCTCAGATCAGTAGACCAGTGCAGAGGCTCGGACAATCAATAGTAAAGACTTTGTAACACTGTTATGAAGCTCAGATTGCAACATTTTACACTTATAGGTAGTCTTGTGTGAAGGCTGAACATTGACTCAAACCTATTATCAGAAAAATAATGAACAATCACCTCTCAAGCCTCGGACCTGTGGACCTATGGAGGAACATTTATCTTTGAAAGGCTCAAACAACCACCTGTGGAGAGGCTTGTCTTCTTCTGTGTAAGACAATTATCCGTGGATAGTCTTCCATGATTGAAAGCTTGGATAATACTATTCAAGATCGGAGTTGAAATCTGGAGGATTTTGCATCTTTGGTGAAAATTTGAGGGCAAAGTTGTTTGGCACAACTAGAGCAGATTTAAAGTAAATTACAGGGCATCTATTGAAATCTACAATGAAAAACTTGTGAATAATTGTGAAGACCAGTTGACCTGTGAAGACTAGTAAAGGCTTGTTGACTTGTAAAGTATTCTTGAAGATTTGGAATATACCTTGGAGAAGCCTTCATTGTTTTGGAGAATTCTTGGGAAAACTTATTGAAGACATCTTATTGAGAAGATTTAGCTGATTGGAGACCATAATGCATCATTGAAGCCATAATGAGGTAACCTTTGAGATTTTGTTTAGGTGACATGAAGAGCAATAGTGATACCTTCTAAGAAAACTAGGTTTTCATTGATGACATAACGTGGAGACTATAGTGAAGAAGAATATAGGTAGGGCTCATTGAAGAAGACATTGGGAGTTGTGAAGTACAACCAAACATACCTTGACAAAGTGAAGCTATGGGGTTGGTGCCTTGGAAAGTTTAAGTTGGTGCTTGGAAAATATACGATTGGTGTCCTTGGAGTTGGTGCACCTAAACTCAAGGTTGGTGACTTGGATAAGATAGGGTTGGAGCCCTAAAGGATCAGAGTCCTCAAGAAACCAAATCGAAGTTTGTACCAGAGAAGGGTTGGTGCCCTAGGGGTTGGAGCCTTTAAATGCAAGATTGGTTCCTTGAGAATATAGGGTTGATGCCCTAGAGGTTGGAGCCTCACAAAATTCCAAGTTGGTGCTTAGCAACATATTAGAGCCTGGCAGATTGAAGATCGATGTCTTCATCTAAGGTTGGATCCCTATATACATTGTACTTGATTTATTGTGAAAAAAAAATTAATAAAATCATTTATTATTATTGTTCATTTTGTGTTATAAATATAAATGATCTAAGTTGTATAAGTAAAAATTGAAAAGGAACATTAATTCAACCCTCACTCTCAGTATTTCCAACATGAGCCTCATTCCATATGATGAGAGACAAAGAGTTCTTTAATGAATTGGAGGAGAAGGACCTCAAGATGCACATCAAGATGGGAGATGATGGGAGGTATAGGGCGACTAACATTGGTGTTGCTACCTTTCAGAGTGAGTTTGGTTCTCCTCTCACATTAAAAGATGTCATGTATGTTCTAGGTTTGAATAATATAGTTGTTTCAGTTTCCATGTTGGAGGACCATAGCTACAATGTGATATTTAGAAAGGGAAAGGATTTCCTTCATGACATAACCTCAGGAAAGGTGAATAAAATTAGGGTTTGGGTGAAGAACCTTTACAAATTAGGTGTAGAAGACTGTGTTGATTTAGGCATAAAATCATAGAAGGTGTAGAGCCGATACATTGGTGACTTGTGGCATAGAAGATTGGGTTACTTGCACCATGGAGCTTTGAATACCATGTAGAAAATTTCTACAGGACTTCCCAAGGGTAAACTAGAGCAGAGAGACACATGCAAATGGTGCACATTGGGGAAGTACACCAAAGTTTCCTTTCATGACAAAGACAGTCAAGCATAATTGATCCTTGATAGAGTTCCCTTAGATGTGTGTGGACCATTCTCGATAGCAACCACAACCAAGCACATGTATTATGTAATATTTTTTTACGATTTTTCTTATAAGTGCTTGATTTTCTTCATGCATAAGAAATATTGAGTGTTCGCTAAATTTTGTGAGTTTAAAGCACTTATCGAGAAATATACTGGAAGGAAAGTTAAAGCTCTCAGAAGTGATAACAATGGAGACTACAGGTTAAATTAATTCAAGAAATTTTGTGCATCAAAAGGCACTCAAAGGGATTTAATAACACCTCATAACCCATGACGGAATGGTGTGGATGAAAGGAATAATTTTATGTAACCAGATAAAAAAGGAGATAGATCAACGACTTCAAAATTATCCTATTCAAGGAGGAAACCTCCTTTAAATTACATAAATGAACAATTCTTGGATGATTCAAATGATAAGACCTCCTTTCTATATATAGGATTCTATTGGGTCACAATATAATCAGAGTCAACATAGCAATAATACTGTAAGGGCACAAAAATAAAAATAGTGGGCTTCTATGGGGTACAATAACAAAAATATGGGGACTACATGGGCACAACAATAACAATAAGGGGCTACACTAGTAGAATAGGGACCTAACAAAGAACATAATAATTGTGGGAGATGCACAAGTGATGTTACATGATCAAGGCCTACCATTGCACTTGTGGGATGAAGCATGAAACATAACTATTTATTTCCAGAACAGAAGCCCTCATTGAATTCTTGGTATGAGTACACGAAAAGAATGGTTTTCAGGTAATAAATCAGATGTGGAACAATTCAGGATCTTTGGTTCATCATTCTACTGTCATATTACCAAGGATTCATAGAAAAAACTAGAGCCAACAACTAAGTTGGGAATATTTGTGGGGTACACCAATACACCTCACAACTATCGAGTGTACCTGTCATCCAACAAAATGAGAGTGGTTCATAGAGATGTGAATTTCGATGAAGAGAAGGCCATGATATGTTCTGTTGTGAGGGAGCTTCAGTTACATGAAGATGAGGATATTTTATCTCTAAAGGAGGAAGCTAAGGATGATGTGGAGCAACCACACGCATAGGAGCAGAGAGTGGAAGAACCCACTCATGCATAAACTTCCAGAGATGTAATGAAGTGCACCAAATATGCTGATAGATTGATGCATGATGCTCGAGAGAATGCGAGAGAACCCACATCACGGCACAGGTAGAAAAGGTCACCAGATTGGTACACTAGCTACATGGCTCTGCTGAGTGAGAGTGTAGATATTGAGCCACCCTCATTTGAGGAAGAAGTGAAACAACCAATATGGGTTGATGCCATGGTTGAGGAGTATGACTCCATTATTAGAAAAAAAGTTTTGGAAGTGGTCCCAAGGCCATTAGACAAGTCAGTGATGAGTTCCATATGGATTTACAAGGTAAAGCAAGCAACATATGGAAGTGTGGAGAAACACAAGGCCAAACTTGTGGCCATAGGGTTCTCTCAAGTGGAGGGAATTGATTACAAGAAGACCTATTATCCAATAACAAATGTTGGCTTTGTGGGTCCTGACCCAACTTCAATGTTAATTAGCCAAACAAATCCCTACACTATTAGCCCTTTCAGCATTAGCTAGTGGAGCGCAGACCGATGTATCACCCGAAGCAGTATGGGGGAATGATGGAACCAAGTTTCTATACCCTGAGATGGTCGTGATGTCATTTATAACCCAGCCCCTGCCTTCGCGCAGGTCGCTACGCCCTAGGGCTTATCGATCTACCCTCTATCCCACCCTTCAGTACCTTCGCGAAGGTGTACGATTGATCTTCACACAACCCTAACTAGTGGCTCAGGTACTTTCGCGCTCCTATAACGATGTATTATGTAGTTTCCCAAGTTATCTCAAGTGTTTTACTTATTTTACCAATCAATTACAGTTATCGTTATGTAAACTGATATTCTTACTTGCATTCAATTAACAAATATAATCACATACGTTTGTGCGTCAAATAAACATTGTAATATAAACCCAGATCGTAACGTAATATAATCAGAAGCATTAACAGAGACTAAATACATAGTAATTGCACAATACTTCTCTTTATTGATATCTTCAATTCAATACAGACTCTATCCACCCTGCGCACACAGCTACAGGGGTTTGTGCACTTAGTTGTGGATTTCTACCCTAGGCCTCTGCGCACTCAGCTACAAAGCCTCTACCTACGCAAAGAACTGAAAACACCTAGACTTATTTACTCTACCTCGCTACTAACTCTTAACTTCTTAGAGCTTACTTAGCTCCTTTTTATACAATCCCATGGTCTGCGGACCATGGGTAGATATTTACAGCCAACTTGACACTTTAAAAAATAAGGGCAGACAACCCTTTATGACTCTTGACAACTTTGCGCTCCACAACCAAAAAATGCGGAGACTATTGGGCATGGTAAAGCTGCGCGAATTGCGGGCACGGAGCGCAAAAAGTAAAATAGAGTCATAGGGTTGTTCGCCCTAGTTTTGTAATGTAATGTTGGCTAGATAGACCTACCCATGGTCCGCGGACCATGGGATTGTATAAATAGAGTGAGTCTCTAAGTGTAAAAGGGAGATAGATAATATAAGATGAGCATGAGAAGTCTAAGTGATTCAGTCACACTGTGAAGTGTGTCTTGGGTCGTGGAGTAGACGAAGGCTTTGCAGCTGAGTGCGTGGAGGCCTAGTAGTCCCCAGCTAGGTTACCGGACCCCTGCAACTCAGTTCATAGGGTAGATTCGAGTATATAACCAAAGAAGGAATTAATCAAGATAAGTTATATCATAGTTCTGTGTATCTATTCTTGGGTTAATGCATGTTTGATATAATTGGAAAATATACTGCTTATTTACTGCGCGCAATTGCATGAATGATTTATATTTCTAAGTATAACATAAAGCACGTAAGTAGGCTAAGATAATCAACTAACATTGGAATACTAGAAGGATCTTGGGTAATAACGCAGAGTGCGGTGCTCAGCCCCTGATAGGGGTGCACAAAGGTAGTATATGAGGTTGCGAGGTGCAGGAAAGTGCATGAAGCAACCTGCATAAAGGGTTAAACTGCGGACCACTTGAACTCATCAGACATCTCCCGGGTGCGGAAACCTGGTTCTAGCACCCTCCCATACTACTTTGGGTGAGACCTCAGTCCGGTCTCCATGGGTTGTTGCCGGAAGCGCCAGTAGTACCGAGATATGTTTGGCTAAATCAACTTTGAACCTGGGTCAGGCCCCACTAAGCCAACAAATGGTTCGTTGCCGGGACTAGGATCTGCATAAGATATGTCTGATGTCGTATCACTAGAATCCGACAAAGAAAGGAGTTGAAGAGTGGTTAGACATGAAGATTCACGAGTTCGCGGCATAGGAAAATAGGAATCCATGACTATCGAAGGAAGAGTGGTCAGATCGCTACTTATATACGGAAATCCATGAAATTTTATTTACATCCTTCCCCTCAGAGTTGTACGAGTGGATCGCGAAGCTAGTAGACAGTCAAGGAAGGTGTAGGCTTGACAAACCAATTGTGTGGATTCTGGAGTTGGTGAGCAGATTGGAAGCATCAGAAGATAAGATCGTGCACATTGTGGACCACTAGCTTGATCGAATTATGGGAGGATTTATCACTGAGTTCATGGTAGATACTTCAGTCAGCTATAGCAAGCCGAAATGACGCTTCTTCAAGGGATTGTGAGGTAAGTACATTAAATCTTTGAACACTTGGATTAAAATGCTACTGTGTGAAAAGCGGGTTATGTGAATAAATTGATGTTTGGGGCTATGAGAAGTGGAAGGATCTACAGAAACGAAGGTAGCACAGAGCTAGAAACTAGTCCCTTGATTTCACCCCTGTGTGAAAGCAAGGAAGAGCTCATGAAAGTCCCACCAAGAAGTGTGATCAGTCTGATAAAGCAGAAAATTCCGCCCATACCAACCCCACCTACACCACCACCATTTTCACCATCTTCAACCCCGTCTTCGCCCACACCACCTCCGCCACCACCACAGTTCAATATGGCGAGCACGATAAAGTTTTCGGTGTTCAAAGGAGTAGAGAACAAAGACCCGGACCAGTTTTGGTTCATGGTAAAGGCTATATGGGAAGCGCAGGGAGTCATGGATGACAATATAAAGAAAGAAACGCTAGTCAGAGCTTTGCAGGATCGCGCAATGATGTGGTACATTAAGCATTCCAATGAAAATCCAAACGAAAGGATGACGGATATCCAAGCCACACTAAACAGGGAATTTAGCAGGCCAATTTAGAGACATGGTTGATTATTGTATTTAAGGAGATCATGATGCTTCCAAGCAAGACCCCTGGGAGCTAGATCAGAGATTGAAGGGTATGGTTCGTGAAGCTAACATGACCTTGATGGATGGAAAACACCGCGCATGGTTTGTAGTGTTACTAATGCTACATCTAAGGACTGCGTTGTCACAGCGGAAGCTATCCACTCAAGATGAGGCCTTAGAGATCCCGATGAGACTACATGAGACCCCAATACAAGATCCTAACCTGGGAGTTCAACAGATCCACATGCAGTTGAAAAAATTGTGCCTCAAGATGCAGAGTTTGAAACAAGACAGGACAACTCGCCTAGAAGTGCGTGAGGAGGTATGGTGCATAAAGTACAAAGGCCAAGGACATGACATGGACCATTGTCGAGTCTTCGTGAACTACCTGGCGGGAGGAGAGATAATGCCATTGAGACCGGAGGGAGAAGCAGGACCGAGCATGGCACTTGCATTTATGGTGCGTGATTTTTCAGATAGGAGGGAAGCATGCCATGGATAATTGCCACATATTACATAAGTATACGTAGAGTTCCCAGCAGTTGTTCTATAATTTCTGTAGGTCAGTAGCCCATAATGAGCGAACCAGTAGAAGTTCTGAATTGATGATGGATCAGACTATTACCTATAAAGTTCAGATCGAAACACGAGCCCTCGATCAAAATGCAGGGATGGCGTGCATTGGATTTCAAGGGCATGGACGAGGTCGAGATGGAATGAGACCAAGAAGAGGTCGCAACCAGATGATATGTTACAATTTCGAAGGGCCTGGGCATTATGACCATGGTTGTACAAATCTGGCGAGAGCATCATGTTTCTATTGTACCCAGTTTGATCATGAGATAGAGGGCTATCCCACGTTGATAGCGAGGTTGGGCGATAAAGGAACACTCCAACCTCCCCCGACTCAGAACCTGCAAATGATGAGGTCTGAGCCGCGTGAGGAAGACCTGAATGTAAACATCATGCCCTGAAGCGGTATTACGACGGGGGATGACAAAGGTAAGCAGCCTGAGGAGAGTGCCTAGGTTCATAAGGCTCCGACAAAGGAACCTCAATTTGATCTGGAGCGTGCTAAGGAGACATTTAAGGAAGCTAAGAAGAGCTTCATGGAGGCCTCTACTTCAGGTAGTAAAGACAAACTGGAACTAGAAATGGACCCATCAATGCTCACTACCTTTCTGGAGACATGCATGAAGTTATTGCATGACAACAAAGCTGTAAAGGGACTATAAGAACTCATCACTAGATGTGCTAGGACTACGCCAGGAGAACCGTGCATAGTCCAGAACCTCGGGAAGCACACAACACGAACAATAAAGGAGATGAGATTGACCATGCAAATCGGGGAATATGAAATGGATCAAGTGATTTTGGATCTAGGATCGAACGTGAACATCTTTCCAAAGCAGACATGGGAGCGCATGGGCAGGCCTGCACTGCAATGGTCACCGATCCAGCTATGAATGGCGAACCAGTAAAAGATCCTACACATGAGAAGATTGCAGGGAATAACATTGGATATTAAAGGTGTGAGCGTGCTTGTAGATTTCGAAGTGATAGAGATTGTTGATGATAACAATCCCTATCTCGCGCTACTAGGAATAGACTGGGCCACTGACATGAACGGAGTGATAAATCTAAAGAAGCGCAAAATGATTTTTGAGAAAACGTCACTGTGCGTAGTGGTACCTTTAGACCCTATGGAAGGATCGCGCTACACAGAGCCAATGCACAACTACGATAGAGATGACAATCTAGACTATATTTACAAGATAATCGTGTGGAAGCAAGACTGGGTGAATCCAACCGCGGATGGAAGGATCTCGTGGGAGCGTGAAAGATCCTACACTTCAGATTCAGATGAAGAGATAGAACAATGGTAGAACTAGTGACATGAGGTAACCACGCTCAATTGTAATATGATGATAAGTTCGTTGCACTGTGTGGCAATAGAGGTAAGAGATCTGCCTGTGTATGATGGATTGAGTGAGGTGGACAATTTCCTGAACAAGTTTGAAAGAGAAGTACTAGAACAATAGTGTTTCGACACTTTGAAATGGGCACTGCGCGCTACGCCCACAGGGTGGTGGGGTATGCATCAAGGGATTTTTTAGGATTAGCATGAATGCATAAGGATGATGCACATGTAGTTTGGAAAGCCTCTAATGCGGCTAATAGACAAGTATGATAGATGGGATGATCCACGTGCACACCTCGCGAAATGGACCAAGGTCTATGGGGAAGAGCCGAAACCTGAGTGGGTGCATTTGTTCTATCATACCCTAGATATCATACCCATGAATCAGTATACTGAGATGGAGCTCCGCCATGGCACGAGCAAATGGGATATATTGCGCAAAGGATTCATGTTAACCTTCACGTTTGAGGATCAGTGGTGGGATACTATTGATGATATGGTACAAGCAGTAAAAGCAGCTATCTTCAGAATACCTCAGGAGCCAATGGAAGTGCTTTAGACGAAATGGGCGACCCAGCTGAGCTATGCGTTAGAATGTTACAATGTAAGTATTGAGGAAGATGATGAGGATGCATGAAAAATGAACATTCCAGAAGCTGAAGGCTATCGTGAGGTTCAAGGACCATTGAATGAAGATCCTGACATCATCACACCACTAAAAATGAAGCAAGCAAACATTGGGACGGAGGCTGAACCAAAGTATGCAACATTTAGTGACTATTGGGATGATGCCATGGTGGATAAGGTCGCTGAGTTACTCCATGAGTACCAAGACTTATTCCTGACCAAGATTACGGACTTAAAGGGGATCATTGGTGACTTAGGGATGATGAATATCACCTTAAAACCCGACACAAATCTGGTTAAGCAGAGGCCTTACTGCTTGAATCCGAAGTACAAGGAAAAGGTTTGCATACAACTAGACAAAATGCTCGCAGCCGAAATTATTGAGCCGATGGAAGAATCCGACTGGATAAGCCCTATGGTAGGACAAGAGAAAAAGAAGAAGGGCAAGATAAGAATAGACGTGGACCTCAGGAAATTGAATGATGCCTATTTTCATGACCCATTTCCGACCCCATTCACAGATGAAGTATTGGAAAATGTCAGTGGGCAAGAAGCATACTCGTTCACATATGGGTTCTCAGGGTACCACCAGATCAAGATCACACTGGAATACTATAGCAAGACCACCTCCATGACTGAATGGGGTGGCTTTCAATACATAGTTATGTCGTTTGGGTTGAAGAATGCGCCAACCATCGTTTCGTGCATTTTTTTCCGCATTCAAAGAATATATCCACAAATTCCTAGAGGTCTATCTGGATGATTTGACTATCTTTGGATTGGTTAAGCACCATGTAGCAAGTTTACACTTGATGCTGGATACTTTTCGATGACACCAGATTGCGCTAAACCTTAAGAAGTGTACATTCCTCATTCCCTTGGGAAGCTACTGGGACATGTGGTCTACAAACAAGGACTAATGGCAGAACTCACGACGTTTGTAGTAATTCTGAATTTGGAAGCACCCCGAAGTGTTAAAGAGTTGCACACTACCTTGGGACACACAGGGTACTATAGGAAGTTCATGAAAAGCTATGCCCAAATCATTGCGTCGATGGAGAAACTATTGAAAAAGGATGTCACATTTTGCTAGAATGATGATTGCATGAAAAGCTTGGATGTCCAGAAGGGGAAATTGGCCTTCGCTCCAATCCTGGTCTTCCCAAAATGGGATGTGGTGTTTCATGTCCATGTTGATGTGTCATGTATCATGCTGGGAGCAGTGCTCAAACAAGAGGGAGGAGAGGGCTTGGATAACCCTATTGCATTTGCAAGTCGTAGATTTTCCAAAACTGAAAATAATTATTCCACAACTGAGCATGAGGGATTGGCTATGGTGTACACGCTCCAAAAATACTAGCACTATCTGCTAGGAGGACATTTCAAGATGTATACAAACCATTCTGCGCTGAAATACTTGGTCAATAAGCCTGTGTTGGGGGGCCGCATATGTAGGTGGCTCTTATTGTTCCAAGAATATGACTTTGAGGTCATGGTAAAGCCGGGATGCCTGAATGCAGGACTGGATCACTTGTCATGTATTGAGATGGGCAAGGAACATACTAATTTGGAGGAAGGATTACCTGATGCTCTACTTTTTGTTGAGCGCATTGCAAATGAACACTTTGAAGATATGATCCACTTTCTGACAACAGGGATTGTGCCGAAGGAATACTCCGTCCAACAGAAGAAGGAATTGGTGTTGCGCACGACGAATTTTTCTGTCATCACGGGGCACCTATACAAAATGGGAAATGATGAAATATTGTGAAGGTATGTACCTGAATTTCAATGAAGTTAGATCCTCATGGAAACACATGGGGGTGTTGCAAAAGGACACTATGCAGGACGAGCAACCGCACAAATGATTCTTCGTGCAGGGTTGAGGTGGCCGACCCTTCATCGGGATTCAAAAGAACATTGTAAGGCTTGTGATATATGTCAAAGGACTAGTAAACCATTGCGAAGGGATGAAATGCCTTTGAATCCACAAATAAAGCTGCAACCCTTTGAAAATTTTGCAATCTACTTTGTGGGACCTATCAAACCCTAGGGAAAAATGGGTGTGCGCTACATCATCACCGCGACAAAGTACCTGACACGCTGGGCAAAATCACAGCCGATCAAAGACTGTACGGCCGCTACAACTGTGAAGTTTTTGTTTGAAAATGTGTTGACTTGATTGGGTTGTCTAAAAGTATTAATGAGTGAGGCGGTACACATTTTCTAAAAGAAACCATTACCGTGCTCACAAAAGAGTTCCAGGTGTATCATGAGAAAATCACACTGTATCACCCACAAGCCAATGGGATAGTAGAAGAATTCAAAAAAATACTGGAGACTACGCTAATCAAAGTTTTCAATGCGCAGTGAAGCGATTGGGACCTGTGCGTACCTGCAATACTATGGGCTTATAGGACAACATGTAAGAAAATGACGGGACAAACACCTTTCTAATTAGTTTATGGCATGGAAGATGTTATGCTAATGGAGTATATTGTACCTAGTCTGCACATAGGAGCCCTCACAGGTATGACAGACTAAAAAACTCAGGAAGAAAGGCTCACGCAATTAGAAGAACTTGAGGAGGCACGGTTCTTGGTTGGTTTTCATTAGCAAGTACAAAAGCAATGTGAAAAGTCCTGGCATGATCACCATATTAAGTTTTGCACCTTCAAAGTGAATGACTTAGTGCTGCTATATGACAATAAATTTGAAAACTTCTTGGGAAAGTTTAGAATGCATTGGCTGGGACCATACGTGGTTAAGGAGGTCATAGACCAAGGTGCAATATAGCTAGTCAAACTAAATGGAAAGCCTTTCCCAGGAAAGGTGAATGGCAGCCGCTTGAAGCCCTACACAGGTGACCCAACTATCTCACTAACCGGAAGAAGTATAGTCTTCGCACTCTAAGGATTCGGACAAATGCACGAGACTATAAACATATAAAGGGGATACCAATACAGATGCAGTGAATAAATTCAAACACAAAGGTGTTAGGCCCCTATACTACTAGTGTAGCCCCTTATTGTTGTTAGTACAGCCCCCTTATTATATTATTGTATCCATGTAGTCCCCATATTGTTACTATTGTGCCCCATAGAAGCTCACTATTGTTATTATTGTGCCCTTACATTATTATTGTTATGTCGGCTCTGATTATAACATTATTATTGTTATGTCGACTCTGATTATATTATGACTCCTTAGACTCCTATATATAAAAAGGAGGTCTTGTCATTTGTATCATCTGAGAATTGTTCTTTTGTGTAATGTAAAGGAGGTTGCCCCCTCGAAGAGGCTGAATTATAAGGCATTCAACTATCTTTTCTATCTTTTTGTGAGCTGGTTTCATAATATTTGGAATGAGAGCTTTGGATTCTAGGGTTTTGCTGCTCCAAATCGGTCATCATGGAATTTTCATTATAACTTTTTTTCTGCGACGTTTCAGAAGCGAAAAGAAAAACCCATTTGAGAGGAAATCACACTGAACCTCAAGTCCAAATTTCAGAGCTTTTCGCGCTATATTTCTGGAGATATGATTTGAGGAAGTTGGTCTTTTTGCAGACCCCTAAATTACATTCCAAATAGGTGGGGAAAATCGTCATATGGAGGTACAAAAAGAGGACAGGTTGTAGTTTCTTGTATGTATCTTTCAAAGCCAAAAGTCGAAATAGTGACACATGGCATGTCGTACAAGTTCGCTCTACTGAACTAGTCTATAATCAGGTCACTGTGGGAGATTTGGCATAACTCTTCCTTGGAGAATCAAATTTAGAACAGACTGGTGACATTGGAAAGAGGACGCAGAGGGCTACTGCAGGTCACAATTTCAGAACTTAAAGATCTGAAAGTACAAAGTTATATTCGTTTCAAGATCGAGCTCCTAAAATAAAGAAAAAGCAAGATGTGGAAGTTGATGGCAAGGATCTGGTAAATTGGATACTTCAGATGGAGCAATATTTTGATCTACATGGTGTACCACTATTACAAAAGGTATGTATTGCATATTCATATTTAGAACCGGATGAATTTTTATGGTATAAAGGGCTTTGTTCTCGTACAACTTGTTGCATGGTCAATTTTCACGGAGGAAATGATAGCACATTATGAGGATACAAAGAGCAACACCTTCTTTAGAGCAACACCACAACAATTGGAAAGAGTAAAAGGGTTTTGTTACATAATGGAAAGTGAAATTATGGCAACAAGGAAGTCTACCCCTCACAACTATAAAGATGGAAGTGTTGTTTCTCCTAGCCTTCCACAACCTACAAGGGTTACACCACAACAATTGGAAGAAAAAAGAGAAAGAGGGCTTTGTTACAATTGTGATAGAAAATGCATGAAAGGTCATAAGTGTGCTGAGAAGAAATTATTTTACATAGAGTATGAAGAGGAGGAAGAAAACGATCAAGAAACATCAAAAGAAGAGGATATACAACAAGACCCAACCCCTGAGAAAGAAGAAATGAATCCAAGCATATCTTGTAATTCATTGGTCGCAATTACCACTCCTCAAACTATCAAGATAGAACGGCATATCAAGAAGAAAAATGTTCAAGAAGTGAAAGATCACATCGAGCATCAAGAAATGAATCCGACCATATCTTGTAAAGGATTGGAAGAAATTGCCACTCCTCAAACTCTAAAGATAGAAGGACATATCAAGAAGAAAAAGGTTCAAGCAGTGAAAGATCACATCGAGCATCAACAACAAGTTCTCAAACTTTTAAAGGATAATGCCATTTTGGTGCAAAATCGAATGAAACAACAGGTAGATCAACATTGTAATGAAAAATGTTTTGATGTAGGTGATTGGGTATTTGTACTGCTACATCTCAAGCAAGCTATTTATGAGAAGGAAATGTTGGAAATACTACATGCACTTAAGAAATGGCGACCTTACTGAATGGGAGGACACTTGAAAGTAAAAATGGATCATGATAGTCTTAAATACTTTTTAGAACAAATATTATATATAGAAGAACAGGAAAAAATGGGTCACAAATATATTGGGTTATGAGTTTGACGTCATCTATAGAAAAGGGAAGCAAAATTTTGTTGCAGATGCACTCTCAAGAAAGGATGAGGATGTGGAAGCATTGTTTTGTGCTATTTCTATTATCCAACCAAATTGGATAAATGAAGCAAGGGATGAATGGAAGAAGGAAGAAGAAGCGTGGCCACTAATTCAAAAGTTGTAGAAGATCCCAATTCAAACAATATTGCCAGAACTTGAAGAGGAAGGAAAAATCATATTGGAACCTGGAGTAGTCACAGAAACAAGAACCCGACAGCTACGAAATTAATCAATTTCAGAGTATCTCATCAAGTGGAAGAACTTACCCACTGAAGATTCCACATGGGAGGACAAGAATATTCTACAGAAGCATCAAGAACTACTCAAGCGTTGAGGACAATAATTTTTGAAGGAGAGGGGCATGTTATGCCCCTATACTACTAGTGTAGCCCCTTATTGTTGTTAGTACAGCCCCCTTATTATATTATTGTATCCATGTAGTCCCCATATTGTTATTATTGTGCCCCATAGAAGCCCACTATTGTTATTATTGTGCCCTTACATTATTATTGTTATGTCGGCTCTGATTATATTATGACTCCTTAGACTCCTATATATAGAAAGGAGGTCTTGTCATTTGTATCATCCAAGAATTGTTCTTTTGTGTAATGTAAAGGAGGTTGCCCCCTCGAAGAGGCTGAATTATAAGGCATTCAACTATCTTTTCTATCTTTTTGTGAGCTAGTTTCATAATATTTGGAATCAGAGCTTTGGATTCTAGGGTTTTGCTGCTCCAAATCGGTCATCATGGAATTTTCACTATAACTTTTTTTTCTGCGACGTTTCAGAAGCGAAAAGAAAAACCCATTTGAGAGGAAATCGCACTGAACCTCAAGTCCAAATTTCAGAGCTTTTCACGCTATATTTGCGGAGATATGATTTGAGGAAGTTGGTCTTTTTGCAGAATCCTAAATTACATTCCAAACAGGTGGGGAAAATCGTCATATGGAGGTACAGAAAGAGGACAGGTTGTAGTTTCTTGTATATATCTTTCAAAGCCAAAGGTCGAAATAGTGACACATGGCATGTCGTACAAGTTCGCTCTACTGAACTAGTCTATAATCAGGTCACTGTGGGAGAGTTGGCATAACTCTTCCTTGGAGAATCCAATTTGGATCAGACTGGTGACATTGGAAAGAGGACGCAGAGGGTTACTGCAGGTCGCAATTTCAGAACTTAAAGATCTGAAAGTACAGAGTTATATTCGTTTCAAGATCGAGCTCCTAAAATAAAGAAAAAGCAAGATGTGGAAGTTGATGGCAAGGATATGGTAAATTGGATACTTCAGATGGAGCAATATTTTGATTTACATGGTGTACCACTGTTACAAAAGGTATGTATTACATATTCATATTTAGAACTGGATCAATTTTTATGGTATAAAGGGCTTTGTTCTCGTAAACAACTTGTTGCGTGGTCAATTTTCACAGAGGAAATGATAGCACATTATGAGGATACAAAGGGAAACACCTTCTTTAGAGCAACACCACAACAATTGGAAAGAGTAAAAGGGTTTTGTTACATAATGGAAAGTGAAATTATGGCAACAAGGAAGTCTACCCCTCACAACTATAAAGATGGAAGTGTTGTTTCTCCTAGCCTTCCACAACCTACAAGGGTCACACCACAACAATTGGAAGAAAAAAGAGAAAGAGGGATTTGTTACAATTGTGATAGAAAATGCATGAAAGGTCATAAGTGTGCTGAGAAGAAATTATTTTACATAGAGTATGAAGAGGAGGAAGAAAACGATCAAGAAACATCAAAAGAAGAGGGTATACACCAAGACCCAACCCCTGAGAAAGAAGAAATGAATCCAACCATATCTTGTAATTCATTGGTCGGAATTACCACTCCTCAAACTATCAAGATAGAACGACATATCAAGAATAAAAATGTTCAAGAAATGAAAGATCACATCGAGCATCAAGAAATGAATCTGACCATATCTTGTAAAGGATTGGAAGAAATTGCCACTCCTCAAACTCTAAAGATAGAAGGACATATCAAGAAGAAAAAGGTTCAAGCAGTGAAAGATCACATCGTGCATCAACAACAAGTTCTCAAACTTTTAAAGGATAATGCCATTTTGGTGCAAAATCGAATGAAACAACAGGTAGATCAACATTGTAATGAAAAGTGTTTTGATGTAGGTGATTGGGTATTTTTACTGCTACATCTCAAGCAAGCTATTTATGAGAAGGAAATGTTGGAAATACTACATGCACTTAAGAAATGGCGAACTTACTGAATGGGAGGACACTTGAAAGTAAAAATGGATCATGATAGTCTTAAATACTTTTTAGAACAAATATTATATATAGAAGAATAGGAAAAAATGGGTCACAAATATATTGGGTTATGAGTTTGACGTCATCTATAGAAAAGGGAAGCAAAATTTTGTTGCAGATGCACTCTCAAGAAAGGATGAGGATGTGGAAGCATTGTTTTGTGCGATTTCTATTATCCAACCAAATTGGATAAATGAAGCAAGGGATGAATGGAAGAAGGAAGAAGAAGCGTGGCCACTCATTCAAAAGTTGTAGAAGATCCCAATTCAAACAATATTGCCAGAACTTGAAGAGGAAGGAAAAATCATATTGGAACCTGGAGTAGTCACAGAAACAAGAACCCGACAGCTACGAAATTAATCAATTTCAGAGCATCTCATCAAGTGGAAGAACTTACCCACTAAACATTCCACATGGGAGGACAAGAATATTCTACAGAAGCATCAAGAACTACTCAAGCATTGAGGACAACACTTTTTGAAGGAGAGGGGCATGTTATGCCCCTATACTACTAGTGTAACTCCTTATTGTTATTAGTACAACCCCCTTATTATATTGTTGTATCCATGTAGTCCCCATATTGTTACTATTGTGCCCCATAGAAGCCCACTATTGTTATTATTGTGCCCTTACATTATTATTGGTATGTCGGCTTTGATTATATTATGACTCCTTAGACTCCTATATATAGAAAGGAGGTCTTGTCATTTGTATCATCCAAGAATTGTTCTTTTATGTAATGTAAAGGAGGTTACCCGCTCGAAGAGGCTGAATTATAAGGCATTCAACTATCTTTTTGTGAGCTACTTTCATAACAAAAGGTCTCAGAATAGTGGATGCAGCAGATCCAGCAAGCAACAGCTGAGTGCGCTGCTGGCCTGAGCACAATTCGAGAACAGTTGGAGGGACTCCGTGCAAAGATGGCTGCGTTGACCGAATAACTTGAGGGTGAGTCACGATGTTTTTGTTGGGGAAATGTTGGGCATGGAATTCCCCCCAAGGCATGTTTTGGGGCTCAAAATGCAAGTTTTGACCAAATTTTGTTGTAAAGCTCCACGAATCGTGGACATGGGGCCCGAAAAGTATAATAGAGTCATAGGGTTGTCTGCCCTAGTTTTTAAATGTAATGTCAGCTAGATAGACCTACCCATGGTCCGTGGACCATGGGATTGTATAAATAGAGTGAGACTCTAAGTGTAAAAGGGAGATAGATAATAGAAGATGAGCATGAGAAGTATAAGTGATTGAGTTACAGTGCGAAGTGTGTCTTGGGTCATAGAGTAGGAGAAGGCTCTGCAGCTGAGTGCACAGGGCGGAGTTGAGTCTGTAACCAAAGAAGGAATTAATAAAGAGAAGTTGTATCATAATTCTGTGTATCTATTCTTGGGTTAATGCATGTTTGATATAATTTGCAAATATATTGTTTATTTACTATGTGCACTTGTATGAATGATTTATATTTCTAAGTATAACTTAAAGCATCTAAGTAGGCTAAGATAATCAACTCACATTGGAATACCAATAAGATCTTGGGTAATAACATAGAGCGTGGCACTCATCCCCTAGATAGAGATGCACGAAGGCAGTATATCAGGTTCCGAGGTGCATGAAAGTGGACGAAGTAACCTATGCACAGGGTCGAATGTAGACCACTTGAACTCATTAGACATCTCTAGGGTGCGGAAACTTGGTTCTAGCACCCTCCCATACTACTTCAGGTGAGACCTCAGTCCACGATCCGTGGACTGTTTCTGAAAGGGCTAGTAGTACTAGGATTTGTTTGTCTAAATCAATTTTGAACCTAGGTTAGGCCCCACTAAGCCAACAGAGACTTTACAACTTTATTCAAAATTGTCCAAAAATATGGAATTTTAGCCCCAAAATTTCTCTTGGGGGAACGCATTCCCAACAAGCCCCCAAAACAAACATGGTGGCTCGCCCTCGAGTCACTCTACGGGTGCGGAGATGTTGGCGCGAAGACCTCCCATCTCGACTTGTATGATTGCCACCTCAGTGGTGCATTGTGCGGCTGCCTTCTTCACGTCTTCGACCAATTGCTCTATCACTAGTCTTGAACTATATGCCTAAAGCTTTTGTTGAGTCGCCTACAAACTAGCAAGCTTGCCTTCAATGGAGGTCGTGACCAAATAGGCCTTGTCCAACCAAGGCTTCAAGCGCACCTTCAGCACCACCTCTATATTTTGAGCTGCATCTACCTATTCCTTCAGTGTTTCTACCTCTTGCAACTTTACAAGTCTCTGTGTGAGGGCGACAGTGTGTGATGTTCCTTTCACCTCATTGTAGTGTTGTTGTAGCTCTCATGCCTCTGTCTCTAGCCTCTGTACATTAGGATATTCTTGTAGACTGGTTAGTACCTCGAACAACTGTTCAAATAGCCTTGTGCAGTATGCTGCTGCACTATCTACTACTGTTATCACCTCTATGATAGCGGTTGCGCGTTGCTCCTTTACTTCTGGTAGAGTTGAAGGTTGGACCTTCAACTAGAACTCTGCAATCTGGAGGTTCATCTCTAGCTAAACCTTGGCTAACTCTGTGGGAGTGTCACACACTCCCGTAGCAAGTTTGTGGACATGTTCATCTGCCTCTGCATCCTCAGGAATGACCAATTCGAGCACCATTCGGTAGGCTTCCTTCACGGCCTAAATCATGAGTGATTTGTGTTAGTAAGTTTCACCATGGAAGTGAGGGTGGTGTTTCACTGTAGGGCCATCTGCAACCTTGAGCCACTTCTGTGGTTACAATGCAATCATCCTTCTGGTTGTACGAACAACACAATTGATTAGTTGTTGTTGGGTGTGGAGCTTGATTATATTCTATATTCAAAGGTTTCAGCCAGATGTATACCCCAGGAAGATTGTACACCCCTCCATGCGGGGAGGTTTCTAGTTAATCTGGACCGTTCATTAGGCAGATGATCTGACGGTAGAAGTTATGTTTAGTTTAGGGTTTTTTTGCCCTAGAAGGCAACCCCTCACTATATATGAGGGAATTGTATTGTGTCTATGTAGATCTGTATACTGAGTGAGGAAGAGAGAGGAGATTGAGAGCGAAGAGGGAATTACAGTGAATCTGCTATAGGTTGTATTTTTTCAGTTTGCTGGATATTATAAAAAGAACGACTGGATGTTTCTCCATGGACGTAGCCCAAACTGGGTGAACCACGTATATTTGTGTCTCTCTTGTTTTATGTGTTTTTTGTGTTTATATTTCTGGAATATTTTATGTGTTCCATTGCTCTGTAATATATAATTTTCTAACAACTGGTATTAGAGTTGAAGGTCTATTTGGCTGATAAAATCACAGGAGAGAAGGGTTCCTGGTTCGAGTGGGAGCAATGGCGGAAGATGGTAGGTTTAGGGTCGAAAAATTCAATGGCCAAAACTACTAGTTGTGGAAGATGTAGATGGAAGATTATCTATATCAGAGAGATCTGTACCTACCATTGATCAGAAAGACAAAGAAGCCGATGAGTATGACAGACACATAATGGAATATTCTCGACAGAAAGGCACTTGGAACAATACCGTTGTGCCTAGTGGCATTGATAGCATTTAATATTTCAGAGGAAACGATAACAGAGGGTTTAATGTCAACATTGACCAAACTATAAGAAAAACCCTTGGCCTCAAATAAGGTATTACTTATGAAGCATTTATTTAATATGAAGATTTCAGAAGGTGGATCTGTTGCTGATCATTTAAATGATTTTAATATAGTTACATGTCAGTTAAGTTTTGTGGGGTTAAATTTTGATGATGAAGTTAGGGCTCTGTTATTTCTGTGCTCATTGCCAGAAAGTTTGAATGGTTTAGTTATGGTCATTAGTAACTCTGTCACTGGATCTAGTACTTTAAAGTTTGATGATGTTGTCGGTGCAATCCTTAGCAAGGTAATGTGACAGAAAAGCTCTGGTGAGACATCAGGTAATGCTTTGACTGCAGAGACTAGGGGAAGAAAAATGGAAAGAGGAAAGAGCCTAGGATATCGCAGTAATTCAAGAAAAGGCAGATCCAAATCTAGATCAGGGATAGTGTGCTGGAAATGCGGGAAGAATGGACACCTGAAGAAAGATTGCAAGTCTCAGAAGGGAAAAGAAGGAGACGTGCAGCAAGAAACTAATAATGAAGCGAATGTAATAGGTGATGTGTTGCAAGATGCTTTGATTGTTTCATTAGAAAATATTATTGATGCCTGGGTGGTAGATTCAAGGGCCTCATTCCATGCCACACCTGATAAGAAACATTTTCATGATTATGTTCAAGGAGATTTTGGACAGGTTCGATTGGGTGATGATAAACCCTATAAAATGATTAGAATGGGTACAGTTTTCATAAAACAAAAGAATGGAAATCAATGGCTATTGAAGGAGGTAAGGCATGTTCTAGATCTGAAGAAAAATCTGATTTCAACAAGGTAGTTGGGAGGTGAAGGTTGTGTAACTACTTTCACAGATAAAACCTGGAAGGTCACAAAAGGATCCCTGGTAATAGTGAGATGAAAGGTTGGTACATTGTATTTATGCAATGGTATTTCTAATTCTATTAATGCTTTAACCTCTACAGGAGAAGATATGGCATTGTGGCATCATTGGCTCAGGCACATGAGTGAGAAGGGGATGTATATTCTTCACTCAAGAAATTTGTTGCCAGGTTTGAAGCATGTCAATTTAAAATTCTGTGAGAATTGTGTTTATGGAAAGCAGAAGAGAGTCAGATTCCTTAGAGTTGGGAAAGAAAAGATGAGCAAAAAATTAGAGCTTGTGCATACAGATGTATGGGGATTTTCTTAGGTATCGTCTCTTGGTGGCTCTCATTATTATGTTACTTTTATTGATTATGCAACCAGAAAAACCTGGATTTATTGTATTTGAAATAAATCTGATGTATTTGATACTTTCAAGAAATGGAAAGCTTTGGTTGAAAATGAGACAGGAAAAAGGTTGAAGTGTCTCAGATATGATAATGGAGGTGAATATTGCAGCAAAGAGTTTGATAGGTTACTGTTCTGAGAATGGAATTCGCAGAGAGAAGATAGTTCTAGGAACACCAAAAGAAAATGGTGTGTCAGAAAGGATGAATAGGACAATCATGGAGCATGCAAGGTGCATGAGATTGCATGCAGGATTTCCTTTACAATTTTGGGTAGATGCTGTATATACTTCTGTTTATCTAATAAATAGAGGGCCTTCAAGTTCCTTGGATGGTGGTATTCCAGATGAGGCATGGACAGGTAAAAAGGTAAACTACTCTTTTTTAAAGACTTTTGGTTGTGAAGCCTTTGTCACATTAATAAAGAAAATAGAACAAAGCTTGAGGAAAAATCAAAGAAATGTACCTTTATTGGATATGGTGTTAATGATTTTGGTTATCGCTTTTATGATCATGAAAAACACAAAATCATTAGGAGCAGAGATGTCATATTCAATGAAAAGGTTTTGTATAAGGATAAACTGCAGGAAAAGAAACATGAAAAAGAAAATAGAGAATACACAGTGCTTGACGATATCACAGGAAAGGTGATGGTGCCTTAAAATCATAATGATCAACAACTAGAACAACAACCACAACAGCAGAAAGCACCTCAAACACCTGAAAGTGGTGTTAGAAGATCTACCAGGATAATTAGACCCCCTGAACGATACTCTCCTTCATTATATTATGTATTGTTGACTGATTCTGGTGAACCAGAATGTTATGAAGAAGCAGTGCCGGTAGAAACCAGGAAGAAGTGGGAGCTAGCCATGAAAGAAGAGATGGACTCCTTAGCACATAACTAGACTTGGGACATAGTCAGGTTGCCTATAGGTAAAACAGCATTGCAGAATAAATGGGTTTACAAGTTGAAGGAAGAAGATGGAGGTAGAAAAAGGTACAAATCTATACTTGTGGTGAAGGGGTTTTCACAGAAGAAAGGTATTTATTTTGATGAAATATTTTATCCTATTGTTAAAATGACTTCAATCGGAACTATTTTAAGTCTAGTAGCAGTTGAAGATTTTCATATTGAGCAGTTAGATGTAAAGATAGCCTTTCTCCATGGGGATTTGGAGGAAGAGATATATATGCAGCAGCCACAAGGATATGAGGTAAAAGGGAAGGAGAAACTAGTGTGCAGGTTGAAGAAGAGCTTGTATGGCTTAAACCGGGCTCCAAGGCAGTGGTATCTAAAATTTGTCAGGTTTATGTCTGAACAAGGTTATACTAGATGTCACTCTGATCATTGTGTTTATCTCAAAAGGCAAAATGATGGCAACTATATTATATTGTTATTGTATGTAGATGACATGCTTGTTGCAGGTTCTAACATGTAGGAAATAAATGTGCTCAAAAGGAAATTAGAAAACTCATTTGCAGTGAAGGATTTGGGTGCTGCAAAACAAATCCTTGGTATGAGAATAACTATAGATTGGAAGAATCACAAATTAACATTGTCTCAAAGTGTGTACATAGAAAAGGTGTTGAAAAGGTTTAATATGTAGAATGCAAAACCAGTTAGTATACCTTTGGCTATCCATTTCAAATTAAGTAAGGAGGCGTGTCCCAAGACTCAGGAACAAATGGCTCATATGTTTAAAGTTCCATATGCATCAGCAGTTGGAAGCTGAATGTATGCAATGGTCTGCACAAGGCCTGATATTACACATGAAGTGGGAGTTGTAAGTAGGTACATGAATAATCCAGGAAAAGAACACTGGATGGTGGTGAAGTGGATTCTCAGGTATTTGAGAGGTACCACAAATCAAGAATTATGCTTTGGTGGTTCAAACATTGCTCTACAGGGATATGTTGATGCAGATATGGTAGGTGACGGAGATAACGGGAGGAGCACTACAGGATATGTATTTACTGTAGGTGGAACAGCTGTCATTTGGATTTCAAAAATCCAAAGTGTTGTTGCACTTTCAACAACAGTGTCAGAGTATGTTGCTACTATAGAGGTTAGTAAAGAAATGATTTGGTTACAAAGGTTTCTGGATGAACTGGGTAAGAAGCAGGAGTTGGGCAGGTTATTCAATGATAGCCAGAGTGTTATACATCTTGCAAAGAACTCTGCATTTCATTCCAAGACTAAACATATACAACTCAAGTACCATTTCATATGGTTAGCATTTGAAGATGGACAATTGAAACTGGAAAAGATACACACTATCCAGAAGCCTATTAGATATGCTAACAAAAGTTATAACCAAGGAGAAACTGAGAATCTGCTCAGTTTCAACTCATCTTCAAGTATGATGAAGAAGATGAGATACAGTCAGGTCCAAAGTGGAGCCATTGTCTAGCAAATGAAGCAACACTGGAGTTGCTATAATCAGTCTCCAAGTGGGAGATTGTTGGGTGTGGAGCCTGATTATCTTTTGTATTCAAAGGTTTCATCCGAATGTATACCCTGGGAAGATTGTACACCTCTCCATGTGGGGGGTGTGGGGGGAACTTGTCCCCCTCGCGAGGGTCCTGGGGGGGCTAATCCTCCCCAGCTAGGGGGTTCGGGGGCAGTGCCCTCGAAGCTAAAAATAGATGTAAAATTGCATTGTAAAAGTCTAGTAATTTCTAGTCAATCTAGGCCGTTTATTAGGTGGATGATCTGATGGTAGAAGTTATGTTTAGTTTATGGTGTTTTTCCCTAGAAGGAAAACCCTCACTATATATGAGGGAATTGTATTACACTTATGTAGATCTGTATTCTGAGTGAGGAAGAGAGAGGAGATTGAGGGCGAAGACGGAATTACAGTGGATCTGCTGTAGGTTGTATTTCTTCAGTTTGCTGGATATTATAAAAGGAAGGACTGGTTGTTTCTCTGTGGACGTAGCCCAAACTGGGTGAACCATGTATATTTGTGTCTCTCTTGTTTTATGTTTTTTTTTTGTGTTTATATTTCTGAAATATTTTATGTGTTCCATTGCTATGTAATATATAATTTTCTAACAGTTGTTATGTCACCAAGTGAGGGAACTTCTCAGTGTCAGCTAAGCCCTAGTCTTCTAATTTCAATAGCAGAACCCGCCCCAAGCACGCTCCTTCAAAGACAATCTCGTCCCACATCATAGGTATGTGCAAGGCGACCTTGCTTTTGTCCATGTCCTTTGGTACCTTGGTCTTGCCCTTGTGCGGAGGTACATATTCGAGCAACTTAGTAATAGGGTCAGAACCCTCGACTTCAACATCCTCCACTTCCACCCCCATATCCTCATCATCCATCAGGATGTCCTCAATCTCTTCCTCCTCTGGTTCCAAGTAAACTGTTTTTCCCTTTTCCTGTGTGGTGGTCTTGTCCTTCTTTGGGTTTCTTCTAGGAGACGTGCACACCAGTGTCGCAACCTGCTTGCCTTTCTTATCCTTCACACTCTACTTGGTCGGGGTAAGCTTTGGTATAGGTGTCCGTGGTGACTTTAAGACTTCAACTAGTACCTCTGCAACCTCTAGAGCAGCTCCCTCTACCTCCATAAAAACTTCCAGCACAGCCCCCCCGGATGTCACTGCTTCAGCGTCCATAACTTCTAATCCTGGGATAATGTCATGGATGAAATTGCGGTCAAACTTTGGAAATTGATCAAATGCTGGGAAGTCAAGAAGTTCTTTGAAAAATGCACAGTTCATGCATGTCTGAGAGCTCACCAACTTAATGCTCAAAATGCCAAGTGTTTTTTTTTGGGAAGCCACATGTAATTTATAGGCCATTTTGAATTCAAATCCAATCGTTCCCCACAAATTTGGTTCATTAATGCCAGAATGGGGGCAGATTTTCAAGGATCTTACCCATATATTTCATCTTAAATGTCACCCGCCTGCTCCATTTGGCCGTGTTCTCATCGTCAAATCATGAACATTGACTTTAATGGTCACTTTCCAGCCAACCTATGCGGTTTTTTCCTAGGTAGTGTAGCTGTCTCCGTCTTGTTGCAAACCCCGTGACATCTCCCGTTCCACGAAATCCCCCAATCATGTAGTGTCCCAACTCGGGTAGTGTAGTTTATAGTCTAGTTACTCCTTTCAGCTGCCTGGCGTGCTAAGACTATGCTACCTTCATATAGTCACCTGGTCGGATCACCAGTGTATGGCTTCAATCGGTTACCATTCACATTTCTTGGGATGGGATCTCCATTCAATTTAACCAACTAAACTACTCCACCATCGGTAATCTCCTTAATGACATAGGGCCATAGCCAATGCATCCTGAATTCCCCTAGAAATTTATCAAACTTCCTATCATATAACAAAACCAGATCATTTACCTTAAAGGTGCGCAGTTTAATGTGTCGATCATGCCATGCTTTTTTTGCGTTGCTTTTGGACTTGTTGGTGAAATCCAGCCAAAAACCTTTCTTCCTCAAGCTCAGCAATCTACGAGAGCCTCTATTCTAGGGCTCCATGATTTGTCATACCCATGAGTGTCATGATGTGTAGACTAGGCACAATGTATTCCATGGGCATCACTACTTCAACACCATATACAAGCCTAAAGGGTGTTTGTCCAGTCAACATTTTGCACATTGTTCAATAAGCCCATAGTACTGTGGGTATGTGCAGGTCCCAATCATTTTATTGAGTGTTTCAAACCTTGTCAGTGCATTCTCCAATACCTTACTGAATTCTTCCATCATCCCATTAGCCTATGGGTGATAAGGCATGATTTTTTGGTGATATGCCTAAAAAATTCCTCCATGAGCACGCTAATATTTTTGTTAAGAAAGTGCGTACAACAATCACTCATTAAAATCTTTGGTCACCCGAATCGCATCAGTACATACTCATAGAGAAACTTCGCAATGGTTGCACCTATGCAATCCCTCAGGATGTGCCTCTGCCCATCAAGTCAAATACTTAGTCGTGGTGATAATGTACCACAGACCTGTCTTCTTCCCTTGAGGATGAATGGGTCCCACAAAATCTATTGCCCATTTCTCAAAAGGTTGTAACGTCATATGTGGGTTCAGAGAGAGCTCATCTCTCCATGATGGCCTGTTAGTCCTTTGACACATGTCGCACGCCTTGCAATAGGCTTTTGAATCCTTATGGAGGGTTGGCCACCACAACCCTATGCGTAGAATATTCTACGCAGTCACCCTTCCTGTGTAATGCCCTCTCGTGGCACCCCATGAGCATCTGCGAGGATACTAATTCTTTCAAACTCCAGTACATATCGTTGTAATACTTCATCAGACCCCATTTTGTACAGATGTTTGACAATGACAGAAAATTCTGCCACGTGCACCACTAACTCCTTTTTCTGTGGGGTGTTGTAGCCTTCCAATGGAGTTCCTATAATTAGGAAGTGTATGATGTCTTCAAAGTGACCATCCACGATGTGCACTGCAAAGATTTGGGCATCAAGCAATCCTTCCTCCAAAGTAGTGGGTTCTTCTCCTATTTCGATACGCGATAGATGGTTTGGTCTCATGTTCAGTCGTCCAGGCTTCACAACAACTTCAAAATCATACTCCTGGAATAATAACAACCACCTACATATTCTCCCCCCCAAAATATGCTTATTGACTAGTTATTTCAATGCATAATGATTTGTATATGTCTTAAAATGTCCACCCAAAAAATAGCGGCTAAACTTCTAGAGCGCGTATACCATGTCTAGTCCTTCGCCTTGTGGTGGAATAGTTCTTCTCAGCCTTGGATAACCTCCTGCTTGCAAATGCTAAAGGATGGTCCAATTCTCCTTCGCCAGCATGTGTCAGTACTACTCCCAGTGCTATACATGATGCGTCTACATGTACATGAAACTCCTTCCTCCAATTCGAGAAGACTAAAAACAGCATGGGTGACCATTTTTTACTTCAACACATCCAAGATTTTTTGATAGTCCTCATCCCAATAGAACGTGACATCCTTTTTCAACAACTTCTCCATAGGTGCGATGATCTGGGCATAGCCCTTGATAAACTTCCTATAGTACCTAGTATGTCCCAATGTTGTGCGCAGCTATTTCCCACTCCTTGGCACCTCAAAGTTAATTATCATTGCAATCTTCGTAGGGTCTACCATCAATCCTTGTCTGCATACCACATGACCCATAAGAGTCCCAAAAGGGACACAAAACAAACATTTCTTCAGATTGAGCACAATCTGGTACCTTCGACAAGTATCTAGCATTAAGCACAAACTTTCCACATGGTGTTTTACTAATTGGAACATAGTCTAGTCATCAAAGTACACCTCCATAAACTTATGAATGAAGTCTTTGAATGCAGCGATGACTACGCGTGAAAAAGTCGTAGGCGCATTCTTTAATCTGAAAGGCATTACAGTGTACTGAAACATCCCCATTTAGTTGCGAAGGTCGTCTTGCTTCTATCTTCAGGCGCGATTTTGATCTGATGGTACCTAGAGAACCTATCAATGAAGGAGTATGCTTCCTGGCCACCTACATTATCCAATACCTCATCAGTGAATGAAGTCAGGAAAGGATCATGCACACAAGCGTCATTCAACTTCCTGAGATCTACGCATATCCTTATTTCATTCCTCTGCTTCTTTTCCTATACCACCATTAGGCTCACCCAATCATATTATTCTATGGGCTCAATGATGTCTGCCATGAGCTTCTCATCTAACTCGGAGCAGACCTTCTCCCTATACTTCAGGTTGAGACAGTAAGGTCTTTGCTTGACTGCTTCACATCGAGTTTTAATGTGATCTTCATAATGCCCTGGTCTCCTATTATCCCCTTTAACTCCATAAACGTGGTAGGGAACAAATCTTGGTATTCACAGAGCAACTCGGTGACCTTATCTACCGTCATGTCATCCCAGTAATCTCCTATATTTGTGAATTTGGGCTCCACCTCTGTGCCAATATTTATCTGTTTAGTTTTCAGTGGTGCAGTCATATTAGGATTCTCGATCGGCGGTCCCTTGACCTCGCGGTGACCCTTGGTTTCAGGGATATTAATGTTTTGGGGGTCCTCGTCTTCTTCTTCAATAGTCATTTTATATCATCCCAACGCGTGGCTCAATTGATTAGTCCAATCGAGTTGAATCAGATCCAAAGGATCTTGTAGTATCTTAAAGATCACTACTTTAACTTCTTGTAGTGCTTCGTTAATACAGTCAAACCCATCTTTGAATTTGAACATCATTATGAACCCTTCATGAAAAATACCCCATTCTCTTGCGCCATGGCGAAGCTTTGTCTCCAAGTACCAGTTCATCGGGATGACATCCAAGGTGTGACAAAACAAGTGCACACATTTAGGTTGGGGCTTCGCTCCATAGGCCTTAGCCCATTTGGCCAAGTGATCATTTGAATCATCCTTCCCATCATACTCATCCATCACTCAAACCTTCGGCTTCCAAAAGCGTGTTCTCATCATCCTCCTATACTCGCGTCAATCATCAAAACTACCCTTGTTCATACCCCATCATCTCGCGGGCGTAGCGTGCAGTGCCCAGTCCAAAGCCTAGAAGTGCTAATTCTCTGGTACTTCCCTCTCAAATGCATCCAAAAACACATCCACATCATTCAAGCCATCATAAGTGAGTAGATTTCTTACCTCTGACGACACACAGTGCAGCAACCGGGTCATCATGTTACAGCTCAGCTTAGTTACTTCATGTAGCTGATTCTGCTAGTGCTCTAATTCTTTGTCTGAGTTTGAGGTGCAGGAACTCTTGCAATCCCATGCAATGCTGTCTGATTCACCCAATTTTGGTCTCGCGCTGTTATCTTATATATGCAATCCAAATCATCATGGATTTCGTAATCGCAAACTGGTTCAATATAGCACAATCCTTCTGTAGGATCTAGGTGTACTATTACGCGAAGCGATTTATTTACAAATATTATATTTTTCTTCTTTAGGTTGATTACCCCATTCATGTCAGTAACCTAATCAATGCCAAGGAGAGCAGGGTAGGGGTTGTTGTCATCCAAAATTTATATTACTTTAAAATCAGCCAATGTGCTCGTGCCTTCAGTTTCTATAGTTACTCCCTCCAATCGTCCCATGGGGATGATATTTTGTTAATTTTCCATCCTTAGCTGAATCGGAGACCACTGCAGTGTGGGTCTCCCCAACCTCTCCCAAGTCTGCTTTGACAAAACGTTCGCATCTAACCCCAGATCCAGAATAACTTGATCCATTTCATATTCTCCTATATGCGGAGTGAGTCTCATCTCACGTCCTCTCCTTGCCTTATGCTTACCAATCTTCCGTACCACACACAGTTCACCCGGAGTGCTTCCGACGCATCTATTTATAAGTTCCTATAACCCCTTCACAACCTTCCTATTGTGCAGCAGCTTCATGTAGATCTCTAGAAAGGTCATAAGCATAGAAGGGTCCATTTCCTGAATAGGTTTATCCCAGCTCCCTGAGGTAGAGGCCTCAGTGAAGCTCTCCTTTACTTCCGTGAACATCTTGCGTGCACGCTCCAAATAAAATTCATCCTCCTTCTCTGGAGCTTTGTGAACCCACACGTTGTCTTCAAGTTGTTTCCCCTTATTGTCACCCGTTGCAATTCCACTTTGGAGCACTATATTCACATGTAGATCTTCTCGGCGAGGCTCAACCCTCATCATCTATAGGTTCTGACTCGGCTGCGGAGGTAGCACCCCTTTGTCGCATATCCTTGTTATCAGTGTAGAATAGTCCTCAGTCTCATGATCAAACTGAGTACAATATTTGCACGACAGATACTTTGGGTTAGTTTATTCGCGGGCATAGTGTCCTGGTCCTCCACAATTGTAATAGATCAACTGTCCCAAACCTCTTCCAGTTCCTCCTCTACCTTAGCCTCGTCCGCACCCCTAAAAGCCTGTCTGTGCCATCCTAGAGCGCACGTAAAGAGGTTGTGTTTCTCCCTGAACTCTATAGGCAGGTGTCCTATCCATCATCAATTCATAACTTTGGAAAGCATTTTCATCATGCCCTACCAACCCCCAGAAGTTACAGAATAGTTGTTGTGGTGTTTGTATGAACTTCTACAACAAATGACAATTATCAATCGTATGTTTCCCTACTACCTGACATATAGTGCACCATAACGCAGGCCTTGCACTTGGCCTTGCTTGGGCTTCCGGCCTCAAATGAATCAGTCCTCCTCCTGCAATATAGTTCGCAAAGACCAGGAAGTGGTCTTTGTCATGCCCCTGACCTTTACATTTCAGGCACCATATCTCTTCACGCGCCTCTAGCTAAACTGTTTTGTCCTGCTTCAGACTTTGCATTTCTAGGCAAATATTTTGCAACTATGCATGGATCTGCTGAACCCACAAACTTAGATCTTGCATTAGTGTTTCATGCAATCTTATTGCAATCTCCAAGGCATTTTCTTGAGTTGTAATCTTCTATTGTGACAGCGCAAACCTTAGGTTTGGTAGGAGCGAAGCCATGAACCATTCGCGGTGCTGCCCATCCATTAAATTCATGTTAGCTTCATGGATTGTACAATTTATCCTCTGATCCAACTCTTAAGGTGTCTCACCTAGTTTCATCGCAGTTTCCTTAAACTCCACAATTGACTGTGCTTTGGATTTAGGCCTACTAAACTCTTTATTTAGCACGGTCTGGATCTCTGCCAACACAGTGTTTGGGTTATAATTAGAGTACTTGATTTACCAAGTTAGCGCGTGATCCTACAAAAAACTAACCAATGTCGCCTTCTTCATGTGATTGTTTGTGACACCCTGAGATTCCCATATAGCTTTTACAATGAACCAAAACTAGTCTAGGTCCTCATTTTCCAAGCCCTTAAACAATGGAAGCTTCACTGAATTTGCCATGTTGAGCTGTGGTGGGGGTGATGGTGGTGTGGGCGAAGTTGCAGGTGACAGTGGTGAAGGTGGAGGTGGTGTAGGTAGAGGTGGTAGTCATAGGAACCCTTGTTTTATTAGTTGAATTGCACTTCGTGGAGAAGCATGCGCTACTCCCTCGTGGTCACTCAAATGAGGTGAAATCAGTGGGCTATATTCAGGACCCTTTATTCCTTCGTTCATGTAAATCTTTCCACTTCGCATGGATCCAAACATCAAGGTAGATGCATAACCTTCTTTTCACACAATAACATCTTAATCCAAGTATTTAAAGACTTCAAGTACTTACCTCGTGGACCTTTGAAAAGTGCAGCTCCACCTCACTGTAACTGACTGAGGTATCGACCGCGAATTCAGTCACAAACCCTCCTATGATATGATTGAGCCAATGATCAATAGTGTGGGTGATCTTATCCTCAGAGACTTCTAGCTTCTGCACTAACTCCGAGGTCCAGACAATAGGACCTGTTAGGCCCCTATACCAATAGGTGTCATATGTCATGATTGACTTGATGAGCTATGTAATATGTTCATACCTTTTCTTGGTGCAAAGGTTTTCCATATTTTCAAAAAATCAAAAAATTTAAAAAATGTAAAGACGGTATACCCTAAAAGGAAAATCAAACGGTAAAAAGTATAAACATGGTCAAAAAAGGAAAGAAAATGAACCCCAAACAAAAAGAAAGACCAGGAAAGTGTGCAAGTCTAAATGCCACTACTTTTTACTTTTGTGTAATAAACAATTGTGTGCAACTTGTTACTTATGCCACAATTTATGAATAGTCAAACTGTTTAAACTTGGCTAATTCATTTTTCAATTTCATGTTGTAGAAATAGAGAATAAATATCTGACCAAACAGTTTAATCTTGGTAGGTAAGTAGATAGGTGGAGTGAATAAAAGGAGCTCAACAATTTAATTTGAGCCCTTGGATGTAATAAGTGTAGATTTAAATAGATATCATTATGTAAAATAAAAGAAAGTTGAAGAGGGTTTACTAGTTTAAGTGCACCCTAATAAAGGAGAAAAAATGCTAGGTTAAAGTAGGTAGGGTAGGTAGTTGATGTTGCAGAATCATATGTGATGAATAATGTCTTTAAATGTGTTAATCTTTCATTTTCATCATAAGGTCAAGGCATACACTACATTGAAGACATCTCAAACAAAGCAAAGTCAGAATAATTAACTCCCATTCTCATTTCCTTTAATCATTCACTAATTTCCCCTAATTACTAAGGTATATGCTAAATTGGAGGGGCTCAGAGCATTTCTCTGACTTCTAGAGGGACTGGACCCTCGGCCCAATAATTTAAAAAGTCTAAGTACTTAAAACTATCCATAAATCATTCATTCAACTTCATAAGTCTTTTCCTAAGTAGAATCCCATTTTACTTAGGAAAAATACACAATATCAAATAAAAACCCCTTTTTCACTTAAGCCTAAGTTAAATGCACAATCCTAATGTTTTTAATTGGCACTCTTCATTACATTACCATATTAATTTCTAATTTATATTATATAACTCCTGCACAATCTTACCCTTTTCCCGTATTATTTAAATATATAAAAAGTCCCCAAATTACTATATATCCTACCCCCTTTGGTTAATTATAACCATAAATACATGTTAAACAGGATTAACTAGTTAACTCATAACTAGTTAACAGCTTAAGACCCCCGCTGCATTAATCTGGATTAATTAACCCTCACGGTTAATTAAGAACCCCCCAACCAATCATATCACCCCCGATACAATTAAATAAACCTTAATTGTGTTGGGCCTGCCGTTGTTAAACTTCACCGCTTCGCACCTCTCGTCAACCATCCGATCGCGCCTCCCTCATCCAATGGTTATTATCCATATCATGCACCCATTGGTGACTGTGCATTAACGCGCGATAACCAAGCGGTTTTCACACAGTGCCTCCTCCACACTTCAAGCAACCTACGGAATCACTGGTCTGAGGCTAATTACCGCCCATCCCCAAAAGTAGTGCGATACGAAACCGCTTACCATTGTTCCATATACGACAAAACATCATTTCATTCCCCGCGCACGTCATCCTCCCAAAAAACAAAAAACCCCCACCAACCTTGACTTTGTTAATAAAACCAACAAATGTCATTTTCATTGTTTCGTACTGCAAACCTATGCTCCCATGCAAAGAACGTCGAAGTCAATTGTCTGAGATTCCCAACCGCCACCTTGCTAAGAAACTTGCAGCCGACGTAGCCCGGAACCTGTTAGCCACCACTAGCACTTGTCATTACACTTTTCATTCCCCAAATACAGGTATTTATCTAATTTCCGCTGAAACCCTACAAGTTTTGTTTTTACACTGTAAATTCCACAGAGAAAAGCCAAATTTAGTACAAATTCAGTCTTTGTTTCACCATATAAGTTCCCACACCTGTTGTTTTTTCCATTTCTCAGAGAAAACCTAAATTCCTTTTCTGAATCCACAAGAAATAGAAATGGAAACCCCTATTGTTTGGAATGTCACACCTGTTAATACTCCTCATAAGGACCTAGACTATCTCCCTCTTGCAGATAAAGACTTCTAGATAAAGAACCTAGCCATTGATAAGAATCACCTTAAGGTCTTTTTCGAAGCCAAAGACAACTACCTAAATGGCTCAGATATCCTAGGACTATGGGAATCCAACCTTCCCATGTATTTTCTCCCCTCGGTCCATGTTTTCCCTGATCTAATTCATCAATGCCATGCAAACTATGACCCCAACTGCAGAGCTGTTATGTCCCCAAGTCAAACAATCCTCTTTCCCATAACTGCTGAATCCATTAATGAAATGCTGCAATTTCCCCCTGGTCAAGCCCTGACTCCCCTTTATATGGGCTATTTACTTGATAAATCAAGTGAATTATCCCAATCAGAACTTGTTCACATCTATCAGACCTTCATGTTAGAAAAACATTAGCCGAAAGACCCACCTCCTTATGGACAGACCTTCTTCACAGATATGGGAAGACTTATAGTGGATATGATATCTTTAGTAATTGGATTTAACACTAGTGAATATTTTGATGAGGTAACCTAGTGTTATTGTCAACGTTTACTCCTGGACAACCCCCTACTGTCAAGTATGATTATGCCTCCTATATTACTAATAAAATTCATGACCAATTCCTGAGACTGGAAAATGAGGGACTCTTCAAATATACCAACTTCATCTATTATCTTATGTTGTATTATCAGTCAGAGAACTTCCTTTTCCCTATCAAAAAAATTGACACTAAAGGAAATCCAAGATCTGTCATTTTCTGGAGTCCTATTTTCCATAAATCCCTTAATACCCATTACGTCTACAATGAATTCATTGATCTATTTGTCTATCCAGCAACCACCTTGTTGACAAGACTTTCCCCTCCTAGGATTAGTGGTTATATAAAGAAGATCCTTCAAATTTCAAAGCAGTATAGAATAGGTGATTGGTATCTTTAAAAGAACCATACAGAAATCAGGATATATGGGTGTGAACTCTTCCCTTTTAAGCTACCAAAGTATGTTCCAATGAGACTGTTTGCCTTGGAATACTTCAGGCAAATGATAAATTCAGACCTGGTCCATTTTTATAATGCTAAGAAGAAAGCTCAGCTTAGAATAAAGAATCAGTTAGGCCCTTTTGTCTGTAACACTAGGGAGGCCTGGAGGGAAGCTGAAGTAATTTTAGAAGATCATATTAAGTTAAAAAAGAGTTTTGGGTGGATACCATCTGATCCTAACTGCTTTATCTATGATAGAAGAATGGAGAACAAATTTTCACCATACATTCACCATAGGATCCTAGAGATTGAACAGTTTGCAAATATGGATGAATGGAGGGAAGGGACCCTAGTAGAAAATGATAGTGAAAAGGTCAATATTGAGAATGTTATGAGAGATATTGAGAAAACACTTGACCTGGATTCTTTTGGGCAGGTACAAAGGTCAGAAATTGGTGCCTCTATAGCTAGAACCTCTCAGCAACCTTCACAGGAAACCAGCACACTAGCCACAGGAACATCCAAAGGCAAGGAACCAAAGACTAGCATTCAAGCTACAGAGAAATCCATAATGTCAAAGCAGCCTGAAACTTCCAAAGAACAGGCCCAAATACATACTCCTCCCACTCAGGGAAATGTGGGAGAACCTCCATTTTTGAAAACCCGTCTAAATGAGGAAAGAAACAAAAAGAGAGACAAGGAAATAGCTACCCATGCCAGTGGACCTTCAGGACAGCCTGATGCCAAAAGGCAAAGACTAAACCCCCTCTCAGAAGAAAAATTTGTTGAAGGGACTACAGATAGTCAGAGGAGAGAAGGAGTGGATAGCCAGCAAACGTTTCTAGTGGGAGGAACATCCACTAGCTCACAGAGACAAGAGCTAGAAAGACAACAAAGTGCAGAGGTATAATTTTTCAGGCCACTAGGGAAAGATGCCTCAGATATCAAGAAAAAATTTACAGAAATAAAATCTAGGAACGATCCATTGAGGCTTCAAGTTTATAATCAATATTTGAAAATGGCCCCCACCAATCAACAAAGATTGATGTCAGCCTATGACATCAAAGAAGGAAAAATGATAATGAGCTATTTCAAGCCAAAAGTGCAACATCCTCAATCAGCAGCAGATTACCTCAGAACAAATTTTGAAGTCATGGAAAAGGATATTCATTGTTTGGATCAGATTGAATTGCACAAAAAAACTAGAGAAATGATTTATTCCACCTTGACAGGCAAGGCTATGATGACCCAAAGGTTTGAAAGTTCTTTGAATAACACAGCTGCCCAACTACAATTGGAGAATGCCTCCTCCCAGGCTAAAGACAACAGAATAAAGTCTTTATAAGAAATAACTATTGGATTGGGACATGATCCCAAAGATGTGAAGGCTATAGAAGCCTTAATAAAAAATAAAGATGAAGACATAGTTGCCTTAAGAAAGCAGCTAAAACTACCTCCTTCAAGACATCCACAGACTGCTGAGGTGATAAAACAAAGGTCTAAAGAAGAGATGATGGAATTACTCTTAAAACTCAATGAAAGACTAAATGAGACTGAGCAAGCACTTGAAAAGTCATTGAAGGACAAGCAGGGAGAGTCGACCTCTGAGCCTCCTAATGTGATACCAATAGTCTCAATAGCAGTCCCTTCTACACTTGGGATAGCTCTAGCACCAAACATCCCAGAAGCCACAGCAGAGGTGGTCACAGGTACAACAACAACAGCAACAGCAGGAACAACACAGGGCAGCACTGCCAATTTGAGCATAGAGGAACTAATAAAATCAATGGAGGACATGAAACTACAAGTTTCAGAGTTAAATAAGGTGAAAGAACAGCATGCCAACCTAGAACAGAGGTATGATCTTTCAAAAATAAATGTTGCAGAAAAGTCAAGAGATATTAAAGGATTAGAAAACAAAGTGAAATCATTAGAAAAGGACCTTAAATTTGACAAGCCTCTGGCAGAAATTAAGAAAATTCTTTGGGCCAACATCACTCAGTAAATAAATGATGTTTGGCCATCAATCTAAATAATTTTTGAACAAATTGATTTAGTAAAGAAAGCTCAAGAAGAAATTTAGAGGACCAGGGCAGAATTAGGAACAATGCCTGAGGAAGCCAACAGGTTCATCAATTTTTTGAACAATAAGAATAAGTACCAGCTTGAAGAGCTCGACATTGAAGATAGGACAGGTACCATCCTAGAAATCAAAAGGGTACTAACAAAAAGGACTGTCATGCAAAACTTAGAAACAAGATGCTATGACATGCAGGCAGAGATCAATGCTTTTATGGAGAAATTTTCTATTTTGTAGAGCAAAGGGATACCAATTCCTTTAGTGATTAATGACAAATTGATGAGGCATATAGACTATGTAGATAAATTGAATCAATATGCAAGCAATCAAGCAAGTTCATCAACAAGTGCATCAGGAATATAAGCACTCCCTACAGGTAGAGTTCTCTATGACAGTCTAGAGAATCTGTTCTATGTAGAGCATGAACTAAAGAACTTGTTCCCAATTCAGCCTACCTTCTTCAGGTATATAGAAATAGATGAAACCCTTAGAAAGCTTAAAAAAACAAGAATACCACAGCCAAAATGGTGCGAAGAAATGTTAGAAATTTTGTAATTTATATCTGGTAAAAGGTAAATTTTGAGTTTTACTACAATTAAATATAGTGAAGAGGGTAAACAGGGATCAAACAGGTAAAGAGTATCAGAGCAGGTTGAAGTGTATCAGTAAAGAAGATGAAAACAGAGCAGCCAGCACAGAATTACATCAAGGACAACAAGAGGCCAAATCATAGGGCCTAACTCCAGCACACTCTCAAGAATAGGGACAACAAACCATTCGGTTGCCTTTATCTGTCATCTACGAAGTCATCTGGCCCTATTTTCTTGTAAAATATGATTAGTCATCCTAGAATATATCTCACTTTGTTATGAGATATTTTATTGTAAAATTTTGTATAAATACTCCCTCATTTAGAGTATTGAGGGTGGATTCTTAGACATTGCTGTAAAACTGATTATTTTGGAATAAAAAGTGTTGTTGGACAAATTTTTCATGGCTAGCTGGATGAAGGATTGATGTAAAGGACTTTTCACAGGATTCATGTGTTGAACATCAAACAAACAAATATCTTATATCTCATGTGTTAATGTTTTCTGGTTTATTAATCAATTATGTTCCATATCTGAATATTAAAATGAAAAAGAATAATTTAGAAAGTGCTTGAGTGCAATCTGTCTTCAATCGTTTTTATTCTCAATGTTTTCTTCTAGACTAGCATAAACAGTGAATTCTTAATTGCTCATGTTTCCTAGTTTATTCATGTTAATCATTTAGTAAAGAATTCTTAATTGATCTTTATAGGTGATTAGTCAAGTTCCATTCTCTTAAAAAATGTTGAAGGATTTTTAATTTCCCTTTAGCCCTTTTAAGTCCATTCCATCTTTTAAAGTCTCTATTTGCTCCATGTTCAACTATCTTGCCCTGTGAAGCCATCCTTTATTGAGAAACCAAATCTAGTTGAGCCCAATGGACTAAACTATTCAGTTCTACCCCTCTGCTATTGAATTTCACCAACAAATTAAAACAAAATCCCAAGCTCTAATAACTAGCCTAAAACCTTATAAAATGAAGATAAAAATTAAAGAGAGAGCCCTCTCTGGATACAGATTGGCTAGATTCTGTATCTAAAAGATTGGTTTGTAGTTACCTCGGACCTCTTTCCTCTTCTTACAACTTCTGGGAAAATCTGAGTGATAACAGGACCATCAAGCCTCAACCTTCCTTGGCTATCCACTCGTATAACTCAACTGGAAAGGAACATAAACATATCTCATGGATTTTAGTATCAAGATTCCTGTCTAGCCACTGTTCCTTCATCAGCCATGGATTTATGTTCTCTTGCACCGTGAATTCGTGGATATTCCTATCCAACCAGCCTTCGATCTCTTTCTTAGTTGGATTCCAATAATACGACATCACATATCTCTCATGCATATTCCTAGTCTCTCCAATGGAACCATTTGTTAGCTTTGTGGGCCCTGACCTAGGTTTAGTGTTAGTCAGCCAAACAAATCCCTAGACTACTAGCCCTTTCGGCATCAGCCCACAGAGCACGGACTGAGGTCTCTCCTGAAGCAGTATAGGGGGATGGTGGAACCAAGTTTCCTCACCCTGAGATGGTTGTTATGTCGGTTTATACCCCCTGTCCCTACTTTCGCATAGGACGCTACGCCCTAGGGCTTATCAATCTACCCTCTATCCTGCCCTTTAGTACCTTCGCGAAGGTGTACGATTGATCTTCACGCAGCCCTAACCAGTGGTTCAGGTAGTTTCACGCTCCTATAATGATGTATTGTGTAGGTTCTCAAGTTATCTCAAGTGTTTTACTTATTCTACCAATCGATTACAGTTATTGTCACATAAACTGATATTATTACTTGCATTCAATTAACAGATATAATCACATACATTCGCGCATCAAATAACCATTGTAATATAAATCCAGATCGTAATGTGATATAATCAAATGCATTAACAGAGACTAAATACAGTAATTGCATAATACTTCTCTTTATTGATATCTCCAGTTTAATACAGACTCTATCCACACTGTGCACACAACTGCAGGGGTTCGTGTACTCGGCTGTAGACTTCTACCCTAGTCCTCTGCGCACTCAGCTGTAGAGCCTCTACTTACACTAAGAACTAAAAACACTTAGAATTCTCCACTCTACTTTGCTACTAACTCTTAACTTCTTAGAGCTTACTTACTTAGCTCCTTTTTATACAATCCCATGGTCTGCGGACCATGGATAGATCTTGTTAAACACACACATGGCAGAAAGCATATGAAAGATAAAACATGAGAGTACATTTTTTCTTAGCAAATAATATACATTTATAGTACATTGTGTGACCGTTGGGTTCCACATCCCAAGGTCTCTTGGACTTCCTTAGTCTATTCAGCTTCCACACTAAACCATAGAGGATTAGGTGTCCAACATTCCCCCCTAAATCTGAAGGGTTATGTATGAGTCCAAGAAGAGAGCTATAATACAAAATGTGCAAAAGATGCATGGAAGCACTAGGCTGAATGTGCTCTATGAAATGTTGGTATAAAGGGTGGTGGTTTAAGGATGACTACCAACACTGGAATTCTTAGTGCATTTCCTAGAACTCTTCCAAAACTGGCAAGAAGATGAAGTCTTCTGCTAGAGGAAGTGCTCCTATTGTTTTGAAGAGGGAAACCTTCAACCATGAAAGGGAGGTATCACCCCGCATAAAGGGGAGAACTTCAACCTGAAAAGGGAAGTCTCAACCTGTGATGGTTTAAGGATGACCAACAACTCTAGAATTCTTAATGCAATTCTTGGAACTCTTCCAAAACTGGCAAGAAGCTGAAGTCTTCTACTAGAGGAAGTGTCCCCAATTCTATTTCTGGAACTCTTCTGAAACTAGCAAGAAGCTGAAGTCTTTTACTAGAGGAAGTGTTTTGAATTACCAACTGAAGGCATGCTCAGGGGCATCTTTGTATTTGGCTACAACTCTAAAACTGGTGTGACAAGTTGTGGCTCAGGCTCGCTTGATGTGGCTTTGAAGCTTATAGATGACCATCATTTTCCCCCTGTCAGATACAAGGTGAGATGATGGAGAAAACTCAACTGCAAGACTATTCAATACTCTTGAACAAGTTCTAAAATGTGACTGAAATATCTTCTTGGTTGTTGATGCCCATTTCCAAGAAGTGATCCATCCAAGATGAATCTTTGTTCTTGTAGGAGGTTTGTTTCTAAAGCATCTGTTTGAAGAATGATTGGTTTTATGACAGTGCTTACATGGATGAAGATCAAAATAGTGATCTTTCAGATGGCCAACTCAGTCACAGTGTTGGCATTTCACAATCTGTTGTGGTTGCTGTGGAAGAGAACCGGAATCTGAAACAACTGAAGGTGAACTATCATGAGGAGCATGTGAAGATGAACCGTCGTGAAAAAATCTAGCACTTTGAAATTGAATGGGCTTTGAGTAGTCTGGAATGTGAAAGGACACGTCCTTATCATATCCAAGACCAGTTGTGTGCTTCTTGTAGACAAGCTCTTCCCAACGTCTGATGATGGGCTTGGAAAGTGCAAACTGAATTTTTGCATCTGTATGTACAACTGCTGCTTTATTTTGCACTAGATCTGAATGAACTTCAACAATATTGACTTGTTGTTTATGGGAATCTGTTTCATTGTTCTGAACAAAAATAGGTTCAGAATGACGACTCGAATGTTTTAATTCTACTTGCTATAGCTGAGATTCAAGCTGCAAAAATTCAATCTTCTCTTGTGCATTTTGTAGACAAGTTCGAATATTAGAGATACCATTTTTGCTAATTTTTACCATATCATGAACAGTGGAATGAATGAGGTTATTCAAAAACTCTAATGCATCATCAATTTTAGCCATTTTTCTCAACAAATAAAACTTACACTTCAAACACTAATCACAACTATGAACCAAGAATCAACACCCACTCATGATACAATGTCATTACAGTTGGATTATACAACATATTGCAATTGTCTTCTCTAACATACATATCTTTGTGAAGAAGAATATGCAACAACAATCCCTGCTAATATATAAATTATACAAACCTCAATTAATATATTGGTGACCCCGCGTTGCTTCTTCAAAGTGCTCCTCTTTTTGTGCTAAGGGGACCCCTCTAACTAGTTGTTATTAATTAGGGACAGCTACAGCCTGTAAGTGCCCCCTTCCCTTGTAAAACCTCTGCAATGAATCGTGGATATTTCTTAGAGAAATGCACCCTCTAAGCCAAGGAGAATCTGCGCACACTTAATTATTCTTCTCAAGCTTTCATTCAGTAATTGTTGTGGACTATACACCCTCAGTTTAGCCTCCAATAGCCCTTTCCACAATGCAATTCAACCCTTATTTCACCGCAGGAATTTTAGATACCAATAGAAGGAGAAATGTGCCCCATTATCTCTGGAACTTCACTCTTAAAATCTGCAATTACAAATTTATCTCATGGCACAATTATTTATGGGAAATTCAAGAGATTAGTACCTCAGTGAGTTGCAAATTCTCACAAATCTGCATCTATGTCATTTTTTTTTCTTCCACGACAATGCACCCAATGGCTAAACCTGGATGATCCCGCTCTAATCCAGCTAATCAATTTCAAGGATGCATTTGTGTTCTAGATCGAATATCATCACCGTCCTCATCAAAATCTAGATTTTACTGCATTGATGACTTAACTCGAAACGGTCTGCTGGCTATGCATGCCTCAGAAAGGAAGAGCATTAACAACAACATTCATATGACTATCAAGTGGTAATAAAGGGTATTAAATAGCCAGCGTTATATGGAGAGTATTAAGATAGCAATGGTTATGAAATAAGTGGTAATACAAAAATTGTGTATTAACCAGACAATGATGGTAGCCAATGGTGAGTGCCCGTATATATATCCTCCTCTCCTGAACCATACAAGAGCGCACACACCATTGAAAGAGAAACTGGATAAAGTAAATATAATTTTCTGAAAGATTGCCAAAGGTAAATGTACTTATGCTTTAAACGATGATATTGCATACATTCTTAACATCATCAGATTACAAATTCCTTGGACAAATTTCTTATCACGAGACAGATTTGATGTCTAGGAATATCCCCTAAATATCAAAATCCATTGCAGGCAAAGTAGTTATATTTACAAAGTTCATATCCATTCACATACGAATTCCAGTCAAGCAACCTTTCTCTTTAACTGCTCTGTGGATGTACTTGTCATCCTCTTAAACACAATTGCATGTCCTATACACTTATATTTCATTTCCTTAAATAGGCACATGCTAACCAAATTTATGTCCCTTAAACCAAGCTTGCATCATATATGTTAGCGTTAGTGAGACGTGGATGTTGTGCATCATTCGATTCTAATCAGATTGATCTGTAACACTTGAAGTGAATCATTTCTGCACTACTCCAGAAATGTGTTGTGAATGGTTTTGAGAAAATGATGTATAATGGCATTACAGATTGATAGTAAAATTCCACTAAACTTGAATGGTTAAGATGACGAGAGGATAGCTAACTTTGCGATCTTTTCCTTGCTTAAATTTAAATGTCACACACTATGAGAAATTAGTTTGTCTGCAGTGTAAATGCCTAGATGTTCCATACACTCTATTGACAGAAAACTTCACGTACCTCAAAAAGAATGGAAATATACGCATGTTGCAATCCTTTGCTGATATTATTATTACATGACATTGCAGAATACACATCCATCGATTGTTGTAGCCAGGATTGCCTTATCCATACCCTCCATGGCCACCTGGATCATCGTGCCCTTCAGGTCCTCCGAAGTCTCAATCCACATAGAGTCTCCCCACTGAGTTTGATAGTCTTTTAGATTTTGAGGGAGTCTGAGGTCATCACTGTAATAAGGGAAATGTGAAACCGTTGTAGCAATGTGAAACCCTTTGTCACGACACGTCCAGTTTCCACTTTGCCTCCTCTATTGTTTGTGGAGCAATACATCTAAAATATCTAGAGCTGAAATCCAAAATCAGGAAGAAATAACTAAACAATGGATAGTTCTTCAAAGATCTCCAAAGAACATTCCTTTTAAACGAAATAGAAGAAAAAAGTGATAGCGCTTTCACCAATTTTTTTTTTTTTGAAAATATTCAACGCATAGTTAAAGGCATATGCACTTATGCAGAAAGTAATTGATGTACAAAGAGCAGCGACAGGAGTAGCGTTTTGTATGCGTTCAGGCCAGTGGAAGCGTCAGAGCTACCAGGCTAGCTAGTCTGTATAGGATTCAGAATACCATAGGCAGAATAGGGAGTTACAAAGCAGAGGGAGCCAAAAATGGTACTGGAGAAATGACAGAGGTTGCAGCTAGAATTTAGCTGAGAAAATATTCATGAAATGCAGAAGTGATGGCAGAAATGACCTGCATAGAAAGGCCATAAAACAAATGGCTCAAAGTAAATATGGATGGCGGGAATACGCTTGCTCTGATACCATGTTAAACACACACATGGCAGAAAGCATATGAAAGATAAAACATGAGAGTACATTTTTTATTAACAAATGATATACATTTATAGTACATTGTGTGACCGTTGGGTTCCACATCCAAAGGTCTCTTGGACTTCCTTAGTCTATTCGGTTTCCACACTAACCCATGGAGGATTAGGTGTCCAACAGATCTTTACAGTTGACTTGACACTTTACAAAATAAGGGCAGACAACCCTTTATGACTCTTAACACCTTCGCGCTCCACGACCACAAAATACAAAGACTTTACAACTTTATTACAAAATTTTCCCAAAACATGGGATTTTAGCCCCAAAACTGCTCTTAGGGGAACCCGTTCTCAAGAACAAGGTACTCTTCAATCAGATCTATTCTAGCATTGTCAACATAGATGGGATGGAAGATATATTAGATGGATGTGAAGACAACATTCTTCAATGATATGATTGAGGAAGAGGTGTATATTGAGCAGTCAGAAGGATTTCAAACCTTCGACAGAGAGTTGCTTGTGTGAAAACTCAAGCGAGTGATGTATGGACTAAAAAAGTGTTCCATGATTGGTACACCAGAATTGACATCTATTTCACTAGGTTAGGATTCACCAAATGTGAAGTAGATGCAAACCTTTACCATATTGTGGTTGAAGGTAAATTCTTGATTATGCATCAGTGTGTTGTCGGTTCAACCATACCCAAGAAGACCATGCACATGTTAGCAGACGAGTTGGATGAAGGAGCCGATCCAATGCACCGGCTGCAATGGAGGCAAGAGTTTGCTTCAGTAAGATGTCACCATGGGGTGCATGCACACCATCACGAACGACCAAGCTTGGAATCATCTCACCACCTTCACCATCACAAGCATGTCAAAGAGTTGATCTCATCACACCAGACCGAGTGTCAGTGATGTCTTTCAAGGCTTGCTCAAGCCATGTTGTTTCACATGAGTACATGTGCATTGTAATGTTGAGTCATGTCAAGTGTAAGTCAAGTGTCAATGGTTGGATGTAACAGTCATAGAGTAGGTGAAGAGTCGTGAGGGTAGTTGAACTATCACAAAGGGGAATGTCAAGGCTCACCCCACCCTTTGCTATAAATAGTCCATCATAACTCATTGTATAGGCTTTTGTTCAATCAAGATTCTACTAAGACTATCTTGAAGAAGGCCTGGACAGTATTGTAACACGCCTTGGCTTCTCCACTGCACAGAGCTAGTACATCTCTTTGGAGGTGCAGGTAGATGTGGCTGTAATGTTCCACTATTGGGGCTAGCAGGTTTACATGGATGAATTGTATGATTGAGATTTACACTTCTTTATATAATAAGAGCCAACACATTTTCATGCATATGTTGTTATTGTAGTTGGATTGCTCTGGTTGCCTTAATGATATATTTTGTTTAACTTACGTACTTGTGTATGAACTGATTCACATGCAATTATATGAATCTTGTTGTTAATGTGTTGTATATGTTGTTAATGTTGTCACCTTCTGTGTCGATTGCTCTGTCGAACATCAAATAGACCTTTCACATGAACCTTGTTGTAACAACTGTCGCACTAATCTCGAACTAATCCGTGAGTGTTGTATGTGTTATCTTACCTTGTATGATGTGACTACAACATCCGAGTGGAATACTCCGCCGGAAGCTGTGCATGTCCTTTTGTGTTGTGTGTTCCTATTCGATTTGGGACTAATCCCTTTCAACCTGGAACTCACCTTCCCCAACTTCTCCCTTCGAAGTATTAGAAACTCTCATACACCTTCCTTGACTCACTACATCAGTCACACCCTTTCTACTGATAGAGTTATCTTACTTTCCTCTGTGCGACATCGTGGTCAAGGCATTACCTTACGACCCACTGTTGAGACTCTGACACCAACTGGTCTGAGGTCTAATTGGGACTTCTTACTGGAGAGGTCCCTTTAACATGTTGGCAGGTCCAGCACCATCAACAGTCCTCTAGGGGTGTAATATTACCTTAAGGAGTTGAAAGTCATGGAAATGGCATTATCCACTGACTTATTCTTTGGTATTGGGACCACTTCCCAAACACTTTTTCTGACTATGGAATCATATTCCTCTACAATGGCATCAACCCACATTTTTTCTTCACTTCTTCCTCGAATGAGGATGGTTCTATCTAAACTAGCCCACTCATGAGAGCCATGGACCCAATGTACCAATCTGGTGACCTCCTCTTCCTGTGTTGTGATGTGGGTGCTCCCACATTCTCTCTAGCATCATGGAATACTCTATCAGCTTCCCTGGTGTGCTTCCTTCCTTCTTTGGATGTCTCTGCATGAGTGGGTGCCTCCACTCTGTGCTCCTCTTCTTGTGGCTGCTCCACAACATCACGAGGTGATTACTTTGGAGCCAAAAGCTCCTCATCTGCATGAAGTTGAATCTCCCTCTCAAGGAAACATCTCATGGCCTTCTCTTCATAGAACTTCACATCTCTACAGACAACTATCATCCTATGAGATGGAAGGTACACTCGATAGTTGTGAGGTGTATTAGTGTACCCCACAAATATTCCCAACTCTAATGTCAGATCTGTATTTTTCCTTACATCATTTGGAAACATGACAGTAAACCGATGAACCAAATATTCTGAAGTGTGACACATCTAGTTTCTTCCCTAAAAAAACTTCTCCTAGTGTACTCATCTTGAGAATCTGATGAGGACTCCTTTTCTACACATATACCATTGTTTTGCATGCTTCAACCCACAAGTGCAACAGTAGACCTTGGTCATGCAACATTACCCATTCAACTCCCACAATACTTTTGTTATTCCTCTAAACCACCCCATTTTTCTATGGGTTATGGGGTGCTATTAACAATCATCAAATGCATTATTTTGCAAAGAGGTTCTTAAATTCATTTGACACATATTCTCCACCATTTTTGCTCTTCAGATCGTTCACTTTCCTGCCAGTGCCTTTATCAATAAGTGCTTCAAATTCACAAAATTTGGAGAATGTATGGTCTTTCTTCTGCATGAAGAAAATACAATACTTACTTGAGAAATCATCTACCAATATAACATAATACCTGCGCTTAGTCATGGAGGCTATCAAGAAAGGTCCACACACATCTGAGTGAAATCTTTCAAGAATTCTTTTGCTCTACCTTCCTTTTCATGAAAGGTGGCTTTGTTGTAATTCCCTAGTGTACACCCTTTGCATGTATCTTGTTGCTCTAGTGCATCCTTGGGAAGTCTTGTAGAAATATGGTACATGATCTTCAAAGCTCCATGGTGCAAATGGCCAAGTATCCCATGTCATAATTCACTGATGTCTCGGCTCTGCACCTTCTCTACTTTCGTGCTCAAAGCAACACAATCTTCTACATTCAATTTTTAGAGGTTCTTCACCTGAACCCTGATCCGCTTCACTTGTCCCGTGGTGATGTGTCTAAGGAAATCCTTTCCTTTGCTAAATATCAAATCCTAACCATGGTCTTCCAATATAGAATCTGAAACTAAATTCTTCTTCAAACCTAGAACATGCATGACATATTTTAGTGTGAGAGGGGAGACAAACTCCCTCTGAAAAGTAACTATAGTGATTCTTGTCATGCTATACCTTCCATCATCTCCCATCTCGATGTGCATCTGGAGGTCCTTATCCTCCAAGTCACTGAAAAATTCTTTGTTGCTCGTCATATGCAATGATGCTTCACTATTCAGATACACCACACTACCCATCATCAATGTCACCATGCATGAAAATAGGGTGAAATCCAACTCGAATTATGAATATAGAGATTCACCTGCCACTCCTCTTGAGGGATTATTATCGACCTTCTTGTGTGGAAACTTTGTGGCATAGTGTCCCAACTCATGACAGTGAAAGCACTTGATTTTCAAAAAGTATTTCTTCTTTCCTAACTGGCCAGATTTGGCTTTGGATTGGGATTTCTTCTCTTTCCCTTTCTTTTCCTTTCCATCCAAGGTAGAGTTCTTCTCATCCTCAAACTTGGATGAGGTCTTATCTTTGGTGTTCTGCCTGAACTCTTGCTGTACCAAATTTGACCATAATTTGTCCCAATTTGGTAGCTTCTCCCTCCCATTGACCGAATCCTAGTAGTTGTGCTAGCTCTTGGGAAGGCCTAGAACTATTAGGCTTACCAGATTATCTTCTATAACCATAATACCAACACTCCCAATTTCATCATGTCATTGTGTGAACCGGCTTAGGTTCTATGGTATTGTGTTTCCCTTCTTCATTTTGATATCCCGAAGCTTATCTTTGAGTGCCAGCTTCCTGTGGTCACTACTGTTCTGGAACAAATATGTCAATGCCTGCCACATTGCATATAGAATTTCTTTCCCATGGATATTAGAGACAATATGGTCTCATACTCCCTCCAATATTATCTTCCTCACCTTAGCTACACTCTTCTATCAATCTATTAGATTTTGAGCATCAACTCATGTTCGTCTCTGGACACTATTATCAATGCATTCCTTCTGCCCATTGTCTTCCATGACTTCTTCCATGTGGTCCTTCCAAGCAATATAATTTGAGCTACTATTAAGGGCATACTTGAGCCTTAGACCAAAGAATTCCATCCTATTATATCTAAATAATAGATTTGCAAACTCGTTCCTCCTACAAAGAAAAATTTGAATTATCTTCCCTATTGCCAATCAAGATTTGATACCATGTAGAAATTAATTGTAGATTCAAAACTACTCATGTGATGTTCTAAAACACAAGATTCAAATCTACTCTACTCATTTGCGAAAATAAATTCACAATTGAGAATAAATATCAAAAACATGTGACATGAATTAACACACATACACAAGGATATATCTAGGGGAAAGTAACTACTCAAAACCCCTCCCTATCTATATTGCATTAGTCAGAAAAAAGAGAAGACATACAATGCTTTCTCAAGCCTGAGAAACATCTGCGCTAGTACAATCTATCTCACTGCTTCATAAGCTGCCTCTGGTCAATAATTAAATAAATTTCTTCTTTGTCAAGTCCCTATTTCCTTGTATTGTTTCCTTTCGAATTATCCCTTATTATTTAGGGAAATTCCTCATCCATAGCTACACAAGCCCTATATGCCCTTCATCGACTATATGCACTACTTGTACATCTTGGATAATTATACAACTAATATTACACTTCCCTTGAACTACAATCTCAATTGGGTAACTCACATTTCATGCATGCATTAGTTATGGCTGATTTATCAGTTAACTAGTTGAACAGTAAAGTTGTACCCCACTGCTAGACCTCCTACTAGTTCCTCCAACAGTTAGAACTAGTTTAACTGACTTCAACTCAATTTAACTGAATTAAATTTTTACAACTGAAACTAACTCAACGTAGGCTCCTAAACTTTAGGAATCACTTTACACAACTAAATTTATTCCCTCAACTCGAATTAACTAGGCCAACTAAGTGAAACCAAATTAACTCATTCAATGTATCCTATGATGTGGAATTACAATTTTATCCTAATTTAATTCAAAGGAAAAATAAACCAAGGTATTCTTGTTGAATTTTTAACAAATCCAGTGATAAATCTGGCACTAAAAAGGGAGCTAACCAAGTCACTAATTTAGGCACTAAAAGATGAGATAAATACCGTACTATTACTAGCACTATTTCTCACACAATTTTTGGATAGTCCTTTGAAGGAAAAATGGGAGCAAAAGAAGGAAACTAATCATATGGATTTGTTGTAGTGAATCTCAAACAAAAGGGTTCAGTTCGGGAGCACAATGAAGAATTTCAAATATTGAATATCAAGGTAACTTATATCCTAGAGGAGCATCTGATTGATGTTTTTATAGGGACTTTAAAGGATAACATCCAACATGAGGTTCACCTTTGGGAACATAAGTCATTGGAGAATGCATTCAAGGTGACAAGAAAAGTTGAAAGAAAAATTATGGCAATAAGGATATCTATCACTCACAACTAGAAAGATGCAAGTATTGTCACTCCTGGATTTCCACAACCTACAAGGTTGACATTGTAACAACTGGAGGAAAAAAGATAAAATGGGATTTTCTATAGTTGTGATAGAAAATACACTAAAGGTCATAAGTGTGGTGATAATAAGTTATTTTACATATATTGTGAAAAGGACGAAGAAAATAAATAAGAAACATCAAAAGAATAAGATATACACCAGGAACCAACCCTATGGGTTGAAAAACTAGAAACGAATCTAACCATATATTGTAATGCATTGGTGGGAATTACCACTCTTCAAAATCTTAATATAGAAGGTATATCAACAAGAGAAATGTAATAGTGTTGATTGTTTCAGGTAGTTCTCATAGTTTTTTTCATTGCAATATAACCAATGAATTGAATTTATTTCTATATCTAATACCAAAGTGTCATGATGGTTGAAAACGGAGGAACTATAAATTTCTTAGGGAAGTGCCATAATGTCAATCTAACCATGGTGGGATATGTATTGAATATACCAATGCTTGTCATTCCAATGGGTGGTGTGGATTTTGTATTAGGAGTCCAATGGTTAAAATCTATGGGACTAATAGCTTTTAATTTTCAATAACATTTCTTTACTTTTTTCTCAAAAGGAAAGGAAATTGAATTAAGGGGTATTGTAGGGAAACCTGGGAAGATAATTAGTTCAAGTGACATGACAAATATTTTGAACAAGGAACAATGAAGGGTAATTGCACAATTATGTTCACTAGATGTTCAAACATCTAATTCATCCATTTCTTTAGATCTCGAAAGAGTCCTTGACAAATATTCCAAGTCATTTGAGACTCCCAAAGGTCTCCCACATATCTGTGATCATGACCATGATATTCACTTGATTCAGGAAGTGGTCCTCCAAACATTGCATCTTATAAATATCCTTATTCCTAGAAGAGTGAAATTGAATATATGGTTGCAAAAATTCTAGAGGTGGGTATAATTCAACCTAGCCAAAGTTATTTCTCTTCTTAGATAATATTGGTGCACAAGAAGGATGAATCATCACGTATGTGTTTGAATCATAGAGAGACCAACAACCTCACTATTAAAGATAAGTTTCCCATTCCTGTCATTGATGAATTGTTGGATGAACTACATGGATAAATTTACTTCATGAAGATAGATCTTCATTTAGGATATCATCAAAATAGAATTAAGATAGAAGACATTTTGAAAACAACATTTAGAACTCATGAAGGTTGTTACGAATCTTTGGTCATGCCTTTTGGCCTTACTAATGCACCTTCCACATTTCAAGTTTTGAGTAATTCCACTTTCAAACCCTTCCATAAAAAAATTTTGTTAGTACTTTTTGATGATATACTAATCTATAGCAAGTCTTGGAAACATCATGTTCAACATGTTGACAAGTTTCTCAAACTATTGGAGGAGAAACAATTATATGCAAAATCCTCCAAATGTTTCTTTGGGTACAGGAAGTGGAATATTTGGGTCACATTATATCCCACAACCATAAGGCATCTTCGAGGGTTTCTCAGGTTAACAGAGTATTATTGCAAGTTTTTTAAGAATTATGGGAAGATAGAAACACCTTTAACAAAATCATTGAAGAAAGATGCATTTTTTTGGACTCTAGAAGAAACTAAGGCCTTTGAACATCTTAAAGAGGCAATGTTTGAAGCTCTGATACGTGACTTCAAAAAAGAATTTATTGTCGAATGTGATGCCTCAAAAAATGGAATTGGTGCTATTTTAATGCAGGAAGGAAGACTCGTTGCTTTTGAAAGTCGTCAAATCAAGGGAAATTATTTATAGAAACTTATTTATGAGAAGAAATTGTTGAAAATACTACATGCACTGAATAAATGGCACCCTTACCTAATGGGAAGAGACTTGAAGGTAAAAATAGATCATGATAGTCTTAAATACTTCTTGGAACAAATATATCTTCATAAGAGTAGCAAAAATGGGTCACAAAGATGTTGGGTTATGAATTTTAAATCATCTACAAAAAAGGGCAACAAAATGTTGTTGCATATGCACTCTCAAGAAGTGATGAGGATGTGGAAGCATTGCTTTGTTCCATTTCTATTATCCAACTTGTTTGGATAACATAAGCAAGGGATGAATGGAAGAATGATGAAGAAGTATAGACACTCATTCAAAAGTTATACCAAGATCCCAGTGCGTATGATTCATTTATTTGGAAAATTGATTCACTTTGGTACAAAGATCGCTTATATCTATGTGAGAAATCCCAACTTAAACAAAAGGTTCTTTTGGAATTGCACACCTCTCCTCTAGGAGGGTATTTAATATTTTTTAAAACTTACCATAGGGACAAGAAGGAATTTTTTTGGGATGGAATTAAATCTAATATTCAAAATTTTCTCGTGGAATGTTTGGTTTGCCAACAAAATAATTTTGATACAATTAAGACCTTAGGTCTTTTACAACCATCAGTCATTCCAATTGAGCATTGGAAAGAGGTCTCAATGGATTTTATCATAGGTTTACCCAATTCTAAAGTAAAGAGTGTCATCATGGTGGAAGTTGATAGACATATCAAGTATGCACATTTTTGTGCAATGTCTCATCCGTTCAAAGCTAGTACAGTTGCTATTGCATTTGTGGAAACAATTCAAAAACTACATGGAAACCGAAAGATTATTGTAAGTGATAGAGATCCCATTTTCCTTGGAAATTTTTGGACAATTATTTTCTTTTATTGGTACTCGATTAGCTCAGAGCTCATCTTTTCATCCTCAATCTAATGGGAAAACTGAGATAGTGAGAAAATTTTTGGAAGGATATCTTCATTTCATTATATCTGAAAAGAATGGTGGTATAACACTTCCTTCCATACTGTAGTAAAAAGGATCCCATTTATGGTGCTTTATGGATATCATACACTTTCCATCACATTGTGTTTAAGAGAGAATTATAAGGTTCAAGCAGTGGAATATAACATCAAGCATCAACAACAAGGTCTCAAACTATTAAAGGATAATTTGAGTCTGACACAAAATCAAATAAACCAAAAGGTGGATCATCGTCATAGAGAAATAAGTTTTGATGTGGGAGATTTAGTATTTTTATGACTACAACCATACAAACAAATGTTCATCAATAAAGCTAAGAAGGATAATAGATTATCACCCAAGTAATATGGCCCTTACAAGGTGTTGCAAAATATTGATACTATGGCATACAAATTGGAGTTTCCTACACCTTGGTGAGTACACCTAGTTTTCCATGTTTCATGCTTAAAGAAAGTTATCAGTGACAAGCTCCCAGTTCAAACAATGTTGCTAGAACTTGATGAAGAAGTTAAAATAATGTTGGAGCCTAAAGAAGTCATTGAAAAAAGAATCCAACAACTATGAAATAGATCAATTTTAAAGTATCTCATTACATGGAAGAACTTACTATTGAAGTCTCCACATGGGAGGATGAATATTTTATTCAAAAACATCCAACACTACCCAAGCATTGAGGACAACAACTTTTTGAAGGAGAGGGGCATGCTAGGTCCCTATAATAATAGTGTAGCCCCCATATTGTTATTTTTGTACCCTATAGAAGCCCACTATCATTAGTTTTGTGCCTTTACATTATTATTGTTATATAGGCCCTAATTATATTTTGACCCCGTAGACTCCTATATTTACCAAGGAGGCCTTTTCATTTAAATAATCTAAGAATTGTCCATTTATGTGATGTAAAATGAGGTTCCCCCCTCAAAGAGGATTATTTTCAAGTTGTTGATATATCTTTTCTTCTATTTTTATGATTTGGTTAAATAAGAAAAATTGTCGATGACATAACAAATTCGTTGCAAAAAATCAGTTGTTGTTGATCTATCAATGCTAATTGTTCCATCATTCATTGAAATCTTATGCTCAGTGATGTTGATAGAGTGACTCCAACTTCTTTTAATATTCTGAGGACCCATTTCATTAACATATGTATGATTTTGGCAATTGACTAACCGTCGTTATAATCCATCATGAGACACCACAAAAATCCTACATCCATTGATCTTCTAATGAAATATTTCATTGAAACATGTATGATTTTGGAAGTAGATCAACCACCCCTATCATTGATCGTGAAACACCAAAAGAATGCCCTTTTTTCAATTTACCAAAATTTGATAGACATCAAAATTATGAAAAATTTGGAAAACTTCGATAATGAAACTATACAATGTGTCATGTTTAGTAAAACCTCCTTTTGTCCTTATAACAACAAAACTTCGTGGGAATAGCAACAAAAGGCCATTGAAAATTAGCTCAATCTTTATTAGTGAATAATAAGGAAAACATTAATACAATAATAGAAATGTAATAATTCAATATTCCAATATTAACAAGACATGGATATATTTTCATGCAACTTGTCCATGAACACACTTAATAGTCGTAGACACACACATTTGTTGATACCCTTAAGATTGTTGGTATGAAGATAAAGACTTTCAAGCTTAATTAAAATGACAACTACCTCAAGTATGTTTCTTGTTAACGTGTTTGAATAAAAAATTAGAAGGGTCAACTTGCCTAATTTTTTATTGCCTTTAAGGATACTATCAAGTAGCATGTTTGAAGCAAGAAATTGTAAAAAGGAGAAGAGCAGTTTCCTAGAGATAGAGGAATTTTAGCCCAACATGTTTTCGAATATAGATAAAGGATTCTAAGTTCTATAGAATGTCAAATTGAACTAGAAATATTCCACTTTATTTTTTTATAGAGAAAACAATACTTGATGACTAAGTGTAATTTCCTAGAGTTTGAAGGATGTGACCAACAATATTGTTAAAATAAATGTCCAATACTTAGAGAGAGGTGCATTTTCTAAAAGAAGTCCAATACTTCAATTCATAAGACTAATGAATAAGGAGAGATATTCTAACTTGAATAGATGGCCCAATTATCTTATTCTAGTCTTTGTTGAATATTTTTTGAAAGAATGATTGGTTATTATAAATACCACCTTGAAGGTTATTATAACCAACACTTAAAACTTGTAATGATTGAAAAGATGCATAATGTTTAGGAAGTTGGCCTATCAATTTATTTTCCCTTAAATATAGTGCTAGAAGTTTGGTGCAATTGGCGAAAGATGATGAAAGATTCCTGGAAAAATTGTTGGAATGAGTAGAGAAAACCTACAATAAAATTGGAAAGAATATGTTTAGGGGTCCACTAAATTTATTCTCATACATCTTGACATGACTTAACCATGCACAATTCTGTAAATATGTGGGAATCTTTCCATTCAACAAGTTTTTGGATAAATCTAACATTGATATATAGACACATTTGCCAATATTCTCAGGGATTTTTCCACTAATCTTGTTGTCGAACAACAACAAATCCGGCATCATTATGCAATTCCCTAGATATGCGAGAATCCTTCCAGTCAAGTTGTTGGATGACAGTTGTAGGTTCAATAAGTTCTGCAGCGAGCCCAATTCTCCTATAATTCTTCCACTCAAGTTGTTGGATTACAAATCCAAACTCTCTAATTTCTGTAGCAAGCCAAATTATCCTAGAATTATTCCATTCAATTTGTTGGGTGACAAATCCAACCTCTATAAGTTCTACAGTGAGTCCAATTCTCATGGAATTCTTCCACTCAAGTTGTTGCATAACAAATGTAGTGTCCATAAGTTTTGCAAGGAGCCAATTCTCCTGGAATTCTTCCACTCAAATTGTTGGATGACAAATGAAAACTCTCTAATTTTTGTAGTGAGCCCAATTCTCTTGGAATTATTCCACTCAAGTTGTTGGATGACAAATCCAGCCTCTCTAAGTTCTGCAACGAGCCCAATTCTCTTGGAATTCTTCCACTCAAGTTGTTCGAATGTAGATCCAGTTGTTGTAATTTTTGCAGTGAGCCCAATTCCACTGCAATTATTCCAATCAAATGGTTTCCACCTAGATATAGGTGCTCTAGGTTCTGTAGCAAGCTGAATTCCACCAGAATTATTCCGCTCAAGGAGTTGGAATAAAAAGAAAGATACAATAGTTGTGTACAACTTCCCAAAGCTGGAGGGATGTGACCAATCAACTTGTTCTCGTAAATGACCAATTCTTGTAGGGATGTGCAATTTCTCAGAGCAGTTCGGATACTTCCAGTGAGAGAATTCTAGGATAAATCGAGATATTTCAACTTGACTAGATGACCCAATTCCATTGTTATAGTCCTAGTCAAATCATTTTCTAAAATATCCAAATTTTGCAGTACGGAGAGGCTGCCAATAGATGGAGATAGAGTACCGTTCAGACGATTGTTGTTGATATTAAGCATTTCCAGTGCTTTGAGCTGTCGAAACTCAGGCGGAATTCTTCCACTGAAAAGATTATATGAAAGATCCAACGTACGCAATAAGGAAAGGTTGCCCAAAGTTGGCAAAAGAGTACCCTTAAAATATCACCAAGGAAGTAATAGGGAAATAACTCTATTAGTGTTGTTCTGACAAGAAACACCATTCCACGAGAATACCTTTGTTGAATTCTCAGTTGTCCAGTTGGACAGCCATCCTCCTGGATCCGATGCGATGGCCTTCTTGAACGACAGAATCAAGAACAAGAAGAGAAGAAGAAGCAAGAAGAAGAAGAGGGGAAAAGCGCAATAACATAAGAAAAAATGGAGAAACAAGCTAAAGAGAAAGAATAAAATCGACCCCCAGTGGAGGAGGAGAGCGGAAAGATTCATGACAAGGAGCTTGCTCAGCAAATTGAAGAGTTGATAGATATTATAGATATGGAAGAGGGACTAGAGCCACAAAATCAAGATATTGACTTGAAGCCAAGTACACAATAGGTCACTGTTCAATCTCTGCCACCACCAGCAATAGAGTTAGCTCCAATCGAGGAAGAGGAATTTTCTCCTCTTGATGACAATCTGGTTATGGACATGTACAATCTATCATGCAACGAACTCATAACAATATTGTACAAGAACATAAGAAGCATTTTCTGGTTGACCTCTTATCACTTGCATTCATTAAAGAAAAGGTGATAGTGGCAAACACTAGGAAGAATCTCGATGTCATTGTCATAGCCAAATTGGCCTTTGTGGGTGTAGCTAAGTCAAACACTGAGTATTTGATGGTCGAGAATAAGCAATTGGAAAAAAACTTGCAGGTTGTTAGGCAAGAGGTAGAACAGCTTCGCGTAGCAGCTCAGAACGTAGCTTCTACACAGTTCCATCTTTCCAAAGTATCAACACTTGGAGAGACCATATGGAACCTCTATGAGGAGCTTCTTACTATGCACATGGTAGTTGTCCACTTGCATGGATTACAACAGAAATGTAAAGACCTTTTCAAAACTCTTAGGAATATGCAAGCTTTCATCGTTGTCGTCCATGAATGGTCAATGTGATACAAAGGGGCATTTCTTGACTTGGGAAAGAAAACAAAGAAACAGGAAGAGCTGGAGAAATCAAGAGTATCAATGTTGATCCAGAACAGAAAACATTTCACCTTGTTCATTGGTAGCATTCAAGCCTCGTATTTACAATTATACAACAGTCTGGGTTTCTTGGTGAAATTAGACAGGATCCCATAAGCATCGAAAATTTTAGGGGCGAATGTTCGCCCTTTGGCAAAATTAAGGGGTTTTAAATTTTTAGTGGGCGAATATTTTGTATCATAGTACATTTTTACAAATCACCTCAAATAGCCCACCTTATTTTAAGGGAGAGGGTAAAAAAGGTAAATTTAGCCCTTGAAATTAGGAGTTACAACCTTCCATTCGCCCTAATTTTCAAGAATAGGTTTTATTTAAGTGAATCCTATTGGCCAAATACCATATTTATAAAAGAGGTATGGTAAATTAATAAAAATATAAATAAATCAGAGGTATGGTAAATAAATAAAACATTTTTTATATTTACTCCATAAGTCACCTTATATAGATGCAAGGGTGTAAACAAATAAAAATATAAGTAAAGTGGAGGTATGGTAAATAAATAAAACGTCTTTTTATACTTACTCAAAAGGTATGGTAAATAAATAAAAATATAAATAAACTAGACATATGGTAAATAAATAAAACCTCTTTTTATATTTAGTCCATAATCCTCATTCTATTTATGAAGGCTCAAAAAAGAGGTTTTATTTAAGTGAATCCTAAGGGCCAAATACCATATTTGTAAAAGAGGCATGGTAAATTAATAAAAATATAAATAAACAAGAGGTATGGTAAACAAATAAAACATTTTTTTATATTTACTCCATAAGTCACCTTATATTTACGAACACTCAAAAAATGTGTTATATTTAGGTGAAACCTATGGGACAAATACCATGGGCTAGATTTTATTAATACCATGAAAAAAACATTATTAACCCTAATATTAATATTAATAAAAATAAAAATGGCACATGGTATTGACCCATGGTATTCACCAAAATGGCACATGGTATTGACCCATGGTATTCACCTGGAATGTAGCCTATTTAAATGGGGGAATTAAACCAGCATAAATCCATCTTTACTTTGGATCTACTAACCCCCAAGAGGTATCAAATATCGTGATATCCAAACTAGCATAGAGTGAAAAAATATTTGATGAGGCTTGGTGGATCAAGAGTAAAAATGGATGTTGTAATTTAATGTATGTTAAACATTTTAGCTTGGTTAAAATAAAAAATAAAATAAAAATCAACTATTAATTTTATTAATTTTTATAAATTACTAATAGTAATTTTTAAGCTCCAGGTTTATGATAACCCATGGTATTGACCCATGGTAATACCATGGTATTCATGTGAGCATAGACTATTTAAAGCAGAAATTCTATCATCTTAGATCCATCTTAATTCTGGGTCTACCAAGTGCTCAGAGGGATAAATAGATTTCATCCCCCTAAGAGTGGTAGATGTGGAGTTAAGATGGATATAGGTTGGTTTTTATGATAATGAAGATATTAAATAGACTTAGGAAATTATATTGTAAAAACATCTTAAGGTGAATGGTTAAAGCATAGACATTGGACAAGTATATTTGTATACTTCTGTTTTAAACTGAAACAAATCCAGGGCTAAAAGGAATGGATTGATTGCACTAGTCATCCTTCTATAACTTTCCAACATAGGCTGGAGTAAACAGATTGTAATTTGGGTAATTTTTCTAACTGCAAACAGGAACATACTTGTGTATTGGCAGGGTGGTTACGAGGTCCCTAGAAGTGATGAATTTGAATTTTTCTTGGTTTTATATATAGTATTAGGTTTTTTCTCATGCTTTATGTGAATGACATAGGTGAATTTTATCCTACATTGACTAGGTTATCGATATATAATTTTAGTAATTTTGATTTCAAAAGATATTTTAAAGAAATGCATTGATTTCATTTGTGTATTCAATAAACACAATATTCTATTGGAATTCTGCATTTGTGGTTTACCTATACAGATTCCATGGAGAAGTATTAGTGGTGTGACATCAATTGTCCAGGCTTTAGTTTTACTCTTTTCTGGAAGCAAATACTTTCTTCCAACATTTTTGAGTTCCATGAAAAATTTGAAAGTCCTAATAGTATTCAATTATGGGTTCAAGAGAGATATAGTATTCAATTATGGGTTAAATAGATCCACACTGAATGATCTATCGGCCTTATCTTCACTTAGTTTAAGACTATGCACTTGGAGAGGCTGCATGTGCCCCCACTTCAAGAGCATAGTAAAGTCATGTAGAACTTCGAGAAGCTATCTTTAAGCTTTTAGTGAAGATTGGAAAAATGTATGGGTTCAATAACACCCAGTCGAGCATTAAGCTTCCAATAATGCTAGATTTTAACCTGAAGCACTTTTGTGATTTGGAGGAGATGCCCCCTCATATTTGTGACACATCTTCAGTTGTGAATTGGACTATTACTAACTTTCCTTTCCTTCGAAAGTTACCTGATCACTTGGGGAACCTCAACTCTTTAAGAATGTTAAGGAAGGAAAGAAAGTACATTATGCTAAGTTCTCTTATGCTTTTCAAGTTTTTCTTAGATATCTATAATGTTTCAGGTAGGAAAGTACATTCTGTTAACGAAAATTTGTCTTGATAGAAAGGCCAAATTTCAAATTCTAATGCTTTCAAAAAAAATTGTATAACTGTAATGTTTCTAAAAGGAAAGCATATTTTTTCAATTTAAGTATCATGATCCCATATTCCAACTTATTTTTCAGTAACCCATTAGGCTTTGTAGCTTTGAATAAATCCATGTCTTTTGATAAGATCCTCTTCCAAATTAGAACGTAGTTTCCTTTTGGCAATAACCACATACAATGTCTTGATTTTGTTATTGAGAAAATAGAGGTTGTGAAACAAGCCTGTGCCATACAAGGACTTGATTCATTGATTATGTATCAATTATGGCTCTTGATGTAATAATGTCTTGATTTTGTTGCTTGAAAATAGAGGTTATGCTTTACTATTTCACATAATTTCTTACAATCTTTCCATAAGTATTGATTTGTAATCTCAGTCACTGAGGGATGAAAATAATGACAAAGGTAATATTCCATGGTTTGCAGTTCCCCTCTTACTAAATATTTAAATATATCACTGTTAACACCCAGGTTGTTCCCTTTGACTCCAAGGGAATACGGCCGGGGTAACCACTAACCAATCTTTGGATTACAGCTTCTAGCCAGGCTGTAATCAGAGAGGGCTCTCTCTTTAATATTTATCTCTGTTTTGTGCTGATTTTAGGCTAGCTATAAGTTCAGGTTTGTTTAAGGTTTTGGTTAGATGATAATTTCAGTCAAGGTTCTTATGCATTCTCCAAAGTGTTCTAGTCCATTGGGCTATGGAGTCAATGGTCCTTTAGTTATTTTGAGGTGCTGAGTGATTTGCTGTAGTGATGCTGCAGAGCCAGTTTAGTGTCTGAGAAAAAACATTTACAATAGTGATTGGGTGGGGTGTATCCAGTTTAGGCAAGGAAATTAAGAATCTTACGGTAAACTGCTAAAGAAGGATAGCGAGAATATTAATCTAGAAGCACTGAAGAATTTATAGTTAACTTTCACATATAGCATTAACAGACACATGAGCAGTTAAGAATTCATGTACATCATTAATCTTGAAGACAAACATTTACAGCAGTAAAAATTGAGCACAAGGTGTAATGAAACAAATCCTGTACTAGTCTTTTTCTTCACTGCTAGCTTAATACAATATGAGTATGGTTTGATAAACATAAGGAAATGATAAACACAATAAACAGAGATTTGAAGAAAACTTGTTATTTCATCATACAGCACAGGAATTTTGCATCAGCACATGTAGCATCGTCCAGACATCAAAGATTTCAGGAAATCACTGAGCTCATCCAACCCTTTGTATTAGATATTTCTGAAGTGTACAATACATTTGTCTCATAGAGAAAATTACCAACCCCTTATGAGTTACTCAGGGGAGTATATATACAAAATTTACAAAAAATATCAGAGAATGAGTTAATATCTCATTTATGATAAGCTAATCTCTGGAATGCAGTAGCTGAAGGAGTGAATGCTGCCGTAATTCCTTAATGCCTCAGCTGTCAAAATAGTCAGAAGATATTTGGACTTTATGGCTGTTAGAGTCGGCTGGAGATGTACTGTCTGAAACTTGCATAGCTGTCATTGTCTTATGTGATGAGTCACTTTTTTAGCTGCTTTAACTGCTGACATTTGTCATGTTATTTGTCTTGTAGTGACCTGGAGCTGGCAGTGGCCGAATGACTGAAGCTACCGTGGCAAAATCTGAAGCATAAATTTCCACCAATCCTCTTTAGGCATTTGATGTCTGCGCATATTTATCAATGTTTCCTCGGCCTCTGTATGTCTATAAAGATTGGGAGGGGTTTCAAACAGGTGATTCACTTCATTCTCAATGAAGAACAGGCCTTCAAGTTTGTCATACAAGCTCTGCCCTGTGGGAGGCCCTGCTTTTTCAGATGAACTGCCAGATGCAATAATCTGATTTTTAATAGTGGTTGCCATTCTATTGGCCATTTGATCTGGAGAGATCAGTTTTCCTGCACCACTTAGTAAGCTGGGCAGGCCTTTTGCTTGCAGCACTCCCATTTTAACTTTGTATTCCTCCACATCTGCTTGCATCTCATAGTACTTCCTCTCCACTGTTTGTATATAGTTCCTGAGAGTTAGTACCTTCTTGGCAGAGAGGACAGCCTCTGTTCTATTGGGAATGCCTATAGCAGCCAATTCCTCCCTTTCTTGCCTGTTCAGGAAGTCTATCATTCTGTTTGCCTGCTCTGCTCTGTTCCCTAGCACTGTCTTGGCCTTCTGAATTTCTGCTTGAGCTTGACCCATCAAATCCATCTGCTCATGCATTATTTTTATTGACCTCCATTGCTGTTTGATGGATTGGCCAATTTTGGCCCATAGGATTCTCTTTATGTCGGCCATAGCAGTCTCCAGATTCAACTCTTTCTCTAAGGCCTTTATCTTTTCTTTTTGGGCCTTTATTTCTCTGCCCTGTTCTGCTACAGTCAATTTGGACTTGTCATACTTGGCATCCAGTTCTACCAACTTCTCCTTGGCCTTCTTTACTTCATATGCCTGGAGCTCCATTGCTTTGACGGCCTTGGTCAATTCCTCTACACTTGGGCTGGCATCGGGAGCTGCTGCTGTTCCTGATGCTTCTATTGTGGGGGCCATTGTTGCCCCTGAAGTTGCGGCTATTGTTGAAGTAGTTGGAGGAGCTTGGGAAGTGGATTCTGCCTGTTTATCTTGTAGTGCTCCTTCCAGCTCTTTCTCCAATTCCCTGATCCTCTGGTCTTGCTACATTAGGAGGTCTAGTTGGTCCTCAGCCTGTTTTTGCTTTTGAAGTTCTGCTGTTTGAGGGTGCTCTGTGGGCTGCAGCTTCAACCTTTTCTTCAATGCATTGAGGTCATCATCTTTCTTCTTCATGAGGGCCTTCACACCCGTTGGATCACTAGGATCATGTCCTAGATCAATGATGATCTCCTCAAGAGACTTTATTCTATTGTCTTTGGCCTGAGAGGACATTCTCTCAAAATCCAACTGGGTGTTGGTGTTTTTTAGGGACTCTTTCAGCTCATGGGCCATGGTGGCCTTCTCTACCAAGGTTGCATAGACCATCTCTCCAGCTTGCTTATGGAGTTCAATCTGGTCCATGGTGTTGTAGGGAAAAGTATCCAATACGGAATGACCCTATCCCACTCTAAGGGTGATAGTACCTCAACAACAACCGAATGCAAAGTTATTCAAGATTACTTCTTTATGAGATGTAAGAGAGAGGAGAAGGAAATCCACTAACCGTTATCTTCCGCTAATGGTTGATCCAATCTTCCCTCTTTGCTGCTTGCTCCCAGCTCCTTGCTCTTTCACTGGCCCAGCTACACAAAGATCCTACAAAAGCACAAGAAAAGGAAACTACAAGAAGCATACATCCATAATTGATTCAAGGATTAGAATAAATCAAATATACAAGCATCAATACGCCACAGAGACACATGCATATAGAAGAACCTCAAATACTTTATTAATGGAAGAAGTAAAGTTCTGAGAGTGTTACAACCATAAGAGGCCCAATCCAACAACACCTCCCAGCAGAAAGAAATCTCCTCTTCACCTCCTTCAAAGCAATAACCCAATAGTTCTATACTCAAACCAACAACACTTCCTTACATTCACAAAATTCCAGCCTCCCTAGACCTCATGAGAGAGCTCTATATATAGGAGATTTGGAGAAAGGATGAGTCAGCTTGAGGCTGGCATGAAGCTGACTAGTGTCCTCTCCCACTTTAGTTATACTTCAGTTCTTGAGTCCACTTGGAGTTTCTTGCTTCCACTTGGAGATCTAGATCCTCTTACTCATCACAAGGCGAATTCCTTGATCCAAGTGTCATTTTGGAAGCTTCCTGGGCATTTGACACCTTGCAGAATGACTGTGCCACTTGGCCAATCTTGCCCAGCGCAGGTAGCCTTCATTGCTTTTGACATTTAGCGCAGGTACAGAGTGGAGCAGTTGACATTCAGTGCAGATGCTCAGTGGAGCAGTTGACATGATCCAGAATTAGCTTGTTTTTGAGTGTTTTCAGGTGGAGAACTGATTTTCAGTGCTGTGGTTTGCTGACCTTATTCCTCTAGGGGTAGGAACAACATGTTTAGGGACTTTGGATCCCTTAGATTATTGACATTTCATGGTTCATGCTGTAAGGCACAAAAATGTCTATAACAGTTGCCCCCTAAAGTATGAGGTCGTCTATCGGGTGAAATGCTTTATCAGGAGGATCCAAAGTTCATTCAATCGCTGAGAGGTGCCCTGTAATAAAATACAATAAAATACATTATTTTTCATTCTGCTTTCATGATCTAGATGAGGTGGGCATTCCCATGCTCAGCTTTATAAATTCATTTTGGTACAGAGAACAGACGATCGTCTGATGGTAGACTGATAATTCTCTGCTGAAATTATCATCCTTTGAGTAGGATGATCATCTGCTACAATGATGTACATAACAAATGTCTTTATATTTCCTGAATATATATCGCAGCCTGGATGGATGAAACTAGATCCGGGGTCTTCAAACTCGTTCGATCTTCACTCTAAGTACAAGGTGATCCATGTGAGAATTGCGCTGAAGTCGAACATGGAAAGACATCGCTTGATTACTGGTCAATAATGTAAACCGTTAACAAGCGCGAGAGGAATCACCAATAATGACAATGACCCTTAAGGTACTGCAGTACAATTTACGTGGTGTGAATAAAGGACTTGGCGTCGAACACCACGCAAAATCTTCTGGTCGAAGGTCATTAATGTATACCTGTCGCCGGAAGTGAGAAACTTGCCATTGAGGCATGCAAGCTTCAAAGTACTGAGGGGGTTGTTCCTAGATCAACTTCTTGGATAATGAGCTGAAGTCGACAAGAAGCGATCCGTCAAAGGAGGGCCTTAATGAATCCCACATCAATGACATGGAACGGAGCTAATGATTTTAGTGGAGGTGAAAACAATCTGTGAAATATGATTTAGGGTGGCGATCATGGGTGGATGAAGGATAATGTATGGCAGTGGATGGGACACGGTTGACTCTTTCTGAACAACATCTCTTGAACATATAACGACACTGATGTGATGGATCGGTAGCATTACCCCAAATGTGGATGGTTTGGCGAGGACCATGGTGATGAGACCGGTGAATGAAACAACCCAACCCGATGTGATACGGAGGACAAAGTGTCATGTTCAAGAGCGACTTGCTACCATTAAAGCTTTGAGGTTCTCCTAATTTTTCCCCAGTCATTTCTGACCAGTACCTCTTTATTTTTGTCAAGCTTGAGGAGGATAACATATGCTTGTTCTATAACCTACCCTTCGGGCAAGCCCATCGCTATGTTTTAATGAGCTTAGCGATAGGGAAACTCGTTCTCGTCTAAAGACAAGTTTGTCGCTATTTAATCATTTTAACGAGTCTAACGACAAGGAAAACTCGATCCTTTTCAATTTTAGAGAGTCTGAAAAGGTACAGAAAGTTAACTCCAAAATTCCTTTTTCGTCATCTAATCCCTTAAGTCCGAAAAAGTATAAAACACTACAGAAGGGATGAATTTTCGATAACTTTAACGATCCGAATAAAACAAGCGCTCGACCTTTTTGTGCAATAATCCCTCAGGTCCAAAAAGATTAAAATCTACGGGAGGGATAGCTCTTTCGGTCACTTTAACGAGCTGGAAGGAAAAAACTCGGCAAACTTTTCATATTTTACGAGTCATATGAAAAGAGCTCAAAGAAGACTCATCTTTTGAGGAACGAGTGATAAACAGGGATAGCAGCAGATTCCAGGTACAGGTTGGAACTTTCCAATCACGGCAGTGTCACAAGGATGGCTAGGTGAAATCACTCTTCGCAGTTGTTCCTCAAAATAGGTAAACAATCATATGGAGGTGAACGATTGGCCAAATGAAATGGAGGTGGCGGGTGCAAACACGACCAAGGCTTTTATGGCTAATAAATTTACGATCACAATGGTTATTTACCGGTACTGGGTTCATTTTTTAAAGAGCTTGAATGCGCCAAAACACTGGTCAATCTTATGTTTATTTTTTAACGAGCATGAACTACGCGCTAAAACTGCTCGGATCTCGCTTTTCTATTTTTTAACGAGCATAAATTCCGCGGTAAAACTACTCGATCATATGGTCAAATTTTGATTTTTTACCATTATTAGCTTTTCTCTTTTCAAATATAGTACTGCTTTTCAATTGCTGCAACAAACTTTGTTAGAAATGAATAATATTTGCATGAAAATGAGATTATAACCCTAATATTTCACTTTAAACTGTGTAAAAAGCCATTAAAAGGTGTTTTTACCTCTCATTTACTATTTCATTTGCATTTGGTTTGTTGGAGCTCTGGAGGTGCCTCTTCCCCCTTGATTTTCACCAGCTGATTCCAGGAGATTCTGCAGACGATTTTCAGCGCCGTCTGGACCAGGTAGGAGCTAAACCCTAGCTCTTTCTTTTCATGGTTTCCTTTTCCTGTTTCATGCCTGTTTTCCAGTGTTTCTGAGCCCCTGGGGTTTTGCCAGGGCGCCCTAGGATCAGCGCAGGTTCCCCTTTCGAAACCTACGCTGAAGGTCAAGCTGCCTTAAGGCAGCTTGACCCTCAGTGCAAGTGGGAGACTCTCTGCCTGCGCTGGGCTCAGAAACTGAGTTTTTAAGGTCATTTTTTGATGATTTTTTCACCAGTTTTTCATCAAAATCAAGAACTTACTCCTTCTCTTTGTTTGCTTTGCAGGGAACTTTGAACAAAATGTCCCTTACGTGGCGAGAACGAGAACATGAAGAGGATGACATGATTGCCCTCCATGACCCTGTCACGGTGAACGCGTTACGGAACTGTGGCCTGCTGAAGTTCTTCCGTATCTCCAGTATGAGAGCACAGATTTCTTTGCTGCAGTACATGCTTGATGCTTGGGATCCTGTTAACCAAGTGTTCCAGATTAGGGGAAAGGCCATCCCCTTGACCATAGAGGACATGTACTTCTTGACTGGACTGTCAAGACGAGGTGCCCCCATTTCCTTGTCAGGTACGGCCCGGGGGACTGATTCCACCAGAGATTATGTCCGCCAGTATTGCAGGGAAGGTTCTCAGCCGAGCAGAGACGGCAAGATTGTTATCCGTGAGATTACTGATCGGGCTCTCAGGTCCATTCTGTTTACTATTGGTAGGATGGTCGATAGTGCAGCTTTACATGTTGCCAACAGGTCTTATATGCAGCACGCCTTGGAGTGTCTCCAATCGAAAGTATTCAATTGGTGTGATGCAGTACTTGTTCAGATGAAAAGTAATTTGACCAAGGTAAAGGACGGGAAGCTGAAGAACTTTGGATTTGGTTCTATTCTGACTGCCTTCGCCTTGGAGAAAATCCCACTGATGCAGCCTCAGTACATCATACTCGACTTACCTCCTCCGACCGAGCCATGCATGCAGAGGTGGGTCGACCACATGTCTAGGCATGCTGGTCAACCTCAGATTACTTTTACTGAGGCCTTCTTCAGGTGGTTCGAGCGCCAGGAGATGGCGTTTTCTGAGTATCCATATGTGGGTATGGATTTCCGAGGTGATCCAGATTTGGTGCTACCGGATGGCGAACAGTGGGGCGCCATTGGTAAACTCCTTGACCATATTACTGCTTACTGTTCTTATTCATAATGTTGTTGTTCTTTATTCTATCAAGACTTTTAATTGTACTCTTGGGTGCATGCAGATATTGGTCCTGTTCGTCCAGCAGTTCGTCCGAGATCGCCAGTTGCTGCCCCGGCAGTAGAGCTTGCTAGGAGAGTTGTTATTCGCGATCTTGACGATACTGAGACCCTTACAGCTGTGCAGGAGCAGGTTGAGAGCCTTACTCACGGTCTTCCGGATGTACAGATTGACGAGTTACCTTTACAGCTGCAGCGGCATACTATTGGTGTGCCTAGACGATGGACTCGTCTCTTGCGCATGATTGCACAGGCCGTGACGTACTATCATGAGCACCATTAGGCTAGGGTGCCCCCTAGCATCTTTTTGAGTTTTTAGGTCATATGACCAATTTTTTCTTGGTTACAGAACATTATGTATGAACTTATATAAACAGCTTATATGTATTTTGATTTTCGGGTTTTATTCTGGTTGATTTATATGATCCATATGTACAATCTTTGATGATGTGTCCCTTTTATAAATGCTGCAAATGTCTATCTAACACATAGTTCGCTAATGAGTCAGTTAATGTGTTTAAGTTTCTTGAAATATGCTGATATTGAATTGAATCAAATCGTCTTTCCAAGATCTTAACCCTTAGGAACATGCGATAAATAGCTGGATTGCGAACAGAATATATACCATTGAGTTGTAGTATTACGAGTTGTGAGTCTAGCCCAACAATTAGTCGGTGTATGCCACGTGTGATGGCATCAAAGAGTAGTTCTATCAACGCACTATACTTAGCGATGTTATTCGTTGATTGCCCAAGACATACACCTCTGAAACTTACTAACTCGCCGCTTGGATCAAAAATGGCCCAGGCTGCGGAAGATAGGTTCCGCGAACTACGACTCGCTCCGTCGGCATATCCAACACATGTCTCCATAAGGTTCGACATCTGCAATGAACGAAAAAGGTGGATCACTCGACCAGAACAAACACTTTAGCGAAAACAAAATACAACAAAAGCATACAGGTTACTACTTAAGCATAGTAACGCTTGAGGTACAGCTCGTTGCGGGGCTGCGCCAGTGGAATTCCGTCCTAATCCATTAACTCGTAGGCTCCTTTTGCTAATACTCTCTTAACAATATAGGGGCCCATCCATAAGGACTTGAATTTACCTGCTCCCAATTTATCGGATTCTTGGTCATAAAGCAAGACCAAATCACCTTCTGAGAAGGCACGGGGTTTGACATTTTTGTCAAACTGGGCCTTGACTCGTTTCTTATGGGCCTCGTTAGCCAAAGCGGCATCACGACGGGTTTCATCCAACTGGATTAATTCCAAGGAACGAGCCTCTTCTTCTGAAGTTCCGGGGAGAAGATCGATTGCGAGTTTAAGCGACGAAATTTCACACTGGATTGGCAAGACTGCTTCCAGGCCATACACCAGTTGAAAAGGTGTGAACCCGGTTGCGTTCTTTACCGACGTTCGGTAAGCCCACAAGGCTGAGTACAGGATTAGGTGCCACCTTCTTTTATGAACCCCAATCATCCTTTGCAACATACGCTTCAGGACCTTGTTGATTGCCTCAACTTGTCCGTTGGCTTGCGGGTAATATGGGGTAGAGCTATCGTGAGATAGCCCTAGCTTGGCAGCTAATTCGACCATCTTGTGATTGCGAAAATGCGACCCATGATCTGTAACTATAGCCTGTGGTACGCCGAACCTGGCGACTACATGATTGAAAAAGAAAAGGGCAGTTGTTTCACCAGTGTTATCCAATGTAGGCATCGCCTCGGCCCATTTGGTAAAATAGTCAACAGCGACTATAATATACCCATGCCCCCGGTCGAGGTGGGGTTACATTGCATGAAATCGATGCCCCACTTAGCGAAGGGCCCAACAGCAACTATCGGCTGTAAAGGTGCGGGTGGTCGTCTGGTTTTGCTATCAAAAATTTGACAAGCATGGCAACTTCTGACTGCGGTTATGCAATCTTTGAACATGGTTGGCCAGACTCGTAAGATTCTTTGTGTTGTTGCATATCTAGACTGATGCCCCCCACACGTGCCTGAATGACAATCATTCAAGGCTTTTTCGGCCTCCTCATGGGTAAGGCACCTCCTCAGAACTGTATCGACACCACGACGGTAAAGTGCATCACCGACGATCATGTAGTCTTTTGCTTGGTATCGTATACGTTTTTGTTCGGAGCGAGAGGTGTTAGGCCTGAACTTTTGGGTTTGGAGATAAACTATGATATCTCCATACCACTCATCGCTTACAGATATTAGAAACAAACTTTCATCCACGATTGACTCTTCCGATGTTTCATCGTTGGACGACGATGGGAGATCGCATAATAATTCTGCGAAAACTAGAGCTTTCTTTGATTTGGATTTTACAAATTCCAGATCAAACTCTTGAAGGATCGCTATCCATTTTGAATATTTTCCCCCCAGCAACTGTCGCGACAGTATATAAGTCATGGGGTTGCAATCTGATAAGATGGTAGTTTTCCGAAAGAGGACATAATGTCGAAACCTTTGAATCGCTTGAACAGCTGCAAGCGCTAGTTTTTCAACATAAGAATATTTACTTTCTGTATCGTTTAAGTTTTTACTTAAATAATAGATAGGATGTTCAATTCCATCGACTTCTTGGACTAAAACCATCGCAATGGTTGTATCTGCTGCAGCCAGATACAGGTTAAAATCTCTTTGATAGTCCGGGGCGTACATTAATGATGCTTTTACTAGACAATCTTTCAGAGCATCAAAAGAAGCTTGCGCCACCTGGTCCCAGACAAAAGGTACATCCTTTTTCAAAAGACGAGTATAACCTTTAGCAAGTTCTGCGTAATTTGGAATGAACCTCCTCAGAAAGTTTGCTTTCCCTTGGAGTTTCTAAATCTGAAGCAAATTTGAAGGTGGAGGCAAATTAATGATTGCCTGAACCTTACAGGGGTCGAGACGAATCCCATCCTTAGAGACTACAAAGCCAAGTAAACGACCAGAACCGACGCAAAACACACATTTGTGTGGATTGAGTCTTATCTTGTAGTGTCGGCAACGTAGAAATATCGCTCTTAAATGCTGCGGATGATCAGTCCGCTTTTGCGAATGAGCCAGAAGATCGTCGAGATAAGGTTGAACAATGTTCTTGATGTCATGGAAGGCATAATTCATCGCCCTCTGAAACGTCGCCTCTGCGTTCTTTAAACCAAAGGGTAATTTTCGATAAGCGAATGTGCCCCACGGACAAATAAATGCAGTCTTTGAATGGTCCTGTGGGCGGATATTTATTTGATTATACCCAGAAAATCCATCCATAAATGAAAAGATTTCACATCCGGCGCATTCATCAATTATCTGGTCGATGAAGGGTGTAGGGTAGTTGTCCTTTGGACAAGCTTGGTTTACATCCCTATAATCAACACACACTCTAATCGTCCCTTGTTTTTTCATAACAGGGACAATATTCGATACCCAATCGGTTAGAGGAACCGGGTAGATGAATCCAGCATGGAGAAGTTTTTCAACTTCTGCTTTAATGGCAGCGGCTTTCTTCGGGTGCACTTGCCGAAGTCGTTGTCTTACTGGTTTGACATCAGGATACATTTTAATTTCATGTTCAACGATACTCGAGTCAATGCCTGGCATTTCATCATATGACCAAGCAAAGACATCTCTAAATTCGCGAAAAAGAGCGTTATATATTTCCAGTTCTGAAGGGGAACAACCTTTGCCGACATAAATATTCTCTACAACATCTGTTTTTGTCGAGATATTTATGGCTATAGTCTCTTCAATATTGGATAGGTTTCGCTCGGAATCCACCGTATTTACAGTATTCGTTAGGAACTCAAATACTGAAGGGTGATAAAGGTCACTTTGAGTATCTTCTTCATATTCCAGAAGAAGGGAACGATGGTGGTGATCATTCCATGGTGCCCCCTCAATCATCATTGATTGTAAGATTCCTTCGTTAGTCCCATGTACTTTCGACCAAGGATCTAATGGGGTACCATATTCTCTAGACCTATCTACCCAAACGCTTGACGAGCGTTGATTTGGGCTCGCCTCCCATGCTTGAAACATTGATTGCTACAATATTTCTAAAGGGCTTGGGGGCAAAACCATTGTACGATCCATGTCGACCTTCGTGGAAGATATCATGTTGCAGGTTGCTACAAATGGTACATTTCCTATGTAAATAGGAGGTGGTAGCGCGAAAGTTCCCATCAATGTGGGGTCTTTCAATAATCCTACTCCGATATCTTGAATTGAATGGTTGCTTTCATGGATCATGGGAATGCTTCCTGTAACTTGTGAACCATTAGGGAGGAAATTCTGTTGGTCGACGATCGTAATCCCTCCTTCAAACGGGAATGCGATCTTCCTAAAATAAGTCGACACGACAGCTGCCATGGCATAAATCCATGGTCTACCCAGTAGGATGTTATAGTCAAGATTTCCATCAATGACCTCAACATCAATTTGCTTTGTTTTCCCTCCTAGTTCAACTTTCAAGTTATTAAGGATACCGTATGGGGTATAAGTTCTTCCGTCGAATGCTTTTAATGTCGTCGATGATCGCGACAAGGTTGGAGATCCTAAAGTTTTCCAGCAGCTCATTGACATAATACATGTTGATGCTCCCTCATCAATAATTGTTCTGTGAACAGTTTTGTTGAGGGCTTTCACTTGAATAAGGAAAGCTAATTGTGCTGGTAACTGAGGATCATATCCTTTGTGATCAAAGGATACCAGATTTGAATCCTTAGGGTCAACCCCACCAATAGTTGATAACAAAGCCTGCCTTTGGGTTGGACAATTTTGTAGTACTTCAAGAGTCGACATAGCGGATGGCGATTGTGCCAAATCTTCCACTATGTTATAATGTTGTGCCGCTCTGGCGCGAGGATTAAATGTCGACTTGTGGACTACACCCTTTGGCGGTTTTATTGTTAATTCATGGATGGTGGGCGTTACAACTTCTGACGAAGTTGTTGTCGAACTACTTGGTTGATCTTTACCTTTTTCGTTCGACAGCTGAGGATTCCCATAATCTTTGTTCCTTGTCGAAATCAAAGCATCATCATGCTGTTTCGAAACCGACAACATAAGCACTTGAGACGGGGAAGCATTTCCACTATCAACCAGATTTTGACCTGGGTTGGGAAACGGATCAGTCAACACAGCTGAGGTTTGGGAACTTTTAAAGAACCTTTTAAGCTCAGCTTTGTAAGGACAATCCCTTGTCCAGTGATCTTCGTCACATATCATACATGGACTGTTTGGTTTCCCTTTTCCAGTAGGGTTTGAAGAATTTTTTCCAGGGGATGACTCACCCTGTTTCTTCTTCTTCCCTTTGTTTTGTTTCTTCTTGCTTCCTGGTTGATTGGTTTCTTTGCCTTTATCTTCCGATACGGCATTTACTTCCGAAGCAAGAATTTCCTCTTTTGCATTTTGATCCGAATTCTTACGGGCTTTCTTTGACGAAGCCTTTATCGATTTTGCGTTTGCCGTGCCAATCACACCGTCACCGGCATGAGAGGCACTATTTGATTTAGGAGGGGGAGGAATTGAAAACTCCGGTCTAAGGGCGTCAGGTATTTTTTCATAGAGTGTGCCGGACTGAGTATAAACTAAGTCCAAATATTGTGCACGAGCAATCACTTGCTCCTCTGTTACGACTCCCCCCTTGGCCACATCTTCCGTAATAGCCGGAAGTAACGACTTTATAAACCATTCAGCTAATAGCTGATCGGGAACATATGTTTTCACCATCCTACGACGACGATGCCACTCATGTATATGATCAGATATATGGGTAGCAGTTGTCTGTTTGAAGTTGGTTAATATTTCTGTTCCCGTTTCATACCTTATCGGTAATTGAAAATGGGTCAAGAAAGTCTTGGCTAGGGAACTAAAGTTGTCGAAAGAGGCTCTTGGAAATTCAATATACCATTTAGCCGCTGGACCTGTCAATGTCCTCTGAAAAAGGCGAAGCCTTATCGAATCGTCATTAAGGGTGTTCGACGAACACCACAGATGAAAATTCATCACGTGATTCGACGGGTCTTCACCTGGATTTCCATTGAATTTAGGAATGTCAGATGGAAGTTTATGAGGAATCGCTGGCCACCAAGGGGCATAAGCAATTGGATCGTTGGTTAAACGGTGTAAATCGGGTAATTCTAAAGTTGCCACGAATGGTAACTGTTGATTCAGGTTAGGCGAAGCGTAACCAGGGTACGATGGAATCGCTTGAGCAGTGGGCCTTTGCATACCAGCATAATGTAATTGATGTTGGTATGACTGATACGGTTGGTGGACTTCACCACTGTAAAGTGATTGGTTTTGACCGTTTTGGATATACGGTTGTCCACTGTTCGAAAAGATCTGCTGCTCAGAACCTTGGTACACTTGCTGGAACTGCGGTTGTTGGTATTGCACAAGCCATGGTTGTGACGCCATGTTCTGTTGCGCCATGCTAACCATTGGACCAAGGTGTGGGGTAATTGTACCCGTTTGCACTTGTGTCGTCCCTCCAGTGGGCGATTGTGGTTGTGACCCATGGTCAAGCGACTGTTGCATTACAACCTGAGAAATCTGAGGTTGACATGTAACAGGTATCGCTTGAACTTGCGACACGGTTACAATAGCCGGTGTGGTTGGGATGTTCGTCACAGGTACACACTGTTGCATAGAATATACAATCCTCGGTTGTTGAGGTAGCATTGGTACCCAACTACTTGATGCAATTCCAGTATAACCTGAATACTGTTGAGAACTGCCATATGGATATCCTCCCGGAGGAGGTAATGAAAGGGCATACTACCCCCCATACGGTAGCAATCCGGAACTCAGAGGGATTGTTAGTCCTTGAGGACTGGATGGCCCAAATTGACTCCCATGAGGATCAATCTGTCGAGTTTCAACATAAGAATTACCGGATATTACTCCGGATGAACAAACTGGAACAGACCATACTGTCGAAATAGTCCCTTGGTGGACTCCTTCTAGTTGTTGAGAACTAGTTGGGACAGCTGGTATGCCGGCAAACATCGTCGGAGTGACGGCAGGGACTTCTGCTGTCGCTGTGTCATTTGACATAGTCCTAGATGATGACGGTTGTTCAGACATCTTAAGTCTATCCAATAGATTGCCTAGCGATTCTACAGGGACTTCCACTTGTGGTGGATTAACTTCTGATGAAGGAAATAGAGTGATCCCGACTCCAAAATGGGTTGGAGTACTTGCTTGCGGATCCTCTGCAATCTCCTCTATCGCAATCAAACCCGGTGGAAGAGGAAGACCGTCAGGTCCGTAAAATATTTCTGGTGCCGAAGAAGTGGTTGTTTCGACAGCGACAGTTGTTTGAGGAACAAAACTCTCTGGACCAGTTATAGATGGAACTGGTTCAGTTATGCAAGTATTTGCCCCCAGACTAGGATCAGTATTACTGTCCTTTTGTTGTTGTTGAACTTCTTCTATAGAGGCAGGGTTTCCAGAAATGTTAGGAGTAACCGGAACCTCAGATGCAGTTGGAACACTTGTTCTAACTTTCAAAGGAGATTTTGAACCGGTTAAACGAGTTCGCTTTGCCCGTACTGTTTTCGATTCCGGGGACAAAGACGGTTGACTCGTAAGCCTCCGCGAACGACAGGGTTTCAATTGACTTTCTTCCATGATTGCGGATTACTCGATCAACCAAAATATTAAAAGGGGAAATTTGTGTTTCCGAACTGAATGAATTTTATTAGACGCTTTTAGACACAACTTGCTTTTTCACTTTTTAAGAGTCGAGAAAAAGCTAAAGATGACTCTAGTCTCCTTCGATGTATTAACGAGCCCGAAGTGACAAATGCTCGGCTGGACTTTTTCAGTTATAGAGTTTGAAAAAGGCCAAAAGAAACTGCTCTGGAGATCTAGGCAGAGGGTGTGCCAAACCTTTCGCAAAACCACAGAATACGTTTTACGGTACGGGTGGTCAATCTTCGTGAATGCTGTGTTCACTGCATTGCGATCAGTAAGGCGGCTGACATGGCTTCCTAAGGATAAAAGATATATGCCTATAGGGGTCTCCCAATATATACGCGACAGTACGTGGGAGCACAATTCCGTATTAGTGCCACCGACTCTCAGGAGGAATCACCCACCTTCGTCGAGATCGACAGTCACTACGTTTAACGACGCCGGAACACGTCTCTAGCTTAGACCTCTAGATGTTTGCGTTATGTTTCAAAGCATTGTTAGGTTCATTCAATATATTTTAAGTTGATCTTTTTAAAGTTTGCCTTTCAAGGTTCACCACGAGATGTATTGATACAAATTCCTAAATGCAGTCTAAGATGAGAAGCAAGCTTTTTCAATCTTTTCGACTTATGAAAATCTTAACTACTGAGGGAAAAGAGAGATAAAATCTTTTCACACAGATCAAAGAGCACTCGCTAATGCACTTTTTTCCCTAAATCAACATACAAACTTATATGCAAAATGCAAAGATGCAGGTATTTCTTTTCTCTTTCTTAATGTTGGTGTAATGCAAAAAGAAAGCTGTTGTATAATTTTGAATTCAATTTCAAGTGAAAGCAAACAAGCTTGTCCAAAATCAAAAGACACCTTAAGATTTACTTGTTTCGACACTAGAAATATATAAACTCAAAACAAATGACAAAAGAAAAAGCTCAATCAGCTATGAACAGCAAACAAACTAACTCTTAAGATCAAAACGACACTTTATCATAGGTCTAGATCTAAGAGGCCACAGCAAGACTAGTTCACTTTCGTTATGGGAAACTGTAAATGTACAAGAAATACACAAAGAACAAACACAATTTCTTTATACAACCGAGGCGGAATAGTGACAAGGAAAGTTGGTTTCAGATAGGCCCACTGACTGCTAACAAACAACAAAAACAAGAGTGAAAACAGGGCAAGAAACAGCAGGAAACCCCAGTAGCACAAGGCAAGACTGGTCCAGCGCAGGTGGGACACTGCCTGTTTGACCTTTAGCGCAGGTAGCCCCTTCGGGAACTGCACTAAAATGCAAACAGCCTTTGTACAGCCTGCACTGAAGAACGAAACTTTCGTTTCTCTTGGTTTCCGGGTCACAGATTGCTCAAAAATTCACAGTTTTTGCTCAAATCAGAAGCTATCAGTCAAGGACACACTAAGGGATAACAAGGAGGATGAAAAGCTATCACTAAGAGCTTATTAGAGTCCTTGTGGATCAGCTCTTCAAATCATAAAATTGCCCAAAAACTGAGCTAGAGTAGCTGCCCTCTACTTTGTATTTGAAAGATCCAAATACAGTTCGATTCAGTACTCCCTTTGTTTATGAAATGAATAGCAAAAAACACAAACAACCAACAAGATACGATCCCCAGTGGAGTCACCAATTTGTTGAAGGGAAAAGTATCCAATACGGAATGACCCTATCCCACTCTAAGGGTGATAGTACCTCAGCAACAACCGAATGCAAAGTTATTCAAGATTACTTCTTTATGAGATGTAAGAGAGAGGAGAAGGAAATCCACTAACCGTTATCTTCCGCTAATGGTTGATCCAATCTTCCCTCTTTGCTGCTTGCTCCCAGCTCCTTGCTCTTTCACTGGCCCAGCTACACAAAGATCCTGCAAAAGCACAAGAAAAGGAAACTACAAGAAGCATACATCCATAATTGATTCAAGGATTAGAATAAATCAAATATACAAGCATCAATACGCCACAGAGACACATGCATATAGAAGAACCTCAAATACTTTATTAATGGAAGAAGTAAAGTTCTGAGAGTGTTACAACCATAAGAGGCCCAATCTAGCAACACCTCCCAGCAGAAAGAAATCTCCTCTTCACCTCCTTCAAAGCAATCACCCAATAGTTCTATACTCAAACCAACAGCACTTCCTTACATTCACAAAATTCCAGCCTCCCTAGACCTCATGAGAGAGCTCTATATATAGGAGATTTGGACAAAGGATGAGTCAGCTTGAGGCTGGCATGAAGCTGACTAGTGTCCTCTCCCACTTCAATTATACTTCAGTTCTTGAGTCCACTTGGAGTTTCTTGCTTCCACTTGGAGATCTAGATCCTCTTACTCATCACAAGGAGAATTCCTTGATCCAAGTGTCATTTTGGAAGCTTCCTGGGCATTTGACACCTTGCAGAATGACTGTGCCACTTGGCCAATCTCGCCCAGCGCAGGTAGCCTTCATTGCTTTTGACATTCAGCGCAGGTACAGAGTGGAGCAGTTGACATTCAGTGCAGATGCTCAGTGGAGCAGTTGACATGATCCAGAATTAGCTTGCTTTTGAGTGTTTTCAGGTGGAGAACTGATTTTCAGTGCTGTGGTTTGCTGACCTTGTTCCTCTAGGGGTAGGAACAACATGTTTAGGGACTTTGGATCCCTTAGATTATTGACATTTCATGCTTCATGCTGTAAGGCACAAAAATGTCTATAACACATGGGATGTATATCTCTGGCTAGGACCTCCACCCTTATTTTTACAAAATCTGCAGCTGTCTTAGGCTGCGGCCCTTTGGGCTTAAAGTGGCTGAAGATTATCTTTTCCTGCTGAATGTCATATACCGACATTAGGCTTTCTTGCTGGGTTGGTGTTGCATCTATGAATTTCTTGTAGACCTCAGCCCTCAGCAGCTCATTCTGAGCTTTTATTTGTTTGAAAGAAGCCTTGGTGCTCTTGGGCTTCTTGCTTTGTTGGGAAGAAGAGGACACTTCCAAACCGAGCTGTAAAGTTTGCTCCTGCTGAAAGGAGCTTGTACCTGTATGCTGACTGCCCTCCCTGTCTTTTCTTGCACTGTCCAAGACATCTTCAGTAATGTCTTCTACCTCTGGGGAGTCTGCTCTTTGCCTTTTGGCTTCTGGCTGGTGGGAGGATCCACTGAGGGGAGTGGACTCTTCTCTATCTCTTTTTGTCCCCCTTTCCTCATGTGCTGGGGTCTGCAAAATTGGGGCAGTCAATGGCTCAGTTTGAGGTGGTGGTGTTTGCATTATTGGAGCTGTTGGTAGCCCAGTTTGTGGTAGGACAGTTTGCCCTTGTTGCTGTTCTGGCTGCTGCCCTGTTTGCTGCTCTGTTACAAGGGCAGACTTTTCCTTCACTGCTTCCTCCTCTGCACCCATTATGCCTTTGCCTTTGTCTGTCACCAGTGCTGATGTAGAGGGTGCTTGTGGTGCAGTCCTTGTGGCCGAGGTCCCTTCTCCTACTGAATAAGGCGGTCTGAAAGGTACCTACTGCACATAGTCTAGGTCAATAGTTTTTTCAAGCTCCCTCCTATTCTTTAGCATTGTCTCTTCCTCAGTTAAATTTTCAACTAGAGTATCCATCTGCCATTCTTGCAGGTTGGCATATTTTTCAATGTGTGGGTACTGGCAATGCTTAATGCCTATAAGCCTATACTTGTTTCTCCTAGCAGTGATGAAACCTTCAGGGTCATAATGGACCCACCGAAAACTATAGGACAGCTTGTATTTATCCTTAAGGATTAGGTCTGCATCTTCCCACCCTTCTTTCTTGTTCATGATGAAGGGGCCCAACTGGTGTTTGAACTTGAGGTGGGCCTTCTTTTTGGCGCTGTGGAAATGGGTGAGGTCGAACTGAATCAACTGCCTGTAATACTCCAAGGCAAATAACCTCATAGGTACATATTTTGGGAGCCTGTATGGACAGAGCTCACAGCCATAGATCCTAATGACAGTATGGTTCTCATATAGGTACCAGTCACCTATTTTATATTTTTTGGAAAGCTGCAGAGCTTTCTTGATCTCATTTGATATTCTGGGAGGAGGGGAACTCATCCACAGGCAAGAGACTGGGTATACAAATTGGTCAACAAATTCACAGTAGGTATAGGGTGAATTTGTGACTTTGTGATAGACAGAGGTCTAGAAGATGACAGATCTTCTTTCCCCTCTATGATCCAGCCTTTTGATGTAGCATGGGAAGGCTTCAGGATGATAGTACATGAACAGGTGGTAAATATAGGCCGAGTACTTGAAGACCCCCTGTCTGTCTACTCTGCTCAACTGATCATGAATCTTGTTAGCTATGAACTTAGCAAAGTTATATTTGCGGGCAGGGGGTTGGCGTGGGCTGTAAGCAGATAGCAATACCAGCATTGTTTTATCCACATGCTCACTGTTTTTGTATCCCAACACATAGGCAATCATGTCCAGTAAAAGCCTGCCTACATCATTGAAATGGACATGCAGGTAGGGAGGTGGCCCTGTAGGCTGGCACTCAGGTTTCATGAAATTCCTGGTAACCTTTTGAATCTCCTCACTGGTCATCTTGGCACCAGTGTCCAGCAAATAGTTCATGGAAAATGGGATTAGCAACTCTGTCTGATCAAAATGTAACATTTTGTTGATGGACTCAGCATTAATGTAGAAAATGATCCTCCCAGATGGAGTGCTAATAGCTCTGTGCTGCACATCATAGTTTTCAGCACATAGGTGAATGATTTCAGGGAAGACATTTACAGCTGGGAGACAATAGTATGGCAGGTTTGACTCCCATATCCCATGTGTACCATGACCATCCTTATAGTCCTCTCTTAATTGGCAGAAGGTCTACAAGAAGTCCCTGTCACCCTCAAAGTCTTCAATAAGATAGTCCTTGTCAGCAAATGCCAAGGCCTCCAGCTCTTTATTTGGTGGATTTAATGGAGCCACACTGAGGGATGAGGATGCAGAAGCAGCCATTATATGATTTGATTTTGAGTAAAAAGGAGTTAAATGGCTTGCAAAGTTTTAAGAGCTCAAAATGCCAGGTCAATTGTAGTCAATGTCTGAACTGTGTCTTATAATGAAAAACACACAGTCTTGTTTCTGCAGTTTTTTAGCAAGTTCACAGGGATTGTGAACTGCTCAGGGCAATTTGCAGAGGGTATGAGGAATTATTTAGGTGAAAGGCTGCAGCTGGTGTGTACACCCGGCAAAAGGGAACAATGTCGGGTGCTTCAAAGGTAATTTCACAGTTTTTACCATCAAATTGACTCTTTCTATGTCGAATTACAGGGCTGGGGCAATGCAGATTGCCTTGGCTTACTTTAGGTAATAGGTGTAGAGCTTATATGAATTTCAACAGGTATTCTAATGGAAATTTACAGAGAATTGGTAAGCATGGGCCAAACAGAGGAATTACAGTGAATACCTGGACAGAACGCTTAGACAGTTTGCGGGCCGAACTCTGAAGGTTGAAGTGATGAATCTGAGCGGTTGCAATTTGAATTTGGAGGTCTGGAGTCACTTTGGCAGCTGCAACGGCTATCTCCTTCTTCACGCGAAAATGACATTGAAAGTGCCTCAAAACATGACTTTAACGATAAAATTTGGAAAAATAGGGTAATTGGCGCCTTTCCGCCGATGACGTCAGCATGACGTCATGGCGGGCCCGGGTACGGAGGTGACGTGGCTGCTGAGGTGTAGGCCAGGGTGGCAGGACACGGTGGCGGGTGGATAGGGTGGCAGGGTTACGTGGAGGGCCACACGACGCAGGGGCGGGGAAGGGCGCTACGTGAGGATGACGCAAGCATGACGCAAGGGGGAGGCGGTAACGGGATGGTGGTAAGCGGGTTCCCCGCACCACTTTTGGGCAAAGGCGGTATCGGGGAGGGGGGCTCCGAACAACCCCACCGCCTGCCACGCGTCCCTTGTACGGGGTAGAAAGCCGCTTTCCCCGGACGCTAAAGGTCGGCAGTTCGGGGAGTGAAAATGACCGCCCACCGTTAGATCTGGGCGGCAGAGATTGGACGGCTGGCGGGTCCTCCGACGGATCGTGCAGGTTGGGGGGTCCCATTGGTTTATTTAAATATTCAATTAAATACTTTTGGCGGAAAACTTTAGGATTGAGGGTTTTCGTGAGTTTTTTGGGGTTTTTGGGTTAATTTGTGAAAAAAGGGTTTATGGAGGGTTTTAGCAGAGGTGAGGTTAGGGCTTATGGAGAGGTTATTACTCCTAACCAGGGGTTAGAGTAATCCCTTGACAGGGTTGAGCATAGTCCCAGGTGGACTAAAGTCTCCCTTAGACAAACCTATTTAGCTATAATGCTAAAAGGAGGATATTTATAGAATGCTTGGGGGTTTATACACCATGGTGTTATAATAATAGGGAAAGGGTAACATAGGGGAATTATACAATAGAGTTAGGGGTTAATATGGATAGAAGAGGAGTGGATGAGGGGAGATACCACTAAGTTTGTTTGAAAATAACTTAGCTTAGGGAGTAGAGCAAAATGAAAAGAGTTTTAGACAAGAAATGTGGCTTTTAAATGAATAAGAACCACCATGAAACCTCAGATCTTTTCATCAATCTCCATGGATGAAGGGATGTTAGTAATAAGAGTGGAAGGGGAAATTTGGGAAGTTAGACATGCTTCCTTTCTTTGCTGCAACCTGATGGAGAAAAGGAGCTTCTCAACCATTGATTTTCCTTTGTGGACATTTCAGCACACATATATTTGCAAGGAATGATATTTCAGCAACCCCAGCTGCCTACCCATCTACTTGCCTAGCATTTTATTTCTTCTTGGAGGGTGCACTTAGGCTTGCAGACCCTTACTTGCCTTTTCTTTTCTCTGGCCTTTTTATTTTGATGGTCTATTTACTTCTACCCTTATTTCTTCCAAGGTCCTAGATTAAGCTGTTGGGAGCCTTTCTTCTCTACCTAAACTACTTGTCTGCCAAGATTAAACAGTTTGGACAGACTTCTTTCTCTATTCTACAACTAGAAATTTAAAACATGGCATGATCCAGATTAGGATGTTGGACCATCCATCAAAATTTAAACAACATCAAGCTATATAGACAGATTGTTTTCTCTTGGAAATATGTGATCTTTGCATGATCAAAGCAGAGCATATTTGGACCTTTTCATTGCCAATCATGAAATATGAAACCTATTGGTATAGGTAGCTAACAGTGGCTCCACATGGGGATGGTTTTTCATTTGAAAGACCAAGAATAGCAGGTCAGAATGCCTTGGCCCTTGACTGGTTTTACTAGAACTTGAAGTGTGCTGCTTTGAAATGCCAAAATTGTGCTCTTCTTTCTTGGTAGATCTCTGATCCTATTTGCCTTTTGCTGATAGTTAATAAAACTTGAGAAACTGCATTTTTACATTTTCACAGAAAGTAATATATACACTTGAGTATGTACAATGGGAACTCAGGCTGCACTTATGGGTGATAGTCAAAATAGTGCTTCAGCATCCTGCCATTCACAGGACCTTCATCCAAATCAGTTTCATTAAGACTCTTAAGGAAATAAGTGTTGTTTCCTTGTACTGCTTGGACAGCAAATGGTGCTCTCCAAAGGGAATCAAATTTTCCATGTTTTCCCTTATCTTCCCTTCTTGAATCCCATTTGAGGACTTTGTCTCCAACATTAAAGTCTTCTGCCTTAGTTCTTTTGTCAAAGGCCTTCTTTAGCTTTTCTTGTAACACTTGAACTCTGCTGTAAACTTGATCTCTAGTTTGCTGTAAGCATATTATTTGATTGATCCTTCTTTGCATATCATTTGGTTCTGCTTGACTTTCTTGAAGAAGTTTCATAACAGGCACTCCTAGTGATGAGGGAAATTTGGCTTCCAATCCGTAAACCAACTCATATGGGCTGGTCCCAATTGATCTTTTGGTTGTTAGTCTATCTGCCCATAAGGCATTGACCAACTTCTTATGCCAATTCTTCTTGTTTTCTTCTAGCACTTTCTTTATAATGTTTACCAGGCTTTTATTTGATGACTCAGCAAGGCCATTTCCTTGGGGATAGTATGCAGTAGAATGGCCTAAGGTAATGTGAAATTTATGGCAAAAATTCACCATTTTCTTGGATCTAAAAGCAGCAGCATTGTCTGTTATTATTTTGTCCGGACAACCAAATCTAGCCAATATGTTGTTCTCCAAGAACTGAATGATAGTGGAATCATTTGCTTGTCTGCACGGAACAGCTTCAATCCACTTGGTGAAGTAGTCTGTGGCTGTTAAAATCCATCTATGTTGTCCTGAGGATGAGGGATGAATTTCCCCAATGAAATCCAAGCCCCATTGTTGAAAAGGTCTCTCTGTCGCAATAGGCCTCAAGGTAAGTGGCAGCAACTGTCTCTTTCCCTCAAACACTTGACATTTATGACATGAGGTGGTGAATTTCTTGACATCAGAGAACATGGTAGGCCAGTAGTAACCAACCCTTAGTATTTTATCCACAGTGGACTTCCAGTACAAGTGTCCACCACAGTCACCTGCATGAAATTCTTTTATGACATTGTCAGTTTCATTCTCAATTAGGCAGTTTAGCAATATCCCTTCATGGTTTTTCCAAAATAGATTTCCATCCATAACATAGAATTTAGAAGCTTTCATTTTTAAGAACCTACATTTAGTTCTAGACAGTCCTGGGGGAGCACACAGGTTTTGTAATATATAACAGATATCAGAATACCAGTGGGATTGTTCAAAGGCTACATTGATCTTTGGAGTCGCCAGCTCCGTTTCACTGTCCAGCTGATTGATGTCTAAGGCCTGGAAATTTGCTTCTGTCATTAGTTTGGCCAAACCTTGCCCTTTTATTAGTTTTGTAGGTTTTATTTCAATATCAAATTCCAAAATGTTGGCAATCCACTTTCCTCTTCTGCCCTCTAAATTTTCTTGGGTGAGAATGTCTTTGACAATAGGACTTGGTACATAAGCTATAACATGTGAATAAAGGATGTAAATCCTAAAGTCCTTAATGGATTTAACCAAAGCATAAGCTTTCTTTTCCATGATTTGATATTTTAAAGGTGCATCTCTAAGAGCTCTTCTAAAGAAATCAATTGGCTTCTCATTTCCTTGGTCATCTTTCTGTAACAAAACAACAGCAATAGTATGCTGGGAGGCAAAAGAGAAAATGATAAATTCTCTGTCAAATTGAGGATTGGTCAAGACTGGGGTTTGGGTAAGGGCCAGCTTTATACCTTCAAAGGCTTGATTGGCTTCAACAGTCCATTTTACTTTTGAATCTTTCTTTAGCATGTTATTTAGCAATCTGATCAATTCTCCTAAGTTTGGGATAAACCTTCTCAAGAAATTGATTTTTCCCAAAAATCCCTGCAATTCTTTGATATTTCGTGGGTGGGGTATTTGTAGGATAGCTTGTATCCTATCCAGATCAATTCTTATGCCATCCTTTGAAATGATATGTCCTAACAACTTACCTTCTTCCAAACCAAATAGAGACTTCTTGGGATTCAAGGAAATTCCATATTTCCTGCATGTTAGGAAGATCTGTCTCAAATGTTTCAAATGTTCTTGATCTGATTTTGAGAAAGGTGTAAGGTCATCTAAGTAAATGAAAAGAAAGTCATGAATCTCCTTGGCAAAAGCAATATCCATTGCTCTTTGAAAAGTTGCCCCTGTGTTTTTCAATCCAAAAGGCATTTTTACATATTTGAAAGTTCCCCATGGGGTTGTGAATGCAGTTTTGTCTTGATCATCAGGGTGTACTAAGATTTGATTGAAACCCGAGAATCCATCAAGTAATGAGATCCTTGAGGCCCCTACTACTCTTTGGAGAATGTGATCCATCTTGGGTAAGGGATAATTGTCTTTGAGGGATACTTGATTCAAGTTCCTAAGATCCACACACAGCCTTATTTCACCAGTTTTCTTTCTTGTAGGGACCAAGTTTGAAATCCACTCAGAGAATCTGATTGGTGCTATGATGCCTGCTTTGAACATTTTCTGTACCTCTTGTTCCATTGCTGGGAGAAGCATAGGATTGATTCTCCTCAATTTTTGTTTAAAGGGTTTTTGATCAGGCTTGAGAGGGATAGTATGCTGGATAATAGAGGTATCATAGGACTTAGGTCCTCATAACTCCATGCAAAAACATCCTGGAACTCTTTAAAGAGGTCAATGTATTTAGGCTTTTGATCAGGAGGTAGAGATGCAGACAATTTTATTATTTTGGGTTTGTCAATGGTACCAATGTTGCATTCTTCAATGGCTGCATTTAAGGGCTGGATTGTTGGTTTTCTGGGAATATCATTTGAATCAAAGATGTCCTCTAGTGGAGTTAGGCCTGTTGGCAGAAAATTGTCTTTCAGCTCTATGATTTCAGTTTCAGCATTGGCCACTTCTTCACGACTGATTGGTTGAATTTGATGAATGTTTTCCTTGTTGAAGATAGTTGGATTCAGCATTTGTTTTGCTGTTCTAGGTGATATTGGGTGAATAACCTGTTTAAACTGTATTTGTGATTGACTTGCTTTTTCAGGTATTTGTGATTGACTTGCTATTTCAAGTATTTGTGATTGACTTGCTATTTCAAGTATTTGTGATTGACTTTCTATTTCAAGTATTTGTGATTGACTTGCTTTGTCAAGTATTTGTGATTGACTTGCTCTGTCAGTGTCAATATTTAATCCTGCAAATTCTTGTTGCAACGTTAAAAATTGTTTATTTGCATATCATCCTCAAATACTTGCCAATCTTTAACATTGTTTGGAATGGATGGTCTGTGTTTTATCTCAGCTGTGAAACAATTGTTAGGTTCCAATGGTAATCTGTAAGTACTAGCAAATGTGGCCAAACTATGAGCATGCAGATTGCGGGTTCTAGGAATTTTAGTGAGTTGGAATTCAGAGAAAAAGTTTAGTACTTCAGCTACAGCAGACCTATAAGACCTTAGTCTTTTGTCATTTGTGACAAAATTTCCCTTCACTTGTTGGATAACTAAATCTGAATCTCCCATGATTGAAACCCTGGCAGCTTGTAAGAACTTTACTAGCTTGAGGCCTAGCAAAAGAGCTTCATATTCTGCCATGTTATTAGTACATCTGAAGTTTAATCTATAGGCTCTGCCTTTTGCATGAGTGTTTTCTCTATTGTGTACCCAAACTCCAGCTCCTTCCCCTAATTTGTTGACTGAGCCATCAAATTCAAGGAAACATAGAATATCTTGTTGTGAAGGAGATTTAACAATCTGTTCATGGGCTGGCAAAGTAAGTTGAAGTTCTGGTTTTTCATCTGGCCTGTCTTCTAGAACAGTCTCATCATTTGATTGAATATGTCTTACAACTAGAGCAGCAGCAGTGTCTAGTGATTGATTGACTGTTGTTTCATGGGTGGTAATTCTTTCATTAGGGTCTTCCTCTTGTATGAGTATCTCAGTTTCAACATCATTTTTTGAGAGGGTTGTGTTGTCATTGAAGAGAATGTATGAGTCTATGTCTGAATGGACAGCATATATGGGAAAGTTTTGAGGCTTTTCTTCACTGCTGACCATGTATTTCATGAGTGTTTCTCTGTATAATCTTTTTGGTTGCCCAAAAACAGAGATGGTGGCATATGACATATCTAATTGTAGGGAGCCTTGGAGCTTAGCTCCCCATGATCTTGATAACATCATCCCATACTTAGGTGTGATATCAACAACTACAACATCCATTAGAATTGTTTTGTTTGGGTATTGAACCAGAGACACACATAAATCTTTTATAAGACCTAAACACTTGACTTGGCTGGAGTCAAAGGAAAACAGGTCCTTGTATGGTCTTGTTATATCTAGATTCAATCTCTCCATGACTGCTTTTGGCATGAGATTGTGAGAGGCACCTGAGTCAAACATTGCATTATGTAATATCTTATCATGAATATGTAAGCTAACATAAAAAGGTAATACCCCTGTGACTACTGTTTTTCCATCCACTTCTGGGCCAAATAGTAATTCTGGGGTATCATCCAACACATTAACATCATCCTTGTTGCCAGTGAGTTGAAGGGACTTCTTGATCTGTTGTTTATAGATGTCATGCTTGGCTAGTTCTGAGAGAGGAATTGCTATCTTTAGTTTGCCTATTTCAGTTTCTAGGTCAAAAGGTTTTTCAGATTGGGTCTTAGGGTTATGGATAACAGTCCTTTCCTTGTTCACTAACTCTTCTTCTTGATTCTTATCTTGATTTTGGGACTCGTCTTTTTTACCCATGTCTTGAGGAGTAATATTTAAATTAGGGTGAGAGGATGAAGTGGCCATAGGCTGTTGTTTTAAAGACAATGGTTCAGTAATCTCTTCAATAATTACTTCTTCTGCATGTGAATTTGTTTTGTCATTAGGCTCTGTGACTATGGCTCTTTTAGGTTGCTGATTATCCTTTACCTTTTCAGGCTGATTTACATTCACAGTTCTGCTTCTTAGCTTGTATTGTTTATGGACCTCATAAACAGCAGTGTCATAGCCTTGTTTAAAGTCAAAGGATTCACCTGATTTAGTTTGGAACAGTTTGATTTCATCATCCTCATGATCTTCTTGTGTTAAGAAAACTTGACTTACACCATCTAGACCCATTAAATTAATCTGAGGATCTTCATTGGGTTCAGTTGATGTGGAAGTTTCAGCATAGTTTTCTTGGAAAGGGGGTCTTATGTCTTGGTCAGCAGTGGCCTTGCCAACATTTGGGTTTTGAGTTCTCCTAAAACTTGGATTCCTAGGAGGGTTGTTTTGCGGTGCTTCCCATGATGATTTTCTCTCAACCGATTCCACTCTATCACCCAATCTTTTCATTCCATTGAGTATTGCATCTAGCTTTTGGTCAAAAGCAAAGGGTTCCTCCTTGAAAACAGTCCTCTTTTCCAACCTTGCTCTGTTTCTTTTGGCAATCAGGTTGGCTTCCACTGTGACAGCAACCCTTTGGGCCTCTGCAAGGGTTTGAGGGTCTCTTTCCTTCAGCTGATAGGCCATATCAGGGTCAAAACCATCCGGGAATTTGTAAAAAGCTAAATCAAGAGGGGGTCTTAAATTTTGTGGGATTGCGTTATATACATTGTTGAATCTTGCACAATACTCCAAAACAGTCTCTTGGGGACCTCTTTTGATAGTGTCATATTCACCAAGTATGTGCAGAGGATCCTTCTTCTTCTCCCATTTGCTAGTAAAGGCTTGATACAGTTCATCAGGAGTCATGATGGAATTTGCATTCAGGGATCTAAACCAAGTTCTTACATCCCCAGTTAGGCTTTGAACAAACATCCTCATTCTGACACTGTCATTGTCTATTTCATAGGTCTCAAAATGGTCTTGCATCCTTTTGGCATGTTGAACAGCTGTCAGAGGGCCATTGGAGTCAAAATATGAGATTTTGGTTTGGTAATCTTGGGGTAGAGCTGCAGCATTAGCTGGTATTTGCAAGGGTGCATATCTATTAGCCATATTTACAAGGTATAGAGGATTAACAGGGGCAGCTGGGATAATAGGAACAGTGGGTACCAGAGGGGTAATAGGTAAGGGTGAACCTAGAGTGTTGGTCAAGGGGATATGTGCAGTGGATGAAGATGCGAGAGGAGGACTTTGAGATGTGGATGGTGAACTAGGGGAACTAGGGGTAGACCGGAAAAGGACCTTGCATGGAGTAGAGATAAGGTTGGGATGATCTAAATCTGAGGTTAAATCAGCAGGCTGCTCCTGCCTTTGCTTCCTCCTAGTGTTTCTAGGGATAGTATTTGGATTATCAACAACGATGGGTGGATTAGGGTCAGGATTTGCCCTAGTATGCCGTGGATTTTTCTTGGGAGCCATCTTCTAACTGTTTTTTAGGATTTTATAGGAAGTTTTTATATCTGCAAGGACTGGATAAAGATTTTGGAATGGATATATATATTTCAAAGCTGAGATGGAGATTCACTGAAAAAGCTCTTCCCTAAAGCTGTCAATGTGACACAGAAACAACTTTGAAGGCCTCCTGACTGATTTCAGGCTTGATCTGTAGCTTTGAGAGATGTATAGAAATTGGAAAATCCTAAGAAGTCCCCAGTGGAGTCGCCATTTATGTTAACACCCAAGTTGTTACCTTTGACTCCAAGGGAATACGGCCGGGGTAACCACTAACCAATCTTTGGATTACAGCTTCTAGCCAGGCTGTAGTCAGAGAGGGCTCTCTCTTTAATATTTATCTCTGTTTTGTGTTGATTTTAGGCTAGCTATAAGTTTAGGTTTGTTTAAGGTTTTGGTTGGATGATAATTTCAGTCAACGTGCTTATGCATTCTCCAAAGTGTTCTAGTCCATTGGGCTATGGAGTCAGTGGTCCTTTAGTTATTTTGAGGTGCTGAGTGATTTGCTGTAGTGATGCTGCAAAGCCAGTTTAGTTTCTGAGAAAAAACGTTTACAATAGTGATTGGGTGGGGTGTATCTAGTTTAGGCAAGGCAATTAAGAATCTTACGGTAAACTGCTAAAGAAGGATAGCGAGAATATTAATCTAGAAGCACTGAAGAATTTCTAGTTAACTTTCACATATAGCATTAACAGACACATGAGCAGTTAAGAATTCATGTACATCGTTAATCTTGAAGACAAACATTTACAGCAGTAAAAATTGAGCACAAGGTGTAATGAAACAAATCCTGTACTAGTCTTTTTCTTCACTGCTAGCTTAATACAATATGTGTATGGTTTGATAAACATAAGGAAATGATAAACACAATAAACAGAGATTTGAGGAAAACTTGTTATTTCATCAGACAGCACAGGAATTCTGCATCAGCACATGTAGCATCATCCAGACATCAAAGATTTCAGGAAATCACTGAGCTCATCCAGCCCTTTGTATTAGATATTTCTGAAGTGTGCAATACATTTGTCTCATAGAGAAAATTACCAACCCCTTATGAGTTACTCAGGGGAGTATATATACAAAATTTACAAAAAATATCAGTGAATGAGTTAATATCTCATTTATGATAAGCTAATCTCTGGAATGCAGTAGCTAAAGGAGTGAATGCTGCCGTAATTCCTTAATGCCTCAGCTGTCAAAATAGTCAGAAGATATTTGGACTTTATGGCTGTTAGAGTCGGCTGGAGATGTGCTGTCTGAAACTTGGATAGCTGTCATTGTCTTATGTGATGAATCACTTTTTTAGCTACTTTAACTGCTGACATTTGTCATGTTATTTGTCTTGTAGTGACCTGGAGCTGGTAGTGGCTGAATGACTGAAGCTACCGTGGCAAAATCTGAAGCATAAATTGCCACCAATCCTCTTTAGGCATTTGATGTCTGCGCATCTTTATTAATGTTTCCTCGGCCTCTGTATGTCTATAAAGATTGGGAGGGGTTTCAAACAGGTGATTCACTTCATTCTCAATGAAGAACAGGCCTTCAAGTTTGTCATACAAGCTCTGCCCTGTGGAAGGCCCTGCTTGTTCAGATGAATTGCCAGATGCAATAATCTGATTTTCAATAGTGGTTTCCATTCTGTTGGCCATTTGATCTGGAGAGATCAGTTTTCCTACACCACTTAGTAAGCTGGGCAGGCCTTTTGCTTGCAGCACTCCCATTTTAACTTTGTATTCCTCCACATCTGCTTGCATCTCATAGTACTTCCTCTCCACTGTTTGTATATAGTTCCTGAGAGTTAGTACCTTCTTGGCAGAGAGGACAGCCTCTGTTCTGTGGGAATGCCTATAGCAGCCAATTCCTCCCTTTCTTGCCTGTTCAGGAAGTCTATCATTCTGTTTTCCTGCTCTGCTCTGTTCCCTAGCACTGTCTTGGCCTTCTGAATTTCTGCTTGAGCTTGACCCATCAAATCCATCTGCTCATGCATTATTTTTATTGACCTCCATTGCTGTTTGATGGATTGGCCAATTTTGGCCCATAGGATTCTCTTTATGTCGGCCATAGCAGTCTCCAGATTCAGCTCTTTCTCTAAGGCCTTTATCTTTTCTTTTTGGGCCTTTATTTCTCTGCCCTGTTCTGCTACAGTCACTTTGGACTTGTCATACTTGGCATCCAGTTCTGCCAACTTCTCCTTGGCCTTCTTTATTTCATCTGCCTGGAGCTCCATTGCTTTGAAGGCCTTGGTCAATTCCTCTACACTTGGGCTGGCATCTGGAGCTGCTGCTGTTCCTGCTGCTTCTGTTGTGGGGGCCATTGCTGCCCCTGAAGTTGTTGCTGTTGTTGAAGTAGTTGGAGGAGCTTGGGAAGTGGATTCTACCTGTTTATCTTGTAGTGCTCCTTCCAGCTCTTTCTCCAATTCCCTGATCCTCTAGTCTTGCTGCATTAGGAGGTCTAGTTGGTCCTCAGCCTGTTTTTTCTTTTGAAGTTCTGCTGTTTGAGGGTGCTCTGTGGGCTGCAGCTTCAACCTTTTCTTCAATGCATTGAGGTCATCATCTTTCTTCTTCATGAGGGCCTTCACACCCATTGGATCACTAGGATCATGTCCTAGATCAATGATGATCTCCTCAAGAGACTTTATTCTATTGTCTTTGGCCTGAGAGGACATTCTCTCAAAATCCAACTGGGTGTTGGTGTTTTTTAGGGACTCTTTCAGCTCATGGGCCATGGTGGCCTTCTCTACCAAGGTTGCATAGACCATCTCCCCAGCTTGCTTATGGAGTTCAATCTGGTCCATGGGATGTATATCTCTGGCTAGGACCTCCATCCTTGTTTTTACAAAATCTGCAGTTGTCTTAGGCTGCGGCCCTTTGGGCTTAAAGTGGCTGAAGATTATCTTTTCCTACTGAATGTCATATACCGACATTAGCCTTTCTTGCTGGGTTGGTGTTGCATCTATGAATTGCTTGTAGACCTCAGCCCTCAGCAGCTCATTCTGAGCTTTTATTTGTTTGAAAGAAGCCTTGGTGCTCTTGGGCTTCTTGCTTTGTTGGGAAGAAGAGGACACTTCCAAACCGAGCTGTAAAGTTTGCTCCTGCTGAAAGGTGCTTGCACCTGTATGCTGACTGCCCTCCCTGTCTTTTCTTGCACTGTCCAAGACATCTTCAGTAATGTCTTCTACCTCTACGGAGTCTGCTCTTTGCCTTTTGGCTTCTGGCTGGTGGGAGGATCCACTGAGGGGAGTGGACTCTTCTCTATCTCTTTTTGTCCCCCTTTCCTCATGTGCTGGGGTATGCAAAATTGGGGCAGTCAATGGCTCAGTTTGAGGTGGTGGTGTTTGCATTATTGGAGCTGTTGGCAGCCCAGTTTGTGGTAGGGAAGTTTGCCCTTGCTGCTGTTCTGGCTGCTGCCCGGTTTGCTGCTCTGTTACAGGGGCAGACTTTTCCTTTACTGCTTCCTCCTCTGCACCCGTTATGCCTTTGCCTTTGTCTGTCACCGGTGCTGATGTAGAGGGTGCCTGTGGTGCAGTCCTTGTGGCCGAGGTCCCTTCTCCTACTGAATAAGGCGGTCTGAAAGGTACCTGCTGCACATAGTCTAGGTCAATAGTTTTTTCAAGCTCCCTCCTATTCTTTAGCATTGTCTCTTCCTCAGTTAAATTTTCAACTAGAGTATCCATCTGCCATTCTTGCAGGTTGGCATATTTTTCAATGTGTGAGTACTGGCAATGCTTAATGCCTATAAGCCTATACTTGTTTCTCCTAGCAGTGATGAAACCTTCAGGGTCATAATGGACCCACCGAAAACTATAGGACAGCTTGTATTTATCCTTAAGGATTAGGTCTGCATCTTCCCACCCTTCTTTCTTGTTCATGATGAAGGGGCCCAACTGGTGTTTGAACTTGAGGTGGGCCTTCTTTTTGGCGCTGTGGAAATGGGTGAGGTCGGACTGAATCAACTGCCTGTAATACTCCAAGGCAAATAACCTCATAGGTACATATTTTGGGAGCCTGTATGGACAGAGCTCACAGCCATAGATCCTAATGACAGTATGGTTCTCATATAGGTACCAGTCGCCTATTTTATATTTTTTGGAAAGCTGCAGAGCTTTCTTGATCTCATTTGATATTCTGGGAGGAGGGGACCTCATCAACAGGCAAGAGACTGGGTATACAAATTGGTCAACAAATTCACAGTAGGTATAGGGTGAATTTGTGACTTTGTGATAGACAGAGGTCCAGAAGATGACAGATCTTCTTTCCCCTCTGTGATCCAGCCTTTTGATGTAGCATGGGAAGGCTTCAGGATGATAGTACATGAACAGGTGGTAAATATAGGCCGAGTACTTGAAGACCCCCTGTCTGTCCACTCTGCTCAACTGATCATGAATCTTGTTAGCTATGAACTTAGCAAAGTTATATTTGCGGGCAAGGTGTTGGCGTGGGCTGTAAGCAGATAGCAATACCATCATTGTTTAATCCACATGCTCACTGTTTTTGTATCCCAACACATAGGCAATCATGTCCAGTAAAAGCCTGCCTACATCATTGAAATGGACATGCAGGTAGGCAGGTGGCCCTCTAGGCTGGCACTCAGGTTTCATGAAATTCCTGGTAACCTTTTGAATCTCCTCACTGATCATCTTGGCACCAGTGTCCAGCAAATAGTTCATGGAAAATGGGATTAGCAACTCTGTCTGATCAAAATGTAACATTTTGTTGATGGACTCAGCATTAATGTAGAAAAGGATCCTCCCAGATGGAGTGCTAATAGCTCTGTGCTGCACATCATAGTTTTCAGCACATAGGTGAATGATTTCAGGGAAGACATTTACAGCTGGGAGACAATAGTATGGTAGGTTTGACTCCCATATCCCATGTGTACCATGACCATCCTTATAGTCCTCTCTTAATTGGCAGAAGGTCTGCAAGAAGTCCCTATCACCCTCAAAGTCTTCAATAAGATAGTCCTTGTCAGCAAATGCCAAGGCCTCCAGCTCTTTATTTGGTGGATTTAATGGAGCCACACTGAGGGATGAGGATGCAGAAGTAGCCATTATATGATTTGATTTTGAGTAAAAAGGAGTTAAATGGCTTGCAAAGTTTTAAGAGCTCAAAATGCCAGGTCAATTGTAGTCAATGTCTGAACTGTGTCTTATAATGAAAAACACACAGTCTTGTTTCTGCAGTTTTTTAGCAAGTTCACAGGGATTGTGAACTACTCAGGGCAATTTGCAGAGGGTATGAGGAATTATTTAGGTGAAAGGCTGCAGCTGGTGTGTACACCCGGCAAAAGGGAACAATGCCGGGCGCTTCAAAGGTAATTTCACAGTTTTTACCCGCAAATTGACTGTTTCTATGTCGAATTGCAGGGCTGGGGCAATGTAGATTGCCTTGGCTTACTTTAGGTAATAGGTGTAGAGATTATATGAATTTCAACAGGTATTCTAATGGCAATTTACAGAGAATTGGTAAGCATGGGCCAAACAGAGGAATTACGGTGAATACCTGGACAGAACGCTTAGACAGTTTGCGGGCTGAACTCTGAAGGTTGAAGTGATGAATTTGAGCGGTTGCAATTTGAATTTGGAGGTCTGGAGTCACTTTGGCAGCTGCAATGGCTATCTCCTTCTTCACGCGAAAATGACATTTAAAATGCCTCAAAACATGACTTTAACGATAAAATTCGGAAAAATATTGTAATTGGCGCCTTTTCGCCGATGACGTCAGCATGACGTCATGGCAGGCTCGGGTACGGAGGTGACATGGCTGCTGAGGTGTAGGCCAGGGTGGCAGGATACGGTGGCGGGTGGATAGGGTGGCAGGGTTACGTGGAGGGCCACACGGCGCAGGGGCGGGGAAGGGCGCTACGTCAGGATGACGCAAGCATGACGCAAGGGGGAGGCGGTAACGGGATGGTGGTAAGCGGGTTCCCCGCACCACCTTTGGGCAAAGGCGGTATCGGGGAGGTGGGCTCCGAACAACCCCACCGCTTGCCACGCGTCCCTTGTACGGGGTAGAAAACCGCTTTCCCCAGACACTAAAGGTTGGCAGGTCGGGGAGTGAAAATGACCGCCCACCGTTAGATCTGGGCGGCAGAGATCGGACGGCTGACGGTCCTCCGACGGATCGTGCAGGTTGGGGGGTCCCGCTGGTTTATTTAAATATTCAATTAAATACTTTTGGCGGAAAACTTTAGGATTGAGGGTTTTTGTGAGTTTTTTGGGGTTTTTGGGTTAATTTGTGAAAAAAGGGTTTATGGAGTGTTTTAGCAGAGGTGAGGTTAGGGCTTATGGAGAGGTTATTACTCCTAACCAGGGGTTAGTGTAATCCCTTGACATAGTTGAGCATAGTCCCAGGTGGACTAAAGTCTCCCTTAGACAAACCTATTTAGCTATAATGCTAAAAGGAGGATATTTATAGAATGCTTGGGGGTTTATACACCATGGTGTTATAATAATAGGGAAAGGGTAACATAGGGGAATTATAAAATAGAGTTAGGGGTTAATATGGATAGAAGAGGAGTGGATGAGGGGAGATACCACTAAGTTTGTTTGAAAATAACTTAGCTTAGGGAGTAGAGCAAAATGAAAAGAGTTTTAGACAAGAAATGTGGCTTTTAAATGAATAAGAACCACCATGAAACCTCAAATCTTTTCATCAATCTCCATGGATGAAGGGATGTTAGTAATAAGAGTGGAAAGGGAAATTTGGGAAGTTAGACATGCTTCCTTTCTTTGCTGCAACCTGATGGAGAAAAGGAGCTTCTCAACCATTGATTTTCCTTTGTGGACATTTCAGCACACATATATTTGCAAGGAATGATATTTCTGCAACCCCAGCTGCCTACCCATCTACTTTCCTAGCATTTTTATTTCGTCTTGGAGGGTGCACTTAGGCTTGCAGACCCTTACTTGCCTTTTCTTTTCTCTGGCCTTTTTCTTTTGATGGTCTATCTACTTCTACCCTTATTTCTTCCAAGGTCCCAGATTAAGCTGTTGGGAGCCTTTCTTCTCTACCTAAACTACTTGTCTGCCAAGATTAAACAGTTTGGACAGACTTCTTTCTCTATTCTACAACTAGAAATTTAAAACATGGCATGATCTAGATTAGGCTGTTGGACCATCCATCAAAATTTAAACAACATCAAGCTATATAGACAGATTGTTTTCTCTTGGAAATATGTGATCTTTGCATGATCAAAGCAGAGCATATTTGGACCTTTTCATTGCCAATCATGAAATATGAAACCTATTGGTATAGGTAGCTAACAATCACCACAGTTTAACTGTTAGTTAAAGGAATTGTATTTGATTTGTAAACAATTCATTGCTTGATTTATAGATTTTGATTTTTCCCTTTTTTATTTTTTTCTCAGATTTGGTATGAGATATCTTCCAAGATTTGGGTTCCCTAGTTTCCCCACCATAGCTACTAGGTTCAGATGCTATCATTAAATATTCTCGGAATGTTACAACATTTCCAGTAAGTGTGCTTTGAAACATTGTTGTTGCTTTTCCATGGTGTTAATGCAAATAAGCACTGCAACTAGTGCCAATATTTAGATTAAGTGTCGAAATATAGGTGGTCTTGTAATGATGGAGTGATTGTTTTCTAGATACTAAGGCCATATGCATTTTTATCTCTTATGTTGTCCTGAGATATTCAAATTTAGAATAAGAATTGAGGTCTCGTTTCCACTGTATATTACAGTCAGTTTCTTGAACATAATATATACTAGATTATCTTTTACTAATCAACTGTGGATGTGATCCCTCGCAGGAAAGGAAATTCAAAGTGACTTTTATTTCACATTGATTTGTAAAAACATCCACACAAGAAAGGAGATTCAAAGTGACATTGATTTCACACTGATTTGTCAAAATGGAGGCAAGAGAAAAGGAAATTTTGTATTCAACAATGCTCTTAATTTCATATGTACATGCACAGACATATTAGTAGAAAATATTGAAGGGTTGCCTAAGTAATATTTTCCATTCCACTACAGTCTTTACAACTTGTAAATAAATAACTCGGAACAATTCATTACACTACTTGTTATTCTTTATTAATCAATGGTTAAGATTTTGATATTGAACTAGCTAAGATTTTTCTTCCTTCTGCGAAATTGTGTGTTCTATAATGCTTATTTTCCATTCACTATGTATAGCATATAAAGTGTGTCTAATGGAGTAGGAAGATTGGAAAGTCTTGTGATCCTTGAACTATGTTACAAGGCAAAAACCCAACAGGGCAGGGTAGGTGCATCCCCATAAAGGGGTCACAAATACCAAAGTTGGTATTGGCTAGTGCCTTGAGCTAGAAAATTTCCTTTACCCTTGTATTAATAGTGAATCTGGAGAGGATTCTAATATTATCTTTATAATATTTATATCAGTTAATATTGATGAATAAAATTCATGAGACATGAGCTAGGATGTCCATGCAAGGTGGTTGTTGATTATTAGAAGCTATGATGGCCATTATGTCAGGCCAGGTGGTTGCACTCCCTTGATCATGAGCACGATTGTGATCAAGAAGGAAGACTTCATAGTCTAGATTGATTGTTTAGCAGTGATAGTGTTCAGGGCCCGAAGATCGGGTCAACAACAAGGGGGATACCCACCCGGTCCGGAACCTGGTTGGCGGCTCCTTGCCCGTTTGGTGTAGCGGGTCCAACTGGGGGTAATGGGACCAGCTTCCCAATCTAAAGGTTATGTGTGTGTGTGTAGATTTTGATTATGTTGATTCTGAAAGTATTTTAGAGCTAATTCAAATCTAACTAGTAAACAGATTCTATACTATTATAATCTAATGAAAAAACACATCTAATCTACGCTAACCCGGGATATGTCTCTTATATTATGCGATCTAAAAAAGATTTCGAACAATAATTGGTAATAAAGATCATTCAGCTATCATAAGAATATGAACCATTTAAGATAAACCATTCTGCATAAGAAGTTAGGAAAAACAGTTGTGAACAGCATATCGCATAATAAGTCATTCATATGTCAAGCACAAACAAATGATTCCACCATACAGAAGTGCCAAATGGTAACCCAAACATCCATGCATTAACATATAAACAACTAAAACTGCATATCACTTTAAGAATATAAGCAGAAATTCGTCAAGAGATAAAAGTACCATTTATGACTGATTTTCACTCACAAACTTCAAGCAATAACAATTTATCTCTACTTGCTTCTAACATCTACTAAGAGTACAGAAGTACAACATCAGTAGCAAACATTAAAATGTAAACATAGATAAATCTTGATCCTTCCATTCATCAAAACCTCCTCTGAGGGTGCAGAAGTGCATGTTCCGAGGACAAGTTTTTGACAAATTTTTGGACCCTTCTCCAATGCAATGAGAAGGGTTAAAATACTACTTCCTAATTCTAATAATAGTATCATTACAAAATTTCAGGACACGGTTTTCAAATGACCGTCCTTTTTCTAATCTAGTTAGAAGAGAAAAAACAACATTCTAAATGAAATCATTTGTGAACTTGGTCTTTGAAGCTGCAAGTGTCCAGCATAGGCTTGAGAAGAGTCGGCTGGCTGATTTCTGCGTTGAGCTGGGCTGCAAAAACGGCATCTATGAGAGCTGGCGCTACCTTCTCGGCTGCGTTCGTAATGCACTTCACCGTCATCCATTGGCTGTGTGGTTTAACCAAGTACGTCCAGTAACCTTCCCAATTCAGCCTAGCCAATGCTTGGATTGCTTTCCCTTTTGCCTACGCTTTCTGCCTCCATTCTGTCTCCAGTTGCAACTTGCTTGGTAGGTACCCCGGGGTGGTCTCCGTAATTAAATTGGCCCTGTGTAAATTTTCATTTACACAGTCGATAAGAATGCTCGCTTGTGTCGCCGCTGTCTCTGTTGCTTGCTCCGCCTGCGTGATTTGTTCATTCCATTTATTAAAGAGCAGCTCCTTATGATTTTCATTAATCCTGGGTGCCCCTGCTCTTTTCCCTTCCTCATCATCCTGCCAAGTTAGATATTTTGTCACCTTCTTGTCGTTCTGATCATAGTCGCTCCGAAATTCCACCACCTGACTGGTGATTTTGTCGCTCAGCTCACAAAAGTGCCTCCACTGTGATATTTTACGTCCCAACTCTTCCTGTTGCTGCAGTAGTTGCTCGTTCAAGCCGATGGACTCTGAAATAAACTCTGCCAGCTTAGGCTCATCTTCATGCATTTCTTGCACCGTCTGCAATTGTTTTTCTTTTTCTTCAAGACTTTTCGGATAGCCTATCTGCATCTGTTGAAAGTCTTCCTGTAGCTTTTCTAGCTGTCTGGAAGCTTCAGTGTTCGCGTTGGCTTGTTGCAACTGTTGTTGTAGCAGTTGTATATGATTTTCTTGTTCCTTTAAGAGTTGCTGAACTTCAGAGGCCTTGTCAATAGTTGCAGAAGCATATGCTCCTGCAATCTGAGACAACTTCGTGAGATTTTCGGTAGGATTATTATTTGGGTCTTTCCACAAGACGTCCAGATGTTCAGCACTTTGAGACAGTGTATTCTCAAGCTTTCTCTTCTTTCTTTGTCTCCTTACGACTGCTTTGTGCTGGGGACTATAGAATACATCCAGTGGGGGAATTTCTTCTACGTTAAGTAGAAGTTCTGAGGCTGGAGCGATAGGAAGGTGTTCAACTTCGGTGACGCTACTGACCATGGTCGAAACGACTTCTTGCACCACCTGTGTATTGCTCATAGGTGTCTTAGGGACTTTCCCTTCAAGATTAATTAATTCATTGAAGGTTTCCCACTCTTTATCTAGCTCTGTTGTGACAAGGGGTGCTTTGATGACAGGAGGGGGGACATCTCTTGGTGGTGAGGCGATAACTTGCTGCTGAGACATTGCACTCGACTGAGGTGTGTCTTTGGTCGTTTCTTCGTTTTTTCCTTGTTCGTGACCAGACTCTACAGGATGCTTAGATACTTCTTGTGCAGCGTTGGACTTAGACCTCGAAGTGCTGGTGTTTTCACTGAGGCTGATGCTCGGAGTCGGTTCTCTAGTAGGTATTCGCAGCCTCTCTAGTGGAATACTAGCCAGCCTTCTTTCTCTGTATAACATGAATTTATGGAGGTCACCTGAAGACAACCTCGGCTGAGCTTCCTGCAAAATTTCTTTGAGCGAGCTCTTACTCTGAAAGAGATCATCAAACAGATCTTTCTTTCCAGAGAACACTCTTATCTTGACGTTCGTTGTGAATTCTTGGGCCACATTATTTGGGTCGAATGGCCTCGCTGGGAACTTAAATAATTGAAGACACGTCACATTCTCCACCTCACCAAAAGCGTGTCCTACATCGAACAAAGAGAAGGCCCCACAAGTGACGGGAAATTGAGGCCAAATGGCCTTCTTCTTTTCCTTTAGGTCCTTGGTTAAGCCGCCTTCAGAACAGGTTTGATAAGCGATTTCCCGGGCCAAAAGTTTATCAGGGATATATAGGGGTAGGACATGTGGAGGTACAGTGCTTCCAAAAACTCTAATGTAAGTAAACCATTCTTCCCCAAACCATCTTACGACGGGGATGATGTCAATTTGGGCCTCGGGGGAACACCTTGGGGGGTCTTTATCGTATATCATTCTATATAGGGGAAAAATAACCCCATGGAAAATCTGGTAAAAATGAGGGGCAAACTGGGAATCCCATAAGATCTTGTGATAAACATGGATGGGCAATGGGTCTTGGGTAGTCCATTTCCAACCCATAACAGGAAAATTAGATACAAGACACACAAAATCCATAATATAGGCAGACAGATAAAAAGGAGGATAGACCCTTTGAGAAAAGGATCTCTTAGACCGGTAATTGACAACGGCCGTGTATAGAGTATCAGAAAGGATTTTGGCCCAATCTAGGATTTCGGCATTAGTGGCAGCATCAATTAATGGCAGCCATTCAGATGAAAACTTGTTGATATCGGGCATACCAAATAACCTACAGAGCATAGCCACAGCAAAACAATATGGAGAGGTGAGGGAACCAGTGCTGTACATACCGTTTTTATCCTTTTTTAGCAGCTCGTCTCTTCTAGACCATTCTTCAGTGGTGTCTGATAGATCTGGATTCTCCGCTACGAACTTCCTAACGAATTCTTCATTATAGGTTGCTTGCGGTTCAGGAAGATGATACATAAGTTTCAAATCTTGCGCAACAAACGATCCTACAAGCCCATGTCCATGAACTTTGAATTGTCTGCCCTTCAATTCTGCATCATCCAATATCCATTTGATCATATATGTGTATGGTAGAATTTTGGGTCTTTCCACTATTCTGTGGAGGAATGAACATGCCAGGTCCTCCAAGGTCAACTCAGAAGAGCGTGGTGCGCCCGCGACAGCAGTCACCTTCATTATTCTAGGCTTTTCTTCTTCTAGCAGCCTATACATATCGTCCCATGTTGATATCCCTACGTATTTGTTGCAGGTTGTGTCTGTGTACAGGGGTGCCATCTCCTTGGTCTTCTCTCTTGCTTCGGAGATTTGAGCTTTGTTCTTCTTTCCCATTTCGCTTTGCATTTCTGTCTGAGTCGTCTTCGCGTTTTGTTCCTGCAGATTACGAGTGAAATCGAAATGACTGATCCAGAAAGGTGATGGGAGAGTTTTAAATGCAAGAGATAAATCAAATATGCCACCTTACGTGAAGCAAATCTCTACCAAGGCACACGTCTTTAATCCATTTAATAACTGACAACTAATTCATTTACTATCATTAAAAGCGCATGATTTCGGGTCAGATTATAGTAAGTGGCTTTTTCTTTGGATGGCGCGCCTGAAGGATTCGTACCAAAGTGATTTATGATTTGCTGACGTAACCTCGCATGTCGCGCGATCACTAATCACATCATCGCAAATCGCATGGATGTGGCATCGTAGCGATCGGAATATCACAGATCGCAGGAATTTGATATTCACAAAATCTTGCCTGACTCATTTCTGCGATATGCGATCTAGCGATCGGCGTTATCGCAGATCGGCGGATCTTTAAGTTTTCTTTATGAGCGTTACTAATTTGCGATGCGATTTCATTATTAACACGAGGATGATGCGCATAAAAAGGGGAATGAAGGTTTTTCCTATCTTTTGCAATGCGACCTTAAGGTTTTCTCTTTTATCATAGACTGAGGCTTTGAAATATCTAAGAGGCTTTTTCCAAGCATATGATTGTGACTTCAAAAAGAAACTTTTTCTTTTCCTAAAAATCAACTAAGGGTCCCCATTCATCCAGTATCATGGCTGATACTTAATTGAATAAGGGGGGGGGGGGGGGTGTTGCTGGCTACAACAATTGGCGATTCACTTGGGAGAACCTGTTATCTTTGCTTTTATATTGACGCTTTGAAACTTCTGAAAAAAATTTCTTAAAGAAAAACTTGAACTTTATTATAAAAATATAAATAAAATGATACTTCAAACTGTCAATGATGTTTCGTTTCAACCTCTTTCTATTTCAATTACTTGCATCTTCAGCTTGTCTTTGCATTTAAATCAGTCATTACTTGGTCTTGTAAAACATAAAATAAAGTCTTCTCTATGTATCAGCTCTCTTTTTTTTAAATATGCTCCTTTGTCGCAGGTAGAGCCTCTTCTGCCAGCAGGCGTCCATAGCCTCGACAGGGTTACCTATTACCCAACAATCATCCTTTATCCTGCTTAAGGTTATTTACAACTTTTTCAGAGAAAAATCCTTTTTTGACACTTTTTTCTTTTTTATTCTCTAAAGAACAATGTCTTGGTTTGGTGGCCAAATTATGACACAGTCATTCACGTGATTTACACTTTTGCTAAACAAGTTGGCTCGTGATGAGACCCCTTGCCTTTTGGTTGCAACAATCTTGAGTCATTGCCCCGTTTTGGTAGACAATTTTGGCAAAGTCAGCAAGTTATAATATCTGTGATCATGATAAGCCGGCTCATGATGAGACCTCTCATTCTTTGAGATATAGCGTCTTTTTTAGATTATTCCTCTGAATTTTTCGTTTTCCTTTAGCAGGGAGGAAGTCAAATTTTCTTTCCTTAAGAAAGTTCTGGACGACAATGATAGGGCTGTTCTTGGTAATGGCTGCTTTCACAGAGAATTTTTATTTTAATATTGATACCTTTCATTGTGCTGACCTAAAAACAAATTTTCCACTGAGATAGCTTTCTTTAAAGTTTTTTGCAGTTGAAACTATCATCATATCTGGGTCAAAGTTCTATTGATCATAAAGATCAAATTCCTAAAAGAATTGTTGTTCATAGAAGCAGAAGTTTCAAAGATTTCCAATAGAGAAAAAGGTGCCTTTAGTAAATGCCAAATGTCGTTAACCAAAGCAAACATTATTATGAGAGGCAAACATTCCCTAGGGTTATGTGGAGGATATGAATAACTTTGCCTATCGATTTATTAAAAGCAAACCTAATAACCTAGCTAAATTACTCCTACTCCTATTCTAACTATATACAGGAAATAACTATGTGAAGTGATATTTCCAATGGAACCATGTATTCATTTTTATTCGTAGCCGTATGAATCTTCCAAGCATGAGTAAAAAGAACCAAACTTTCCTTGGATCATAAATATTGGCTGTGGAATAAAAACATACAACCCCAATTGGAATTCTGTCTGATTTTCCTTTCTCATGAGAGCTCTTTTCCAACTGGATACCTATTGGATCATAAAAATTAGGATGAATTTCTGTTATGAATTGATGATCTCTCAATAGGAAGGATAACAAGTCATATTGCGAAAATGATTTTTTAGTTTTAATGACTTGTAACCTATTTTTTGTTAACGCTGAGTTTTTAGCGATTTCGTTTGAAATGAAAGTTCTCATATATAAATCGCTAAAACATAATCTATCAAAAGTTTGAAAATTTAAAAAAAAATCTGATTTTGTACAAAATGAGTGCAAGTGAGAAAGAAATGATTGGGTATTTACAGAAATAGTGTTACAGCACAATTGAGATTTACTTGTAACATCTTGCTCCTCACAAGAACTGGCCAGGTTTTGTGAATCAAGAACTAAGTTATGATTGCGAACAGGGATGAAGCTTTCCTCATGATATGAATCATAGATCGGGGTATTGTCTTGGATAGTAAAATTATTCAAATGAGCTTTTACTTTGGGATGAGGGTCGGCTGATATGATTTCTGATTTGAGATGTTCCTTATTATCTGACCCTAGTTGAGTTACTTGAGATAACTCAACAACATCATCGTTGTCAAAGTAACTATTGCAAAAGACTCTACAGATTTCCCTAGGTTCCTCTTTTTCATTATATATTTTCAGACAAGGGAGGTCAGGAAGCTCTTGTTTGACATTGATCAAAGGTTGTGTTAAAGTGGTTTCTTTATCTTGAAAACCTAATGATGAGTCGTTTGAATAACCCTCTGTGTTTTTTGAGATATGCTTGGTATTGAGAGGGGAAAAATTGTCATCACTAAAAACATCGGGATAAAGTGAAAAATGTGAATCTGGAATAATGCATTTAAAAACATCATGAAGAAAATTTTGTTCATCAGATTCATCATAAACATCGGGCTTTAGATCATACCTTTGTGCGCTGATACTTTCTAAAAGAGAAACAGTTGGTTGATCTGACCTTGGCATCAGCATTTGTTGATTTGAAATGGTATTGTTTGACTTTATGTCAGAGTCATCTTCTGGTTCCGAGGTAGTTTCCCTTTCAGCATTTTCGTCTTTATTTTCTGGTATTAGAGCATGCATGACTCCTAGGCTTTGCAGATTTTCTTCATTATGGATGATCTGTGTATTTGACTTGAAATGCTCATCTATATTAGAAGAAAACGAAACAACGGTCGAGCTAATTTCTGCTTGGTCAAATAAAGGAGGTAGGGAATACTCATCATAATCTGAAGATTCTTCATCTGTGAGCTCATCCTCGAGATCATACTGCAGACATTTAAGATGAAATTGCATATTGAAATCCCTTACGGGTTCATCTTGTTTCCGTAGATAATCAATTTCATCATATACCTGGTCGTAGTCGTAACAATCAAATTCCAAGATGAAAGTCCTAATGAATTGGTCATAGCTGTGGATTGATGCAACTGGGAGGGTTCTGCACCATTTTCTAGCTTCCGCTGTGAATGTAAGAGTAAAAATCCTGCACAAAATGCCTTCATCAATTCTCTGAATATCAGAACTCGAAACCTTTTGAATGAACTGAAGGGCATGATTAAATGCAGAAGAAGTATTCTTACCGTTGAATTTTACCTGAGACAAGAGCCTTACCACATCTGGTGGAGTGTTGGAAGAGGTAGGAACATGGATGCAACTCCAAATAGGAATTCTATGAGCAGCCATCCTGTTTCAAGATTTATAATTTGGAAAACATTCCAACAGACACTATGCTCAGGCCCTCCTTCTAGCGCCAAATATATTGAGGGCCCGAATATCGGGTCAACAACAAGGGGGATACCCACCCGGTCCGAAACCTGGTTGGCGGCTCCTTGCCCATTTGGTGTAGCGGGTCCGACTGGGGGTAATGGGACCAACATCCCAATCTAAAGGTTATGTGTGTGTGTGTGTAGATTTTGATTATGCTGATTCTGAAAGTATTTTAGAGCTAGTTCAAATCTAACTAGTAAACAGATTCTATACTATTATAATCTAATGAAAACAACACATCTAATCTACGCTAACCCGGGATATGTCTCTTATATTATGCGATCTAAAAAAGATTTCGAACAATAACTGGTAATAAAGATCATTCAGCTATCATAAGAATATGAACCATTTAAGATAAACCATTCTGCATAAGAAGTTAGGCAAAATAGTTGTGAACAGCATATCGCATAATAAGTCATTCATATGTCAAGCACAAACAAATGATTCCACCATACAGAAGTGCCAAATGGTAACCCAAACATCCATGCATTAACATATAAACAACTAAAACTGCATATCACTTTAAGAATATAAGCAGAAATTCGTCAAGAGATAAAAGTACCATTTATGACTGATTTTCACTCACAAACTTCAAGCAATAACGATTTATCTCTACTTGCTTCTAACATCTACTAAGAGTACAGAAGTGCAACATCAGTAGCAAACATTAAAATGTAAACATAGATAAATCTCGATCCTTCCATTCATCAAAACCTCCTCTGAGGGTGCAGAACTGCATGTTCTGAGGACAAGTTTTTGACAAATTTCTGGACCCTTCTCCAATGCAATGAGAAGGGTTAAAATACTACTTCCTAATTCTAATAATAGTATCATTACAAAATTTCAGGACACGGTTTTCAAATGACCGTCCTTTTTCTAATCTAGTTAAAAGAGAAAAAACAACATTCTAAATGAAATCATTTGTGAACTTGGTCTTTGAAGCTGCAAGTGTCCAGCATAGGCTTGATAAGAGTCGGCTGGCTGATTTCTGCGCTGAGCTGGGCTGCGAAAACGGCATCTGTGAGAGCTGGCACTACCTTCTCGGCTGCGTTCGTAATGCACTTCACCGTCATCCATTGGCTGTGTGGTTTAACCAAGTACGTCCAGTAACCTTCCCAATTCAGCCTAGCCAATGCTTGGATTACTTTCCCTTTTGCCTGCGCTTTCTGCCTCCATTCTGTCTCCAGTTGAAACTTGCTTGGTAGGTACCCCGGGGTGGTCTCCGTAATTAAATTGGCCCTGTGTAAATTTTCATTTACACAGTCGATAAGAATGCTCGCTTGTGTCGCTGCTGCCTCTGCTGCTTGCTCCGCCTGCGTGATTTGTTCGTCCCATTTATTAAAGAGCAGCTCCTTATGATTTTCGTTAATCCTGGGTGCCCCTGCTCTTTTCCCTTCCTCATCATCCTGCCAAGTTAGATATTCTTTCACCTTCTTGTCGTTCTGATCATAGTCGCTCCGCAATTCCACCACCTGACTGGTGATTTTGTCACTCAGCTCACAAAAGTGCCTCCACTGTGATATTTTACGTCCCAACTCTTCCTGTTGCTGCAGTAGTTGCTCATTCAAGTCGATGGACTCTGAAATAAACTCTACCAGCTTAGGCTCATCTTTATGCATTTCTTGCACCGTCTGCAATTGTTTTTATTTTTCTTCAAGACTTTTCTGAAAGACTATCTGCATCTGTTGAAAGTCTTCATGTAGCTTTTCTAGTTGTCTGGAAGCTTCAGTGTTCACGTTGGCTTGTTGCAACTGTTGTTGTAGCAGTTGTATATGATTTTCTTGTTCCTTTAGGAGTTGCTGAACTTCAGAGGCCTTGTCAATAGTTGCAGAAGCATATGCTCCTGCAATCTGAGACAGCTTCGTGAGATTTTTAGTCGGATTATTATTTGGGTCTTTCCACAAGACGTCCAGATGTTCAGCACTTTGAGACAGTGTATTCTCAAGCTTTCTCTTCTTTCTTTGTCTCCTTACGACTTCTTTGTGCTGGGGGCTATAGAATACATCCAGTGGGGGAATTTCTTCTACGTTAAGTAGAAGTTCTGAGGCTGGAGCGATAGGAAGGTGTTCAGCTTCTGTGGCGCTACTGACCATGGTCGAAACGACTTCTTGCACCACCTGTGTATTGCTCACAGGTGTCTTAAGGACTTTCCCTTCAAGATTAATTAATTCATTGAAGGTTTCCCACTCTTTATCTAGCTCTGTTGTGACAAGGGGTGATTTGGTGACAGGAGGGGGGACATCTCTTGGTGGTGAGGCGATAACTTGCTGCTGAGACATTGCACTCGACTGAGCTGTGTCTTTGGTTGTTTCTTCTTTTTTTCCTTGTTCGTGACCAGACTCTTCAGGATGCTCAGATACTTCTTGTGCAACGTTGGACTTAGACCTGGAAGTGCTGGTGTTTTCACTGAGGCTGATGCTCGGAGTCGGTTCTCTAGTAGGTATTCGCAGCCTCTCTAGTGGAATACTAGCCAGCCTTCTTTCTCTGTATAACGTGAATTTCTGGAGGTCACCTGAAGACAACCTCGACTGAGCTTCCTGCAAAATTTCTTTGAGCGAGCTCTTACTCTGAAAGAGATCATCAAACAGATCTTTCTTTCCAGAGAACACTCTTATCTTGACGTTCGTTGTGAATTCTTGGGCCACATTATTTGGGTCGAATGGCCTCGCTGGGAACTTAAATAATTGAAGACACGTCACATTCTCCACCTCGCCAAAAGCGTGTCCTACATCGAACAAAGAGAAGGCCCCACAAGTGACGGGAAATTGAGGCCAAATGGACTTCTTCTTGTCCTTTAGGTCCTTTGTTAAGCCGCCTTCAGAACAAGTTTGATAAGCGATTTCCCGGGCCAAAAGTTTATCAGGGATATATAGGGGTAGGACATGTGGAGGTACAGTGCTTCCAAAAAATCTAATGTAAGTAAACCATTCTTCCCCAAACCATCTTGCGACGGGGATGATGTCAATTTGGGCCTCGGGGGAACACCTTGGGGGGTCTTTATCATATATCATTCTATATAGGGGCAAAATAACCCCATGGCAAATCTAGTAAAAATGAGGGGAAAACTGGGAATCCCATAAGATCTTGTGATAAACATGGATGGGCAATGGGTCTTGGGTAGTCCATTTCCAACCCATAACAGGAAAATTAGATACAAGACACACAGAATCCATAATATAGGTAGACAGATAAAAAGGAGGATAGACCCTTTGAGAAAAGGATCTCTTAGACCGGTAATTGACAACGGCCGTGTATAGAGTATCAGAAAAGATTTTGGCCCAATCTAGGATTTCGACATTAGTGGTAGCATCAATTAATGGCATCCATTCAGATGAAAACTTGTTGATATCGGGCATACCAAATAACCTACAGAGCATAGCCGCAGTAAAAGAATATGGAGAGGTGAGGGAACCAGTGCTGTACATACCATTTTTATCCTTTTTTAGCGGCTCGTCTCTTCTAGACCATTCTTTAGTGGTGTCTGATAGATCTGGATTCTCCGCCGCGAACTTCCTAACGAATTCTGCATTATAGGTTGCTTGCGGTTCAGGAAGATGATACATAAGTTTCAAATCTTGCGTAGCAAACGATCCTACAAGCCCATGTCCATGAACTTTGAATTGTCTGCCCTTCAATTCTGCATCATCCAATATCCATTTGATCATATCTGTGTATGGTAGAATTTTGGGTCTGGCCGCTATTCTGTGGAGGAATGAACATGATAGGTCCTCCAAGGTCAACTCAGAAGAGCGTGGTGCGCCCGCGACAGCAGTCACCTTCATTATTCTAGGCTTTTCTTCTTCTAGCAGCTTGTACATACCGTCCCATGTTGATATCCCTGCGTCTTTGTTGCAGGCTGTGTCTGTGTACAGGGTTGCCATCTCCTTGGTCTTCTCTCTTGCTTCGGAGCTTTGAGCTTTGTTCTTCTTTCCCATTTCGCTTTGCGTTTCTGTCCGAGTTGTCTTCGCGTTTTGTTCCTGCAGATTATGAGTGAAATGGAAATGACTGATCCAGAAAGGTGATGGGAGAGTTTTAAATGCAAGAGATAAATCAAATATGCCACCTTACGTGAAGAAAATCTCTACCAAGGCACGCGTCTTTAATCCATTTAATAACTGACAACTAATTCATTTACTATCATTAAAAGATCATGATTTCGGGTCAGATTATTGTAAGTGGCTTTTTTTCTTTGGATGGCGCGCCTGAAGGATTTGTACCGAAGTGATTTATGATTTGCTGACGTAACCTCGCATGTCGCATGATCGCTAATCGCATCATCGCAAATCGCATGGATGTGGCATCGCAGCGATCACAATATCATAGATCGCAGGAATTTGATATTCACAAAATCTTGCTTGACTCATTTCTGCGATATGCGATCTAGCGATCGGCGTTATCGCAGATCGGCGGATCTTTAAGTTTTCTTTATGAGCGTTACTAATTTGTGATGCGATGTCATTATTAACACGAGGATGATGCACATAAAAAGGGGAATGAAGGTTTTTCCTATCTTTTGCAATGCGACCTTAAGGTTTTCTCTTTTATCATAGACTGAGACTTTGAAATATCTAAGAGGCTTTTTCCAAGTGTATGATTGTGACTTCAAAAAGAAACTTTTGCTTTTCCTAAAAATTAACTAAGGGTCCCCATTCATCCAGTACCATGGCTGATACTTAATTGAATAAGGGGGGGGGTGTTGCTGGCTACAACAGATAGTTAGTGGGCTCTTTCACAAAAGCTTCTATTTTACTAATCCTTTTTATAGAGTTGCCAGATTCAATTTCCAAAGGTTTTAATTACACTATAGAGTTGAGTTCTGAGAGAGTTGTGATTCACAGTGTTAAGTATAGCAGCTATGACACTTGAATGAAGACAAGCATAGTAGATGTATCAGACTCTGTTATAAGCTTACCTGCATATTATAATGGACTTGGTTGGCTTTTTTATAGTTTTATAAACAAGTTCCAGGTCGTGGAAATGTGAAAAAAATAGTGATATTGCTCCATGTGGCTCTTGTCATATATGGTTTTATACTTTTTCAAAAAATTCTCTAAGAGTTCACAATGCTAAGATTCACTAGGACTTTACAAAGTTTTATTATTTAGTGAAAGACTCGCCAAGATCTTACAAGATTTTATAATTGAGTAAAATATTCGCCATTCCTGGTGAGAGATTCGCCAAAAAATTATATATACATATTATATTATTGATAAAATCGCGTTCCATTTTTCCTATATACCATGGGGATTCACCCATTTATTATACATATAAATTTAGGGGGGGTTCTTAAAATTTTCCTTGCCCATAAGTTGGCTCACTCACTAAATCCAAACCCAAGAACCAATTCATGTAGGAGATTGAAGAATACTTGGAGCAGCTTATACATATTTCCACCAAGGAATATTTGGAGGTGAATAGACAGAACATGCAGAACTACATTGGTGGCCTTGTCCAAGTGAGAACAATGTTGCTCCTGCTCTATAAAGAAGTTCAAAATAGTTCCAAATCATTGTACCTAGATTCCATGGAGGCTAGAGTCTGCTTCCAACCAAACATCATCGCACAATTTTGGGATGTCATTGCATAATACCATGCTTGGCACTGATACATGACCGAAAAACATCAAGTGGAAGTTGTTGAGCTAGAATTTCCCCAATCTCAAGCATGATAATAGCTTTTCTTGTTAGGTTGTCTAGTTGGATCTACCCTATTTTGTCTTATACGGGTATGAGTGTATTGTAATATTCTTTTGTAAATAATTTGTAAATGAAATTCCAAGTGTCAATTGTGGAATATGAAGAGTCATAATGTAATGTAATTGAATAGTCATTTTTAAATAAGTTGAAGAGTCACGAGGGAAGTCGAAGAGTCACAAAGGGGAATGTGAAGAGTCACCCCTTTTGTTATAAATACATCCTCATAACTCATGTAAAGGGCTTTTGGGGAGCCAAGCTCTTGGTTAGTCTTAGGCTTATAATTAGGAGCTTGGGAGATTTTTGAGAGCCTTGGCTTCCCCGTAGCATAGAGGGAGTATATTTCTTTGGAGGAGTAGGTGATCTTGACTTCATGTTCCACTATTGGGGCAAGTGGTCCGTCAATGGTATATATGTGATTGGAACTTTCACTTTAATAAAAGCTCTGAGGCTGCACATTTTCGTGCATTTGTTGTGAATATAGTAGGACTATTCTTATTGTATTTGCAATGTATGTTATTTAACTTAGGCTTATGCTTATGAACTATTTCATTTGCATTGGTATGAATCTTGTTGAATGTGTGTTGTTGTATTATTTCATTACTATTAACTTGTGAACTATTTCGCATATTAGCTTGTGATGTCTTAATGCTCATGTGTCCCTTATAAGTTTCGTATTATTATAGGCTTCTAAGGGGCTCACTCATTTTCCCTTCATGTGTTATAACCTTCATGCGTCGCACTTAACTCTTCGCAGGGTCACACACTTGTTCTCACCAAAGTCACCATACATCACTCTATGTGTATTTGCAACCAAGGCATATCATTAACACCCACTGCATCATCAACCAGGTTGTAATCCATATGGGACTCCTACACCAAATGGTGTGAGGTCTAATTAGGACTTCATATTAGGGATATCCCCTGAATGTTGGCGGATCCAACATTGTCAACAAGGTCCTAATCATATTTTGACCCCTTAGACTCATATATATACCAAGGAGGTCTTTTCAGTTGAATAATCCAAGAATTATTCACTTAGTGATGTAAAAGAAGGTTTCCCCCTCAAAGAGGCTTAATTTCAAGTTGTTGATCTATCTTTTCTTTTGTTTTTGTGATCCAGTAACATAACAAAAAGTGTCGATGACATAACAAATTCGTTGCGAAAAATCGATTGTCGTTGATCTATCGACGCTAATTATTCCATCATTATTTTTACTCCTATGGTCAGTGATGTTGGTAGAGTGACTCCAACTTCTCTCAATATTCCAAGGACCCATTTCATCGAAGTATGTAAGCCTTTGGCAATTGACCAACCATCGTTATCATCCGTCATGTGACACCACAAGGCTCCTACATCCATTGGTATTCTTATGACATGTTTCATTGAAACATGTATGCTTTCGACAGTAGATCGATCAACCCTATCATCAATCATGCAACACCATAAGATATCCCTTTCATTGGTTTACCAAAGTACAATAGACATCAGAATTACAACAAATTTGGAAAAATCCGATAATGCAACTATACCATGTTTCATGTTTAGTAAAACCTCATTTTGTCCTTATAGCAACAAAACTTCATGGAAATAACAACAAAAGGCCATTGAAAATTGGCTCAATTTTTATTAGTGACTAATATGTAAAACATTAATACAATAATAGAAATTTAATAACTCAATATTTCAGCCTTAAAAAGACATGGATATGTTTGCATGCAACTCGTCCATGAACAAACTTAATATCCATACACACACATTTGTTGATACCCTTAATATTGTTGGTCTGAATACACATACTTTCAAGCTTGATTAAAATGTGAATTACTTCAAGTATGTGGTTGGTTAACATGTTTGAATAAAATATTAGAAAGGGTCAACTTGCCTAATTTTGTATTGGCTTTAAGGATACTATCATTTAGCATGTTTGAACCAAGAAATTGTAAAAAGGAGAAGAGAAGTTTCCTAGAGATAGAGGAATTTTAGCCCACCATGTTTTTGAATATAGGTAAACGAGTCTAAGTTATATAAAAATTCCATTTCAACTATAAATATTCCACTTTAATCGTTTATGGAAAAATCAATACTTGATGACTAAGTGTAATTTCATAGGTTTGAAAGGACATGACCAACAAGATTGTTAAAATAAATGCCCATTACTTAGAGAGGTGCATTTTCTAAAAGAAGTTCAATACTTCAACTCATAACACTAATGAATAAGGAGAGATATTCTAACTTGACTAGATGGCCCAATTATCTTGGTCTAGTTTTGTTTCAATATTTTTTGAAAGAATGATTGGTTAAATGTGTGTAAAATTACAAAATATTTTGTAGTATAGACCCTGTTGAGATAAAGTGTTTGGAGCACTTTCCAAATTATTGTGGAATTATTCCTATCAAACATCTTTCTCAAAGCTACAAAGTTCACAATAAGGAGAGGCTACCAAGAGATGGAGAGATACTACCTTCTAAATGTAATCCATAAAGGATTATTACAAAGATCTTTAGTGTGTTTTTTGCAGGAAACAATCTTCCATGATTATAGCTTCTTCTAGGAAAATTGGCATGATGAGTGGGGAACAGAGAGGTGATGAGTGGTGAAAGAAGTCTTTGGTAATTTTATAGTTGCACCGATGGTCTTTTTGCTTTCACATGACATGGTATTGAGGGGAAGATATGTCATGGTTTTTCAAAATCATTATTTTTCTCGTCTCCATCCCAATTTAAATTAAACACATAGGATTAAAAGGAAGTGAAGAATATATTAATTTTTAAACATGGCTCCATTTTGCAATTCGACAATATCATGATTTCATAAAATTAGGAAGAATTTATAACTCAATAAATCATAGTTTTGCTATATCCTAAAAAGTAGGAAGAATTTTTAAATGAATAAATCATTAAAAATTGTGGCAAATGAGGGGACGCGTGGAATCAAATTCCATGGAAAATTGGTGTGATGAGTGGGTGAACATAAAGGTGATGAAAGTCTTTGGCTCTCTCAAACTATGATTCTACTAATTTGTAACTCGCTTTTGCACAAAATTGATTGCAAAAACGTGACCATAAATGGTTGAATTTGTATAATGTTTATACTATGATATAATTTATATATTTGGCCACCTTATTAAGTCTCTTCTTGTTATATGGGACAACACCGACATGTAATTGAAAGCTATATTTTATAATTATGTTCATGTGCGGCATAGAAATATAGTGATTTTGTAGCAATGTTTCTCTCTATCAAAGATGGCTAGGATTTTGTTTTAACTACAAGTTTACTGAAGTTGAGGTTCTAATTTTCTATATGCATTTTTTCAACATGTCTTGATGCTTTCAAGTACATTTAGCAATGTGTCTGGGCACATATATATTGTTTAGTGATGTGGGGTGTTCTTAGTTGGTTCTGCCTACTCTAACATATTCCATTAGGATTTGCATCTGAGGATGCAACAATGGGTTAGTGTGAGTTTATGGAGGAACAATTTTGTCATGATATTCTCATGGTTTGGAGCAATTCCATTCTCTGTACTTGAGGTTTATGTTATATTTGTAGTGGCTTTTTCTTTGAGTTATGTGTGTATTAGATCCATTTATGTTGGGAGTGTAGGCAAAGGATGGTTATGGTTTCTAGTTTGTGTTGTGTTGGTTTTTAATGTCCTTTTTAGTTATCCATTCAATCCATCAGATTCAAAATGTTAGGTTATTATGGTGGAGATGTGAATTGCGGTTTTGTCATGGTGGGTGCATTTGAAGATTAATGTTATATTGTTAATGGTTTTGTCTCAGTGTTTTGCCAAAAATGGAGATCTTTATGTTGGGAATGTAGGTTGAGCATATATGTGAGTGTTGGTTTATGTTGCAATAGTTTTTTGTTCTCTTATGGTTAGCATTATCCCTTCATGTCATCTTATAAACAATTTTTTACTCTTGATTTGTTTGATAGAGGTGTTTCTCATGGGGTTGTCATGATGAGTGTCTTAGATTTTCCTACTATGGTTTAGACATCTGTCTTGGTTGACTCTACCAATGTTGACATCTTATGTGGGGATTTTCATTCAAGGACATAGTGGTGGGATGACTTGGTTTCCTAGAGGGGCATTTTCATTGTCATATTATAGTGGTTTCAAAGTAGTTTAATTATTTGTATGTAAGGTTTAACTCTATGTCGTCAATTACTTTCTTCCTATCTATATGGTATTATTCTTGTAGTGGAGCTTTTTTCGTAAGGAATGTAGCCTATGGGTGCTAGTTTTTGCTTTCTCATGGTCTCAAAAACAATGGTTTATTGTTCATTTATATGGTGGATGTGCTTCTCATGGTGTTTATGGTGGTGGGTGTTCTAGGTTTTTCTTCATGGTTTTGGAATTTAGGGTGGCATATTGTTCTTCATGTTCTAGTGGGAAATTAGCTTTCATGTGTGGTTCTAGATGTTTCAGATTTGTTCTTTGGCCTTCAAAAAGTAGATTGTGGTGGAGGAGGTTTTGGTATGTTTTCTTTGTTACGTGAACAATGATGATAACTTATCATTTGACAAGATTCATTATATTCTTTTAACTTTGTTTGTAATTTTGAAAACATTATCATAATTGGGCATTTTGAATATCTCTCTGTAAGTGCCTTTTTAATTTTAGTTAGTAGCTAGTTGTTAGTGGCGATCTTGGTGCATTGTTTGGGATTTTCCTCGTTTTGTAATGCTTCATTTTTAGTTGGGTTATGGTGAACATGAGTACCAAGGTTTTTATGTGTCATCATAGTAGGAAAAAATAGCGACTTTGTTGGGACATTCCTCCCTATTATACACGATCTAATTATTTTATTTAACTATACTAGCACTAAAGGGAAAGGTCTCCTCTACTATAAGATTTTATTAACTTTGAAAACATGTTTATGGGGTAGGCAAATAAACTAAACATTTTGTGACATTTGCCCATGGCCTAGTTTAAATCCATTGGTGATGTGTCTTGGCGCTTTAAACTACATTTAATGACAAGATTGTATGCTCTTATGTTGTTTTTCAACATGGGGTCCTCTTGGTTGGTTCTACTCATGCCAAGGTCCTATATTGGGATTTGTATACCATGATGTGGTAAGACATTCCTTGTCTTCTATATTCTGCTATAGGGGTTTGGTGACATTTGGCATTTTGTTTACATTTTTTGGTTTTCTGGATCTGGAATTTGGTGTTTGGGTTGTATATAATGGTGGGTTGTGTGCCTATGGTAGATAAGTTAATTAAGTTTGGTATTGTATCTGTTGTTTTGGATGTCCAAGGTTTGGTATTTTTCCTTCCAAATTTACAAAATATATAGTTTGGCCTACTTGGTGGTTTGTTATGCAATAGTGTCACCATGGTTATTCATTTTATTGGTGTGAATTATTGTTGTGAATTATGTGAAGGCTTATAATGTAGTTTCATTGCATTTTAAGCTTTTTTCTATTACTTGATGTGCAGAATATGGCCACCCAACATCTCATTTTCTCTTCTAGTTTTGATACATTTTAAATACTTAGCTATTATTATGTCCCTAAATAAAATGGTTATCCAATATTGTTTTTTGTTTGGACGAAATTGTTAAAGGAATTTTATAGATTTAGTGTAATTTTAAATTGTTTTAAATTGTGAAGAGGTGATGGTAATGTTGAAAATCAATACTAATATACTCATATTTTATGTTGGATTTCTAGATATTTTTTGGGTTTGAGGTAATTTCTTTGTTATAAGGTTTATTTAACAATTAATAAACAATATATTTGTACATAATTAATAGGGAAAAAATTAGTCATTGAAAAAACATCAAACTCATATCTTCTATTGGATTGAAGATGAAAATACGTTTCTCTTAAATTGTCCAACTTATAATCACGTTGGATTTAAATTTCAAAATTGTTGTCATTCCACCAACCTTCTTGATCTCTTAGCTCAACAATATTGGGTTAAAAGAGTCTATCAAATATGTGACACTAAAAAGATTAAACATGAAAAATTCTTAATTCAATAAAAATATGATAATCTTAAAATACTTGTTTTCATCTTTTTAAACGAATAAATAAAACTTTAAAATATTTCAAATAATATTTTACATTTTGAATAAGATACACCACACCACCATTTTAATGTGAATAAAGGTTAAAATATCAAGTGTTGAATTGAGGCTTCTGTGATCCATAATAGTTATAAGAAGAACTTCAACGTAAATCACATGTAGAAAGACCTTTGTCGACGCGTTTCGAACCAATATCTTCATGCCGACTCCCATCATTTCCTTGCTCAAAAGTTGGGTGTTCTTAGCACCCTCGCTACTCGTGCCCTGAGGATTTCTGATAATGAGAGCTTCGATAAGGAAAAATCCCATCTCCTTAATGTCTTTGTGGAGAATGGCTATAGTAGGCACCTAGGTCAAAAGGCTTTCCTTAAAGCCTCTAAAAATTCGTTAATTAAAAAAGAACCTAGAGAACGCCTGCTAGGTGTCCATCTTCCCTATATCTAGGGAACCACAGACAAGATTGCTCGGATCCTTAAGAAGTATGACATTCCCTCAACCTTTAGACCCCTCAACACCATTCGTAAATCCCTTCGATCGGTGAAAGATCCCATTGACCCTAAAGACATGAAGGGTGTCTACTTGATCCCTTGTTCTTGTGGGACCCCCTATATCGGGGAAACAGGGCGCTCCATCCATCAAAGGATCAACGAACATGCAGCTGACCTAAGACATGGGAGAACCAAGTCTTCAACGTTAGCAGAGCATGCGGAAAAGACCAAACATCTTGTTTGTATAGAGGAGGCCAAGGTCATTGCCAAGGTTGCATAGTTCCATCACCGTAAATTCAGGGAAGCTATTGAAATTGAAAGAAGGCCTGAAAATCTCAACAAAGATGATGACTAGAAGATCAGTAGCTGTTGGATCCGTTCCCTTTCTACTTAGTCTTGCTTTCGTTGGTCCCCTTAGTTTCCCGGATCTTTCTCTGAATCTTGTCTTTTCCTTCCCCCTAGGGTTTCTCCTTTGGCTCGGTGGTTTTCTTTTGGTCCTCTTCTTAACCTTATTATTTTTATAATGTGTCGCTCATTCTATTTATTCTTTAATAGCTTATTTTTCCTTTTAATCAATTTTATTAAAATAAAATAACCCCTTTACTTATCCCTAGTGATTTAAATAATTAATTAAATTAGTTAATGAAACAACCCAAGAATAATATAAATAAATAAATAAATAAATAAAGGAATGAATGAATAAATAAGTAAATAAATAAATATTTATATTTATAAATAATTAAATATAGAAATTAAATTAAATAAAAGAAATTCAACCAATGTTCATTAATAGTTTATTATTTCCCTATATCAATCCTAAAAATAACCCCCCTTTTTACCTATCCGTGGTGATTTAATAAATAATTAAATAAGTTATTTTAACAACCTTAGAATTAAAAAAATAAAAAAATAAATAATAATAATAATAATATTAGAATTATTGTCTTGTCCCTAAGGAACTAATAAATTAATTTAATAACTATAGATAATCTTTCTTAAACTCCCCCTTTTTACTATTATATAAATTCAGTAAGGAATTAAATATATTATAAAATAAAATAGAATCTCTTTCGAATTTAATTTATTATAATATTTGTTTTTATTACCTTTTTTACTAAAATGAAATGATATTTATAATATAATTTAATTACTATTAATATATTATTATTTTTTAATTTTCAACATTATTTAGCGGTTTTTTATAGGTGTTGATAGTCAACCTAATCAACCTAGCAGTTTGGAGGATCTGCTCCCTATTTAAGATGCAGCGATGATCTGACTACTCAACGATGATCTGAGCGTCGACAAAGGTCTTTCTACATGTAATTTACGCCAAAATTCTTCTTATAACTAAAAATATCAAGGTTAAGAATTTGGTTAGATGCCACTTTAGTGCAATGCGTGATTGAAGGTATATCATATGCAGTCAAGGGTGTGGTACACAAAGCTTAGATTACCGTATTGACACGAGTGAAAATAAAGTTTGAATTATTGTCGTATTGACTCGGGTGAAAAACACAGTTTGAATCGCCATAATTACTGGGGGCATATCGAGTTGAAAGTCCGAAGAGAGGCAACTATGAAAAATTTGCAAACATGACGTTAACATTTAAGATTAATTAATTTACTAACGCTGACGATTGGGATTTTAATAAATAAAATTATTTATTTGTAGTCTTCCAGGACTGTGGGTATATTAGGTCACCTTGTCGGATCTCTCTAGTTGTGCATTATTATTTTTCGTGAGTTATATATATTTTATGATTTTTTTTATATTGATAATTTTTGAGAAGATGTTTTTAGGAAATCACATTATAATATTTTGTCACGTGTTTCGAATTAATGAGTGCAAAAGTATTATAATGTTATTTTCATCGAAATTTTTTCTCAAAAACTTGATATAGATCACAGAAGCTTAAATTCAACATATTGATAATTGTCAAACAATGGAATTCAGATCAATTGAATTAACTTTCCAAACTTCATAATAATTTTTCTTTAATAATAAAAGAAAAATATTATAAATATTTAATTTTACAAAATAATTAAATATTTTATAATTTTGTTTATTTATTTATTAGTGTGATAATTTATTTAAGGATTTTTTTTGACGTCATAATTTTTATATAAAACTAAATTTACTGTTTTAAATTTTTTTATTACAATTATATATTTTATTACAATTATATATATATATATATATATATATATATATATATATATATATATATATATATATATAAAATATGGTTTTCTCTATTATATTTTTAGATTATATCTTATGATAGTGATGATGATGATTACCATTCATTAAAATTAAATATGGACTATTAAACCTTAAGAAGGTAAGATATTACTTGGAATTTGTTTAAAACAAAAACAAAAAATATCAAAAAAGTATTAAGAGAAGCATTTTAAGAACACCATAGTTTTGTTGAGTTAAAAGGTCCAAAAGGTTAATATTGTGACAAATATTTTGAAATTTAGATTTACTTTTGGCATAAGCTTGAGAATTCAAGAGAAAGTTCTTTTCATCTTCAAGCCTTTTAGTGTCACAAAGGTGACAAACTTTTTTATCCCATGGTGTTATCAGAATTGACTTGCTACTAATTTTATAATGAAGCTTATTATCATTTTTTGTTATTTTAGCAAATTTTCTTCTTTACACTAGTCAAGATAGAGAGATAGTTTTATTTTTTAGATTTTGATTGGTCACTTCCTTATAGTGTCTTAATTTCCTTTTTCCCTCTTAAGATTATCTTTAAGATTTTCACAATTATATTTAAGATTATCACAATTATCTTTAAAATTTCCTTATATCTTTAAGATTATCACAATTTCTTCCTAGATTTAAATTTTGATATAATAATATCTTCAGTATTGTCTCTAGTGATTCTTTTTATAATATATTAATAAATTAACTAAAACTAAACATCTGTATAATATAATTCCTATCCAGAATAAATTGAATCATATAATTGATTTTTATATATAAAAAATAAAATAAAACAAAACAAAAAATCTTGACATTTATTTTTGTTTTTAGGATTTTTAGCTCTCTTCAGTGACTGTATAGGCATAAGTGATGAACTAAGTACACTCTAGAGTTTTTTATGGTTCAAGAATATTCAAAGTTGATTTACCAGTAAATTTAGATACGAGTGAATCTCATAAATACATCTATCAAAGAAGGATCAATCATTGCCATTATGAGATGTGCGAATTTGGTAGGATCATGTCATAGTCAATATTTTTAATAATTTTAATTCATCATCAGCAAGAATAACATACAAACCTATCAAATCAAAATCATGTTACATCATATATAAAATTGCCAAATCCAAATCATGTTTGTCACACACCTAGAGCATTCACTCGAGTTAAGGCGCATAGAGTTCTCTAGTAGTGTGACACTAACAAGGTTCATCACAATGGTTGTGACCAACTTACGACTATACCTTTAGCGCTTATACTTCTTCTTCACATGTAAGACTTAATATGTTAGCAAAAATAACATTAAATATTCAACAAAGTATAATTCCCAATTGACTTATTCATTAACCTCCATGTACAACAATAATCTAGTACTGCACAATTTTTACAATTGTAAAATTCACAAGAACATGACACTAGAGACAACATGTAGGTAAAAATATTTTATATGACAACATAACTTTGGTTTCCATACAAGTTCGGACCACAACCTTTGTAACGCCCTCCTCCCACATCTACCCAAGTAACCAACCAACCGAGGTAAACATGTGACGAGAAGTTACTATGATACAATTCAACCTCCTAAGTAACCTCAAGGAAGTGGAACCGACAAAAACACACCATACAAACCTTCCACATCAGCAACAACACTCCCAGGAACCATTCCAACATCTTGTTGGGTGTGTGTTATATTTTTTCCACGACTAGCCCCTATATTAGGTGGGCGGACCTACCGATGGTTTTGCGCATGGATTTCGCACATGGTTTTGGGCATGATGGTTTTCTTTCCATGGTATTTTGTAGATCCGTTCAAGGGAACTATGATTATGTTCTAATCCAGGGTTAATGGATTGGGATTTATGAATGCTTCAGCATATATATATGTATGTGTGTGTGTGTGTGTGTGTGTGTGTGTGTGTGTGTGTGTGTGTGTGTGTGTGTGTTGTAACATTGAAAGGAATATAATGAAAAATAAATATGGTAGTCTCGATTTTTGGATCCAGGGGAAAATATCTATGTATTTATTTTTTGTTTCTCGCCATTATATATTTTCTATTTTTAAGAATTCGTTTGCAGGTAATTTAAGTACAGGGTTAAAACCTACGTTTCATATCAGATTTTTTTTCGCTTCAAGGGGATGCCTTGCTTCTGAGGGGTTTTGCTCAGGCCTGTGGTAGGCCCTGTTCAATGGGAGATCTGTGAGATTGATTCTTGTGGTGAAAGAAGATGGCGAGCAGTGGAAAGATAGAGATCAAGAAATTTAACGGTCAAAGTTTTGAATTGTGGAAACTCAAGATGGAGGATCTACTGGTGGATAAATATCAGTGGATCACAGTAGATCCTAGTACTAAACCAACTACAATGTCAACTGAAGACCAGGTGAAGTTGGATAAAAAAGAAAAGAGAAAAATATGGTTGTGTATCTCATATTCAATATTGTTGAATGTATCAAGGTAATCTACAACAAAGGCTTTATGGGAAAAGTTAGAGACTTTCTACCAATCTAAGTCTCTAGTGAACAAAGTGTTCCTACGAAAAAAGTTGTATAACCTGAGGATGAAGGATGGAGACTCGATGACAGAGCATCTGAACGCCTTTAATATTTTGGTAAGCTAGTTGTTATCTGTTGATATTAAAATTTTAGATGAAGATAAGTGCATAAATTTTCTATGTTCTCTACCACATTCGTGGGATAGTCTAGTTGTTGCAATAGGTAGAAATACAACTACCTTAAATTTTGATGAAATAGTCTCATCCTTGCTATTAGAGGAGATGATACGGAAAAATATGGAGGGCCAGAATGGAAATGCCTTTTTTGTACGAGGACAGTCCCAGAACAAAAGCAAAAATAAGTCCTCAAGTGGGAGATCTAAATCTCCAGGAAATCCTATAAAGGTATGTTGCAAGTGCGGAAAGGAAGGGAACTTCAAAAAGGATCGTAGATCTAAAGCCCCTGAGAAAGGAAAGGGATCTGATGATGCTCCTTCTGTAGAGGCAAAAACCACCTCAGATGATGGTGGGGATATGTACTTCACTTCTTCTTCAAGTAAGCATGTGGATCATGAGGCATGGTTGATTGAATCCGGTGCATATTTTCACTTCACTCCCCACAGGGAGTGGTTCTTCGAGTATGAGAAATATGATGGTGGTGATGTCTTCTTAGGGGATGAAAGGAAGGCTAGAATCGTTTGACGCAGAAAATTCAAGTTGAAGTTGCAGGGTGGAAGGATTAGAACACTTTCGGTTGTTCTGCATTTTCCTTCATTGGCCATAAATATGATTTTTGTAAGAAAGATGGATGATGTAGGTGTAAAAATAGTGTTCGAGAAAGATCCCTGCAAGATGTTTAAGGCAGAATTGGTATTGATGCGAGGAGTTCATATTGGAAATCTGTACAAGCTTTTGGGTAGCAGTGTTATTGACGGGTGCAATGGTTTTGTGGTTCCTGAAAGTGGATCAGAAAACCTTGTGGTCTTTGGAGAAAAGGCCATGCTATGGAATCAAAGGCATGGACATATTGGAGAGAAGGGCCTTTGAATACTTCATGGTAATGGTATGGTAGAAGGTATGTCTAATTTCTCTCTAGATTTCGATTTCTAGGAAGATTGTGTATATGGAAAGCAAAACCAGGTGAGTTTACCCTCTGGTGCTAAGAGGGCCAAAGGAATATTAGAGCTTATGTATAGTGATGTGTTTGGACCAGTGTCGGTTCCATCACAGGGTAAGTTTGTGTACTATGTATCATTTATATATGACTACTCAAGGAATACATGGATATATTTCCTCAGGGATAAATCTTAAGTCTTTTTACATGTTTAAATAATTTAAGGGTCTGGTGGAAAACCAAGCAGAGAAGAAGATAAAGGCATTGAGGACAGATAATGGTGGAGAGTTCTTCAAGAAGGAATTTGAAGAGTTATGTAATAAGTGTGGTATATCACGATAGAAGACTACTCCATACACACCTCAACAAAACGGAGTCGCATAATAATGAACAAGATGTTGATGGATGTTAGGTCCCTATAATACTAGTATAACCCCTTATTGTTATTAGTACAACCCCCTTATTATATTGTTGTGCCCATGTAGTCCCCATATTATTATTATTGTGCCTCATAGAAGCCCACTATTGTTATTATTGTGCCCTTACATTATTATTGTTAGGTCGGCTCTGATTATATTATGACCCCTTAGACTCCTATATATACAAAGGAGGTCTTGTCATTTGTATCATCCAATAATTGTTCATTTGTATAATGTAAAGGAGGTTGCCCCCTTGAATAGGCTGAATCCTAAGGCGTTGATCTATCTTTTCTATCTTTTTATGAGCTGGTTTCATAACATTTGGTATTAGAGCTTTAGATTCTAGGGTTTTCACTCCTCCAAAGAAGTCATCGTGGAATTTTCGCTATAACTTCTTTTTTTTGTGACATTTCATAAGCTAAAAAGAAAACTCATTTGAAATGAAAACTCGCTGAACCTTGGGTCCGAATTTCAAAGCTTGTCCCACTATATTTTCGGAGATATGATCCGAGGAAGTTATAGTTTTTGCAAGCTCCAGAATTTCTTCTAAAACAGGTCATCGTGGAAATTTCACTATAACATTTTTTCTACAAAGTTTCAGAAGCTAAAACAAAAACCCATTTGAGAAGAAATCGGTCTGAACATCGGTTCTAAATTTCAGATCTTGTCTCGCTATATTTTCGGATATATGATCTGAGGAAGTTAGGGTTTTTGCAGATTCTCGAATTACATCTTAAACATGTGACCTTGGGAAAATCGTCATAACTTTCTCTCTGAGCATCGGATTGAAATTTTGTAATAATTTCATGAAAAGGGATGAACTGTACTTTTTTTTTGTGTATTTTTTAGATCTGAGGGTCAAAACAGTGACACGTGGCACATCATACAATTTTGCTATTATGAAAAGCGGTATAATTAGGCCATCTTGGGAGCTTGTGCATAACTCTTTCTTGGACTGTTAGTTTCAGTGTCTTCACACTGCCATGAGTGATCATAATTTACTCTTTTGCATTCACATTAGGAGTCCCATCCTGATGAGTTGCATTCCATTAGGTCATGGGTCAACTGATGGTAGGGTTCATTTCAGTTTTTTTTCCTTCATGACATATATCTGCCGACCTCTTTTCATGTGTGATTCAGTCAATGGTTTAGGTTCAGGTTAATTTTCAGTTTATTTCATAAAATAGGTCTTACGTCATAGGGTTTCAGTTTCATTAGGTATTAAGGTTTCAGCATGACAAATTTTCAGTAAAAATTGACTAATAATGGTCAGCAGACATATGAAGATGACAATAATCATCAGAAAAGTTTTAATATCATAATTTGTAAACTTAATAAGTTTTTCACCTCAAAACTAGTTTTGAGGTGAAAGCAGAGCATTGGTATATTTTGTAAATTTTATGTAACTTTATTATTTCTCTATGTAATTAATAGTCTCATGCTGCTCCTGGTAATCTACTGATATTTCCAAGTACATGCGACTACAAAAGCCAGAGATCATCAAGCATCAGTTCACCTATTTCAAATAAAAAATCAAGCATCCAAAAAACAGGGTATTTGAAAAGCAAATAAACATTGAAAAGGAAAATAGACATTATAAAGTGGGTTTTGAAGAATGAAAAATCAAAAGTTGCCAATCCATATAAAGTTCATTTCTCTCTCAGGTTATTTCATTGTTTGAATTGAGGTTCATGAGCAAAAATGTGATTTTGAGGTGTTATTGAGCAAAGGGAGGGAAATTGTTGTGTTTTTGGAGAAATCTGCCTGGTGCTACGCACCAAAGCTCGACACTACACATAGGAGGGGCGCTACGCACCTGGGTTTTTTCTACTGTGTTATTTTGAATTGGTGCTATGCACCAAATCGGTGCTACGCACCTGGGAGAGTACGCTACGCACCTGGAAGTTGAGCTACAAATTGTTGCAAAGTGCATCAAATCGCCTCAAAACTCTTAAATTCCTCCATTGTAAGTAAGTATCACCACCATTCTTGCTGAAAAGAATTGTTGCATAAATCTTGGGTTGTTTAGTCTCTCATAAACATCAAACCCTAATTGTCACTAAATTGTCTCATATATTGTAAAAAACTCACTCATTAATGTTATCCTACATAGTCTTTTTATTGTTTCCCTAAATCCCATCCTCCCATAAATAATTCCCTAGACATCATTCCCTAAACTTTTACCTAATTCCCAAACCCTATACAATACTCCCAAACCCTACACTATTCACTAACCTTGCTCACTCCCTACATCCCTTTCCCATTCTTGTTCACCCTCACCTATTTTCCTATTCAAATCTCTTCATACTCATCTTACCTTCATTCACCAATCCACCACTCTTCATTCACCACAAGGAGAAACAACTGTACAACAATGGAGAGGGACAGTGAGTATGGAATGGAGGAAGAAACCCATAGTGATAGTTCCAGAGAGAGAGATACATAGGGCAGAAATCCTCATAAGGGAGGAAAACATATCAGAGAGGAGCCCACTAGTTTGAGGGAGCTGCAAACCTGCCCATTTGCCTTTTCTTGTTTTAGACATCAGTCATGTTTCAGTTTTTGTGAAATGGTGGAAAGGGTTAAATCTCATCATGAATTAGCATGGTTGTTTGTGACACATTTGGACAACAATGAGGTAAGCCTTGCTGGAGTTACATTCACTTTGTCACCAACTGTCATTTCAGAGGCTACAGGTATTCCAAATGTGGGTGAAAAGTGGAACAAAGGTCAGAATATTGACAAGGAGTACTATGAGCCTTACATCAAGGCTAAATATCATAAAAAACTCAGTAGAGTATTTCCCTTTAAATTCTTGGAGGACAAGTTTGCTCCATTGATGAAAATTATCATCAAGTACTTTGCTTGTGAAGGTAGGTTCTCTAGACTGTATTCCTATCACATTCGATTGTTGATGCATTTCACTAGGGTGAGAATGATGAATATCCCCTACTCCATATTCAGAAACATTGAGAAGATGGAACTCATTGTAAAGAAGAAATCATACCCCCAACAGTTAACCAACATCTGCCACTTCTCTATGATTAAAATCATTGTTTTACATCAGTTGAACCTTCTTAACATGCCATGGGAAACCTTCATTCTCATGAAATGTTCAAAGGCCCTCAAGTCTTTTCATCAGCGCCACATGAAGAAGGTGGACCTTCAGGACATGAAAAGGTCCAAGAGACTGAAAGTGTTGGAGTGCCAGTATTTGTGACATATGAGAGGGGCACAAGGAAACTTTTTGTAGTTTCGAGGCGAGTATTATCTCCACAAGGTGTGGAAGGGGTCTCGCCTCCATCTTAAGGCCACAGGTAAATGCTATCTCCACAAGGATTGGAAGGGGCTTTTCCTTCTTCTTTAGCTAAATAGGTACAGGTTGGGCAGAACAGCAAGGGCAAAGGTAAAGGCAAGAAAAAGATGCATGAGAAGGATCTTAATGATGGGAAAGAGAGAGATTTTGACCTTGTTGATCATGAGGAGATACAAGGAGTTGATGTCATTGATTTGGAAACTCAAGGTACAAATATTACCGAAGACATGATCATCAAGGAGCAAGATGCTGAGATACAAGCCTTGTCAGTTAATTTAGAGAGGGCTAAGTGGATCATCAATTATCTAGAGCAAGAAAACAAACAATTGACCGACAAGAAAGTCCTCATGGAGCTACAAATGATAAAGGAAGGTAGGCAAAAGATCAAGGCGACCAATGTTCCATTAACTCCTATTGAGCAAGAAATTGAGAATGATAGGGAAACATGGCTTGAGAGGGTCAATATACACCTTGAGGGGCTGCTTGAGAAGGCCAATAGAGACAAGAAGATTCTTCGTCACATAGCCTACCACTACATGACCCGGAACAAAATATGCAACATAAGAATGAGAAAGCTTAAGGCTAGGTTGAGGAAGGCCTTAAGGAGAAAAAAGGAGCAAGACAAGCTAAAAATCTTGGCTGAAGCCTCACTAGCCCATAAAAGCAACTAATGGTGGTGCGTTGTTCCAAATCTGGGCAAGTTTTGGTAAGTTTTTGTCATTTTGAATTTTTCCAACACAGAAAATTGCCTTACGTGCATAGCGCCACCGATGCTACACTTTACACTGGGAGACTTTTTGCAGAAATGGTTTGCATGTTTGGATTCAACATGATGAGAACATAAATCCCTGAAATTTTCAACAATTTCGGAGCAAAACTTGGTCACCTAAAGGTCAAAAAACCATAAAACAATGACCTCTCTGCCTCTTTTTGGACACACAGAAAGAAGCCTTGGGAGATTTCACTTTTGAGGGGGAAAATGACCTCCAAATGATAAAACTCAAGATGTTCCATAACCTAGACAGGAAGACCTTTCCAATGAGCTATCTTGGGTTCAATTTGGCTAAGGTTAAGGCCTCCAAAATCAGTTGAGACGTGGAACTATGCACCTGGCCAGTGGCGCTACGCATAGAGCCAGTTTGCTCAAAAATCCAAATTTCACCTATTTTTTCTACAAGTTGACTTTTTCTCTCATTTTGGATGAATTTATGATTGTAAATGATGCTATGCTATGTAAATGTAATTGTAAAATGACCTTAGAGGGTAGATCCATCATTTTGAGTTGGTTTGGGGGTAAATGAATCAGTTTCCATGGTTTTAGAGGCAAGTTGTTCCACTACCTATATTCCTGTTCCTTGTTTGGAAATGGTTGTAACAGTCCCTTATATTTTGGATTCAACCCCTGATGGATAGCATAGGTGGTTTTGATGTCTATATTATGTATTTTTTCAGTCATTAGCAAAGGTTGGACTCTCTTGGATGCTCTTAGCTGCATTGTACATCTCTATAGCAGTTTGGCAAGGGAACAAACCAAGATTTGTAGTTATTTTTGTGGGATTCTTGTGGTAATGTGTTTTTGTATTGTTTATCCTTTTGTCATTAGTTTTACTCATGTGTTATGTGTGCCAAAATCTCATTCCTTCTTCTAAACTAAATGAAATCAAGATAGATAGGTAGAATACATTAGTAACAATGCTCTGCCTTGGGAATACATTTAGTTTTTGATGTTTTCAGCTCTCTGAAGAGGACTCATGATCTCTGCATGCCCTCCTCAGCTCCTCATCAATCTTAGACCTACCATCTCACTCAATTACAAGTTCTTGAACACCTACCTACCTCGCCCCACAGAACACGCTGCATTCCTGACTTTATTTCCCGGACCCAAAGCTGCCTGTTGCATTTGATCTAGCAACAAAACAATAAAAATCAACCAAAAACCATAGAGCTACAATACCTAGCCTAAAATTCATATTTTATTTAGTCATCTCAACTGAGATTGACAAGGAGAGAGCCCTCTCCTGACCTGGTAGGGCTAGCTACCAGGTTAAGCATGGTTTGTGGTTATCCTAGGATTGCCTCCCTTCAGCCTGAGGTCAATCTAGGCTCTAACATGGAGAATCCAATTTCGATTAGACTAGTGGCATTGGAAAGAGGACATAGAGGACTACCGCAGGTCGCGATTTCAGAACTGGAAGATCTGAAATTACAGAGTTACAGTCATTTCAAGATTGAGCTCCTAAAATCAAGAAAAAGCGAGATGAGAAATTTTGATGGCAAGGATCTAGTAAATTGGATACTATAGATGGAGATATATTTTGATCTACATGGTGTACCACTGTTACAAAAGGTATGTATTGCATCTAATTATTTAGAACCAAATCAATTTTTATGGTATAAAGGGCTTTGTTCTCGTAAACCACCATTGACGTGGTCAATTTTCACAGAGGAAATGATAACACATTATGAGGATTCAAAGAGAAACACCTTCTTTAGCCAATTGATAAATCTCAAACAAAAGTGTTCAATGGCAAAGCACATTGAGGACTTTAAAAAATTGAATATAAGGGAAAATGATATTCCAAAGAAGCAGAGGATTGATGTCTCCATAGGGACTTTAAAGGATAACCTTCAACGTGAGGTTTGTCTTTGGGAAGCTGATTGATTGGAGAAGGAATTCAGGTTGGCAAGAAAAGTGGAAAGCAAAATTATGGAAACAAGGAATTTTACCCCTGACAACTATAAAAATGGAAGTGTTGTTTCTCCTAGCCTTCCACAACCTACAAGGGTTACACCACAACAATTGGAAGAAAAAAGAGAAAAAGGGATTTGTTACAATTGTGATAGAAAATGCACTAAAGGTCATAAGTGTGCTGAGAAGAAATTATTTTACATAGATTATGAAGAGGAGGAAAAAAATGATCAAGAAACATCAAAATAAGAGGATATACACCAGGAACCAACCCCAGAGAAAGAATAAATGAATCCGACCATATCTTGTAAAGCATTGGCAAGAATTACCACTCCTAAAACTCTCGAGATAGAAGGACATATCAAGAAGAAAAAGGTTCAAGAAGTGAAAGATCACATCGAGAAAGAAGAAATGAATCCAACCATATCTTGTAATGCATTGGCTGGAATTACCACTCCTCAAACTATCAAGATATAAGGACATATCAAGAAGAAAAATGTTCAAGAAGTGAAAGATCACAACGAGCATCAAGAAATGAATCCGATCATATCTTGTAAAGTATTGGAAGAAATTACCACTCCTGAAACTCTAAAGATAGAAGGGAATATCAAGAAGAAAAAGGCTCAAGTAGTGAAACATCACATCGAGCATCAACAACAAGTTCTCCAACATTTAAAGGATAATGCCAATTTGGTGCAGAATTGAATGTAACAACAGGTAGATTAACATTGCAGTGAAAAATGTTTTGATGTAGGTGATTGGGTATTTTTACGGCTACATCTCAAGCAAGCTATTTATGAGAAGGAAATGTTGACAATACTATATGCACTTAAGAAATGGTGACCTTACCCAATGGGAAGACACTTCAAGGTAAAAATGGATCATGATAGTCTTAAATACTTTTTAGAACAAATATTATCTTTAGAAGAATAGGAAAAATGGGTCACACATATGTTGGATTATGACTTTGACATCTTCTGTAGAAAAGGGAAGAAAAATTATGTTGCAGATTCACTCTCAAGAAAGGATGAGGATGTGGAAGCATTGTTTTGTGCTATTTCTATTATCCAACCAAATTTGATAAACAAAGCAAGGGATGAATGGAAGAATGGCAAAGAAGGTTGGGAACTTACTCAAAATTTGCAGAAGATCCCAGTTCAAACAATATTTCTAGAACTTGATGAGGAAGGAAAAATCATATTGGAACCTGGAGCAGTCACAAAAAAAGAACCCGACAGCTACGAAATCGATCAATTTCAGAGTATCTTATCAAGTGGAAGAACTTACCCATTGAAGATTCCACATGGGAGGACAAAAATTTTATACAGAAGCATGAAGAACTACTCAAGCGTTTAGGACAACACTTTATGAAGGAGAGGGGCATGTTAGGTCCCTATACTACTAGTCCCCATATTATTATTATTGGGCCTCATAGAAGCCCACTATTGTTATTATTGTACCCTTAAATTATTATTGTTAGGTCGTATCTGATTATATTATGACCCCTTAGACTCCTATATATAGAAAGGAGGTCTTGTCATTTGTATCATCCAAGAATTGTTCATTTGTATAATGTAAAGGAGGTTGCCCCCTCGAAGAGGCTGAATTCTAAGGCATTAACCTATCTTTTCTATATTTTTGTGAGCTGGTTTTGTAACAATGGAAAAGGAAAGAAGCATGCTGAGTGGTGTTGGGTTAGGACAAGAATTCTGGGTTTAGGCAATAGACACTACATGCTACCTGGTTAATAGATCACCTTCATTAGTGCTGGAGGATAAGTCTCCACATGAGGTATGGACTGGTAAGAAACCATCTCTTTCATATCTAAGGGTATTTCACTGTGATGCATATGTAGATTTTGCAAAGGAGAAAAGAAATAAGTTGGATAGTAAATTTGAAAGGTGCATCTTTATTAGGTATAAGGATGGTTGAAAAAATTATAAGCTTTGGAACCCAAAAACAAGGAAGGTTGGGTATAGCCGAGATGTGGTGTTTAGAGAGGTGAAATATGTTATTAAACATGAATTCCTACCAAAAGAACTTGAGAAGATATATTTTTAGCTAAAGGAGGAAGAATTAGACTCTACAGCACAACAGAAATCAGAAGATGAAGAGCCACAAACTCCAGCTATGAGAAGATTAGTTCGAGAAAGAAGGCAACTAGAAAGGTATAGTCCATCTACTTTCTGTTCAATTTTTTCTTTATCTATTATTAATGATGATCCCATAACTGTCAGGGAGGCACTAGATTTAGAGGATGGTAAACTCTCAAAAGAGGCCATGGTTGATGAAGTGGCATCTTTGGACAAAAATGAGGCTTAGGATTTGGTGGAGTTTCCAGCTAGAAGGAAACCCATTGGAAGAAAATGTTGTTTAAGAAGAAGATGAATACAGAAGGAAAGGTGGAGAAGTATAAATCTCGGTTGGTAGCAAAAGATTATTACCAGGTGTCGTGAATTGATTTTGGTGGTACCTTTTTCTCGTGTTGCCAAGGTAGCTTCGATTAGATTACTTTTATCTATTGTTGCTTCTTTTGATTTTGAGGTAGAACAGATGGATGTGAAGACAATATTTCTTCACTAGGACATAGAAGAAGAGATATACATGAAGCAACCTAAAGGCTTTGTGGTGAAGGGTAAGAAAGAATTGGTATGCAGTTTAAAAAAGTCTTTGTATGAGTTAAAACAATAACAAAGAATGTGGTATCAGAAATTTAATACATATATATGGGGACTTGGCTTCACTAGAAGCAAAGAATATCATTGTGTGTATTTTAAATTAATTGGTGACCATGTTATTTATTTGGTCTTGTATGTGGATGATATGTGTTTAGTCAATTTAGTGTCCTAAATTTCTTGCATAAATTATCAACCGAGGTTTGTAAGCTGATGAAGTGTAGTGAACTATATGTGCTTAGTTAACCTTTCTTGCTTCATTGTTTTGTATTTTATATTGTTTTGGGGGTTTCTGTTCTTTGATTCCTAATGATGTACAATATGAACTATGAAAAACTTAAGTGAATCTAATGGATTTCTTTTTAAAAGAAGAAAAATTTTCCTTAGTTAATCTAACTTCCTAAAGATGAACCAAGAGCTGAAGCTAGTCAAAACCTAATTTAAAGAAAGAAAAAACAGAGCATCTGTCCTATCTCATCATTAATCCTAGGTCATGAATCTATTCCTTAAGATTAAGGGTGAAGTTGTAATGCATGTTGAATTAAATATAGAGAATGAAATTAACTGAAGTACTACTAGTTACTCTAGCCTTCAATTTTGAAAGATAACCTTCTTGAGATGGGATACAAGCAACTTTCTGTACTTTATGATCTAGAGAACTGAATTAAACATGCAGAATGTAACTGATTGATTTCAACCGTTGTATGAAGTAAATGTTTAACCATTTAGTTTAGGATGAGTATCAACTTGAAATGGTGTTCAAAAACATTGATTAACACAGTGGACTGACAAATTTTTCCTAGGAAATAAATTACAAAAACAATGAGTAAGCTAGACAACAATGCATCCTTATTACTTCAACCTTACTCTGTCTAGAAACAAAATCATTTCCTTTCATAAAATGTGATGGAAGAACAAGACTTCACAATTGAGTTTTAACATTATGCTATTGATCAAAATTAAAATAAATCAACCTAAGTTAGAAAAACTGTTAAAAGCAAAGTAATGAATTTAAAAATAAACAGAAAATGAATGGAAAGAAAACCTCCTTCAGTGCATAGGCCCTCTACAACTAACTTGGTTGAGCTGCTAACTAATTAAAAATTCTCTCTTAAACAATCATTGGTCAACACACGACTTATATTATAGAAAAGAATGAAGTCCAAAATACAGAGCTGAAAGTCTAAACTTAATACATAAAATTCTTTGAACTCCCCTCGGTTCTGTACAACCAGTGTTTAAAAGGAAATAATCATAATTGTCTTTGATTAAAACTAGCTACAGGTGGCTCATACGTATTACAACAGAACTTTGTAAACATCTGATTAGCTACATGTCACTTAAATTTGAGTGAGATGTTTGCAACATAACTGTTAACATAGGTGGCTCATTTGAGTTAATGCTTGCAACAAAACTATTAGATTTATTGATTAACCATGAAAGAGCAGATGAAGAGTCCTACCACTTCTGGGTATCATATGTTTGACTCCACCTTTGACTACGATCTTGAGATTGCTTTCTTGTAAATCTAGGCTGAATGAATATGATAGAATCCATGTGGAGACGATTCTAGATATGCCCATGCAAACAGATTCTTCATTTGACACCTGGAACCTGCCAGACCATGGAAGTAGCTACGGAATACACAGTTAGCTACAGAATAGGCTGTGTTCTGTAGCTAATTTTGCAAAAATTTATTCAAATAGCAAAAACATCAAAATATAACATGTCAATCATTTAATGCCTTCCTTAAGACAAAACCTATCATTTATCATTGATTGGGATATGTAATATTATGGAAAAGCAAGGGAAAAAGGTGAGAAAATCTGTCAAGGAGAGGGTAATTCTGAGGTTCAACAATATGTTCCTGATTGGAAATAACAAAGAAATTATCCAAGATTTGAAGACCCAATTGTCCTCCAAATTCGTCATGAAAGATCTTGGTGCTACAAACTATATTTTGGGCATGGAAATTAAATGAGATCGAGCAAAGAGGAAGATCTAGTTAAAACAGAGGAAGTATCTCAAGACAATACTACAGAGGTTTAATATGTAGGATAGTAAACTGATGAAGGTTCCTATTCCGATAAGTGTAAAGTTATCTGTTGAACAGTGTCCTAAGACACAAGAAAAGGAAGAGGACATGTACTGTGTTCCATATGCAAGTGTAGTTGGTAGCCTGATGTATGAAATGTTCTATACTATATGAGACATTGCACATGTAGTGGGAGTATTCAACAGGTTTATGGAAAAGCCAAGGAAGGAGCATTGGACAACAGTGAAGAGGGTTTTCAGGTATTTGCCTGGCATTGGTGATTATGGTCTATGCTACCAAGGAAGGCGAAGATTGGACAAAGTTTTGGACATTCATGGCTTTGTTGATGTAGACTAGGATGGAGATCTGGATTAGAGAAGATCTACAAGTGTGTATGTGTTTAACCTATTTAGAGGTGTAGTCAGTTGGATGAGCAAGAGACAGTCTGTAGTGGCACTTTCAACTACAAGGGTAGAATAAATGGAAGCCACTCATGCAAGCAAGGATGTAGATTGGTTGTAGATATTGTGCTCAAGTATGGGGTTGGTACAACAAGCTATAAGTATAGACTGTGACAACCAAAGTGAAATTTTCTTGGCAAAGAACCCTGCTTATCATTAAAGACAAAGCACATCGATGTTCAATATCACTTTGTTAAGATATGGTTGAGGACAAAAATGTGTTGCTGGTAAAGGTGGACACTTTGAAGAATGTTGTAGATGCATTGATGAAGTCTGTGAGCACTGCGAATTTTTCTTGGTGTAGAGAAACAATGGGAATTGTAGGGCTAAAGCAATGACTAAGCTCTCCTATGACCCCCTATGTGGAAAAGAAAAGAAACAAGTGCAAGAATGTAGGGTGTGGGTTATATTCTTTCCACGAATAGCCACGTGCATGAGGCATAGCAGGGGGGTCACAGGGGGGTGGAAACCCCCCTTGTTTGGGGGTTGGCAGGGCAGCTACCGCCCCCCTACACAAGGTTCAGGGTAGCGGCCTGAGAATTTTTTTTGGACCCTATATTAGGTGGGCATACCTACCTATGGTTTTGTGCATGGGTTTCACACATGGTTTTGGGAATGACGGTTTTCTACGCATGGTATTTTTTAGATCCAGTCAAGGGAACCATGGTTATGTTCTAATCTAGGGTTAATGGATTAGGGTTTATGAAATCTTCAACATGTATATATATGTTTTGTAACATTGAAAGGAAAATAATGAAAAATCATTCTGGTAGTCTCAGCTTTGGGATCCAAGGGAAAATATCTGTGTATTTGTTTTGTGTTTGTTTCCATTGTATATTTTCTATTTTTTATAATTCGTTTCCAGGTTATTTTTGTATAGGGTTAAAACCTACACCTCTCAAGTAACTAACCCCTGGGTTCCACTAATATTTTAGACCATTTAACTCTCAGACACTCCCTTGATATGGGCATGCATGTATCCAGGGTGCTCTGGACTTGCCCACAACATGAGTATGCCAACGTCTAGGGATTTTTCTACCCAACATTGTGCTTACATCCTCAGGATTTGAGCCACTTTTTCAGGCCCAAGGACCAGGTCACTACAAAAAGGTCAATGACACCTTTAGGAATGAAAAATAACAATAGAACAATGATACAAATGCAATTTCTTGAATAAGGATTTGGCTGGATCCCTACCAACCATGAAAAGAATTTCCTCAAACATGTCACAAATATGTAATCTACAGGTTTAAACAATAGCTCTGAGCATAGGGGTCTCATACTTATCTGAGAATCTCTAAGAAGCAATGTTCCCTCATATCATTAGCTTCACTATCATTTATCAGGTCGTAGATACATTATCCATTCATTTACAAATCAAAACATAAGGAGAGCCATACATCATCACTATCATAAAACATGCTTATAACCAACATAGTAACAATAGATATATCAAGGATACATTAGCCATAGAATCTACATAAACACCAGTACATTTACACATAAGATATCAAGGAAAGGACCTGTTATTAATGAATGTAAAAGCCAACCCGGGATGAGACTACCATGTTCCACCCAACCATAGAATGGTTAAGCCAATCCTCTCTTCATCCATTCACCCCTATACCATATTCCAAGCATGAATGTGGGACTCAAACCAAAATAACCAATCAGGGCATCTCGAGGCTAAACCGCCTCACCCTCATCAATAGAAACTAGGCTTTATTACAATCCACACTGGATCATTAGGCCAAAAAAATAAACATGTAATAACAGGATTTACCATGATCTCCACTAGATCACTAGACTAGAACAAGCATTGATGCCACCAAACTTCTCCACCTACACTGTGAGGAATTTTCATGTCTCCTAGTATGTCAAGCTTTAATGTAATCCATAGTCTGATCTAGGGATCACTAGATCCTAAATTGATACACCACCTCTAGGATTTATCGTATATCACTCCATTCACTGACAAGGATACTTGGGCATAATTAAGGGCAACCACTATAGGATTTACCATATATCCCATCATTTACCAGTCAAGGATTTCTAGGCCCATCGAGGTAGAATTTTTTTTGGCTTTAACGCAACCCACAGTCTGATTCAAGGGTTACTAGGCCATGTGTTCTATCATTCGGAGATACACCTCAGTCATCTTCGAATCCGTCTAGCAATCCAGCTAAACCAAAACATGAGAACCCCATCACAGCATATCTATTCGGAAATGGCAAGGCCATGCTGAAAGGAACCACATGCAGTACCATGCATGACAAATATAGTAAGGAAAACACACATGTGAATTGATACCTGTAAGGAATCATGTTGTAGCTGCTTGATCCTACTCTTCCTTGCTTGATCCTTCCTTCTTCTTCCCTTCTTTTCCTTTCTTGATCTAATGCCAAAGTTCTCCAAGAAAAATCTAAGTGTCCAAGAGTGAGAGAGAAAGGTAATAATGAGAGAGCTCCAAAATTGAACTAGAAAAAGGTACCAGCTGATCCTCAAAAGCCTTTTTATCAAGTAGGCCTATATTTTCTTCATTTTCCACTATTTTGCTTCAATTTCCTCCTCACATGCAACTTGTGACCCTTCACCTTCCTTTTCTCGTAATTCCATTATTTTGATAAATAAAATGCCAAAAATGTCATTTTTTCTTTCCAAAGCCTTAGCTATTGTCTTTGCCAATTGTTACCGGGAAAAGTATCTATTTAGAACTACTCTATCCCGCTAAGGTGTGACAGCTGCCTTAGAAACAAACAGAGAAAATTACTTTTGTATTTCCTTTATGAATTAAAGATAGAGGGGGATAGAAAGAACCGACCTGTGTCTTGCGCTAATCCTTTGATCCAATCCCTCTCTTCTTTGACAGCTTCCAGCTACCTGCTCCCTTACTTGCCCAGCTTCACCAAGTTCCTGTAAGATCACAGAAGAAGAAAACTATACAAAGACATGGATCTATATTCATAAACAGCTTAGGATCAGATTTAAGCTGAACATACAAATGTAAAAAGCATCAATGATACACAAGCATGTAGGAGAAACTCAAATAGTTTTATTGATATAACAAGAAGATCCAGGAGGAGTTACAACCGATGATTCCTGACCCAGCATCAACCTCCCAGCAAAGGAGCCCCTTCTTCACCTCCAACAAAGCATAAATCACCTAATACTCTGATCTCTATCTCAAAACCAACAGCAATTCCTTGCAATGCAAAAAATTCTAGCCTCTGGATCTCTGGGATGAGGGATCCATATATAGATGTATGCAAGGAGGATGAGTCAGCTTATGATTTGATTAGTGTCTTCTCTCTGTCAATTCTTGCTTCCACTTGGAGACTGAAAGCTTCTTACTCATCCTTGGTCGAATTCAGTGAGGCAAGTGTCATAGGAGAAGATTCTGGAAGCTTCCATTGTCTTTCCACCTCGCGGAATGGCACTGCCATTTGTCATTTCCCACTCAACGCACCCTGGTAGTGCATTTAGGTGCGTTGCAACGCACCCATCTAGTGTATTTAGGTGCTATGCAACGCAGCTGGCTAGTGGAGCAGCTGAAATGATCCTGTTTTGACTTATTCTGAGCAGTTTCTGGTGGAGAACTTCTGGGAGAAGCTGTAATTTGTTGACCTTGTTCCTTTAGGGGTTGGAACAACACTTTTAGGGACTTAGGAGCCCTTGGTTTATGGACATTTCATGCTTGGAGCTGCAAGGCACAAAAATGTATATAACAGTTTCCCCCTAAAGTATGAGGTCGTTAATCGGGTGAAATGCTTTATTATGAGGATCCGAAGTTCTTTCAATGCTCGGAGGAGACCTGTAATAAGATACAATACAATACATTATCTTCATACTGTTTTTCATGATCTAGCTGAGGCGGGCATTCCCATGCTCAGCTTTATAAATTCATTTTCATGTACATAGGACAGACAATCATCTGAGTGTAGACTGATGATTCTGATAGAGCCATCATCCTTTTGGTAGGATGATTATCTGTGCTGCAATGCTGTACATTTAATGTCTTTATTTTCCTGAATATATATCGCAGCCCGGATGGATGAAACTAGATCTGGGGTCTTCAATCTCGTCCGATCTTCACTCGAAGTACAAGTCGATCAATGTGAGAAATGTTTTGAAGTCGAACATGGAAAGACATCGCTTGATTACCAGTCAATGATGTAAACTGTTAACAAGCGCGAGAGGAATCACCGATAATGACAATGACGCTCAAGGTACTACAGTACAATTCACGTGGTGTGAATAAAAGACTTGGCGTCGAACACCACGCAAAATCTTTCGGTCGAAGGCCATTGATGTAAACCTGTCGCCGGAAGTGAGAAACTTGCCATTGAGGCATGCAAGCTTCAAAGTACTGAATGGGGTGTTCCTAGACCAACTTCTTGGATAATGAGCTGATGTTGACAAGAAGTGATCCGACAAAGGAGGGCCTTAATGAATCCCACATCAATGACATGGAATAGAGCAAATGATTTTGATGGAGGTGAAAACAATCTGATGATAAATGGTTCAGGATGGCGGTCATGAAAGAATGGAGTATAATGTATGGTAGTGGGTGGGACACAGGTGACTTCTCTGGATGACTTCTCTTGAACATGTCGGCGAAACTTATGTGATGGATTGGTAGCATTAACCCCAAATGTGGATGGTATGGCGTGACCATGGCGATGTGACCGGTGAATGAAACAACCCAACCCGACTCGGACACGGAGTGGAAGTGTCATGTTCAAGAGCGACTTGCTACCAACAAAGATTCTTTGATTTTTCTTCCCAATTTTTCCCCAGTCATTGCTGACCAGTACCTCTTTATTTTTGTCAAGCTTGAGGAGGATAACATATGCTTGTTCTATAATTTTCCCTTCGGGCAAACCCATCACTATGTTTTAACGAGCCTAGCGATAGTGAAACTCGTTCTCGTCTAAAGACAAGTTTGTCGCTATTAATATTTTTAACGAGTTTAATGACAAAGATAACTCGGTCCTTTTCATTTTTAGAGAGTCTGAAAAGGTACGTAAAGGTAACTCCAAAATTCCTTTTTCGTCATCTAATCCCTTAAGTCCGAAAAAGTGTAAAACAATACAGAAGAGATGAATTTTCAATAGTTTTAACGAGCCGAACAAAACAAGCGCTCGATCTTTTTGTGCAATAATCCCTCAGGTCCAAAAAGATTAAAATCTAGAGGAGGGATAGCACTTCCTGTCCCTTTAACGAGATGGAAGGCCAAGGACTCGGCAATATTTTCATATTTTACGAGTCAGTTGAAAAGAGCTTAAAGAAGACTCATCTTTTGAGGAACGAGTGATAAAATGGTAGCAGCTGATTCCAGGTAAGGTTTGGAATTTTCCAATCACCGCAGTGTCACAAGGATGGCTAGTGAAATCACTCTTCGCAACTGTCCCTCAAAATGGGTAAACAATCAAATGGAGGTGAATGATCGGCCAATGTAAAAGTGGAGGTGACGGTGCAAACACGACCAAGGCTTTAATGGCTGAAGTACTACATTCACGGTGGTTATTTACCGGGAAATAGTTCATTTTTTAACGAGCTTAAACACGGGTGGAAACATTTGCTCGGTCCGGGTTTATTTTTTAACGAGCTTGAACCTCGCGGTAAACACTGCTCGATTAATCCAGTCATATGATAAGAATGTCTCATATAAAAATGACAATTTTTAGATTTTTTCCCCACATCCTTTCTTTATGCAAGTTAGGAGACGACCAATCCTACGAGTTTAAAGGGTTAGAGGTCCTAAAAATTTAAAAAAAATAAATAGTCACTCTTTTCTTGCACTCCAAAAGGTTTGCATGCCCCCAGGTATAAAACAGAGTTTCAAGGTTACCTCTACTTCTCTCCGGCAAAACACTTGTTTTGACGAGAGAGGCCTACCTCTTACAGGTTACCCAAAGATTGTTCTATTCGCGGTGCAAACAAAACATTTCTTCGGCGATATCTACCGAGATAAACAAAGGTGAGTGGCGGTGCTCGCCAACTCACATAACTTTGACAAGAGAATCCTGTACTAGAATAACCCCCTCTTCCACTCACAGACGGGGGTACAGACTAGGCATATTCTCCCACGGAAACCTACCCTATACCCAAAGTTTTCTTGCTGAAGCAGACCAGGATGCATGCCCCCTGCGTTTCAGTCATATCCCTCCGAATTACTCGTGCTCATCGGGAGGAAGGACTGGAGATTGAGACATTTCTTGCGTGAAAAGACCATTTAGGGATGGTATATGACTATTTGCTATGCGTGATCCAGGAAATGAAAGCTGGTCCACGAGCTTGACCACTCTTCCTTCATGCGGAAAACACATTACTCTAAAGAGTGAGGAGACAATTGCTCCCATGCAATAATTATAGTCTCGTCCAAGAAGTAGATTATAATCTAGGGGTCCTTGAACTACCATTACGTTCAGGTGAATGGTTTTCCCTCTCAATGTTATGGGCACATCGGGAAGGATCCCTAACGGTTGACTGGTTCCTTTATCAAAGCCTGTCAGATTTCTCATCTCAGGAAAAATCGATGGTGAACCAAGCGCTTTCCAAGCAGTTGAGGAAAGGATACTCAAAGAAGCCCCCTCATCTATGATGGTACCAGCCATAACCATTCTATATATTTGGACGATAATTCAGAATGGTATGCTTGCTGGTAAACGGGGTCTACCTAGTTGATTCCAGTCGAAGGAGACAACTAGGTTGCTTGGAGGTGGGACCGAATAGACGGCCAGGTACGACTCTGACGAACTTCCTTCCTGTGGTAAAGGAACGGGTATATTGCCCCCATGTTCGTTGGAGTTTGTGCTTATGAAGAGAATTTGGACGGTTTCATCCTTGTTCTCCTCAGTGATTGTATCATCTGAAGATGAAACCTCTGAAGGCAAGACCGGGTCAACTGCTGTCTCGACCTTTTGACTTTCGTCTGGTATGGATCTAGATGGTTTATCTTCAATGATAGGCGCTTCAGCTGACCACTTGAGCGGGCCAGCCGAATTTTCAACTAGTGACGAACTCGGCAAGAGTTTTTTATATCCAGGAGGAAGTCGTAACGGTGAAACCGGACGATCATCCAAAACTCTTTTAGCTTCTTCTAAGAAGGGACAACGGTGGACGGCATGATCGCCTTCGCACAGTTTACAAGGAAATCTATATTTTCCTTTTTGTCCTGGAACTTCACTTTCACTAGTTGACGGTGTGCTTTCAACATGATCATTAGAGGTTGACGACACCGGGTTGTGCAATCTAGGAGAGCAGTCCCTTAATATCCGAGGGATGCAAGGACAATCTCTATGAAAGTGGTCTCCTTTGCAAATGACACATGGCGATTTAGGCCTGGTCGGTGCAGTGTGTGGATTTTCGTTAGACGACACTCGTTTTCCCCCATTCGCCTTTGGCTCCTTCTTCTTCTTCTCTTTCTTCTTCTTTTCCTTCTTCTCCTTAGGAACCTAAATTTTGGCTTTACTAGCCCCATCAAGTGAAGAGGAAGGAGGAGAGGAAGAATTAGATGAAGTAGAAGGTTGGTGGGCAACTCTGGACTCGTCTAATTGCTGATTCGATTGTTCAGGAATAGTGGTGTTCTGAACGACAGAGGTTGAGAAGAGCCATACAGGCAAACCAATTGTCAGTCCTGGAAGCGACAATGTGGCCATATGGGGTGCACCAACATCTCCCCAAGAGGAGAAGGGACTAGGATTTCCTCCAAGGGGAATTCCTTGGTTGGTAGACTCCATTTTCTCAACCCAAGATCAACGTAGGAAAGGGGTAATGAATATTCCGTTTAAAATAAATTTTTAGATGCTTTGACACAACTTGTTTTTTCAGTTTTAAAGAGTCGAGAAAAAACAAAAGATGACTCTAGTCTCCTTCGATTTTTAATGAGCCTGAAGTGACAAGTGCTCAGATGGACCTTTTCTGTTAAAGAGTCTGAAAAGGAACGAAAGGGACTTCTCTGGAGATCTAGGTAGAGGGAGTACCAAACCAATCACAAAACTGCAGAATACTTTTTACGGTACGGCAGTCAATCTTCCCGAATGCTGTGTTCAGTGCATTGCGATCGATAGGGCGGCAGACACAGCTTCCTATGGATAAAGGATTTAAGCCTATAGGTGTCTCCCAATATATACTCGACGGTACGTGGGAGCACAAGTCCGTACTGGCACTTATCGTCACAAAGTGGAGGAATCACCCAACCATCAGTGAAGACAATAGTTACCAGGATTTACGACGCCGGAATACGTCTCTAGCCTAGACCTCTAAATGTTGTGCGTTAAGTTCCAAAGTGTTGTTAGATTCATTGAATTTATTTTAAGTTGATCTTTCTTATGAAGTTTTCCTTTTGGGTTCACCATGAGATGTAGATTTAATTCCTAAAATGAAATCTAAAGATGATAAGCAAACTTTTATCTCTTTTCAGCAATGAAAATCCTAGCTACTAGGGGAAAAGAAAGACATAATCTTTTCAAAAAGAGCAAAGAGAACACTGTAAATGCACTTTCCTAAATCAAGCCAAACAGACTGTCAATATGCAAATGCACATGTGCATGTATTTGTTTTCGACTTTCTTAATATTGATGCTAAAAAGAAAGTTGATGTACAAATCTGAATTTGCTTTCAAGAGACAAACACAAACAAGCTTCTTTTCGAAATCAAAAGATAAAGATGATTACAACGCTTTACGATTTTGAAATAAATACTCATTTTTGACACTAGAAAGTCACAAATTTAGACCAAAGGCAAAAGTAAAAGTATAGTCAACTATCAACAGCAATCAAACTTTCTCCTATGATCGAAATCGACACTTGCGACAGATCTAAATCAAGGGACGACAGTACGACTATTCTACTTCTGCAATGAAAAACTGTAAACGACTCAACAAACACACAAAAACATCTACAGTTCTTTTGTACAAAGGAGGCGGAATTACAGCAAGGAAAAGGGGTTTTTAAATAGACACATACACTGATCACAGGCTGCAAAAATCAGAGACAAAACTGGAAAGAATGAAGCACAAGAACCTCAACTGCACAAGGCTAGTCTGATCAGCGCACCTGTAACACAGAGAAACTGGATTGCAGCGCAGGTTTCCCTCTCGGGAACTGCGCTGAAATGCAGGAACTCTTCACAGTACCTGCGTTGGGGCAGAAACGAGAATTCTATTCGGGTTCTGGGTCACGGTTTACAGTTTAGTCTTTGGTTTTTGGCCGAGTAAAAGCAATCAGTAATGCACAATCAGGGGGTAGATCTAAGGAGGGTCTAAGAGCTATCACAAAGGGCAATCAGATCATTTGTGAATCAACTGTTCAAATCATAAATAGATCCAGTGAATGGATTGAAGTAGCAGATGTCTACTTTGAATTTGTTATGGTAAATGCAGTTTGAATGCTACTTATAAGTTTATGAAACAAACAACAAATGATACACAAACAAGCTAATTAGACAATCCTCCCCAGCGGAGTCGCCATTTTGTTACCGGGAAAAGTGTCTATTTAGAACTGCTCTATCCCGCTAAGGTGTGATAGCTGCCTTATAAACAAACAGAGAAAACTACTTTTGTATTTCCTTTATGAATTAAAGATAGAGGGGGATAGAAAGAACCAACCTGTGTCTTGCGCTAATCCTTTGATCCAATCCCTCTCTTCTTTGAAAACTTCCAGCTACCTGCTCCCTTACTTGCCCAGCTTCACCAAGTTCCTGTAAGATCACAGAAGAAGAAAACTATACAAAGACATGGATCTATATTCATAAACAGCTTAGGATCAGATTTAAGCTAAACATAAAAATGTAACAAGCATCAATGATACACAAGCATGTAGGATAAACTCAAATAGTTTTATTGATATAACAAGAAGATCTAGGAGGAGTTACAACCGATGATTCCTGACCCAGCATCAACCTCCCAGCAAAGAAGCCCCTTCTTCACCTCCAACAAAGCATAAATCACCCAATACTCTTATCTCTATCTCAAAACCAACAGCAATTCCTTGCAATGCAAAAAATTCCAGCCTCTGGATCTCTGGGATGAGGGATCCATATATAGATGTATGCAAGGAGGATGAGTCAACTTATGATTTGATTAGTGTCTTCTCTCTATCAGTTCTTGCTTCCACTTGGAGACTGAAAGCCTCTTACTCATCCTTGGTCGAATTCAGTGAGGCAAGTGTCATAGGAGAAGATTCTGCAAGCTTCCATTGTCTTTCCACCTAGCGGAATGGCACTGCCATTTGTCATTTCCCGCTCAACGCACCCTGGTAGTGCATTTAGGTGCGTTGCAATGCACCCATCTAGTGTATTTAGGTGCTATGCAACGCAGTTGGCTAGTGGAGCAGCTGAAATGATCATGTTTTGACTTATTCTGAGTAGTTTCTGGTGGAGAACTTCTAGGAGAAGCTGTAATTTGTTGACCTTGTTCCTTTAGGGGTTGGAACAACACTTTTAGGGACTTAGGAGCCCTTGGTTTATGGACATTTCATGCTTGGAGCTGCAAGGCACAAAAATGTCTATAACACCAATTGCCTTAGCCATAATAAACCATATAAACATCCGCACTAGGATGTCTTGCCCAACATTCATCTTGGAATAAGTTTCCCATCAACCATGGTTATTATTTTTTCCATTATTAACTTTTATGACATGGAATTTTCACCAAGGCTGTTAGAAAACCCTCCCTCTTGGGGGACACCATCCTCAGTGTTCAACCACACCTATACCTCAACAAAACCGTTGAGTAGAAAACATCCTACACATGGAGATTTATAACATAGCTCGATGCAATATTTACAATGATCACCCTGCTAAAAAGGAAAACAATATGACAACATAATATCGTGACACCCATACCGCTTATTGGAGTTTTATAACATATCTCATGGCAGTATTTTCATCCACATACATATGTACATATACCAAACATCACCAAAACAACTACCAAAAACATATACCAAAGACATATACCTAAACATTCGCTCAACCAACGAATAAGGAAGGATACATAGCCCGCATCTGATCTTCCATCTCCCATGTAGCTTCATCAGGCCCAAAGTGCTTCCACTACACTTTAACCTGTTGCATTGCTTGGTTCTATAGCATGAGCACCTTTTTTTCTACAATATACACTAAGGCTCTTACTAGAATTTTCCACCTGACTCCACCTGTGATAGAGACCAATCAATCACATGATCAACATCTTTAACATACTTCTTGAGCAATGAAACATGGAAAACATCATAGAATTTCACTGTCATAGGTAGTGCAAGTCAATAGGTTATTGGTCTAATCCTCTCAACAATCCTGAAAGGTCCACAAAATCGGGGTGCCATCTTGGAACATGACCGAATCGGTTTGATGCGCAAGTACAACTGTTGCCCAACCTAGAACTCCTTGAACAACCTATTATGATCTACATAGCTCTTCTTCCTATCATGTTGCCTTTATATTCTTCTTGATTACCTTCATTTCCTGCTCCATGTCTTCCAACATGTCCAGTCCAATCAACACCATGTTAACTTGATCACTCCAACTTATGGGAGTATTGCATCTCTACCCATATAATGCCTCGAATGGACTCATCTTCAAAGATTCTTGATACCCATTATTGTAAGATAACTCTACCATTGGACGATACTCTTTCCACTTTTGTTGCTGATGCATCACGTACATCCTCAATATATCCTGCAATATCCTATTGACCCTCTAAGTCTGTCCATCTATCCGCGGATGATAAGTTGTAATGAAGGCCAAATTTGTGCAGAAACATGCAAAAAATTCCTTCCAAATCTTGGAAGTGCACTTTGCATCCCTGTCTGATACAATATTCTTCAAAACAACATGCAATTAGACCACATCTCTACTGAATACCTGTGCTACATCGCTAGATTAGAATGTAGACTTCAGTGGAAAGAAGTGCACAACTTTTGTCAACCTGTCCACAACCATGATGGAATCATGTTTCTCACTTTCCTTGGAAAACCTATGATAAATTCCATGGAAATGACCTCCCATTTCCATTCTGGAGTCACAATCAGTTATAGCAGTCCACCTAGATTCTTACACTCTACATTTACCTACTGATAATCCAAACATATAGCCACAAAATTTGCTACATCCTTCTTCAGATTTGGCCAATAATAAAAATTCCTCACTTCAGTCAATGTCTTATGATAGCGTGGTTGACCTGAATATGGTTTCACATGAAACTCCCTCAAGATCACCTTCTTGAACTCATGACACATATATCCTATCTCTAAACTTGATGAATCCATCTTCTGTAAGACAAAAATCCACATCCTATGCACCTGCACCTATACCACTACTTGTACCTATACTTGTACTACTACATGTACCTATACTTGTACCATCACCTGTACCTGTACCTATACTCTGCTACAACTTGTGCGGAATCTCCATATACTTGACATCTTGTTGACCTCCTTGCAAGATCCTACCTTGTAGATATGTCCCATAGGAACTCATAGCTTCTATATGATTTAACTGTATCCACTTGCTAATATCATATGCAACCATGTTCTCCTTTCCTTTGATGTATTTGATCTCAAAATCAAACTCAATGATCTTAGACAACGATCTAGCTTGCTTGCCAATAATATTCAGTTGGTCAAACAAGTATCTCAACCCACTTTGATCACTGTTATAAAATTATATATTACAGAGCAATGGAACACATAATATATTGTAGAAATATAAACACAGAAAACACACAAAACAAGAGAGACACAGATATACGTGGTTCACCCAGTTTGGGCTACGTCCACCCCGACCAGCCAGTCCTTCCTTTCTATTATCCATCAAAATGAAGAGACACAACCTACAGCAAATCCGCTGTAATATCCTCTGTTTTCTCTCACAGTCTCACCTCTCTGTTTCTCGCAAACAAAATACACATCTATCACATATCCTCAAATAAAATACCCTCATACAAAGAGAGGGGTTGCCTTCTAGGGCAAAAAACCCTAAACTAAACATAAGTTCTACCGTCAGATCATCTGCCTAATGAACGACCTAGATTGACTAGAAATTACTATACTTTTACAAGGCAATTTTACAGCTGTTTTTAGCTTCGGGGGCGCTGCCCCTAAAACCCCCCGCCAGGGGGGGGCTCCCAAAGGTCGCAGCCGCCCCCCCCCCCCCATGGACCCCCCCTGCAGTGAATATTTTACCGGCGGCGTTGCCGCCCCCATTTCGAACTAGGGTCCTATGTGGCGATACCTTTGAATATAGAAGATGATCAGGCTCCACACCCAACAATCTCCCACTTGGAGACTGATTGTATTAACTCCACCGCTGCTCCATTTGCTGGACAATGACTCCTCTTTGGACCTGGATGTTTCTCATCTTCATCGTCATCCTTGAAGACCAACTAAAACTGAGCATATTCTCAGTTTCTCCCTGGTTACAACTTTTGTTAGCATATCTGCAGGATTCTGGCTAGTGTGTATCGTTTCTAGCTTCAACTCTCCATCTTCCAACACTGATCGTATGAAATGGTACTTGAGCTGTATGTGTTTAGTCCTGGAATGAAATGCTGAGTTCTTTGCAAGATGAATGGCACTTTGGCTATCACTGTATAATGTGCCCATATCATGCTCCTTACCCAATTCACCCATAAACCTTTGTAACCAAATCATTTCTTTACTAGCCTCTATAGCAGCAACATACTCTGCTTCTATTGTTGAAAGTGCAACAACACTTTGGATTTTTAAAACCCAACTGACAGCTGTTCCTCCAACAATAAATACATATCCTGTAGTGCTCCTCCTATTATCTCTGTCACCTACCATATCTGCATCAACATATCCTTGTAGGCAGATGTTTGAACCACCAAAGCATAATTCTTGATTTTTGGTACCTTTCAAATATCTGAGAATCCATTTCACTGCCATCCAATGTTCCTTTCCTGGATTGTTCATGTACCTCATATCATTGTGGCTGCTGCATATATATCTCTTCCTCCAAATCCCCATGGAGAAAGGCTGTCTTTACATCTAACTGCTCAAGATGCAAATCTTCAGCTGCTACAAGACTTAAAATAGTTCTGATTGAAGTCATTTTAACAACAGGAGAAAATATTTCATCAAAATCAATACCTTTCTTCTGTGCAAACCCCTTCACCACAAGTCTAGCTTTATACCTCTGTTTTCCTCCATCTTCTTCCTTCAGCCTGTAAACCCATTTATTCTTCAATGTAGTTTTTCCTACAGGCAACCTGACTAAATCCCAAGTCTGGTTATGCATTAAGGAGTCCATCTCTTCTTCCATGGCTACCTCCCACTTCTTCCTGCTTTCAACCTGCATTGCTTCTTCATAACATTCGGGTTCACCGGAATCAGTCAACAATAAATAATATAATGAAGGAGAGTATCGTTCAGGGGGTCTACTTATCTTGGTAGATCTTCTAACACCACTTTCAGGTGTTTTGGGTGCCTGTTGTTGTTGTGGTGGTTGCTGTTGTTGTGGTTGTTGATTATTATTATTTTCAGGCACCTTTACTTTTTCAGTGATTTCATCAAGAACTGCGTATTCCTTGTTTTCCTTTTCCTGTTTCCTTTCCTGCAAATGATTCTTATACAAGACCTTTTCATTGAATATTACATCTCTACTCCTAATGACTTTGTGATTTTCGTAATCATATAAGCGATAACCAAAATCATTAACACCATATCCAATAAAGGTACATTTCTTTGACTTTGCCTCAAGCTTTGTTCTATTTTCTTTATCAATATGGACAAAGGCCTCACAACCAAAAGGCTTTAAAATAGAGTAGTTTACCTTTTTACCTGTCCATGCTTCCTCTGGAACACCACCATCCAAGGAACTTGAAGGCCCTCTGTTTATTAGATAAACAACAGTATCTACAACATCTGCCCAAAACTGTAAAGGCAATCCTCCATGCAATCTCATGCACCTTGCACGCTCCATGATTGTTCTGTTCATCCTTTCTGACACACCATTTTCTTTTGGTGTTCTTGGAACTATCTTCTCTCTGCGAATTCCATGCTCTGAACAGTACCTATCAAACTCTTTGCTGCAATATTCACCTCCATTGTCTGATCTAAGACACTTCAATTTCTTTCCTGTCTCAATCTCAACCAAAGCTTTCCATTTCTTGAAAGTATCAAATACATTAGATTTATTCTTAATACAATAAATCCAAGTTTTTCTAGTTGCATCATCAATAAAAGTAACATAATAACGAGAGCCACCGAGAGATGATACCTGAGCAGGTCCCCATACGTCTGTATGCACAAGCTCTAATTTTTCGTTCTTATTTTCTTTCCCAACTCTGAGAAATCTGACTCTCTTCTGTTTTCCATAAATGCAGTTCTCACAGAAGTCCAAATCAACATCCTTCAAACCTGGCAAAAAATTCCTTGAGTGAAGAATCTTCATCCCCTTTTCACTCATGTGTCCGAGCCTATGATGCCATAATGCTGCATCTGCTCCTTTGGAAGTTAAAGCATTAACAGAGTTAGAAATACCATTGCATAAATACAATGTACCAACCTTTTCGCCTTTTGCTATTACCAGGGCTCCTTTAGTGACCTTCCAAGCTTTATCTGTGAAAGTTGTCACACAACCTTCACCGCCTAACTGCCCTGTTGAAATCAGATTTTTCTTTAGATCTGGAACATGCCTTACCTCCTTTAATAGCCATTGGTTTCCATTCTGTTGTTTTACAAGAACCTTACCCATTCCAACGATTTTATAGGGTTTATCATCACCCAAACGAACTTGTCCAAAATCTCCTTGAACATAGTCATGAAAGTATTTCTTATCAGGTGTGGCATGGAATGAAGCCCCTGAATCTACCACCCAGGAATCAGTAATATTTTCGGAAGAAAGAATCAAAGCATCTTGTAACACCTCACCTGTCACATTTGCTTCATGTTTTTTTTCTTGCTGTGCATCTCCTTCTTTTCCCTTCCGAGATCTACAATCTTTCTTTAGGTGTCCTTTCTTTCCACATTTCCAGCACACTATCCCCGATCTGGACTTGGATCTGCCTTTCCTTGATTTACTGCGATATCCTGAGCTCTTTCCTCTTTCCATTTTTCTTCCTCTAGACTCTGCACTCAAAGCATTTCCCGATGTCTCACCGGAGCTTTTCTGTCGCATTTCCTCGCTAAGGATAGCACCGACAACATCATCAAACTTTTAAGTACTAGATCTAGAAACGGAGTTACTAATGGCCATTACCAAACCATCCCAACTTTCTGGTAATGAGGACAAGAATAACAGAGCTCTAACTTCATCATCAAAGTTTACCCCTACAGAAATTAACTGACTTGTAACTGTATTAAAATCATTTAAATGGTTTGCAACAGATCCACCTTCCGACATATTCATATTAAATAACCATTTCATAAGAAATACCTTGTTTGAGGCTGAGGGTTTTTCATATAGTTTCGACAACGTCTGCATCAAACCCTCTGTCATGTTTTCCTTCGAAATGTTGAAGACGACTGACGCAACAAGGCACAACCGTATTGTTCTGAGTGCCTTTCTATCGAGAAGGTTCCATTCTTTGTCTTTCATACCCGTCGACATCTTTGTTTTTCCGCCCAATGGTAGGTATAGATCTTTCTGATACAGATAATCTTCCATATGCATCTTCCACAGCGAGAAGTTTTGGCCATTAAATTTCTCGACCCTAAACTTACCATCTTTTGCCATTGCTCCCACTCGAACCAAGAACCCTTCTTTCTTGCGAGTTTATCAGCCAAATAGACCTTCGGCTCTGATACCAGTTGTTAGAAAATTATATATTATGGAGCAATGGAACACATAATATATTGCAGAAATATAAACACAGAAAACGCACAAAACAAGAGAGACACAAATATACGTGGTTCACCCAGTTTGGGCTACGTCCACCCCGAACAGCCAGTCCTTCCTTTCTATTATCCAACAAAATGAAGAGACACAACCTACAACAAATCCATTGTAATATCCTCTGTTTTCTCTCACAGTCTCACCTCTCTGTTTCTCACTCACAGAATACACATCTATCACATATCCTCAAATAAAATACCCTCATACAAAGAGAGGGGTTGCCTTCTAGGGAAAAAAACCCTAAACTAAACATAAGTTCTACCGTCAGATCATCCGCCTAATGAACGACCCAGATTGACTAGAAATTACTATACTTTTACAAGGCAATTTTACAGCTGTTTTTAGCTTCGGGGGCGCTACCCCCGAAACCCCCCGCCAGGGGGGGCTCCCAAAGGTCGCAGCCGCCCCCCCCCTGGACCCCCCCTGTAGCGAATATTTTACGGGCGGCGTTGTCGCCCCCATTTCGAACTGGGCTCCTATGTGGCGATACCTTTGAATATAGAAGATAATCAGGCTCCACACCCAACAATCACTCATCAATACAAACCTCTTGCCAAGTGTTAACACCCAGGTTGTTCCCTATGACTCCCAAGGGAATACGGCCGGGGTAACCACTAACCAATCTTTGGGTTACAGTTCCTAGCCTAACTGCAACCAGAGAGGGCTCTCTCTTTATGATTTATCTTTGTTATTGTTGTGTTTTAGGCTAGCTATGATGCTCAGGTTTTGTTTATGTTTTGGTTGAAGGATCTCTTTCAGGTCTTATGATGTAATACTTTGATGGTGAGTTTCCATTGGGAAATGGAGTCTAGATGCTGTGAGATGATCTTATATGTTGAGTAGTGTTCTAACTGCAAGGCCTATTGTGTATTTAACAGACAAATTTAAACTTGAGTGATGATATGTGTCAACCAGCAGAAATCTGTTAAGAATTTTCTGTTATGTTGGTGAAATGAAAATGAACGCAGAGCACAGGAGCAAAGTTTGAATTCCTGTGACAGTGGCCAATATGAAAGATGTATTCTGAAAGTGCAGCAGCTTAAGAATCACACTTTATATAGATTACACCTAAAGAAAACATTTAATAAACAACATAGACTGAACTCAGGGTGCTCAGTGAGCAAATCCTGGGAGTTATTCTTTTTCTCTGTTGCTTAATATTGGAAATCAGATAACGTATATGGATTTATAACAAAACAAACTAAACATGGAGAAAGTTACAGAGACTTATTGCATGGTAAGATACGCAGGGATCCAGCAGTCATGAACAGGAACAGAACATCTTCAACACATCAAACATCCATGAAATTCCATTGCTTTCCTTTATTGACTTTCAGAAAACAATTACAGCATAAGAGACTCTTTTAGGAGAAATTCACAACAACCCTTGCTATATCATGCGAAGGGGTTTATATAGAAATATGTATACAAAATATCTCAGGTATTGAGTCATCTGAGAGAGAGAAAATATCTTCAGTAGTGTTCAGAAAGTAGGCAAGAAGTTATTACAATGTTAAATGCAGCGTAAATGCCCTTTATATCTGTCAGAGGATTGTTTTGACTTTTAGGAGTCACTGAGTCGGTTGCATTACTCTGTATTAATTCTGGAGGTACGCATTTACTTTTTCCTGCGTAGTGAGTTTTCGGATTTGCCAGCTGTGGTTCTCTTTTTCTGCTTTGTTGGCCTCTACATCCGCTGAGTTGGCTCAGCTCTGATCTGTGATGCCTGCTGACTCTGTTGACTGTTCTTTTCATCATAATTTGCAAAAAACAGAAGTTGGTGAACAGCTTATTGTTTACAATATTCTCTGGATTGCATCTGTCCACCATTCCTGTGTAGGGAGTTGATGCCTGAGGATGGCCTCCATTGTCTCTTCTGCTTCAGTATATTTTCAAAAATTTGGGGCCACATCAAACAAGTGATTTATTTCATTCATTATATGAAATAGATTTTCTATCTTACCATAGAAAATCTACCCTGTAATAGGCCCTATGTCTTCTGAAGTGCTGTCCTTCTCATTGACCTGTGCTGTGGAAAAAACATTCACTCTTTTAGCATACTGTTCATGGGTGAATAATTTCCCTCCGCTGTTCAGTAAGCTAGGGAGTCCTCTATTCTGCAATACCTGGAATCTCTCCATGAACCTGTTTACCTCTGTTTGCATATCCTGGGTTCTTCTGTCCAATGTCTGTACCAGATTTCTAAGAGTAAGAACCCTCTTGATCATTTGAATAGTCTCAGTTCTATTTGCAATTCCCATGGTGGTCAACTGAGAACTTGTTTTGTGATTGAGCACATTGATCATTCTTGTAGCAATTTCAGGCATATTCCCCAATAAGGCCCTTGATGTTCGGATTTCCCTCTGTGCCTTTGGGATGAGTTCTAGTTGCTCATGGATTGTCTCGATGTATGGCCATTGGTTGTTGATGGATTTACCAATATTGGACCATATCATTGCTCTGATCTCAGCTATGATTTTATCTAGCTTGAGCTCATTCTCAAGCTCCTTGATTTTGTCTTTAAGGGCTTTGATTTCCCTGGCCTTCTCTCCCACTTCTCTTTTTGTCTTATCATGCCTTTCATTTACCTTGGCCAGCTGTTCCTTAGTTTCATTCAGCTCTGTCATCTGGGCTTCCAAAACTTGTATTTCATTCTTTAGCTTTTGCATATCTAGGCTCTGATCTGTGCTGATGGGTGCTGCTGAAGTAGATGTGGCTGGTTGTTCAGCCTGCTGAGGTGGAGGCACAGTAGTAGGAACAGTCTCCTCAAGATTGATGACTTGAGGAGAGGGCTGAGATGTCTGCCCTTCTTGTGCTTGTTTTGATGATGCTTGTAGAGGTGCTTGTGCAGCTTCATATTGCCCCAATTTTTCTTGTGCCTTGACAAGCTCTTTGTAAATGGAAATTAGCAGGGCAGTAGAATCCTGCTCATACCTTTGCTTTGCTACCTCATCAGTCTGTGGATGGATAGTGGCTGGAATTTTGATCTTCTTTCTCAGTGCAGCCATGTCAGCATCTCTAAGTTTCAGGATCTCTTGTATCCCTTTGATGTCATTGGGATTGTGCCCAATTTCTATAATAATTTCCTCCAGGGATCTTATCCTGTTGTCTTTGGCCTAAGAAGAGGCCCTCTCTAGTTCTAGCTGGGAAGCTGTGGCATTCAGACTGCTTGTTAATTTGTAATTGTCCAAAGTCTTGTTGGCCAATGAAGCATACACCATTTCTCCAGTTTGCTTATGCAGCTCAATTTTGTCCATAGGGTGTATGTCTTTGGCAAGTACCTCTAGGTTGGTCCTAAGGTAGTCAGCAGTGGATTGTTGCCGGAGTGCTGTAGGCATAAAGTGACTCATTGTCAATTTGCCTTCACTTACATCAAAAGCAGACATAAGTCTCTGTTGATTGGAAGGAGCCATGTTTAGCAGGTGATTGTACAATTGTACCTTGATAGGGTCACTCCTCCTCTTGATGTCTATAAACTGTTGCTTGATGCTTACTTGTCCTTCTTTCTGCTGGCTAGAGGAGCTGACCTCCCCTCCCATGGTCCTGTCTTGTTCCTGCTGGAAGGAACTTGCTGAAGCTTCTCTGCTGGGTGGGCCCATGCCCAATGCCTCTCTTATTGCTATATCCTCCTCTGGAAAATCATTGAGTCTCTGCCTTTTCTCTCCCTGGTCTATAGAGGATGTGAGGGGAGTCTCTCTGTCCCTTTTTCTAAAGAAAAATGTATCCTCCTTTTGAGGGGTTTGGAGGACTGAGGCATCAAAGGTAGTGTCTTGTCCTGTAGGCATTGTTCTTTCAGTGGTCTGAGGAGTCTCCACTGTTTTCTTTTGCTGGGCAGACTGCTCCTGCCCTTGTTCTTCTTGATGTTGTTGCTCTTGCTGTCCTGATTATTCTTGCTGCCCTTGCTGCAGCCCTTCTGTTTGCTGTTGTTGTTTTTGTTGCTGTTCCTGCTGTTGCTCCTGCTCCATCTCTTTCTCTGCCTCCATCTCCTTTTCTTTTCCCTTCTCTGATATCTTTCCAGCAACTCTTGTAGTTTGCTGTGGGGTGGTTGAAGAGGAGGCTGCTGCTCCAATTTGTGTGCTTGGCAGTGAGGGGACCTGTGAATAAAACTCAAGATCAGCCATCTTCTTTTGGTTGTTTAGAGCTCTTTGATTAAGCTCTTCTTGAGTCACATTTTCTTCTAAAGTTCCTCTTTTCCACTTGCTTTGGTTGGCATATTTTTCTAAGTGAGGAAGGCTATAATGACCATAAGCAGATAATTTGTATTTGAGTCTCCTCATTGTGATGAAGTTGTTGGGGTCATAGGGTTTCCATATGAAACTGTATTTGAGACCAAATCCCCCCAATATTGAATCTGCTTCCTTCCACCCTTCATCCCTTTCATTATAGAGGAAATGGCCAAGTTGACTTTTGACCTTTAGCTGTGCCTTTTTACCTCTGCCCGAGAAGTGGAACATATCCACAAAGCCAAACTGCCTGAAGTATTCTAAGGCAAATAGCCTCATAGGCACAAATCTGGGTAGTCTAAATGGGGGCAACTCACACCCATATATTCTAATGACGGTGTGGTGTTGGTAGAAATACCAATCCCCAATACTGTATACTTTTGATAAATGCAGGAGTCTTTGCATTTCATCTGTCAATCTGGGAGGAGGTGAACCCAACAGTAGAGTCAAGGCTGGATGGATGAAAAGATCAATAAACTCGCAGTAGGTGTATGGAGAGCAACTTACTATGTGAAAAACGGATGTCCAATACACTACTGATCTCAGATTGCCCTATGCATCTTTTCTCTTCTTTGGGAAGGAGAACTTATCATGCTGGAAGTATAGGAGCAGATGATATAGGTACGAGGTGTATCTAAATACCCTTTCTCTTGATAAATTCATCAATTGATCATGCATCTTATCTGATATGTATGTGGCATAATCATAATGGATTGGCTTCTTTCCTGGGGAAAACATAAGCATCATTTGTATAACTGTTTCATCCACATGTTCTATTGAATCATATCCCAGGATGGGACTGATCATGTCAACCAGGTCTAGGCCCAATTGGTTGAGGTAAACACAGTTGATAGGAGGAATTTGTAGAGTGTCAGCCTTGATGAACAGCTGGTTGATCTTAGTAATTTGGGCCTCTGTGGTTCTGGCTCCCTGTACTATTAAATCAGCTAATGACAAAGGGACCAACTTTTGATCTGTCTGGAACTGCAACATCTCCCTGATGGCTTCAGGGGTAATGAGGAACAGAATTGAGCCTGAAGAGTCCAGCACTGCCCTCTGGGATGCATCATAGTGGTCAGCAACTAAGTGTACAAGCTCAGGGAATTGATTAACCTGAGGAAGCTTGAATATTGGGAGGAATGAATCCCAAATTCCTAGGATGTCTGTCCCCCTCTCATGTTTGATCTTTATTTCATTTAGGATTTGCAAATGGAACCTGCTTCTGCTCAACATCTCCTCTGTTATCTTGTAGTCCAAGTCTGCTAATGCTCTGGTGTCCAATGTTCTATTAGGGACATTCAGGGGAGCCACATTGAGGGCTATAGGAGCTACAGGGGGGTCCATGGCTCTTCTTTAGGATTTCTGCTTGCTCAAGGACTGTGTTACTATGCAGAGTAACACCAACAAGGTTTCTTTGCAGAGAATGTTGGTTTTGTAAGTGAAAGGTGGAAGTAAGGCTGCAGCAGTTGAAATACTGCCTCTGTGTGATTAGGTGGGTGGCGGAAATGTTCAGAGGATACTCTTTTGTGGTGTATTTATCTCCTGCCGGTGACGGGTTCACGATTTGCGCGAACCAGTGACAGTTTTTCTTTCGAATTACCGACAATTGGTTCGACAGAAGCTTAGTGATGGCTCTGGTTCAGTTTAAATGTCAATTCGGTGGCATTTAACGATGAATTTGGAGTCTTAAGGTCTGTTACTCATTGACATGCGAAATGCAGCGAAAATGGAGTTTCAGAGCTCAAATGAGGAATACCTGTAAATTTGGACCGGTCAGAGCTTGTTGGCGCTGGAGAAATGGACGTTCTGGTGGTCAGGAAACACTTTTCCGCGGCTGGTGCAGGTTTAGACGTAGTTTTGCATGCAGAATAAAACGACGACGAACGCACAAAAATGGCAAAAAACACGAATTTTTGGCTAAAATAGACCTTTTGGTGCTTTTGGCGCGAATCCGTGCTGACGTCAGCATGACGTCATTGGTGGGGTCAAGGTCGGATGACGTCATGCTGACGTCATCGGGTGACGTGGCGGGGTGTGGTTGGTCCACAGGGGCAGTGAGATGGCAGGACAGGTGGACCAATGGCAGGGCAAGGGAATGACGAGACATCATACCTGGGTGACGGAGCGCTGACATGTTGCTGACGCGGTGAGGACGTAAGCGAGCGGGATGGGAAACCGGAAACCGACAGTGGTTTCGTATCGCACCACTTCCTGTACGGGGGCGGTATCTGTCAGTTGTACCTCCGACGCATTGTGATGAGGGCGCGTGGCAGCGGAGTGACGTACTCAAAATACGGACGTCGGGAGATAAGTTTCGGGCAACGGATGAGCTCCGACGTCATGGTGACCGTTAGATCTGCAGAGTTTAATCGGACGGTGGTCGGATGACTGACGTGACAGGGGGATAGTACACATAACTGTCAGACGTCGGAAGGACTCCGACGCGTTCAGGGCCGTCGGATCTGGAGGGCCTGATCTAACGGTCATCGGGGAGGTGACATGGGCAGTGTATACGGAATCGGGCGGAGGCATAAAAACATGTTTTGAAGGAATTTCCAATGTATTTAAAAAAAAACAATTTACATGCGCTAACCTTGGTTATAGAGCAGAAGGTGGGTTTTTCATGTTTTTTTCTCTTTGAAGCGGGTAAAGGTGGGACTTTAGGCCTTTTAGGGGTTTTTTATGTGCAAAGGGGGTGAAATAGAGGAATTAGCTCATGAAGGGGAAGGGGTAGTTGGCATAGGTTCATCAACATGACCTGGTGTCATTTGATCCCTGACTCGAGACTTTATTGGCTATAATGCCAAGGGGGTGGGTATTTATAAGATTTTGGGATTTATACACCTTGGTGTTAGTAATATTAGGGAAAAAGGTGATATAAGGGATTTATATAGTAGGGTTAGTGTTAGTATGGAGGAGGGGGTAAGTGGAGGGGGAAAACATTAAGTTTATGTGAAACAAACTTGGTTTTAAGAGCAGATCAAAATGAAAAGATCTTTAGACAAGAAATGTGGCTTCTTAAGGATTAAGAACCACCATGAAACCTTAGTCTTTTCCATGAATCTAAGCTGATGGGGGAATGTTAGAAATGAAATTGGAGGGGAATGAGGGGAAATTAGTCATGCTTCCTGCTGTAATCTTTTGCTTTTCTGCCCACCATCACCATTCTTGCAATGATAGGGATAACCTTTCTGCAACCCCAACTACCTACCCAGCTACTTACCTAGCATTTTTATTTCTTCTTGGAGGGTGCATTTGGACTTGCAAACCCTTACTTGCCTTTTCTTTTCTTTGGCTTTTTTCTTTTTCTTTTTCTATCTACTTCTACCCTTGTCTCTTCCAAGGTCCCAGATTAAGCTGTTGGGAACCTTTTCTTCTCTACCTAAACTAGTTGTCTGCCAAGATTCAGCTGTTTGGACAGACTTCTTTCTCTAGTCTATAGCATAAAATTGAACACATGGCATGATCCAGATTAAACTGTTGGATCATCCATCAAAATTGAAATAAGGTCATCAACATTGAAACACTTTACACACCTTCTTGTTCTCTAGGAAATATGGGATCTTTGTGAACTCAAAGCAGAGCATATTTGGACTTTCTCTTGCCAATCATGAAATATGAAACCTATTGGTATAGGTATCCAACACCAAGAACATAGTGCCTCCACATCTTCAATGCATGTATGATCGCCGCTCGCACAAGATCATGCATTGGAATGTTATGCTCACGCTCATTCAGTTTATGTTACTCATAGCACACTACTTTTCCTTCCTGCATAAGGACTCCACCAAGTCCCTGCTTGCAAGCATCTATACATACTACAAACGCTTTGTTTGAATCTTCAATCTTTAACATTGGAGCATGTGTCAACAACTACTTAAGCTGCTCAAAATTGGCCTCACACTCCTCTTTCCATTAAAACTTCTTACTTTTCCTCTGTAATGATGTAATATGATAAGAAATTTGTGAGAAGTTCCTAATGAACCTCTTGTAATGACTTGTCAATCTCATGAAGGATCTCACTTCATCTACATTTCTAGGATTTTCCCACTCCATGATAGCTTTTACCTTTTTTGGATCCACTTCTATGCCATCCTTGGAAACCACATGTCCCAAGTGGTATACCTCAATCTGAAAGAAACTACACTTGCTGGGCTTAGGATACAATTGGTGCTCTCTCAACAATCTCAACATTACTGCTAAATGCTCGACATTTTCTTCCTCGTTTTTAGAGTATAACAATATATAATCAATGAATAAAATAACAAACTTATCCAAATATGGACAAAACACACTATTCATCAAGCACATAAAGGTAGGTGGATCATTAGGCAAACCAAATGGAACTACAACAAACTCATAATTCCCATACCTAGTCCAGAAATTTGTCTTGTAATTGTCCTCCTATTTAATGCGTATCTGATGGTATCCCATCTCAAGTTGATCTTCGAGAACACTACTGCTCCCTTCGGCTAATCAAACAAGTAATCAATCCTCGGAAATGGATACCTATTCTTGATGGTCACTTTGTTCAACTTCCTATAGTCAATGCATAATCTGAGAGTACCATCCTTGTTCTTCACAAACAATAATGGTATGCCCCAAGCTGATACACTTGGCCTCATGTATCCTTTGTTCAACATTTCCTTCAACTACAACTGCAATTCTACCAACTCAGGTGTGCTCATTCTATAAGGTGCTTTTGATGTTGGAGATTCCCTTGTCACTAACTCAATAAAAAAGTCTACTTCCCTCTGAGGTGGAAACGTTGAAATCTCTATAGGAAACACATCTTGAAACTGTTGTAGAACTAGGTACTTGCTCAAAACATCTGCATCCTCAACTTCCTTGCCTTTTTCACTAGAGATATGTACAACAAATAACACACACCCTTTCCTGATACTACATTTGGCCTGCATAGCTATCACCATCCTAGCTAATGTGTCTTTATTCTTCCCTTGTAAGACTCTTGGTTCCCCATTGTCATCCATGCACTCAATGGATTTGTCATAACAATCCACCTCAGTCCTATGAAGGTATAGCCAGTACATACCCAATAACATACTATATGATCCCAATGGTAACACATTCAGATGTTTAGGCATTCCATTCAAATCAGATGCACAAGCTCTTACCCAATGATGAAATCAATTATTTGTACTTGTAGCCAACTACACTAACCAAGGTTCTACATGCACTTCTTTATTCAAACCACACTTGTCCACTAATTTAGGACTAACATAACTATAATTAGATCCAGGGTCAATCAAAATAGAAATAATTTGATCACAAAGCTTACCATCCATCTCAATGATAGATTCTTGATGTTCTTCCTAATTGTTATCTAGTGTTGCATAGATACAAGGGAAACTTTGACCAACATCCCCAATAGTTTGTGCCCCCTATGCACTATATATCCAAGGCCTACCACCATGATTCTGTGGGAAATCTCTCTTAAGGTGTTCCTTACCGCATGTCTAACACTCCAGCTGTCTAATACCATCACCTCTATGATGTTGTTGTGATCGATGTCGCTATGTAGCTACATTGAACTTCTTTTGTGGTGCCACATTTTCTTTCTCTTCTGAATTCTAAGGCCTTGTTCTTTTTGGCTGCCATTTACCCTTTCCTTTATCCTTATCCTTCCATTTCCATCCTTGTTGAGATTCATTCTTACGCTCTGAATGTTCATATCAATGCTTCAATTTCCCAATAACTTCCTCAAGTGATCGAGGCTCATCATACTTAATCTGATCTCTAAATGCTAATGGAAAACTACTAAAAGATTCCCAAACTTTAGCCTTCTCATCTTTAATATATGGTACATACCTCAATAGCTCCACAAACTTAGTAATGTACTCTTCGTCTAACATTGATCCCATCTTTATCTCATAGAATTATTTAGCCTTTCCATCATAGTACCTTTATAACAAGTACTTCTTCCTAAAAAGCCTCTTGAACTCATGTCAACTCAAGTCCTATGTCCCGATGTCTCTGAATTTCTTCACATCTTCCCACTAGATATTTGCTTTATCTTTCAGGCTGAAGATAGCAATTCTGGCCTTCATGTTTTTTGTGTAATCATGGAACTCAAATAACTTGTTCATCCCAAGTATCCAAGCCTCTACATCTTCTGGTTTCTTCAAGTCTCCATCAAAAGTAGGTGGCTTTACTTTCTTACATTCATCTAGGAAGTATCCCCTATCACTCCTCCTATAAGAATGATAATGATGCCTATCAGAACCAGAACTAGAATAGTACATGTGTCCACCACCTCTCCTATCTGGAGTATCCAACAACTTGCCATCTCTCATTGTATCATCTCTATCTGACCCGTGACCACTATGAGACTTACTACCAAATGCTCCATTAGTTATGTCCTCCTGTCCATGGTTGATCTGAAGTGGTCCTTGTTGATGCAATTTTGACAAACTCTGAAGGAGTATTGCATTAAACTCTACTTGTTTCTATCATGCATGCATGATTTTGTCATTGTCCACCTTACAACTCCTTATTTCTTCCTTTAATCTTCTTAATGTGTATTCTAAGTCAGAAGAGTGCCCAACACCACGTTTCTCATTTGATTCATAGGGAGAATATTCGTAGTCAACCATCTTGCTAGTCATTTTGATCTCTTTCCTGCAAGGCATACTATGTTAGCTAAACCAAATCACAATAAACCAAAGTAACTTAGCAAAATTCAGGGAGGATATCTCATTTGTAAAATCATCCAAATCAACGTAATACATGTATAAAATAATCATGAAAACATATATACATATAATACATAAGCACATAACCATATAACCATCATTCTAGCTAGATTCTAGTCATCAATGCATGGCCATATCAACTACACATACCATGACCTCATGCATGATGACAATGAATACATGACGAACACACACTGCCCATCCAGTCCAAGAGGTGAACCATGCTCTGATACCACTCTGTAATTCCCTCCTCCCATATACACCCAAGTAACCAACCAACTAGGGTAAACATATGATGAGAAATTACTATGATATGATTCGACTTCCTAAGTCACCTCAAGGAAGTTGAACCCATAGAAACACACCATACAGACCTTCCATGTCAGCAACAAGACTCTGAGGAACTATCCCAACCTCTCAGGTAACTAGTCTCTAGGTCCCACTGATATTTTAGACCATTTAGCTCCCAAACTCTCCCTTGATATGGGCATGCATGCATCCATGGGGCTTTGGACGCTCCCATAGCATGGGTATGCTAACATCCAGGGAATTTTCTGCCCAGTGTTGTGCCCACGTCCCAAGGATTTGAGCCACTTTTTCAGGCCCACAAACCAGGTCACTGCCCAGAACCCAATGGCACCTTTAGGAATGAAAGATAACAACAAAAAAATGATACAAATAAAATTGCTTGAACAAGGACTTGACTGGACCCCCACTAACCATGACATGAATTTAATCAAACATGTCAAAAATATGTAATTTACAAGTGTAAACAACAACTCTGAGCATATGGGTCTCATACTTATCTGAGAATCGCTAAGAAGCATTGTTCCCTTATATCATTAGCTTCATTACCATCTATTAGGTCATAGATACATTATCCATTCATTTACAAATCAAAACATAAGGAGAGCAAGACATCATCACTGTCATAAAAAATGCTTATAAGCATCATAATAACAACATAAATATCAAGGATAAATCAGCCATAGAATCCACATATACACCAATACATTTACACATAAGAAATCAAGGAAAGAACCTGTTATTAATGAATGGAAAAGCTAATCCAAGATGGGACTACCACCTTCCACCCGACCATAGAATAGCTGAGCCAATCCTCTCTTCAACCATTCACCCCCGTGCCATATTCCAAGCATGAATGTGGGATTCAAACCAAAATAAACAACCATGGAATCCAGAGGCTAAACCATGTCACCCTCATTAATAGAAAGTAGGCTTTACACAATCCATACCGGATCACTAGGCCAAAACAATAAACATGTAATAATAGGCTTTACCATGATCTCCACTAGATCACTATGCTAGAACAAGCATGGATGTCATTGAATTTTTCCACCTACACCATGAGGAATTTCCTGTCTCCTAGTCTCTCAGGCTTTACCGTAATCCACATTTCGATCCAAGGATCACTAGGCCCTAAATTGAGACACCACCCTCTAGGCTTTACTGTATATCTCATCATTCACCAACAAGGATTCCTATTCCTAATCAAGGGCAACCACCTCTAGGATTTACCATATATCTTTCCATTCACTAGTCGAAGATTCCTAGGCCCACTAACGTAACAAAAAATATGACTCCACCGCAACACACAGTCTAGTTCAGGGGTTACTAGGCCATGTTTTCTATCATTTACAGATCCACCTCACTCAGCTTTGAATCTGTCTGGCAATTCAACTCAACCAAAACATGAGAACCCCATCACGCCATGACTATTCAGAAATGGAAACGCTAGCCTGAAAACAATGTCGCACTTGGAAAAACCCATTACATAACAAAAACGAACCACATGCAATACCATGCATGCTAAATCTCGCAAGGAAAATACACATGCAAATCAATACCTGCAAATAATCTTGTTGTACTTGCTTGATCCTGCTCTTCCTTTCTTTCTCCTTCCTTCTTCTTGCCTTATTTTCCTTTCTTGATCCAATGCCAAAGTGCTCCAAGAAAACTCTAAGTGTGCAAGAGTGAGAGAGAGAGACTAATAAGAGAGCCCCAAAACTGAAATGAGAAAAGGTACAAACTAATCCTCAAAAGCCTTTTTTATCAATTAGGCCTCTATTTTCTTCATTTTCCTTCAATTTACTCCTTATGTGCAACCTGTGACCTTTCACCTTCCTTTTCTCCTAATTTCCATTATTTTCATAAATAAAATGCCAAAAATGTCATTTTGTCTTTCCAAAGCCTTAGCCATTGCCTTTTCCAATTTCCTTAGCCATAATAAACCAGATGAACACCCACACTAGGAGGTCTTGCCCAACATTCAAATTGGAATAACTGTCCCATTAACCATGGTTATTATTTTTCCTTTATTATCTTTTATTACAACTCACTCTCTCAATATTACAACAGCAAAGAACCCCTTGGTTCCCTAACAAACTCCACAAAAAATATAAAGAAAATCACTCGCCTTTGTTTAATCCATCTCTTGCATGAGTCAAGGGTGCATGAATTTCCACTCGATTTGTTCATCCAACAACTCACTCGTTCACCTCTATGTTGGCACAAATCCACTCTACCACAAGGGTAGAGCAAGCCCTCATTCAGTTTCTCTCCTCGTTTGGAACTATTCCCAATTTTGTACACTTTCTTTGTTGTGTGTCTCCTCATTCATTCCATTATATATATATATATATATATATATATATATATATATATATATATATATATATATATATATATGCTCCCATCGTGAATGTGAATGGTTTCTTGAGCATCGGATCGACCACTCCATCTCCCTGGGTTGACTTTTGTTATATCTCCACTCTTGCAGAAAACCCAACTTTCCGTCTCATTGACTCATTATGTCTCAAGTGTTAGCGCTTGTGTAGTCTCAACTCACTCATTCCAATCTTTGGACGTGTTCATGTGGGCATGCTCATTCCACCCCATGCCCATTTGAGTGAGTGCATTTGTTTCCATTCTTAGCACCCTCACACCACTTTGGGCGCATTCATGCCTACTCGAGTGTCATCATGTAGGTACATTTTAATATGACTTGGGTGCCTCTCATGTCATCTAGTCAACTTGGTGAGGAGGCACTAGTGCTTTGGGCGCTCAGTTTAGATGGGTGCCTAGCGGCCTTAAATCCTTCCCCACCACAATTCTTTACCGTCCTCAATAATCCTAGCACATCTTAGTGTATCCTCTCCTCAAATTGACAAATTTATTTCTCCCAACTCCCCAATGAATTTCTCGTCTCCCATCCATCCTCCTCGGGTGAATTCTTCTAAAACAGAATATATTCTCACTTCCTGTTGTTGTCAATCCTTGTAGTCTTGTAGGATACTACCTCCTCAAGCTATAAACTTGGATGAATAAAAATCAATCTTGGTCCACACAATGGATTTTATCTCTTGGGATCATGTATGTCTACCAAGCATGGTTTCTGAATTGAGATATGAATTTCATCAAGAAACTCACCCAATGTTTGAATGGAATAGGAAATATTGCAATAGTCCTCCCTGTAGTCTGACATCTGGTTTGTCATACTAATAAATGATGCAATTTTGTACATAGTCCTCCACACCAGATCTCATATGCTCCCACAAGTAACCTCTCTCCAATAATTCTAGTGTTCTATGTTGCCCTAGGTGGCTAACTCAAGGCAAGTCATGACACTCCTTCAAGAGCTCCTTTTGGAGTCCACTCGACCTAGGAACATATATACAATTACAAAATAATAAGAGACCATCACAAATGTAGAATCTCTTGGTATTCCCTTCCTTTACCTACTTCATAATGTTCTTATCTATAGATTCTATCTCCAACCATGCACGAATATTCCTTTGCATCTCTTCTATCATTTGAATCTGACCCTATTCTAGCATAGGCGGGTTCTCTTATTCCTCAATCACAACCGACTTTTCATTTATAACCAAGGCATCTTCTCCAACATTGAGATTCCATGGCCTATACTCAACGCTCATGTAAAACTCTACTACAAATTCCTTACAATGTGCCTACTTCGCTGGCAATCTGGATTGAGATGTAAATCAGCTTACTACAATGTTATCTTCCTTGAACATAAATGATCTCTCAATCAAATAATTCCTCCACACATGAAGACAGTGGATGACTGATGCTATCTCCTTCTCATGAGTGGGATATCTCCTGTCCCTATCTTGTAACTTCTTGTTGTCATAGGCTATTGGGTGTCCATCCTGCATCACGACACTAAGGATTTTAAGTATGGAAATTTATTGTGCCAAGAGGTGCTCTACAACCCAGTCTAAGGGGAGATGTGTAGGCGTAAATGTTTGTAAAACTTAACATTTAACATAAAAATTTATATGTTGGCTCAATCAAAAAAATAAAATATAATATAAAGTATAGGGGAGATGTGTACACGTAAATGTTTGTAAACATTTAAAGTTTACATAAGTTAAAAGTAATTAAAATAATAAAATTCAATTTGTTATATTGTAATTTTGTTTTTATAAGGAAAATTATGAACAATTTTTTAGATAAAAGAAAACCATAATATATATATCATTTAAAAATATATCACGTATAAATAGTATCTATAAATTTAGATTTATTTTACCATATAAATTAAAACAAGTGTTGTAGGGTAGCTTAGTCCCTATCATTAAAGTTAGAAATTAATTGGTCAATGCCAAATTAATAGCGGTCAACATGCAAATTTAATCCTATAGTATTTCTTTGGAAGGAGCTAATAAATTGAGATATGAAGTGGATAATTTAATTGATTGATGAGGCACAAGGACTTGCACAAATTTTGGTGGGTGGTACCTGTTGAAGAATCTAGGACATCTAGGTTAGGATGAGATTATTCTTATGCTGCTAACTATTTGTGAGGTACATTTTACTTTTTCTTATTAGAAAAATATTCTCTTATTATTATTAGTGTGTGTTCTCTTACTTCATCAAACAATTACCAAAAACAAAAGAGACAATAACACAAGATGTTGGATCTCAGTCAGGGAAAAACCTCTCTCTCCTAGAGAGGGAAACCCTTCTGCAAATTTCTCTTTTTGAAGCTTTAATTGACAAATTCCAAACCCTAGACCCTTGACAAGTAGATCCTCCATGAAAAAGACACAATCCCTCTTTCTCGTGTCCTTTAACTGATGCCTCCTTCTATATTGCACCCTGACCTCTTCCTTCACTCTTCTTTCGACAACTGATGGCACTTTATGTAGAAACGCTAGGTTTCCTTAGAGACCTTTATTTTGGTACATTCATTTCCTTCTCAAACTCTCTTGGTAATCTTCCTTCTCCTTGATATTTAGACTAGAGAATGAGGCTTTTATTGGGGTATATCTTCAAGTTAGAGGTTGATCCTCTTAACCTTACTGTAGCTATGATTTCTTCGTATGTGTGGTTGATCTAGGGCTTGAAATGGACCCTTTTACTTGCTCCCATTCTTCACTTTAGGTGGGACCTTCTTCGCTTGATATGGAGGCTTATTAGGATCCTCTTCTTAGCCCAATCAATATTTATGATGTTGCTGCACTTATGAATCTGATGTGACCATAGAAATACCCTTCTTCCTTCATGTTGTTATAGAATTTGGACCTAAAACAGCCATTCAAAAACTCGAATTCATATCTCTCCTTCTTCACTGGCCTAGAAGAACCTTCTTTCTCTTCTACGAATCTCCTTCTTGAATCTCTTTCTCACTTATTTTAGAGATTAATTGATGATCATTTTGTGAGGTTGAACTGCCCTATATATAAGAGATTTTCCCTCCTATTTGGGCCGGCTTGAGCTAGTGAGGCTGACTTGACTTTAAGTGCACAAAAAATTCATTCTTTGAGCCGACATGAAGATGAGACTTGTATTTGATTTGGAGGATCACCTTTGACATATTTCTTTGACTCTAGTACATAGATTTACATAGTGTAACATGCCCACATGGGTCTTAAATAATTACATTGACTCTTTGACTTTCCTAGAAGCATTTAATCATGTGCTTGACCTATCAAATGGGCAAGAAACCCATTCTCGATAATTACAAAAACAATAATTCTTTTATTTTACAAGTACAAAGATCAACATTACATTTATGAATACCAAACCTAGTTAAAATTTCTTTGACACTCCCTCTTAACTAGGGAGGTATTCATACATCACTTTACAAGGTGTTTGGAAATTTTCAATCTGAAGAATTCACATAAGAGAAATTGGATTAGAAATCCATCTATTATAGCATCATAGTAACCAACATTCTTTCCACATCAAGGTCTTGACTAACAACTGTATCTCTCATTAGATTAGAGCACAATGTTGGTGAGACCAATGACTATAGACACCTTCATCATTGTCTCTCAAGGTACATACCCACCTGAGTGTTCACTGAGTATGACCTTCTAGGACTATTCTTGTCTTGGGTTCTACCCATCAAAGAATATCGATCCTCTTTCCTACTCTTATCTTGGATTCCCTACACATTGTTATGCAACCAACTCAAAAAATAGAAGAAAAGATAGATCAAGGACTTCAAAATCATCCTCTTCGAGGGGGAAACCTCCTTTACATTACACAAAAGAATAATTCTTTGATGATCAAAATGACAAGACCTCCTTTCTATATATAGGAGTCTAAGGGGTCACAATATAATCAAAGTTGACATAACAATAATATTCTAAGGGCACAACAATAAAAATAGTGGGCTTCTAAGGGGCACAATAATAATAATATGGGGACTATGATGAGAACAAAAATACAATAAGGGGGTTCCACTTATAACAATAAGGGGCTACACTAGTAGTATAGGGACCTAACATGCCCCTCTCCTTCAAAAACATGTTTTCCTTAACGCTTGAGTAGTTATGGATGCTTTTGTATAAAATTCTCATACTCCCATGTGGAATATTTAGTGAGTAATCTCTTCCACTTGATGAGATACTCTGAAATTGATTGATTTCGTAGTTGTCGATGTTGGGTTGTGTTATATTCTTTCCACGACTAGCCCACGTAGTTAACCTGGGGGTTAGAGGGGGGGCGAAGGCCCCCCTTCGTTGTGCCAATTGCATAGCGGGGAGGTCACAGGGGGTTTGAGGGGTGCAGGTAACCCCCCTCTATGGGGTCCAAGGGAGGGCCTCGAAAAATTTTGTTTTTTGGACCCTATATTAGGTTGGGTGGACCTACCTATGATTTTGTGCATATTTTTTGCACATGGTTTTGGACGCAATGGTTTTCAATCCATGGTTTTGGACACGATGGTTTTCAGTCCACGGTATTGGATGCTTTAGCATGTATAAATATGTATTGTAACATTGAAAGGAAAATAATGAAAAATCAAGCTAGTAGTACCGGTTTTGGGATCCATGGGAAAATCTCTATGTATATGTGTTTTACGTGTTACGCTCTTGCATTGTTTATTTTCTGTGTTCTAGAATTCGTATGTAGGTAATTTCTGTACAGGGTTAAGACCTACATTTGGTATCAGAGCTATTTTTGGCTTCAAGGGGATGCCTTTGTTGCTGAGGAGTTTCGCTCGGGCTTGTGGTAGACCCTGTTCAGTGGGAGATCTGTGAGATCGACTCTAGTGGTGAAAGAAGATGGCGAGCATTGGAAAGATAGAGATCGAGAAATTTAATGGTCAGAGTTTTGAGCTCTGGAAACTCAAGATGGAGGATTTGTTGGTGGATAAAGATCAGTGGATCATCGTAGATCCAGGTACTAAACCAACGAGAGTGTTTGATGAAGAGTGGAAGAAGTTGGATCAGAAGGCAAAGAGCACAATATGATAGTGTGTCTAAGATTCAGTATTGCTAAATGTATCAAGGGAATCTACAACGAAGGATTTGTGGGACAAGTTAGGGACTTTGTACCAATCTAAGTCTCTGATGAATAAATTGTTCCTGCCGAAAAAGTTGTATAACCAGAGGATGAAAGATGGAGGCTCGATGACAGAGCATCTGAATGCATTTAATACTATGGTAAGTAAGTTATTATCTATTGATATTAAAATTTCAGATGAAGATAATTACATCAGTTGTTTGTGTTCTCTACTAGATTCGTGGGATAGTCTAGTTATTTCAATAGGTAGAAATACAACTGCCTTACAGTGTGATGAAATAGTCTCATCCTTGTAGATGGAGGAGATGAGATGGAAAAACATGGAGAGCCATAATGGTGATGCCTTTTCTGTACAAGGACGGTCCCATAACAGAAACAAAAATAAGTCATCAAGTGGGAGATCTAAATCTCCAGGAAAACCTGTAAAGGTGGTGTGCTGGAAATGCGGAAAGGAAGGTCACTACAAAAGGGACTGTAAATCTAAAGCTCTTGATAAAGGAAAGGGATATGATGATGCTCCTTCTGCAGAGGCGAAAACCACCTCAGATGAAGGTGGGGATGTGTACTTCGCTTATTCAAGTACACATGTAGATCATGAGGCATGGTTGATTGACTCAGGTGCATCCTTTCACTTCACTTCCCATAGATATTGGTTCTACGAGTATGAGAAATATGATGGTGGTGATGTCCTCTTGGGGGATGACAGGAAGGTTAGAATCGTTGGTAAAAGTAATGTTGAAGTTGCAAGGTGGAAGGGTTAGAACACTTCTGGGTGTTCTGCATATTCCTGCATTGGCTAGAAATTTGATTTCTATAAGCAAGTTGGATGATGCAAGTGTAAAAACAATGTTCGAGAAGGATACCTGCAAGATGGTTCGAGAAGCACTCATATTGATGTGGGGAGTTCATATTGGAACTCAGTACAAGCTGCAAGGTATCACTATTTTTGATGGGTGCAATAGCTCTGTGGTCCCTGAAAGTGGAGCAAAAAATCTAGTGGTCTCTGGAGAGAAGATCATGTTGTGGCATCAAAGGCTTGGACATATTGGAGAGAAGGGCCTTCGAATACTTCATGGTAAAGGTATGGTAGAATGTATGAGTAATAGCTCTCTGGATTTTGATTTCTATGAAAATTGTGTATAAGGGAAGCAGAATCAAGTGTGTTTTCCATCTGGTGGTAAGAGGGCGAAACAAATATTAGAACTCGTACACAGTGATGTGTTTGGAATTGTGAAGATTCCATCACTCGGTAAGTCTGTGTACTATGTATCATTTATAGATGACTTCTCAAGGAATACATGGATATATTTCCTTAAGAATAAATCTAAAGTCTTTGATAGGTTTAAAGAATTTAAGGCTCTGGTGGAAAACCAGACAGAGAGAAGATAAAGGTGTTGAGGACAAATAATGGTGGAGAGTTTTGCAGTAAGGAATTTGAAGAATTTTGTAAGAAGTGTGGTATAGCATGGCAGAAGACTACTCCATACACACCTGAGAAAAATGGAGTTGCAGAAAGAATGAACAAGACATTGATGGAAAGGGCAAGAAGCATGCTCAGTGCTCTTGGGTTAGGACAGGAATTCTGGGCAGAGGCGGTGGAGATAGCATGTTACCTGGTCAATAGATCACCTTCATCAGTGTTGGAGGATAAGACTCCACAAGAGGTATGGACTGGTAAGAAACCATCTCTTTCACATCTGAGGCTATTTGGATGTGATGTATATGTACATGTTCCAAAGGAGAAATGAACCAAGTTGGATAGTAAATCTGAAAAGTGATCTTTATTGGGTATAAGGATGGTTTAAAGGGTTATAAGCTTTGGAACCTAGTAACAAGGAAGATCGTGTACAACCGAGATTTGGTGTTCAAAGAGGTAAAAGATGTTATTAAACATGAAGTCCAACGAAAGGAACCTGAGAAGATAGAGTTTGAGCTTAAGGAGGAAGAATCAGACTCTACAAGAGAGGAGGAATCAGAAGATGAAGAGCCGCAAACTCTGGGTGTGAGAAGATTAGTTCGAGAAAGAAGGCAGCCAGAAAGGTATAGTCCATCTACTTTCTATTCAAATTTCTCTTTATCTATTACTGATGATGATCCCAGAACTGTGAAGGAAGCAATAGATTTAGAGGATGGAAAACTCTAGAAAGAGGCCATGGTTGATGAAATGGCATCTTTGCAAAAAAATGAGGCTTGGGATTTGGTGGAGTTGCTGGCTAGAAGGAAACCCATTGGCAGCAAATGGGTGTTCAAGAAGAAGACAAATGCAGAAGGAAAGGTGGAGAAATACAAAGCTCGAGTGGTAGCAAAAGGTTATTCCTAAGTGCCAGGAATTGATTTTGGTGATATTTTTTCTCCTGTTGACAAGGTAACTTCTATTAGATTACTTTTATTTGTTGTTGCTTCTTTTGATTTTGAGGTAGAACAAATGGATGTGAAGACAACATTTCTTCTGGAAGAGGAAATCTACATGAAGAAACCTAAAGGCTTTATGGTGAAGGGTAAGAGAGAACTGGTATGCAAGTGAAAGAAGTCTCTGTATGGGTTAAAATAATCACCAAGGACATGGTATCAGAAATTTGATACATTTATACGGTGATTAGGCTTCACCAGAAGCAAAGCAGATCACTGCGTGTATTTTAAATTAATTGGTGACCATGTTATTTATTTGGTCTTGTATGTGGATGATATGTTGCTGGTTGGAAATGATAAAGAAATTAGCTAGGATTTGAAGACCCAATTGTCCTCCAAATTCAACATGAAAGATCTTGGTGCTGTAAACTATATTTTGGGCATGGAAATTAAAAGAGATCAGGCAAAGAGGAAGCTCTAGTTAAACTAGACGAAGTATGCCAAGACAATACTATAGAGGTTTAATATGCAAGATAGTAAATCGGTGAAGGTTCCTATTCCTGTAGGTGGGAAGTTGTCTGTTGAACAATGTCCCAAGGCACAACCAGGGAAGGAGCACTGGACAATAGTGAAGCGAGTTTTCAGGTATTTGCGTGGCACTAGTGATTATGGTTTGTGCTACCAAGGAAGACCAGGAATGGACAGAGTGTTCGATGTTTGTGGCTTTGTTGATGCAGACTGGGTTGGAGATCTGGATCAGAGAAGATCTACAAGTGGGTATGTGTTTAACCTATTTGGAGGTGTAGTCAGTTGGATGAGTAAGAAACAATCTATAGTGGCACTATCAACTACAGAGGTAGAATACATGGCAGCCACTCATGCAAGCAAGGAAGCAGTTTGGTTGCAGAGATTGTGTTCAAGTATGGGGTTAGTACAGGGAGTTATAAGGATAGACTATGACAGCTAAAGTGAAATTTTCTTGGCAAAGAACCCTGCATATCATTCAAAGACAAAGTGCATTGATGTTCAGTATCACTTTGTGAGGGATATGATAGAAGACAAAAAGGTGTTGCTGGTAAAGATGGACTCTTTGAAGAATACTACAGATGCATTGACAAAATATGTGAGCTCTGAGAAGTTCTCTTTGTGTATAGAAACAGTGGGCCTTGCAGGGCTAGATAAATGACTAAGCTCTCTTGTGGCCCCCTGTGGAAAGAAAACAACAAGCCGGAGAATGTTGGGTTGTGTTATATTCTTTCCACGACTAGCCCACGTAGTTAACTGGGGATTAGAGGGGGGGTAGAGCCCCCCCATCGTTGCACTGATTACGTAGCGGGGGGTTCACAGGGGGTTTGAGGGGTGCAGGTAACCCCCCTCTATGGGGTCCAGGGCGGTTCCCTGGAAAATTTTGTTTTTTCGACCCTATATTAGGTTGGGTGGACCTACCTATGATTTTGTGCATATTTTTTGCACATGGTTTTGGACATGATGGTTTTCGGTCCATGGTTTTGGAAGCGATGGTTTTCATTCCATGGTATTGGATGCTTCAACATGTATAAATATGTATTGTAACATTGAAAGGAACATAATGAAAAATCAAGCCAGTAGTCTCGGTTTTGGGATCCAGGGGAAATCTCTGTGTATATGTGTTTTATGTGTTATTCTCTCACATTTTTTATTTTCTGTGTTTTAGTATTCATACATAGGTAATTTCTATACAAGGTTAAAACCTACAGTCGATTTCTTGCTTTTTGTGACTGTTTTGTAGGAATTTACAAGGTAAGTTCCTCAGACAGAACACCAAAGGACACGGCTCACAAACAGATCACAGATCAATACACCAGTATTGTTGACGTGGTTAAAACCATCAAAGAGGGAAACAGTCCATGGCCTGAGCCAAAGCGGCACTTCAGGCAATTTATTAATAAAATAATGAAAATTTACATAAGCTTCTCTCATGAACGGTTACCCTACAAATGACCCTCCATGCTCTTTAAATAGAGATCATGGACCAATTGGGTGTTAAGGCACGGATCAAGTATCGGTAATACCGAGGAGAGAATGAACTGTCGAATCACTACATATCGTGACCATCAGATTGTAAGTTACAAAAGTACATAGTAAAGAAACACACTTTACCTAACTCTACACTAGACCAAGTTATACTTAACTATTTCCTATGTGTTGGAATATCCTAACATCCCCCCTTAAGAACAACTTGGGATAGGATTGAAGGATGTATAAATATGACATAATAGGAGAAGGAAGGAGGCATTAGAGCCTATCCCCACTTAGTGACAACTTCCTAAACTCCAACCATAAATCGAAGTTTAGTAAACTTCACCTCTGTGACAACCTTTGTAAAGATGTTTGCAACTTGATCATCTGTTGAAAAATATTGCACTTCAAGAACATGGTTGTGAATGAGATTTTCGATGAAGTGCATGTGCAGTTCAATGTGTTTTCTGCGCTGATGTTGGATTGGATCTTTTCATAGTTGAATGGCACTTTAATTGTCACACCAAAGCATAGTCGGATTCTGCTGTTGAAATCCAAACTTTGACAGGATTTGATTAAGCCATAGGGCTTCCTTACTAGCTTCTATGGCACCACGATACTCTACTTTTTCTGAAGAAAGAAAAATGGCACTTTGTTTCTTGCAAGCCCATGTAATAGGTCCTGAACCAAGAGTGAACACATAACCTGCAGTAGACTTCTGATCATCAGGGTTACCAGCCCAATCAGAATCAGTGAAACCAACCAATAGAGGAGATGCTTCTGCACTGTAATGAATCTGAAACTATACTATACCTCGAACATAATGAAATATTCTTTTAGTTGCTTTCCAATGAATTTCAAGTGGGTTTTTCATAAACCGAGCAATAAGGCCAACAACAAAGGAAAGGTTAGGATGAGTATGGGTCAGATACAAAAGTTTTCCTACAAGTTGATGGTATAAGGTAGCATCAACTTCAGGAGAAGTACAAGTGACTGAAATTTTGGCTCTAGACTGAAAGGGAGAAGGGGCTAGCTTACAGTCTTCCATGTGAAAATGGCATAGAAGATCATAAGAATACTTGGACTGGGAAAGGGAAATACCTTCCTTGGATTGCAAGACTTGAAGACCAAGAAAATAATGCAAGTGTCCTAAGTCTGTCATTTCAAACTTATTTTTAAGGCTGGACTTCACATGGTTTATAAGGTTGGGATCACTACCAGTGAGGATAAGATCATCAACATAAAGAACAACAATGATAAGAGACTTGCCCACTTTCTTGGTGTAGACAGTATTTTCAGAATGACACCTAGAAAAGCCAGTTTCTAAAAGAAAGCTATCCATTTTGGCATACCAAGCCCGAGGAGCTTGCTTGAGACCATAAAGGGATTTCTTAAGTCGACATATAAGGCTAGAGTTTGTTTGTATAAAGCGAATAGGTTGTTCCATATAGATTTCTTCATGCAAGTCCCCATGCAAGAAGGAAGATTTAACATCCATCTGATGGACTTCCCATTTGAAAGAGGCCGCAAGGAAAAGAACAAGGTTGATAGAGTTCATTTTGGCAACAGGGGAGAAGGTTTCAGTATAGCCAATGCCTTCAACTTGTGAAAAACCCTTAGCAAAAATATGAGCTTTATGTTTATCAACTTTCTCATCTGGTACATACTTAGTTCTATAAACCCATTTGCATCTAACAAGTTTCATCCCTTTGGTAGAGGAGCAAGATACCATGTATCATTTTCCAATAATGAACGATATTCTTCATTCATAGTTGCGTCCCAATCTAGATGGCCTGAAGCTTCTACAAAGGTGTAAGGATCATAATTCATTGAAGCCTTAGCCAGTAAAGAAGAGGCTCTATTGAACTGAGAATGTGTACATCGCTGATCTGTAGGATCATTGACAAGAGCGCCTGTTGCATCCCGAGTAGAGCAGACCCATTTTGGCAGCTAAGGAGCTGAAGAATGATCATGAGAAAGTGGGGGAGGATTTTCATCCTCGCTTTCATCATCTGAAGAAGAAATATTTTCAAAAGTAGAAGAGATAGAGAGAGGTGGCACATTTGTTGAACTAGGCTCATAGGCTGATATTTTTTCAGCAAACTTTACATCTCTTCTAATGATAACATTTTTGGACTTAAGTGGAATAAGTCTATATCCTTTGACATCTTCAGAATATCTAACAAAAATACAATTTTCACTCTTAGGTTCTAAAGCTTTATGTTTCTCATATGGAATATGCGCCCATGCTTCACTTCCAGAAACATGAAAGTGACTTACATCTGGTTTAATTGAGCTCCATGCTTCTTCTGGAGTGATATTCTTTAAAACCTTAGTAGGAGTGCGATTTATTATGTAATTTGCATAGTTAATTACTTCTACCCAAAAATTAAGACTAAGTCCTTTAGATTGAAGCATACAATTAGCCATTTCCTTTAAGGTGCGATTCTTCCTTTCAGCTACACCATTTTGTTGTGGAGTATATGGAACAATATGTTGCATTTGAATTCCATTCTTAGTGCAAAAGTTGATGAATTTGTTGTTAACATATTCTCTGCCATTATCAAATCTTAGCTTAAGAATTTGATGTCCAAATTGTTTTTCAACAAAGGCCTTAAAGGCCAAAAACATGTTAAATTCTTCACTCTTGAGTTTTAAGAAGTATACCCAAGTGCATCTGGAGAATTCATCAATGAAAGTTAAGAAATACTTGTAGCCAGAGAATGAAACAACTGGAAGTGGACCACATAAATCACTATGCATAAGTTGTAAAGGGGTTGAGGTGTGCCAAGAGGCACGTTTCTCAAAACTATCTCGATGATGTTTTTCGAGTACACATTTGGAACAAACATCATCTCTGCAAGATACCATTGGAAGACTTCTCACCATATTTTATTTACATAGATTCTAAAGGGAGAGATAGTTTCAGTGACCAAGTCACTCATGCCAAAGTTTTCTCACTTCATCACTATGAGCAACAAATACCGAGGGAATATTTGATGACCCAAAGTTGTTAAACTTATACAACCTTGTAGAATCATCAGGAATTCTAGTAGCAAAATCTATCTAGGATCTCTTAGGTCCTTAATTACAACATCGTGAGGTGAAAATTCAATGATTTTACCTTCACCTAAATGAGTTATCTGATATACAGATATAAGGTTGCAAGATAAGGTTGGAACACATAATACATCATTAAATTGACCATTGTCTATATGAACAGTTCTAGTTCCTACAACACTAAGAGATCTATCATCACTAACATATATACTTTTGGTGTCAAAATCATTTAAAGAAGAAAACATGGCTTTGTTTTTGGCCATGTGATAAGAAGCTCCAGAATCAATGAGACACTCATGAGAATTAGAAGAAGAAGATACATTTAGTGCATATCCAGACCGAGATGTTTGACAACCACATGCAGAAAGTGCTATTCTTGAAGATCAAGTTGAAGTTGAAGAGTGCTCCAAATGGATGTTATGCTTCTTCATTGTTGCTTCAAAGGCTTCCATCTTCTTAAAGCATTTGGATTTTAAGTGGCCATCTCGATTACAAAAGTGGAAATGTCTATCAGTCTTCTTCCCTTTGTTTTTATTTGCCTTATCATTTTGTTGAAATGATTTTTCATTTTGAGGCTGAAATTGCTTAGGACCCTTGTTTGGTTTAGGACCATTTTTTTTAGGATACGACTTCTTAGGATTCTTTGAATTTGGTTGCTGCTGGGCGGCTAAGGCTTTCTTAGAAGAGTTTCCAAGATTAAGAAGACCAAGGTGTAAGAGTTTTTCTTGTTCTCTTATTAAAGAATCACAAAAGGAATCAAAGGAAGGGGACTTGTAGTCTTGTCCTTGAGAAATGAAGGCTTCTCTTGTAGAATGGAAGGTGGAAACAAACATAGAGTAGGTTGGTCCCAACTTAGTAAGAATGGAATAGATAAGGTTACCATGTTCTTTCTTAACCTTAACACCTTCCAAGAGAAGTCTAAGGGTCTTGAACTTGGATATAAAATCTTCAATGGAAGAAAAATTATTTGGGTCCAACGTAAGCAACTCATTTTCGAGTTGATGGGCTCTAAGTTCATTTTTAATTCCAAAAACTTTAGTGATCTATTTCATTGCTTCGTTAGGAGTATCAAGTTCTCCGATATGGAATCTAAGGTCTGGAGAAATAGACATCCATATCAACACATGTGCTTGATCTTGCCTATTTTCCCATTTGGCTGACTTATCTTCATCTTTCGGTTTGGTTTCTCGGCCTGAGGCTATTCTGTAAATACCTTTACTTCTAAGTAAATCCACAATGTAGGACCACCATTGGAAGTAGTTGGTGCTATCAAGAATAACTTGGCATGGAATTTCCATTTTAATAGAAACTGAAGCTATAGATGTTGAAACTAAGTGTTCCAATGGAAAGATCTCAAAAAATTAGGCTGGTTCAGAAAAAATGGCTTTCGGATGAATAAGTTATGGCTTTTTGAAGAAAAGTTGATGAAGATGCCGACGAAGTGCGGGAATGTGCAGAAATGAATGATAATGTTATATTAAATAAAAGTCTGCCCCCTTTCCAAACTTAATCTAATTAGCTCAACAAAAGGAAGACTTGAACTCAAGACCTTTACTTTCATAAAGTAGCTTTGGACCAAGTGAGCTAGATTAAAAGGTTAGTAATAATTGGAAAAGAGGAAGGGTTTTTTTTTTTTTTTTGGTTAGTCACTGAAGCTTTGGGTTGTGTGCTTACTTGAGAAAGTTCTTCTTTCCCTACAAAACAAAAAACACGGAACCCAAAACAACATACAAAAAAAAAGACAAACCTTACAGCTTGAAGTTAGCTTTAGCCGGAAACTAAATATTTTCCTCAATGTTTCTGATTTTCAGAGATCACACTAAGGCGCGGCGAAAACGAGCATATGCATGAGAAAAATCCTTCCTTTATGTTTCTGATTTTCCTAAAATGCACAGAATCGTGGGGAAAAAGAGAATACACAGAAATGAAAGGTATAGATCCGGTAATAAAAGAAACAAAGAGCTAAATAAACTAAAATATACAGAGAGAAAATAACTAGAAACTGCAAAAAAACACTGTATACCTCCAGATCTTAAAAATGACGTAGCTAGGGCTACTAGAAACCTTTCCACATGAAACGAAAGGTGTTCCACACTGGAATAGATGCTCCTAACACAATATAGCAATCCTCTTGGCCTAAAAGCAGTCAGAAACAGTAGATCTAGGAAACGACAGTCGGATGCAGTTCTATCGGCTTCAGATTTGGATCGCCAACGGATCCGGCCCTCAAATAGCTTTGATACCATGTAGGAGTTTACAGGGTAAGTTCCTCATACTGAACACCAAAAGACACCGCTCACAAACAGATCAAATATCAATACACCAGTATTGTTGACGTGGTTATAACCCTCAAAACGGGAAACAATCCACGAGCTGAGCCAACGCAACCACTTCAGGAAATTTATTAATAAAAGAATGAAAATTTACATAAGCTTCTCTCATGAACGGTTAACCTACAAATGACCCTTCATGCTCTTTAAATAGAGATCATGGACCAATGGAGTGTTAAGCCACGGATCAAGTGTCAATAATACCGAGGAGAGAATGAACCGTCAAATCACTACATATCGTGGCTGTCAGATTGTAAGTTACAAAAGTACAGAGTAAAGAAACACACTTTACCTAACTCTATACTAGACCAAGTTATACTTAACTATTTTCTATGTGTCGAAATATCCTAACATGTTTTAGGTTCCAATACGATTTTTCCTTCCTCATCAAGTTCTGGCAATATTGTTTGAACTCAGAGCTTGTCTCCTATAACCTTGTTTAAGCATGACACATGGAAAACTAGGTGCACTGGTGAAGATTCAGGAAGCTTGAATTTGTATGCCATAGTACCAATATTTTGTAACACACTGTAACCCGCTTATTGTATTATTGTTCCCATGGAGTCCCGATGTTGGCATCCAATGCTCTTTGTATTGTTATTGTATTATTCTCCCAGGTATTGTAGTTGGTCTCTCATATTCAATACCTTCATGAAGTAGGGAGCTATTCCTTCTTCCTTGGATATATTAATCTTATATAATTCATTACACAATGATATCACTTCTCTAGCTATACTCAATGAGAATAGCTCCAACAGTTTATCATAGATTTCTTTAGATGTTTCAAGATTGGAAACATAATGAATGAGAGGGTCCTTGATGGATTCTACCATAATCCTTAGAGCCCTTGTTTCATCCTTATTATACTTTGCTAGGGATTGAGTTTGATCTTTTGCAGGAACAGTGACATTTCCTTTTATGTAGTCCATAATTTCATTTTCTTTGAGAAGTAGATTAGTCCTCTTTTTCCATGCAAGGAAATTAGTAGTGCTAACCAATTTGTTGCTTTCTTTGCAAAAATAAATTTGATATGTTCAGAAGGGGAGATAAAAATACTTACTTGAGAGAGTTTTTGTGAAGATATCTTGTTGCTTCCTCGAAGATTTGATGATTTGACTTCTTAGATCTTGGAGTTCTTTAAGATATTTCCTTCAGGGTGTTTTATGAGAGATTTTCTTACTTCTCACTGTGTAGATATGGAGATATTCAATGATAAGCCTAGATCTTGGGTGCCTTTATTTGAAGTTGAAGGATCTTTGTTAAGTTATGGTATGTTCTATGCTTAGAGTTGTTTACTTCTTTTTCTTATTATTATCCACAGATTAGCAACCATATGTACATTAAGTAGAGTGCATATAGAACATTAAACAATCGACCGAAAACAAGCCAATACAAGAGACACAAGATGTGGCGGCTAGCCAGGGACAAACCCCAATATGGGGAAACCCTTTGATCAAATCTTCCTTTATCTTCAATAATTCAGCAGAGAGAAATAGTAGATAAATCTGATTTACATCAGCAACAACAAACCCCAGATCAGCCCTAAACTAGGGCAACAAACCCTAGATCGAACTTGTCAAGTCTCCACTGGTGAGTTGTTCACTGTGCACTAGTCCGAGACTTCGCCATGCACCAGTCCAAAATTCACCGTGCACCAGTCCAACATTTTGCCGCACACCAGTGCAAGATTTCACCATGCACTAGTGCAAGATTTCATCACACACCAGTGCAAGATTTTGCCACACACCAGTCCAAGATTTTGCCGTGCACCAATCCAAGATTTCACCGCGCACTAGTGCAACATTTCATTGCGCACTAGTGCAACATTTCACCGTGCACCAGTGCAATATTTCACCGAACACCAGTCCAAGATTTTGACATGCAGCACTCCAAGATTTTGCTATGCACCAGTCCAAGATTTCGCTATCCACCAATCCAAGATTTTGCCACGCACCAGTGCAAGATTTTGCCACGCACCAGTGCAAGATTTCACCACGCACCAGTGCAAGATTTCACCACACACCAATGCAAGATTTCACCGTGCACCAGTCAAAGATTTTGCCATGCACTAGTCCAATATTTTGCCACACACCAGTGCAATATTTTGCCACGCACCAGTGCAAGATTTCACCTCACATCAGTGCAAGATTTCGCCGCACACCAGTGCAATATTTCACCGCGCACTAGTCTAAGATTTGGCCATGCACCATAGAGAGAGAGAGAGAGAGAGAGAGAGAGAGAGAGAGAGAGAGAGAGAGAGAGAGAGAGAGAGAGAGAGAGAGAGATGTGATGAGATGAGAGTGTGAAAATGAGGAAAAGACCTCCTATATTTATACACAAATGTTGATGCTGAATAGCTGCAACTATTGGGCTTCTGAGCGTACATGAGTTGCTAGTCAGCTTGATAATTATTCCATAATAAAATAAATTCATATCTCCATAAATACTTATCGGAATCAGATGATCTTTAAACCAATCCTACACCTCTCGATGAGAGGAATCTAATAAAAATATTATCCACCATGAATAAGACTACCCACATGGATTTTGGCCCTAGTTTCCAATTTTAACACTCCCTCTCAACTAGGGAGAACTCCATCTGCAATTCATCTGTCGATTGCTACTATTCATCCATCAAATGCACTGCCCTGTACAGCTTGACCCCTGCTTTGCTCTACTCTATTTTGCCTTCTTTGCTATATTTTGTTCTGCCATGTTCTGATCTGCTCTGCTATGCTCTGTTTTGCTTTGCTCTGCTTTGTCCGAATTATGAAGAGGAAGAAATGATCAAGGATGTATCATACCATCCTCCACTAACTCAAAGTCAATCTCAGAGTGTGTACCACTGGTCCCAGACCAGTCCTCAACCAACCCAAAGTTAGTGTCATAGTGGGTACAACTCCTACCATTGGTCCCAGACCAGTATCATCCTTCACTGACTCAAAGTCAGTCTCAGAGTGTGTACCACTGATCCCAGACCAGTCCTCAACTGACCCGAAGTCAGTGTCATAGTGGGTACAACTCCTACCACTGGTCCCAAACCAGTATCATTGATCCTAGATCAATGAAGGTCATCCTAGCAGAGGGAGTACAGTAGATACAATGATGTGTCCATCGCTTCTACTATGGTCCCTATCCTCATTTCCTTGCTCATTGATCAGATGAGAGGTACTTCCCATGAGTCCCAGATTGCATGGGTAGGATGCCTCGATGGGAGAACTAATCAATCCTATCCATAGGAGAGTGAATCATCCTGTCCCATAAGAGAGCGAATCATCTTGTCCCACAAGAGAGTGAATCATCTTGTCCACAAGAGAGTGAATCATCCTGTCCATAGGAGATCGAATCATCCTGTCCCACAAGAGAGCAAATCATCTTGTTCCACAATCACCATGGAGAACACATCATCCATGCCTCACAGGAGAACTAATCATCCTGCTACACAATCATCATGGAGAACACATCATCCAGAGCTCACAGGAGAACTAATCATCCTACTACATAATCATCACGGAGAACACATCATCCAGACCGCACAGGAGAACTAATCATCCTACTACACAATCGTCATGGAGAACACAACATCCAGACCTCACAGGAGAACTAATCATCCTACTACATAATCGCCATGGAGAACACATCATCCAGACCTCACTGGAGGTCATGCTAGCAGCAATATACTCTGCTTCGATGGTGCTCAAAGCCACCGACTTCTGCTTCCTACTCATCTAGGATACCGAAGCAAATCCCAAGGATAAACAGCACTCGAGAGTGCTCTTATGGTCCACCACATTGCCTGCCCAATCAACATTAGTGTATCCAAGTAGTCTCACATCTCTGGCAGTGTATCCTAACCCATATGTAATTGTGCCACGAAGATTTCTTAACAGATTCTTGGCACCAATCAAATGTATGTGGTGAGGCTCAACCAAATGTTGACTCAACGTGCTGACTACGAAGCATATATCTGGACGGGAGTTCGCTAAGAATATTAATGCTCCAACGAGTTGACGATACTCGGTGGAATTTCGTAAAGCAGGTCCAACAGTGCTACCACTTAACTTCTTAAAGTCAAGCTCCATCGGGGTAGTAATAGGGTTGCTGCCCACCATACTGAATCTTTCCAATATCTTCACCACAAATTTTCCTGAGATAGGAAAATTTCCCTTGACTTCTGCCAGACTTCAAGTCCTAAGAAATAGTTCATCAGTCCTAGGTCCTTCATTTCAAATTTAGAAGCCAACTCGCTCTTACATTTGTGAATGAGAGGGTCTACACCTGTTAGAAAGAGGTCATCCACATACAGCACCAGTATGAGAGGCTTGTCATCTTCAACCTTAAAGTAAAGGTTAGGATCGGCTTCACTCCTAGTGAATCCCAGCTTCATCAAGTAGCTATCAATCCTCTCATACCATGCTCGGGGTGCTTTCTTTAGCCCATAGAGAGCCTTCTTCAACCTACATAAATGAGATTTTCGATCATAAATCTCAAATCCTTCGGGTTTCTCCACGTAGACCTATTCTTTGATCGAACCATGAAAGAACATGGTCTTGTCATCCATCTGATGTAGGTTCCATGCTTTTGAAGCCACAAGGGCTATGATTGAGCAGATGGTGGTATATCTGGCAACAGGTGTAAATATATCGTCATAGTCTATACCTTCCTTCTGGGAGAAGCCATGAGAGACAAAACAAGCCTTATACTTTTCCATACTTCCATCTGTTATATGCTTTATCTTGTAAAGCCATTTATAAGTGACAATTGTCTTGTCTTTGGGTCTAGGAACTACTTCCCAGACATCATTCTTCATAATAGAATCATATTCTTCGATCATAGCATCCTTCCATACTTGATGCTTGATGGCATTTGAGAATGATGAAGGCTCAATTTTGTATGATTGTGCTCATGATGGTCAGGTATCCCTGATACCTGTTAGGTTTCTTACTTTCATTGAAGGTTCCTCGGGGTGCAGTGTGTCCTTCATCATCATCGAGTAGCCCCCTAAGCCAAGAGGGCCTCTTCCTAGAAGAGGAAGGCTCAAGTGGATCAATAGGATCCATGGGTTCATCCACATCGGGCATTGTTATATCATCTTTTTCTTTCGGTTCCCTGGTGTCAAATTCTTGAGAGCTCCTTAAAGTGGGAATATTGTCCACCTTGCTGAGAGCCATATCTTCATCAAAGGTGACATCATGACTAATCATGACTTCCCTTTGACCGGCTACATAGATTCTATAGCCCTTAATATTTTCACCATCACCCACGAAGATTCCTTTATTTCCAGATGCACCCAATTTATTCCTTTTCTCTTTCGGCACATGAAAATATACAGGGCTTCCAAAAATTCTAAAATGAGATATGTCAGGTTTCTTACCGGTGAACATTTCTTCAGGAGACTTGGAACCCGATGTTTGATGAGGGCATTGGTTTTGTACATATACGGCAGTGTTTTCAGCTTTGGCCCATAGAATCTTTGGAAGTCTTTGATCATGGAGCATGGCATGGACGGCTTCCACAATCATACAGTTCTTCCTTTTCTCCACACCATTTCGTTCAGGAGTATATGGTGTAGTAGTCTCCCTCTTAATGCCAACCTCTTTACAAAAGTCATGAAACTTGTTAGATTCATATTCAGTCCCATTATCAGTCCTTAAGATCTTGATCTTCTTTTCGGATTTCATTATCACCTAGCTGACCTCCTCTGACCTGATATAATGAATCAACTTGAAACCCAAAAGTGAAGGCATATTTAATATTTTTTTTCCATGCACGTACCTTGCCATCGATAAAAGCCACATTGTAGCCTTTGTCTTCCATTGCCGAGATGGACACCAAGTTCTTCTTGAGGTTAGGTACATATAATACATCCTGTAAGTCGATCGTATTACCTTGATTCAATTTAAGAGAGACATTGCCTATACCTTTCACGGGATATTTAATATTATCTCCAAGGACAATTTCCAGGTTAGTTTCTTTCTCTATCAGATTATGGAGAACTTCTTTGTAACCAGTGAAGTGCCTTGAGGCACCACTATCAATAAGCCAAATTCCCAGCGAGTCCAAAGGAGCAGAAGTAGATAGAGCAGCTGATAGATAATATTCATCCTGCTTATTTTCAACAGTGTTAGATTCATAGCGGGAATTTCTAGCCTTCTTGAATGGTTCTCCTCGTCCTTGATTTCTAGCACTCCTTGTACCTCTGCTATAAGATTTTCCATTTCTTTGATTGCCATGAGAGGGATTTGATCATCATCCTTGTGTGAGTCCCTTCTATCAAGGAACTCCCTTGCATAGTGACCTACTTTATCGCAAATGTAACATTGTCCTTTTCTTCCACCCTTAGGTCCATTTGTTCTTAGCAGCAGCAGATGCATTTGATGGAGGCTCAAAAATTCCGCCTTTCACATGGCCCAACACTTCCTGTTCTTCCAATGTTAGATCGAGAGACATCTTCTTCTCATGGAGCTTGTCTTTGGTAGGGAAGTGTGTTGAGGACCCCATGAATTCATTTTGGATAGCTTGCCAATCTTCTCTTCAGTGATTGGTCTTGCTCTTGCATGGGCTTTGTCTTCACCTCAGCTTTGATACCATGTTAAGTTATGGTATGTTATATGCTTAGAGAAGTTTACTTCTTTTTCTTATTATTATCCACAGATTAGAAATCATATGTACAATAAGTAAAGTGCAAATAGAACATTAAACGATCGACAGAAAACAAGCCAAGACAAGAGACACAAGATGTGGCGGCTAGCCAGGGACAAAACCCAATATGGGGAAACCCTTTGATCAAATCTTCCTTTATCTTCAATAATTTAGTAGAGAGAAATAATACATAAATCTAATTTACATCAGCAGCAGCAAACCCCAGATCAACCCTAAACTAGGGTAGCAAACCCTAGATCGAACTTGTCAAGTCTCCACCGGTGAGTTGTTCACTGTGCACCAATCCGAAACTTCATCTTGAACCAGTCTAAGATACACCGCGCACCAGTCCAAGATTTCACCGCACACCAATGCAAGATTTCACCGTGCACTAGTGAAATATTTTGCCATGCACTAGTGCAAGATTTCGCTGCACACTAGTCCAAGATTTCGCCACGCACCAGTGCAAAATTTCGTCGTGCACTAGTGCAAGATTTCATTGCACACCAGTGCAAGATTTCACCATGCACCAGTGCAAGATTTCGCCGCACACCAGTCCAGGATTTTGCTACGCACCAGTCCAAGATTTCGTTGTGCACCAGTCCAATATTTTGCCATGCACCAGTGCAATATTTTGCCGCGCACCAGTACAATATTTCGCCACGCACCAATGCAATATTTTGCCGCGCACCAGTGCAAGATTTCGCTGCGCACCAATGCAAGATTTCACCGCGCACCACTGCAAGATTTCGCCATACACCAGTGCAAGATTTTGTTGCACACCAGTGCAAGATTTTGTTGCACACCAGTGCAAGATTTTGCTGCACACCAGTGCAAGATTTTGTCACGCACTAGTCCAAGATTTTGCCGTGCACTAGAGAAAGAGAGAGAGATGTGATGAGATGAGAATGTGCAAATGAGGAAAAGATCTCCTGTATTTATACACAAATGTTGATGATGAATAGAAGCAACTGTTGGGCTTCTTAGCCTACATGAGTTGCTCATCAACTTGATAATTATTCCATAATCAAAATAAATTCATATCTCCATAAATACTTACCAGAATCGGATGATCTTTCGATCAATCCTACACCTCTCGACAAGAGGAATCTAATAAAAAATATTATCAACTGTGAATAAGATGACCCACATGGAGTTTTTCCGTAGTTGCCAATTTTAACAATCTTGGATGGAGAATCTTCTTGGATGTACCTTCTTGTAGATGCCTTTAGATGGAGGGATTTCTTCTTTTAGTAAGAACTTTGTTCCCAGGATGGTATTTCTTCTTGATGAGAGGAAATAGTAATCCTTATTACCTTTGATGGATCTTGAACCCTTGCTTGTAGATCTGATGCTTCAATTTTTGTATTCCCTTTCTTCTTAATCTTGATGCTTCAATATTCTATATGTTCTTGAGATTCCCTTCCTTGATGTGTCACTTTAGCTTTGATACCATGTTGAAGAATCTAACACATCTAGGTTAGGATGAGATTCTTCTGATGATGATAACCATTTGTGAGGTACTTTTTACTTTTTATTATAAGCACAATCTTCTCTTATTATTATTAGGGTGTGTTCTCTTACTTAATCAAATAGTTACCAAAAAAAAAAGAGACGAGAACACAAGATGTTGGCTCTCAGCTTGGGAAAAACATCTCTCTCCTAGATAGGAAAACCTTTCTACAAATTTCTCTTATTAAAGCTTCAATTGACAAATTCGAAACCCTAGACCCTTGACAAGTAGATCCTCCAAGCACAAGACATAGTTTCGCTTTATTTTGTGTTTTAACTAATGACACTTTCTACAGAAACCCTAGGTCTCCTTAGAGACCTCTTTTTTGGTATCTTCCTTTCCTTCCCAACTTCGCTTGGTATTCTTCCTTCTCCTTGATACTTAGACTAGAGAATGAGGCTTTTCTCGGGGTATATCTTCAAGTTAGAGGCTGATCCTCCTAACCTTACTACAACTCTGATTTCTTCATACATAATGTTGATCTAGGGCTTGAAATGGACCATTTTACTTGCTCCCTCTATTTGATCTAGGTGGGACCTACTTCGCTTGAGATTGAGACCTATTAAGAGCCTATTATTAGCCCAATCAAAATTTATTATGTTGTTTCACTTATGAATCTGATGTGAACACAAAAAACACCCTTCTTCCTTTGCACGTGTGACAAAATTTGGACCCAAAACAATCCTTCAAACACTTAGATTCCTTTCTCTCCTTCTTCACTGGCCTAGAAGCACCTTCTTTCTCTTCTTCACATCTCCTTCTTGACTCTCTTTCTCGTTAATTTCAAAGATCACTTGATGGTCCTTTTGTGAGGTCAAATTGCCCTATATATAGGAGTTTGTCCCTCCTATTTGGGACAACTTCAGCTAGTGAGGCTGACTTGACTTTAAGTGTGCCAAAAATTTATTCTTTGAGCTGACATGAAGAGGACACTTGTATTTTCTTTGGAGGATCACCTTTGAAATATTTCTTTGACTCTAGTACATAGATTTACATAGTGTAACATGCCCACATGGGTCTTCAACAATTACATTGACTCTTTGACTTTCCTACAAGCACTTAAACATGTGCTTGACCTATCAAATGGGCAAAAAACCCATTATTAATAATTACAAAAATAATAATTCTTTTCTTTTACAAGTACAAAGATCAAAATTACATTTATGAAGACCGAACCTAGTTACACTTTCTTCAACAATTACATCGAGTAAGTCTACACATTTATAGTTGTATTCCTAGGAAGGTGCCAAGGAAAACATAAATAATGGTGGGAAGTGACTCTTGATAAGTATATTTATTTACGTATTATTTCTATCCATTTTTTATGAAAATACTTTCTTAAACTATGGTGGGAAGTAACTAATTGTAAATATCTTATTTATGTGAGTATGTGTTAATATTAGAGTTAAGATGTATATTTTTCTTTGGAATTAAATTTTTTAAGAAGGTTTTGGTTTTAATTCTTTGTTTAAAATTAGTTGTGTTAAGAGGTTTTTTATAATTTAGCATATGGCGAGGTGTTTTATAATTGAGTGTATAGATATATTCATGTTAAATCGTTACTTTTAAAATTAAACTAGCATAGTTATATAAATTAAATGGCCTACTAAATATCAAAACACCTATCTAATAATACATCTCGTGTTGTCAATATTTAAAAAAATCATAAAAATTAAGTAAACCAACCTCAATCCATATTAACTCTGGATCTACCAAGCACCAAGAGATATGGAGTGGAGAGGGAGAGATGGAAAGAGATTTAGGAAGAGAGGAGAGGAGGGAAGATTAAGAGAGAAGGAACAAAGAGAGATAGAGAGGGGCAGAGAGAGAGAGAGAGAGAGAGAGAGAGAGAGAGAGAGAGAGAGAGTGAGTGAGTGAGTGAGATAGAGAGAGATAGAATGGGAAGAGAGAGAGGGAGACATAGAGATGGAGGGGGTAGAGAAGGGGGGGGAGATAGAGGGAGGTGGTAGAGGAATGGAGAGAGATAAAGGAATAGATATAGGAATTGAGAGATAGGATAGAGGGAGGGGGAGAGATGTATTTGGATTGAGAGAGAGAGGGAGGGAATAAGAAATACATAGAGAGAGAAATATACAAAGAGAGGGAGTGACAAGGGAGAGATGTTGAGTGATTGAAGGAGAGACAAGAGTGAGAGGGAAGAGAGCGGGGGGGGGGGGAGGGATAGGGAGAGGAAGATGGAGTGAGATAGAGAGACAGATAGAGATGGAGATAGAGTGTTTATGTTTGGGGGTGAGATAGAGAGATAACGAAGGAGAGACAGAAGGAGATTGAGATATAGTTAGAGGAGGGAGAGAGGGAAGAAGAGAGAGACAAAGTGTGGGAGGGAGGGTGAGAGAGATAGATATGGATAAATATAGCATGTGTTTTTGGGGGGTGAGATAGATATACAAAGGAGATATCGAAGGATACATAGATATATATGGTAGGGAGAGAGAGGGAAAATGAGAGAGACAAATACAAGGAGGGAGAGGCTGAGAGAAAGAGAGAGAGAAATGGGGGAGAGAGGGAGGGGGATATAGAGAGAGATGGGAGAGACAAGGAGGGGGAGATACAAGGTTATTCACTAAAATAATATGTATATTTTAACTACTATGGAATTATTTTTTTTAAGAAGGGTTTGGTTTTTATTCTTTGGTTAAAACTGCTTGTGTTAAGAAGTGCTTTCTAATTTAGTGTAGGGAGATGTTTATGTTATATTTTCATATTTAAAATTAAACTAGAATATTTATATAAAACATCATAGATCCATCTAAACCCCTATATCTATCAAGCATGGAGAGAAATTAAATCTCTCTAGGTGCAAAAATTTCTTCAAGTTTTGCACTATTTCGTTGGAGTATTCATGTAGGATCGACACTTAGTAGCCTACGACAACAGGAAGTTATAGGATAAGGAGAGGAGATATCATGTTCATGGGAAGGAGATAACATCATTCATCCATTGTCATTAGGTGTGGAGGAATTATTTGATTTTGATATCTTCTTAAATTTTAGAAACCTTTGTGAATCTTACTAGTGCCTAACATGCAAAGTATAAAATGTTTGGTGATATTTTTGTAAAAATATTCAAATTTTTAATGATTTGATACAGTCTTTGTGTTTACATAGTGTTTTCATTGATGAAAACCAATGTCATTCCATTGATGTAAAAAAAAGTATAATGTCAAAAAGGGATATTGTTGGACATAGCATGAAAGCCAATTTCATATCATTGATGTCAAAGAAAGGAAATTATTGGGCAGAGTATTGTCATGTCAAAAGAGGTATGATTCCTTGGAAAATCATTGAGCATCTATTGACATATCAATGATGAAAAAGGAGTTATGATAGCTTGCAATTTATTGATTCTTTTTTAAATATATGATAATCAAATGAGTATGTAGATGGTCTAGCTAGATACTCCTACTTAAGACCTTTCCAACGATATATTAAAATTGGTCAAACTCATCCAAAATGAAAAAATAAACAAGTTTGAAAGTGACATGGTGGAAAAGGGTCAGAATGACAAATTTTTTAAAGTTCATGCACGTTTAGGGAAAATCTATGAATTCATGCAATATATGTGGTTGTTGGCATACAAACATTTGTGTTGTTTAATGAGGTTAAATGTCACACAATTATGGGTGGATATGACGGTTTTCGAAATAATGAAAGGCATATGGAGTGAAAAATTACAAGACATTTAACAAAGGTCATGCCTTCTAACCTCAGCCATGTGGACTCAATCATATCATGGCAAATGGATTGATGTGGACCCTTTAGTGACAAGACATGTGGGTTGATCGCCTAGTAGATAGAGCCAATGGAATTTTGACATGTCAACAAGATGACACATGTGACACCAATGGCAAGTTGACAAGTGGCAACATGAGATGATGTGGATCTACGATGGACGACATGATAGTATGATGTGGTATTATGGTGGATGACATGATAGTTGATGTGGAAATACAATGGATGATGTGATAGCATGGTAGGGTGCCACATAGCATGTCCAATTAGTATTTTTGGGTGGCCAATTGAGGAAAATATTAGTGAGAAGTGGCACCAATTAGAGGGTGTTATGTGGCATGATAAAATCATGTTGATGTCATCATCTAGTTGAACATAGACCCCCTAAGGACACTACAATAGAATAGGGAAATAATTCCTAAAATTGCACCAGAATTTAGTGTATTTTAGTTCACGAATTGGACACCTTTCCTAGTGAAAAAACGGGTGCTACCAAGTATGTTTGTACTAGTGCCATATTTTGCACCATAAATTACACCAGAAACAACATCATAAATAATGATGGAAAGAGCGCTGAAGAAATAGAGCCATAAATGATGCCCGAAAAAGTGCTTGAAAGAGCACCCCGCACTTTTCCTGGAGTTGCACCGAAAGTTGTGTCAAAAATAACGTTGTAATTAGTACGAAGAATAATGTCGTAAATAGCGCCATTTAGTACCAGGACTTACTTTGAATTTGGATCTTGGTTTGGCTTCTAGTTTAATATCCAATTTTTCTTCACATTTTTCTTCTAGTGTGTCTTCCAATTTTACTTCAAAATTTTCTTCTAGTGTGGCTTCCAATTTTTCTTCTAGTTTTGCTTCTAGTTTGGCTTCCAATTTTTCTTCCAGTGTGGCTTTCAATTTTTCTTCTGGTGTGCCTTCCAATTTTTCTTCTAGTGTCGCTTCCATTTTTTCTTCTACTGTGGCTTCTAATTGTGCGTCTAGTTTTTCTTCTAGTGTGGCTTCCAATTTGGCTTCCATTGTTGCTTCTTTTTTTGCTTCCATCATAAGAAATAACACCAGGTTTAGCGCCAACATAATTTCCAATTTGGCTTCCAGTTTTGCTTCTAGTGTGGCTTCCAATTTTGCTTCCAATTATACTTCTATTGTTTCTTCTTTGTTTGCTTCCAAACAATTTTTTTTTTTTTTTTATTACAGTTAAATTAATATGTTTTATTTCAATTTAATTAGTTAGATATATCATGTCTCTTAAATAATTTATATGATTATATATCATATAAATTCATTTAAAATATTTTATAGGATAACATTTATAAAGAATTTTTAGGGAAGCAAACATCCATTCAAATTAACAACATCATTATACTTATTAAATCTCCATCAAAATAGAATCTACGACATCCAATATATATAAAATAACAAGATAATTATTGTAACATGATAATCATATATAATTAAAACAAGTGAATCAAATACATATAATTCAAGTGACTTTGACAACATTCATCATGAGCAGTAAATCAAAACCATCATACATAATACATATGCATCCAAATCATCAACCACTTTCAACATAAAAAAAAATGATGAGCCAATACTGACGAGATCATCATCATGTATGTATTTGGAGAATATCTCATTACATTTCAAAAATGTATCAAATTGAATCATTGCAAGGACCCAAATACAAAATCAACTCTAGAAAGAATCCAATTGATCATGGATAAATTTGGAATTTTGGAGTTCTATCATATCAAGAGAGAGAACAACGCTTTGATAGATGATCGACCCAGTAAAGGTATCAATTTGGTTCAAGGCGAGTTGATGGAGGAGGATGGCATAACAACTATATGTCACATATCATGATTTCTCATAAATCGAGGATCATGAGATGCTTAAGGGTAATTAAGGACGATAATTCGATTGAAAGGTTGCTTAAATTTAGTAGTCATTTCACGGTACAAAATCTCATAAGTGATCGCTCTAGCTTATTGGTGATTGATCCAAAAGAATGACGAGCCATTCATCTAATAGATGGTTAAACACAAGGATTAATGGTAAGAATGTGGCCAGGTGGAATGTCTTCAGCAAAGGATTTGATATGTTATGGTTAAGGAAGAACATATCAGTTCGACCGTGTGTGTTTATGGTACAAACCAAGAAGCAATGAATTTGCAATTGTTAATGCGAACATCATTAAACTCGAAGGGACTCCCCCCACCATCATTTTGGAGTTAATTCTCACTATAATCAGATGGCTTTGCAGAATTATTTCCTAGTGTCTCTCCATACATTCTTTCTGAGCTAAAGAGATCATGACTTCCTCACCAAGCAATGGCATTAGTGGCTCCCTAGATGAGATTGATTGTCCATTCAAGTAGGAAATCAAGGAGATGATCTCCAAGTGATCCGAATTGGATCCATAAAGAATAATCAAAAGAACCATAGTTGTACTAGGTTGGGATAGACTTCAAAGAATTGAGAGCAGCGATCAAAAACACCTCTAAAATAGTGGCAGTTGGCAGCGAGCGTGGATGACGAGGACCTCGGTCAAAGAGCACTGACCGAGGCCCATGGAGACTGCGCAGGAGGCAAAATTGGCCCCTGGGAAGCCCGGATGTGGAAATGGAGGGAGTTTTTGATGTGAAATTAGCACTAATCGGGTGAAGGAATTCATAGGAAGCTCGAGCGCGCGCTGGAGAATGGAGCTCTCCCGCCCCTGGACGCCCTGATCGCCTTCGCCCAAGCTTGGAAGCCCTGCTGCCGGGCTTGCAGCCCCCGCTGCGGGCTTCCCCCGCTGTGCCTTTCCTTCCTGCTTCCTAGGCCTCCTGCCCCGTCTCTGGCTGTTCGTGCTGCCTCTGAGGGCAGCCCTCTGCTGCATCTCTTGCTCCCCCGGGCCTCCTGCCCCTCCCTCCCTTCCCTTGCCGTTCGTTGAGCGCCCCAGGCTCGATGGACCCTCCCGCTCCTGATCAGATCGATCTCGAGAAAGCCTTTGCTTCTCTCATCCCTGAGAATATCTCTGAAAGGATCCGACCTTCTGCCTCAAAATTTATCAAAAAGCTTGATGAAATTCCGGAAATCCCTCTTCCCCCATCTCTTCCAAGGAGATCTGCTGTAGCCTTGGTTGAACGCGGCCTGGTTGGACAGTTCACGGGGCTATGGCCCTCCCCTCGAACTGTTCAACGTTGGGTGGAAAGAAACTGGAACGCCATGGTCCAGGGAAAAATTGCGATAAGGTTTTGTGGAAGAGGCTTCTTTACCTTCCTCTTCGAACCAGTGGAGGATCGCAATCTAATTTTCAGGAATGGGCCATACTTCATGGACACTAGAGGCCTTTATCTCAACCGTTGGACCCCGGACTTCGACCCTGAAATGGATGTACCCAACGCAGTTCCTGTTTGGGTTCGCCTTCCGCATCTTCCGCTTCACTGCTGGGCCGATGAATCTGTTCGAGCAATTGGAAACGCAATAGGTAAATATGTGGATAGATCAGAGCCAAAAGAAAATATGCATGCATGTGCGAGGATCTGTGTGGAGGTATACTTGGGCAAAGGTCTTCCAGAGGCAGTCAAGCTCAGAGTGGACCAGTGGACGCATATTCAACAGGTGGACTATGAGCAACTCCCCTTCAAGTGTAAGGTATGTCATGAGTACGGTCATTTTGCCAATAGGTGCTCTAAATCTAAACCAGAAGTCAATAATATTTCTGAAACCCCTGAGGAAGCATGGGAAATAGTAAGGAAAAAGAAGAAGTCAAACCCTCCCCCTGAGCCTGAGGCGCCTCACTCCAGAACCCCTCCCTTCCCCTCTGTCATCCCCTCATCCTCCAACCCCTTTGGATCCCTTGCTTCAGAGGATCTCCCATCTCCCCCTCCTTCCCCCAAAGGCCCCAGAATCTCCCCCTCTTCCCCCCTCCAAGCTTCCCCTCCTCACTCAGTGGAAAGGATCTTAACAAGAAACAAATCGAAGGTATCCTATGATGATCCTCAGCCTGATCAACCATCCTTGAATCGGATTGAGCCCCCCTTGAATTCTTCGACCCCATCTCAGCCCGTCATTGGACCTCCCCCCATCAGAACTACCAGAAGTTCCTCCAAGGACTTTGGCGCATCCGGTGATATCCACAAGAAACCTGGACCAGGCAGAAAGTCAGCCAAGCAGCATCGGGAAGAAAGCACGCAAAAGGACATAGCTCTAGGGATCCAAACTCCTATGGATTCTTTTATTACAGGTTCACAAGAGAAAGACACAACAGGTAAAGAACTTGAGAGGCGAGCACCTCCTCGCTCGAATGCCTCATGATGAAGCTTTTATCCTGGAACAACAGGGGTATGGGGCACCCCTCTAAATCAGCTGCCCTACGAGATCTTCTTCAAATAGAAAGACCCGAAATTGTTCTGATTCAGGAAACCAAGCAAAGTCAGAGCGAAATGCAAATAATCATAGAAGCCCAAAAAACTTTCTCAGGGGCCAGTAGCAATTCCAGAGGAGCCTCTGGAGGAATCACAACTATGTGGAATAAGCAGCAGTGGGATTTCAAATCCTCTGTCCTCAATCAAAACTGGATCAGGACCAACCTTGTCAATAAGGAAGAGAGCTGTGACTTAATCATTTACAATGTCTATATCCCCAACCATTTCCGGGAAAAGGAACAATGCTGGAAGGAATTGAAGGAAGAAATAGACAAGGAGCAGAATTCAAATGTTATTCTCGCTGGAGACCTCAATTTAATTCTTCATGTGAATGAGAAAAGGGGGGGCACCTTCACCCCCGATCCCTTCAGAAGGCAGCTGGAAATGATAATGGCTGAGCATGAACTGATGGATATCATACCAAAAAATAGGAAATATACTTGGAACAATAGAAGAGTGGGGCCAGACAACATTATGGAAAGGTTGGACAGAATACTGATCAACGTTTCCCTTCTTTCCTCCTTTGCTGCAGGCCACACCAAAATTCTCAGCGCCACAGCCTCAGATCACTTCCCCATTCTATTAACGTTGGACTCCCACGCTCATTTGGGACCAATTCCGTTCAGGTACAATCCCTTGTGGAGAGATAGCGCTGAGGCTGAGGCTATCATAGAAGAAACATGGAAGAAACACGTTGAAGGCTCCCAAAATCATATTTGGGAAACAAAACTTTGAAACACAAGGAAGGCACTCAAGGATTGGGCAAAAGCCAGCTACCAAGAGCCAGAAAAAATAAAGGAAAAAATGCAGCAGAAATTGGAAGAGATCCACAAACAAATAGAAGATCATGGATTCACTAATCAGCTAAAAAGTAAGGAATGGGAGGTTTAGGGACAGCTAATTCAAATAAAGAGAGTGGAAGAGATCAAATGGAGGCTCAAGTCACGAGAATTATGGTTAAAGGAAGGTGATAAAAATACGGCATATTTCCATAAGCAGGCCACAACAAAAAAAACGAGAAACATTGTTACCACTATTACTGATAGTCAAGGCAGCCAGCATAATGACCATGAATCTATTAAAAGAGCAGCCTTCCACCATTACAATTGCCTCCTCACTGAAAATCAAGGAGCCACGGACTACTCGGCTTTCCTTAAGTACCTTCCGGAAAAAATCTCTGCTGAGGAGAATGAGAGGTTAAACAGTGAAATAACAGAGGAAGAGATAAGAAAAGCCATCTGGACTTTACAACCAGACAAGTCCCCAGGTCCAGACGGTTTCTCTATAAATTTTTACAGGGACCATTGGCACTTGATAAAAAAAGATCTTGTTAAAATGATGAAAGGAATCCAAAGGAAAAAGAAAATGGGGGGCTTTACAAATTCAACTTTTCTCGCCCTCATTCCTAAGGAAACCCGGCCCACTTCCTTCTCCAGATTTAGACCTATTTCTTTGTGTAACACTTCTTATAATATTTTTGCAAAAATTATAGCAGCCAGGCTCCAGCCTCTGCTCCCTTCCCTTATATCTGAAAATCAGGGAGGCTTCATGTCGAACAGGCAAATTCATGATTCCATCACCTTGGTTCAAGAAGCTATCCATTCCAGCACTTCTAGGCAAGAGAAAAGCTTCGTTCTCAAGCTTGACTTAGCCAACGCTTTCGATCGAGTAAGACACTCCTTCTTGTTCGCTGTCTTGAGGAAAATGGGCTTTAATTTTGACTTCATTAGCACCATTGCTGCCTGCATCTCTGGCCCCTGGATCTCGCCTCTCATAAACGGCCGCCCTTGTGAAGCTTTTCAATCCTCAAGAGGGCTAAGGCAAGGATGTCCTCTTTCCCCCTATCTATTCATCTTGATGGCTGAATCCTTCAGCAGCAACCTCGATCACAACAGAAGAGTTGGCCTCATCTCTGGTATCAAGTTTGGGAACGGAGTGAAAAATATCAATCATTCACAATTTGCTGATGACACTCTGCTTATTGGTGGGGCATCCACTACTATAGCAAGGCGCTTCAAAAGCCTCCTCGATCAATTTATGGTGTGCTCAGGAGGAGAAGTCAACTTTCAAAAAAGTTGCATCTATGGATGGAACATTCCCAATCAAACAGCCCACAGTATTGCTAACATCTTTGGAGTAGCCTTCAAAGCAACCTGGGACCACTTTACCTACCTTGGGATGCCGGTCACCTTGGGCTCTCTTAAAGCCACCACTTGGAATGAAATAATCGACAAAGTCAAAAGGAAGGTTCAGCAATGGGGAACTCAATGGCTTAACCCAGCTGGTAGATTAATCTTGCTCAAATCAGGTATTTCCTCCTTACCGTTATACCGATTCACTCTTTACCAAGCTCCTGCTTCTTTCCACTATAAGCTGGAAGTCGCTCTCCGCAATTTTTTATGGCAAGGAGGGAAAAAAGAAAAAAATAGATACAATTTGGTCAATTGGAAAAGTGTAATACAATCTCCAGACAGAGGTGGATTGGGAATCAGAGCCCCTAAAATTCTAAATCTCGCCTTTGGGATTAAAATGGCTTGGAGACTAATTAATGAACCAAAAGCCTGGTGGAAACAGGTCATTGAATGCAAATACCTCTCGGACAATAGACAAAGACTCCTTGAATCTGATATTCCCAACAGAGATTCCACCAAAATCTAGCATCTTTGTAAGAAAGCAATCCCCACTCTCATTCAAAATACCTCAAAGATTCCGGGGGAAGGGAGCAGTATAAATTATGACACTGATAAAATCATGGGTTACCAACCCCTAAATACTGTTGAAGAAGCCATTCCCTTCATCCTCTATCTTCACAGCAAAGGCATTCAGAGGATGGACCAAATTTCAAAATGGGATGCTGAGAGCGGTGCTTGGATTAGCTGGGATTTTCCAGTTTTTCCCCCACACTTGGATTCTAGCTACCAAGCCCTCCATAAAAATCTTCAAAACAGAGCCCCTATAAAAAAAAGAGCAGTAGATGGGTTTAGATGGGACCCCACGGGCTCATGTTACACCATTAAATCTGGCTATCAATTCATTTGCAACAATACTTATCAGACTCCGGTCTGGAACCAATGGAGAATAATATGGAAGTCTGAGGCCATCCCCAAGGTCAAATTTTTCATCTGGCTGCTGTTAAAGGGCAGAATCCTCACTTCGGAAAACCTTAGAAAGAGAGGGGTACATGGACCTTCAATCTGTCCTAATTGCTGCTCCGAGGAGGAAACCATCCACCATTTATTTCTTGATTGCATCTTCGCGAAGAAATGCTGGACCATCATGGCCAACTTGGGCAATATAACATGGCAACCTCAGCAAAACATTGCAGAGACAATCCAAGATTGGAGAAGGAATTGCCCTTGGAAAGATAAACGGAGCAAGATAGTCAAAAGAACATGGGATATCATTCCCCACAACCTTCTTTGGAAAATCTGGCTCACAAGAAACAAGAAAATATTTCAAAACAAAGAGGGCAATGTTTGGAAGACGTGTAGCAGTGCTCACCTCTTGGCGCAGGAGACGATGGCAGTCAAATACTCAGGAACAATTAAAGCAACAGACTATTCAGTTGAAGAGAGGCTCATGATCAAGCATATTCTAGGTCGCTCAGGTCAACAACAGAGTACTCAGAGAAATGATATGCAGCATCAACATAAGACCAAAGATTGGGAAATTAGACTACCAACCCAGGAATTCAAAAGGTGGATCCTGAGTAACAACTGCCCAACCTTATTCTTTGATGGCGCCTCAAAGTCCAACCCAGGACCAGCAGGCGCAGGAGGTGTTATCATTGATGAATTAGGAGAAGAAATCTGCAACTACGAATGGAGTTTAGGGGAAAAAACAAATAATAATGCAGAGGCTCTTGCTCTGTATCAAGGATTGTTGCAATTAAAAAGCATGGGAATTAGAAAAGCTCTTGTCCTAGGAGACTCCTCAATAATCATTGGCTTCATGAACCATTACAGGAGATCCCCAAACAGTAATCTTCAGCAACATATCCAACGCATCAATCTCCTCACCGAATACTTTGAAAAAATCTGATTCTGTCACATCCTCCGCACACACAATGGGGAAGCGGATAAACATGCAAATAATGCAGTTGGACAATCGGAAGGTGCATTGAGGCACAGTCACAGAGAATTTTTCCAGCCTCTGCCATGAAGCAGGCCGATCCTGACATTGCCCAGGCGCGCAAATCCAGCAAGCGTGTGACGGGCATGGTTACAACAGTCTCAGGACATTCGACTGAGAGTTTGAAGTGCACAAACAGTCTCACTCAGGTATTGATCCAAAGAACAGCTGACATCCCGAGGAAAAATAATCATCTCAGCGAAGGACGGAAGAACGATTCCACTGCTCCAGCGAATCGTCATAGAGATATAGGAAAATATCTCAATAATGCAGAGGATCCGATCTCTGTTATGTATTCAGGCTACTGTTGGTCCCGATCCATAAATACGGGCATAGGCAGGCAAATATTGGTCATACACTGCTATGAACAAGAGCAGCCCCACTGGAACGAAGAAGGCGCTCTTGTCCAGACTCGAAGACGATCTCCATCTCTGGTATCGACTCTTCTTGCTTTGTTTATCATTCCTCTAATCTATATCGTGGTTTTTTACAGGACTAGCTTCAGTGGGAAGCTGAGAGCTATAGCGCCTTTCTTACAACAGTCTCTGCTCTATTCACTGCACCTTTGCTGGCCGTCCCCCATCCTTCCTTCTTGCCCCTTAAGTACGCCCCTCTCTGGCTCATCCTCTCTAACTTCAAGTTTTTCCCCTTCAATCTTGTGCGCTATCAACCAGACTTCCCTTTATTTCCCTTCTCTTACCCAGAAAGCGAGAACTGTAAGCTCGAAGCCCTTCTGTTTATTTTCAATAACCTCCAGCTCTCTTCATTCAACCCCGCGCATCATCATCCGGCCCCTCTTTTTCTTCTCCCGCAGCAAGGAGGAGTCAGCTGACCATCACAGTGGAATCGTCCCTCATAGAACCCAAGCCCAAATAGTGATGGCTCGTTCTGAGCAATGCTTTCATTGCTGCGACCTTCAGGCCGAATTCGATGAGGTCAGAGCTCAACAAAGAACACTGGAAGATCAAGTGCGAAATATGGAAGCCAAGCACGCTGAATAGATTCGGAGCCTGGAAGCAAAATTTGATGAGCAGTTCAGAATTCTTCACACCAAATACCGCACAGAAATGAACCTGTTTCTCCACAGGGTTCATTCACTTCAGGAGCAGTTCAACGGACTCAACAATAGATGCATTCATGCTGAGGAATCGCTGGCAATCCTAAGGGAAATCATGGAAGCAAAGCAGAAAGAAAAATCAACATCTTCAAGCGCAAAGCCAATGGAAGCAGATCAGCACCCAGAGGACTCCACAGCGAGAAATATCAGTCGTATTGACATTGATTAACTATGTGCTGTAAATGCAAGTTTTGGTGCCACCAGTATGTCCGGATTTATAGTAGCAATAGTTGTTTTTTAGCCAGAAGTTACAGAAACCAATTCAAGGATAGGAACCTCATGCTCTCTCCTTGGATTTGTAGTGCTCTCGAAGCAACCTATGTATGGCTTCATGCCTTATTACTTTTTTCAATCAATATATAGCAACCGATCTTGTCAAAAAAAAAAAAAAATTAGCACTAATCGGGTGTCGCTGGGCAAAAACCCTTGTCAAGGAGGAGCCTGGAGCACTCGGTCGCATGGAAGCCGAGAAAACAGTGGGGAAAAAGGGTAAAGGCTAAGGAGGGACATGCGCTCTAAAAACCGGCAGTATTCATCGGGGGCATCCTTGGGCGATAAGCAGATTTGGTGAAAATAGAGCAATTCCACTCAGCACCCGATGCGTGGCAAGCGGAGGAGAGATAAAATTGTTTCTCATCGCGTGCTAACAGTCGAGCAAGTCAACTGCCCGAAATGAGCGAAAGGCATTAGATCTAGGGGATTCAGATCTAATGGTTGATATCACGCCCGACAGTAAGGCCAGATGTAACAAGGGATTAAGCCACGATTTAGAAGAATTTGAGGTCTGCTTTGACTGCCAAGGTGGCGGATGACTCACCCCACAATGAAACTAAAGAACTGAACCAACGAAGTAAGTTGGCGCAGTTCGCAAGAGGACAAGTGGCTGCTTCCTGTGATTCTAATGATGATGCGAGACAGGGAACTCCAAGTGAAGTTGTAGCAGGTGATCCGATGGAGTTGGAAAAGGAATCAAACAACCATGAGCTCAAGTGGATTTAAAGCCATGCACAGACCAGCAAAAGGGACACACACATGGAAGAATAGAGAAAGCAGATAGAGAGAGAAAAAAGCAATAAGAAGACAGAGGGATGAGCTGACCAAAGGCAGCGTTGAGCACCAGAGGGCTTGAGAAATTCGAGCCATCCCTAAAGGGGATCTGTTAGGACCGAGCACCACATTGGGCTCCTTCCATTGTAGACCTGAGAGGTCAAAAAGCTGGTAAGGCTAAGAGTCTGTGTACTCTAGTGGCTTGGGAAATCCAAGAACCACCTTGCCAAGCTATCCTGTGACAGGAGACTCATATTGAGCTCCTTCTTTGTAATTCTCTACTTTAAGACACAATAAAAGAAGGCCACCACTGAAAGCTAGACCAGAGATGTAGCCCTGGAGGATAGGGTGAACTCCTTATTAATTTCTTGTGTTCTTATATTTTCTTACTGTGTTTCTCTGTTGTCTTCCATTTCAAGTGTCTATGTATTTGCAATCTGATCAATCTGTTGCTTAAATAACCTAGACACACACACACCAACACATGAGTCTGTAATACCTCCATTTAATAATTCTTAATTGAAATCATTCATAGGGTGATTATTAGATCAAGTGGTATCAGAGCCTTAGGCTATAAGGTTAGACAAGCTTGTGTTGGTTTAGCTGTTGAATGCTCACTAGATCAAAGCTCAAATTAGGAGAAGGAGAGTTGGTCAAAACTAACCCTGAGATTGGGAGAGTCTATCCTTGGAAGACCATGTTAGAGGAAGGTTTTGTGGGGCCAGACCCTCAAATCATAGAAAGTTTCCTAGCTATAAAGTCTATGTTAGAAGAAATGTATAGGGAATTCAGAAAACATAAGGATGAAGATTCATCAAGTTCTAAACAAGATAAAGAAGAAGATGAATCTCATTCCCATGACCACTCAAAAGGAAAAGGGAAAGAGGAAAACTTTCTCACACCTCCTAATAGCCCTGTGCATAATAAGAAAGCATCTTTGATCAAGCTAGATGTTAAATTCGACTTGCCTATATATGATGGAGAGCTAAATGTTGAAAAGTTGGACAATTGGATTAGACAAATTGATGTGTATCACAGAGTGCAAAACATCAACTCAGACAAGAGTAAAATTCAGCTTGCAAGCCTGCACCTAGGAGGCACTGCCTTGGTTTAGTGGGAAGGTAGAACCCAAGCTAACATGAAAAGACATGGTAAGACCATCTTTGTCTGGAGTGAATTTGTTTCTACCGTCAAGAAGCAATTCTATCCATTGGCCTACATGCAACAAGCCATGATGAGTTGGCAAACTCTTCGACAGTTGAAAGGGCAAAGTGTGCAAGGGTACACTCAAGAATTTAGAAAGAGAGCATTGATTCTAGGGATCTCATTAGACTCACCAGAGACTCTTTTGAAGTACATTGGTGGTCTACAGAGCTACATGAGGCATACCATCCTCATGTTTAATCGCACTAGTATAGATGAGGTATCTGTACAAGCTACTCATCTAGAGGCTAGAGGAAAGAATGGAAATCCAGAAGTTGGGGGACCATCCCAACCCACTGCAAGCAAAAGAAAGGAGAAAAGAAAGCAGAAGTGGAAAGAAAGGAAGGCTAACACTGCACAGAAAAGCAAAGCTTCATGCACTCACTGTAAAAAGGATGGGAATGATGATGAGCACTGTTGGATTCTGCATCAAGAAGAAGAAGACTGTTGCAGCTATTCAGAAAGATTTGGGGTCAGACTAGGGACATGAAACAACCATTGGAGCCACAGGTATAAAAGGTAAGAATTCTGAAGTATCTACTAGTAATTCTGCTCAATCTACTAATGATGAAGAACATGAGAGAAAAATACATGAGCTTCTCCATATTCGAGTTGTTTCCAAACATCAAAAGATTGATACTTTGTTTGATAGTGGCTCACAAGTAAATTTGATTTTTGAAGCAATTGTAAAGAAATTGGGATTAGAAACTACACCTCACAAGAAACCATACCCATTAGGATGGTTGAATGATAAAGCACAACTACAAGTGACTAGATGGTGTAAACTCAAGTTTTCTTTTGGGTCAGCATTTGTAGATGAGGTTGAGTTACACATAATTCCTTTGGATATATGTGGAATTGTTTTAGGGAGTCCTTACTTGTATGATAGAAAGGCTATTTTCTATAGAGCTGAGAACAAGTATCTACTTGTTAAAGATGGAATCAAATACTTTGGAAGAGCTCATAATCTCAAGAATAATTATATTCTCATAAACTCAGGGAAAATGAAAATAATGATAAAATCATGCAAACAATTCTTACTAATGGTTGTAAAGGAAAAGAAACCTGATAAAACCAATGTCTTTGAGGGTTGTAATGCTAAGCAACAAGCTGATATAGAAAAGATTGTTTCAGACTATGATGTCATGTTTCAAGAACCTAAAGATCTGCCACCCAAAAAGGAAATAGTGCATGATATTATTTTGCAGCAAGATGTTCCATTGCCTAACATTGGAATGTATAGGTTGTCTACTTTAGAGAATACTGAAATCAAGAAGCAGGTACAGGAGTTGCTCGAGAAGGGGTTTATCAGGCCTAGCACATCACCATGTGGGTCACCAATCATTTTGGTGAGAAAGAAAGATGGCTCGTGGAGAATGTGCATTGACTACCAAGCACTGAATAAGATAACAATCAAAAATCGTTATCCCCTTCCTCGCATAGATGATATTTTAGATCAATTGAAGGAAGCTGTTTATTTCACCAAGCTGGACTTGCACAGTGGATACCATCAGGTCAAAGTTGCAGAGCAAGATGCATGGAAGATTGCTTTCAAAAAAAAGTAGTGATTATATGAGTGGCTGGTTATGCCTTTTGGCTTGACCAATGCCCCTGCTACATTCATGAGATTAATGAATGATGTACTCATGCCTTTTCTTGATGATTTTATTATTGTGTATATTGATGACATTGTGATTTTTAGTAAAACGTGGGAGGAACACTTAAAGCATGTTAAGCAGACCTTAGATGTTTTGAAAAGAGAAAAACTTTATGTTAAACTCTCCAAATGTGAATTTGGCAAAACATCTCTAAATTATTTGGGTCATATAGTAGGGGGTGGTGAATTGAAAATAGATCCCTCTAAAGTGGCAGTCATTGTAAACTGGCCTAAATCCAAGTTTGCTACAAAAGTGAGAAGCTTCTTAGGAGTAGCACAATATTGGAGGAAGTTTATCTCTAACTTTTGCTCAATTGCAGCTCCCTTACATGCTTTGACAGGATTGAACAAGGTGTTTCAGTGGGGAGGAAAACATCAGAAAGCCTTCGACACCTTGAAAGAAAAGATTAGTACAACACCTGTACTAGCACTGCCTGATCTACAAAGACCATTTGAGATCCAAACAGATGCGAGTGACTATTTCATGGGAGCAGTGTTGACACAACACGGTAAACTCATATGTTATCATTCTGAGACTTTTAATCCTGCAGTAGTTAACTATCCTACATATGATAAAGAATTGTATGCATTAGTTCAGAGTGTGAAAAAGTGGAAACATTACTTAATGGGCAAAGAGACAGTAATACATACTGATCATCAACCACTTCAATATCTACACTCCCAAACTAAGTTGTAGCAATCAAGTCATTATAGTTGGATGGGTTTTCTACAATAGTTTGATTTAGTCATCAGATATAAAAAGGGCATACATAACAAAGTTGCAGACATGTTATCTAGACCCATTATAAATGCATCTACTATACTTAAGCATAATTCTATACTACATGAAAGCTACATTGAACAATATGCTCAAGATATATACTTTAAAGATGTATGTGCAACTTTGAGTCAAGGCACACACTTCTCTGATATCGGGTCACTTTGGGGTAAGTAAAACAGTTGCACAGCTGCAAAGATTTTTTTATTCGCCAAAAATGAATGAGACAGTTTCTAGATATGTGAGAGGGTGTATTATGTGTGCCAAAAGAAAGCCCATCAATAGAAAACTAGCCTTGTACACTCCATTACCAGTTCCTTCTCACCCCTGGGAAAGTGTTTCCATAGATTTTGTTGGTGGACTGCCTAAGTCTGTGGTTGTGGATAGGTTCAGCAAAATGTGCATTTTGATACCTTGTAATAAGCAGATTATAGCTGAACAAATTGCAAAACTATTCTTTGAACATGTGTGGGTTCATTTTGGGTTACCCACTTCTATTGTATCTAATCGAGACACCCGATTTGTGGGGAAGTTTTGGTCAAGTCTGTGGGAGCTGATGGACACCCAACTGAAGAAAAGCACAGCTTTTCATCCACAAACCGATGGCCAGACAGAAGTAGTTAACAAGACAGTGATCCAACTACTTAGAGGATATTGCAGCAAACATCCTAAGCTTTGGGATGAACACTTATGTTATGTGCAGCATGCTTACAACAGAGCAAAACATTCTTCTACACAAAGATCTCATTTTGAAACCTGTTTTGGTTTCACACCAAGGTCTCCTTTGGATTTTGTATTTGGTAAAGATACCACCGTTGATGGACACAGTGATGTGGAGAAGGCAACTAGGTTGATTGAACAGATCCAGGGGATCCACCAGGCAGTACAGGAACAACTGGAAAAGAGCCAAGCCAGATACAAGGCAAGGCATGACGAGCATCGGATGGAGCATAGTTTCCAAGTTGGTGACCAAGTTTGGTTGTATATCAGCAAGGACAGGATGCAAGGGGAAGGTAAAAAGCTAAAGCCTATCAGGTATGGACCCTTCAAGATACTTGAAGAGGATCGTTGAAAATGCTTTTCGCCTTGATCTACCAGCTTACAAGCACATCTACTTAGTCGTAAATGTAGATTTCTTGAGATTGTTTGAACCTTTAATGATTGAGGATCCTGAAGAGCAAAATCAATTGCCTTATATTGATGACCTGCTACCTGAATATCTAAATGAATTGCAGGAAGACATAGTCTTGGACAGGAAGGTGAGGACAATGTGCAGAGGAAATGTTGAGTACCTCAGAATTGGACTCAAGGGTTCAAAGCTGAGCAGTGCAAAGTGGATTGAGATTGGGCAAGTGAGACAGCAGTACCCTCACTTAGTCGATGCTTGAAAAACCAAATTTTGGTGTCCAAAAGCTTTTCAGTGGGAAGGCCGTGATCCGAATTGGATCCATAAAGAATAATCAAAAGAACCATGGCTGGACCAGATCAAGATAGCCTTCAAATAATTGAGAGCAGCGATCAAAAGCACCTCTAAAATAGTGGCAGTTGGCAGCCAACGTGGAACGACGAGGACCTTATTCAAAACGCGTTGACCGAGGCCCATGGAGACTGCGCAGGAGGCGAAATTAGCCCCTGGGAAGCCCAGATTAGGAAACAGAGTGAGTTTTTGATGCGTGATCAGCGAATCGCGCATCGCTGGGAAAAAACCCTCGAAAAGGAGGGGCCCCGAGTGCTCGGTCGCATGGGAGCCTGGAAGACCGTGGGGAAAAAGGCTAAAGGCTAAGGCGGGACCCGTGCTCTAAAAACCGACGATATTCATCAAGGGCATCCTTTGGTGGTAAGAAGATTTGGTGAAAATAGAGCGATTCCACTTAGTGCCCAACGCATGGTAAGTGGAGGAGAGAGAAAACCACCACTCACCATGCACTAACAGTTGATCAAGTCAACCACGCAAAATGAGCGGAAGGCGTTAGATCTGGGGGATTTAGATCTAACGATTGATATCACACTCGATGGTAAGACTAGATGTAATGAGGGATTAAGACATGATTTAGAAGAATTTGAGGTCCACTTTGACTACCAAGGTGGCAGATGACTCACCCCACGATGAAACTGAAGAACCGAACCGACAAAGTAAGTTGGCACAGTTCGCAGGAGGACAAGTGGCTACTCCCTGTGAGTCTGATGATGATGTGAGACAGGGAACTCCAAGCAAAGATGTAGCAGGCGGTCCGACAGAGTTGGAAGAGGAATCAAACAACCATGAGCTCAAGTGGCTTTAAAGCCATGCATAGACCAGCAGAAGGGACACACACACGAAAGAATAGAGAAAGCAGACAGAGAGAGCAAAAAGCAGTAAGAAGACAGAGGGTCGAGCTGACCAAAGGTAGCGTCGAGCACAAGAGGGCTTGAGAAATTCGAGCCATCCCTAAAGGGGATCTGTCAGGACCGAGCACCACATTGGGCTCCTTCCATTGTAGACCCGAGAGGTCAAAAAGTTGGTAAGGCCAAGAGTTTGTGTACTCTAGTGGCTTGGGAAATCCAAGAACCACCCTGCCAAGCTATCTTGTGACAGGAGACTCATATTGAGCTCCTTATTTGTAATTCTCTACTTTAATACACAAGAAAGGAAGGCCACCAATGAAAGCTAGACTGGAGATGTAGCCCTGGAGGATAGGGTGAACTCCTTATTAATTTATGTGTTCTTATATTTGCTTACTGTGTTTCTTTGATGTCTTCCATTTCAAGTGTCTATGTATTTGCAATCTAATTGATCTGTTGGTTAAATAACCTAGACACACACACCAAAACATGAGTCTGTAATACCTCCATTTAATAATTCTTAACTAAGATCACTCATAGGGTGATTATCAGATCACCAAGATAGGTGGGAAAATAAATTTTGAGGCTCACTCTCATTTCACCTTAGTAACGGGTCATTTGGAAGGTCTGAAAAAATATGTTGAAATTGTGCAAGCGGCGGTGGAGGTAATTATATCCAGGATAGAAAATATTAATTACAAGGTGGGGAACTCTGTGTTCAACGTGGAGAATGTGGTTGTCTTAGTGTTAAAATAAATATTTGACCTCGATGACAGTGGTGAACAGGATATGAGGATTGGTAAGGGAGGGACTCTCCCTCCAGTCTTTCCCGATCAACAGGAGTTGGAGCAAGAGGAGGGACGACAAGGGGCAGCGGTACCATTCCAGCAGGAGGAGGCAGACATGGATACTATGAAGGAACTCAGAGAAAATAATGTGGAGGGAATCAGGTAGTTAATTTTATAATAATAGTTAGGTAGATTATGTTTTGTAGGTATGTAAGTATTAACGGGGTATTTTTGAGAAATTAAAAGAAGAATGATGTAGTAAATATGGGAAAAACATTACTGTATACCCAAAGATATTGGTTAGAGAAATTTTGAAGGACTCTAGAAATTTTGATGATTTTGAATGTAATGGAACTAGATATATTCCAATTCGATTAATAGAAATATACATGTTCCTTTAAAAAAAAAAACGTGTTAAAATGATGCATGTCCAATAGTCGACATAAGTCAAAATGATACATCATGCACAAATGATATAAATAAAAATAAAGAATTATGTAAGACAAAATGATACAAGTCAATACGATATGTCATTTCCAAATGATATAAGTTGAAATGATACATGTCAAAAAGATACAACTCAATAATATGATACATGAGGTCATGAAATTGATACATATGATAGTAACCATGAAAATGAACATCACCACAATATATAAAAAATGATCCATTAAGCAGTCCATATGATAATGAATGTCACTAGTTGCTACCAACAACTGCCTCGTGATCATCATCACCATTTTGATCATCATCATCATCATCTTCTGTATTTGCATCATCCTCGTTGTCATATGTTTCTGTGTCATCATGAGTATCATCTGCCATCTCAACATCAAATCCAATGTGAACTGGATCTGTGTGATGAAGATCATTCACATCTTTGGGAAGATCCTTGTTCTACAAAAAAAAACATTTAGAATGAAAAGTTATTATTTATTTCATGCAATAATTAATTTCTTTGTTATATATCTAATATTACAACATATGAAATGAAACAATAATCATATTACATCATATCAAAGTGCACATACGATAATAAAATTTCAAATAAGTTACAACTAAGATGTTGTAACAACAAATTCCATAACAACATATCAATGTTAAATTTGTTGAAAAATAGATAACACCCATTACTATTGAAATGTCGAAATTGTTGTAAAAGATGATGCTATAACAACTTCTACCATTGAAACTACTGAAATAGTGAGCATTAGAGCACATGTTATAACAACAGATGATGTAACAATGCATGTAACAACATATGTTGTAAAAATTTATGGGGTAGAAAGCCATTTCATCTTACTTGTCAAAGCTTGAAAGTGGGAAACCAAAGAGGTGTTTCGGCCACCCAACACTACACCAACACTTGTGCGATCAAGAAAACAAATTGAGAAGCACAAACATAGGTAACAATAGATTGAGAAGTAGATATATGTTGTTATAGTAGATGTTGTAACAAAAAAATTCCATAACATATGTTATAACAAAATATGTCATAACAGATGCCACAACAACGGATGTTGTAACAACAAGCCATTTCATCTTGACCTCAAAATCTTGAAAGTGGGAAGCTACCGAGGTGTTTCTTCCACCCAAAATTACACCATCAATTGGGGGATTAAGAAAACAAATTGAGAAGCATAAAATAGGTAAGAACATATTGAGAAGTAGATGTTGTAACACCGAATGTTGTAGTAGAATATGTTGTAAGAACAGATGCCATAACAACATGTCAATGTTAAATAGGCTGAAAAATGTTGTAGAAGTTGATGCTATAACACCCATCACTATTGAAAATGTTGAAACTTATGTGAAAGGTGATGTTATAACAACAGCTAGTATTGAAACTACTGACATAGCGAACATTCATAGAGGATGTTGTAACAATGGATGGTGTAAGAATTGAGGGGGTAGAATTTCATTTCATTTTTCTTATAAAAGATTGAAATTGGGCAACCAAAGATGTATTTCTTCCACCCAACACTACACCAACACTTGGGGGATCAAGAAAACAAATTGAGAAGCACAAACGTAAGTAATAATGAATTGAGAAGTATATGTTGTAATTACGGATGTGTAACATCACTCAACTCCTCATACTATTAGAGGAATGGGGTAAAACATATTTATTTATTTATTTTTCCTTCGAACTCTACTCAACTTCCCAACTCATCATAAGGGCGTCACAACTAGAGTTATTACTCTGCATGCTTATCTCTCTCTCTCTCTCTCTCTCTCTCTCTCTCTCTCTCTCTCTGTATCTATATATATATATATATATATATATATATATATATATATATATATATATATATATATATATATATATATATATATATATATATAAGGCCCTACTGAATGCAACGACCTCCGCTCACCACATCAACTCATTGCTAACCTATCAACGAGGTCCACCCATGACCAATCAAAGAACTTTTGGGTTGGTGTGTCAGTCAACTCATCCCGGTGAATCCCATAGCTGTGCCACACAATCCTCTAGGGTAATCTTCTAGGTTTGTACCTCTAGTACACATCATCACTTCCTCATCCAATTGTGTTAAAGGAAAAATTAGGTTGCACCAATGAAGAGTCTCCACGGCTAGGGTTTGGAGTGGTGTAAGGTTTTTCCAAAATTTTGTTATAAAATTAAGGCTTTCCATCCTATGTCACATCAAGCTCCCTTCAATCTCTACCATGGATCAAGTGAGGGATCTTCACCTTGCCTTAAGAAATGCATCAGATGGGGATCTTTACAACCATCATAAGAGCAAGTCTCGACCTGACCATAATTTCCCTAAGATGGTTATTTTTACCATGGCTCTGTCTTAGAGGTCCTGCAGACCTCTAGATCAATTCCACTAATCGGTGCCAAAATCGATGGCTTATTAAGGTTCTGTATAGTGCTAACCCTCTTGAGCTTAAGACAATCCAACTCCAAGGAGTTCTTGTCCCTTCTACATGCCCATTCTCCAACAAGGAATTCCAGGTATGCAGTCATAAATGTTCCTGCAACCCTTACCTACTACTGGATGCGTGTGAAATCCTAAAATATCTCTACCTCCACTACCATATGCCAAAGGTTTCATGATTAAAATTAGGCCTATAATAAACTCCATGGTGATATCTAGATACTTTTAGGGCCAAGCTAACTACACCGTCATGCAAGCAGAAGATATCCAGGCTACTTATAATGCAAGGTTGACAAATCCTTCCTACATGGTTTTCGACTATTCCTACACTTAAATGGAGGATAACCCTTCCAGTGTTGAATCAATTCCTTTTGCATAGGTTCAAGGGGTTATAACTTGGTTAACGAACATCCATGTATATGTACAGACCCTGCCAAGCAGGTGATTTCTTAGGTACTTGTTTTATGTTAATAAAAAGGGTCTTTGTGCCTAATGTTCCACGTTTTTATTCCAAACCCTTATGAATCCTTCTAATGTCTGTGGCATTTCATGACATCTTTGCATTACTTACATATGCATTGTTAATCATTATGAATGAGAATTTACCCCAATACAAGATTCATGTTCAATAACATGACTCAAGTTAGTTTATTGTATAAAACAATCACATTATGTTGTAGAGTATATGTTATGAACTGTTGTAATGGAAATTTAACACAACACTTGGTTCCATTGTAGATGCATACACTAGTTCAAATTATTTATCAAAATTTTTCATTTCATAGGTGTGACATATGTACTTATGTATTCATTTATTTATCATAACTATAAATTTATCTTTGCATAGAGAGGCATCCACATGCTCATCACATTAACAATGTTGTTACTGTCCAAATAGAATCCAAACCATTTCAACTAGAAATGCATCATAAGTTCATTGATATTTCAGCAACACAAACAAATAACTATCTTTAAATTTGCATGGAAACTGAGTCTGGGACAAGGACTCTCTACCCAACCATAGACAGTTGCAACCACACTTGTAGCTATCACCCTCAAGCCAGATTCCATATTTTGAGCAGGGTGCTTGCTTAATGGATTATAAAACTAGCTATCAACAAAAATAGGGAATCTAGAGGGCCTCTTCTTCAATCCCACCAATTGACGTTTCCATCTTCTCAGAACAGGGAGTCCAGAGGTTCTTGCCTCACCCCAAGTGCATACACATTGATTCAATCCCTTCCAGGGAGTCCAGGACCCACTGTAATATTAATCTAGTAACCAAGGTCTTTAATCATGTCTTCTTTTGATGATGTTGTAGTATTATCCTCTTCCAACGCTGTCTATGGATCTATATCCTTCTATCTCAACCCACAACCTCCACGGGGCCAAAGTTGTTACGAGGCTCCACAGATTACATCCCAATCCACAACCACCAGGGACCCAAGTTGTTAGAGGGCTCGAGAGACTGTGTCAATCCACAACCCCAAGGGACTGAAGTTTTTATAGGGCTCCAAGGATCCTATCTCAACCTGTAGCCTCTAGGGAACCCCAAACTATTACAGGTCTCTATAGACTACCATCTCAACTCACAATATCTAGGGAAACTAAGAGAAAAACCCACTCTCTTCTCTCTAGTTTTGTGCTTCCTACTGATCGAACAATATTTCTTTGTTTTTCTATTACTTGAATTGTGTCTCCTCTCTCCTTCAACATGAATTCAAACACCATGCCTTTCCTTATTTTCTTTTCTCGCATTTACTGCTTTGTCCTTGATTTCATACACTATGCAGTTCCCCTCTTGGTTTCTTGTCCCTTTTCCTTGTGAAGGTTCCCAAGTGCATGAACTTGTGTACCCTCCTTGTAGTTCATTCAATTTTAAGAACCAATTCATTAATTCATGCACCAACCAAGTATTAATGTTTGTCCCAAAAATTTCATATTTTCTCCATAAGAAAACCTCAACCTCCCAAACAAGAAATCATCCTCCCCAACTTTGGAATCCATGTCCCTTTGACTCTGTCCCTTTTTCTTAATTTTACATATTTGTAAAAAAATATTTACAATGCATTTTATGATAGAATAATGGGTGGGGTTGTCACAAGATGTTGTAATAGCATATGTTATAACTAAAATTTCCATAACAACTACCAATGTTAAATATGCTAAAAGTTCTCTAACAACTAATGCTGAAACACCCATTACTATTGAAAATGTTGAAACTATTGTAAAAGTTGATGCTATAACAACTGCTACTATTGAAACTACTAAAACAATGACCATTATAGTGGATGTTGTAACAATAGATGCCATAACAAATGTCAATGTTAAAAATGCTGAAAATGTTGTAATAACTGATGTTGTAACACCCATTCAGATCAATTCAACCTAGTAGTATCACCACTTTTCAGCATTTTGAAGAAGTCTTTCTTAAAATATGGTGTTGTAGTTATTTTATCATCATCTTTCAAAAAATAAAATATATATATATATATATAGATATAGATAGATAGACACACACAAAAAAAAAGGGAGATATAAGGACTCTTTGAGCCAAGATTTGTAAAAATTTGAGCTATATATACACTACATTTCTACACTCAAGTGAATGGATGGTCAACGTTTCCTTTCAATGTTGAGTAGCTACATGTAGTAAAGGTATTGAAGATGAAATGTGTTGGAAACTAGAACAACACTGAGAGGGGGGGGTGAATTAGTATTGTAGCAATTTTTACCAATTAAAATTTCTTTTCTCTTTGTGTTAAAAACAATAAGATAGTAAAGAGAACTTTCAACAATCAAACAATTATTTCAGTCAACAACAGAGCATTCAAGGAACAAATAAGTCCAAATATTGCTTTTCAATTTTATTAATATGGCAAGCTACAACTTGCAAACACAAATTTCTTGCTACAACTAGTAGGAAGCTCCAACTTCCTAATTTTTTAGCTGCAACTAAATGGAGTGCAAACCCCAACTATTCTCTAGCACCTACTGGAAGGAGAACCAACCCTTGATCAACAAGATACAACTTGCTTTGGCGCTTACTAATCCATTTTTCATCCATTTTCATACGAGGACCAATGATTGACTTCTCTTCTTTGAAAAACAATTTATGCATCAACCACCACTCCGAAAACCACCTACAACAATATTTGATTAATGTAAAACACCATATCAACACTTCGCTACACCATGAACTCTATCTAAAAAACAATCAATGAATTTTTCTTGAATAGGCCTACTTTTATATATTTTTCTTCTTTTATTTTTGGCTCTCAATTTTTTGCATGAAATATTATTTTTTTCCTTTTTCATGCATATTTTGGTCTTCTAGACTTGTTCTCCAAGTCATCTCACCTTAAAAGCCTCTTTCTACAATTCAACTGAGCTTAGTTTCTAAATCTATGCATTTTGGAATTTTCACAGAGTTTTGCATACCACTTGCTTATATTAAATGTTGTTATCTTTCGAATAGCTACCAAATCCACTACCAAGCTAACTGTTCTACCATTTTTACCTTTAGCTCCCTCTCCAGACTCCTTTTCCCAGTTCTCTACCATAGGACCGGTCTCTGCAACCATCAACTTAAGCCTTGTGTGCTAAGCCTTTTTAAACTCTATCGAGGGCTTGTATTTTTTTGTTTGGTCATACCAAAAAACGATGTTTATCTTATTGAGTCCTAAACGGCTAGTTTCTTTTGTTATTGACTCTTTTGTCATTGGTCCCACCTCTATGCAAAGTGACCAGGTACTAGCTAAAAGGCTAGTGCTTAGTTGTGGTTAGTTAGGCCTCTGTCGCACTTTATACTTTGTGCTCGTGGTCCTCCAACCATTGCACGAGACTATGTGTGGGCGTGTAGTCCGTATCACCCTTATTCCCGGCACATTTGTTGGTGTGCCTTTGTAAAAATGTCGTTATATTTCCACTAGGTTGATGTTTCTTGTGGATATTGCTTCATGTTCCCCTATTGAATGTCGTTGTTGACTATTCAACCTCCGTGGCCCGATCCTTTCAGCTTGGCACTACCACCAAAACACACAAAATATAAACTTTTGAGCTAATGGTCCTACAGGTTGAGTTGTCTTTGTGGGGTCCTTCTGACCCTTCTTTGATTGGTCTATGACCTGTCCACCATGTCATCATCCAACGTATACTAGCTCCCCTATATCTCGATGCTTTCACTTAGTGCACCTTTAATAAACTGTTAGGCTCCAACCAGCAGGATGAAGTCACCATGACATCACTGTCACACTGTATCGACCTTTGAGTGGTGACAAGTGTCACCCATAAAAGGGCCACTTGGTTGCCCAAAAACCCTAAATATGTCTGCCACATGTCCATGATGATGTCAGCTTCTAACGTCATTTGGTCTAGTTGCATCCTGGAGGAGAGAGAGGTTTTCCAGACCTTAGTTTTCCTCCAAATTCATTATATTTCACTTTTGGCCTCACCGGCCTTTTCCTTTGTATTTCTTCATAAACACCTTTAGGTTAGATATTTACTATGTTTCCTTATATTGTTCCTATTGGGATGAACTTCCAGGATTCACCATCTTTAGGTTGAGTTGGTAGAGTGGGCCTCCACTATTTATTTCCCATTCACTATTGTTACTACGGTCGTGGCCTAGTGTTCTCCACCTGATGCTTAGCCGTGTGCCTTCCAAACAAATATTTAGGAATTATTGTAGGGCTTCCATTCCCTGGTGGGCTCCACCCGCTCAATGTATCCCAATGCTTTACAATTTTCTAGGGTGAACCCCTTGGAGTATTACCTTGGGGCCATCCTGTATAGTGGACCACACTTCCTTCTTACCAGTGAACAATGCTAATTTGTTGTATCTTGGTTCTTTCTCTTCCTAAACCTTCCCTTTGTGCATCAAAGTATTAACGCTAGGGTGAACCTACCGAGGTAAGCCCGTCGAGCCATCCTATCAGGTGGGCTCCATCTCTAGCCAATGAATACCATCTCTGCTACTGTTGTGGCGTAAATCTAAGCCCAGTCACTTAGACATGTGAGATAACACTATAATGTCATAGTATATGCTCCGATGTATTACCTCTAGGTGGGTGTTGTTAGGGCCTAAATCTACCTCAGGCTAAGAAAGGCAGGTCTAGGGTAACATCAAACCACGCTTAACCTAGTAGCTAGCCCTACCAGGTCGGGAGAGGGCTCTCTCCTTGTCAATCTCAAAATATCAAGGAAGGCTTGAGATGACTGATATAAAAACTAATTTTAGTCTAGGTATGTTTGCTCAGAGGAATCTGGGTGATTTAAATGGTTGGTTGCTGGATCAGATGGGGAAGGCAGCTTTGGGTCTGGGAAATGAACACAAATTTGTAGAGGTTTCTGTGGGGCGAGGTAGGCAAGTGTTTTAGCACTTTGAAATGGGTTTAATGGTGAGTCTAAATACTGGTGAGGAGCTGGAGAGGGCATGCAAAAGTCATGAGTCCTATTCAAACAGTAGAAAACATGTAAAACTAAATAAACCCCAAGGCAGAGCATTGAAACATCAATGAATTCTACCTTTTACACTTGATTCATTTAGCTATGAAGAATAAAAGAGATGATGGCACACATAAACATAAGATCACTGAATAACTTAGAAGAAAACAATGCTAAATCACATTACCACAAGAATCCCACTGCAAAACCCTGGTTTATTTCCTTTCCAATCTACATAAGTGATGTACAATAATGCTCAATGCATCCACATAGTCCAACCTTTGAAAATGACTGGAAAAACACATGATATAGACCTCCAAACCACCTGTGCTATCCATCAGGGGTCAAATACATGAGAAGAGGGGTGGTTTCAACCATATCTAAACTAGGAACACAAAAATAGGTAGTGGAATAGCTTGCCTCTAAAACCTAGGAAACAGATTCATTCAACTCCAAACCAGCTACAACTGATGTATCTACCTTATCAAGTCAATTTTCATCATTTTTACATCATTTTTACATCAATTTACATCATGTTAGCTCATGAATTTCACCATAAGAGAGAAAAAGTCAAACTAGAAGAAAACTAGGCGAAAAACAGAGTTTTTAGGCAAAATTGGCACTTTTCCATCCTGTGCGTAGCGCCACTTTTTCTGTGCATAACGATTTTTCCCAGCTACATTTGGAGGCCTTCCCCTTCACCCAATTTGCTCCAAGTAGGCTTGTTGGAAAGGTAATTCTGTCTACTTTCTAGAAAAAGTGGAATTTCAGAATTTGGTACCCATTTTCCCCTCCACAAATTAGTTCTCCCAACACTGCTTCCTGTGTGGCCAAAAAGTGGCAGAGAGGGTATTTTGAGGTGTTTTTGACCCTTTTGGTGACCCAAAACTTGTCCAAATTTCATAGTAATTTCTAGGTATTCATGATTTTTCATGAGGAATCCAAAAATGAAAATTTTTCCTCCAAAGGAGGTCCCTAGAAAAAGCGATCGCCATGTGGCACTATGCACCTGCTAGAAAAGCCTGTGTTAAAAATTTCTATGCATAGCGCCACTGATTCTATGCGTAGTGCTATTTTCAGATCACGTTTTGGAGGCCTTTCCGGTTTCCCAATTGGCTGCACGATAGCTCATTGGAAATATTATTGAGTCTACTTTCCAACAAAACTTTAATTTTTCAATTTGGAGTTCATTTTCCCTGTCAAAAGTCAAATCTCCCAAGACTGGTCAAAATATGCAAAATGAGGCTGCCTAAAGGTAGAGTGTTGTTTCAGTCAACTTTTGAAGCTCTTCCTCAACTCCAAATTGAGCTCATGATAGCTCATTGGAAATTTATTTGTGTCTAGTTACCATTTAACTCATCAAGCAAGTTATTTGGCCAACCAGGATAGGATAAATCTTGATTTTCCCAAGCTCACTTTAGAGGTGCATCAATTCTCTCGAGGAAATTGTATTTTTGACATTTCTCTAAAACCATGACACCTGAGTAAAATGTGAAGGAGGTTTTTCTTCCTTGGCCTATTTTGGATAAAAACCTCTCTCACGTACTCAAAATTAATTTTTTATTGTTCATAAACATCATTTGAGTAAAACCTATCCCGATGTGTCGAACAGGGGATTTGTCGAAATGAAGGGGATAAGGGGCTTCTAAATTCTTGAGAAAATTTTTTGAAGTAGAGAGGGATGTTAGGAAATATGTGAAATTTGAATTTCAAATATTGAGTGGGGGGAAGGGGTCCAAAAGGGAAAAACACAGGCCTAGTCTAGAAAATTGCCAAACTGTAGCAAGAAACTAGGGTTTGTGGGAAAATGAGGAATTTAAGGGGTATCAGTGATGGGAAGTGTTTAATAAGGTACATTAAATATATGGGAAGGTTTATGAACATCAGGACACAAGTTTTGTTGATGATTTGACCATCCAAGAGAAATTACCTTCAAAACCCTAGGAGAGGGAAATGAACCTTACCTAGGCACAACTGAAGCATGAACAAGATGTAAAATGACCCATTGGAAATTGAGATGATGATGACAACCCTCTGAATGATGGTACACTCAGCTGAATGGTGACATGAATATCTTGGGAAGAATCACTGACAGTTTCATCATCCCTCTCATATGCTGAATCTGTTTCCATATTTGCCACTGTATGGTGTTCAATGATGAGTATGAAGAGATTTTATATCAAGAATACGTGTTTGTTATTTGATGAATGGGATTGATGAGTGGGACTGGTGAATGAGGGATTTGATGTTGGATGGGTTTTAGGGAGTGATATGGTTTGGGGATGCAAATTAGTGTTTGGGAATAGGGGGATAGGATGAGTGTGAATGAGAGAGGGAAGGGAAAATGAAATGAGGGAAATGTAGTGAAGGGGAATGTAACAATGATGCAGGGGAGCAAAACAGCAACAATGACAAAATTGCAAACCTTAGACAATTTTTGTAATGTAACTGTGCAACAAACTAGGGTTTACTTTTGCCTCTATTAAAACACCATTAATGAGGAGTAAATCTCTTGGAATGGCAAAGTGGAATGTTTCACTTACTTGAGGAATGAATCTTACAAAGATTTGGAGCTTGGGAAGGTCGATTTGGTGAAATTTAAGATTGGAGGGAAGGTGCTCCACGCCAAGACACAGGTGTGTCACGCCCAACAGGTGTACCACACTCAGTCACTTCTCTTTGCAAATTCTGCGATCTGTGCGCCATGCTGACTAGGTGCCCTGCTCCAGGAAGCTTTGCAAAATTTTGTTGTGATTGTATCCTTTTGCGCCTCAAATCGCAATTTTGCTTGTTCACTCTCTCTTTAACATGAAAAATGAAGTCGTCAATACAAAAACACTTTATATATACCCATTGACTTTTATTTTTCATTTAAAAGAACCCACTTTTTTAACGTTTGCTTTTCACTTGTTCTTTAAAAACTCGGTTTTGCAGTTTGGCTCTCTTTTTGGCCTTTGATGGACTAATGCTTTGAATTTCTTGTCTCTTTTGCAAGAGTTGGAGTGGAGGAGTTTGGCAAGGTGACCAGGGCTACATTTCCGGACTTATTATATATAGGAAAATAAAATTACATGAAATTTTATACATAAAAGAAAAAACTCTGTTTTTCCTCAAAACAGGGTTTTAAGGAAAAATCAATCACTGAGTATGTCATTATTGAAATTTTTGATGTTGAGACCTTATTAGACCTCCTCATGTGCCTACTGACCAGTATTGAGCTTTTACATGACTATGATGACAAACCCTAGACCTAATGAGTCCTAAAACCCTAAAAATGACTTTAGCCAGTGTAAAGATAGGAAAGGACTATAAATGACTTGAATTTGTGAAAGTAGGCCAACAGGTAAAGACCATGAGGGAAATTTGAGACTGAGCCACTACCATAATATGATCCATGACCTAATGGAATGTAGCTGATCAGATGAGACACCTAAGAATGCATGCAACAAGAGAATTTTGATCACTGATGGAGGGATAAAGATACCGACAGTGCTCAATTCCCTGGTCTTCTGAAATTTGAAAACATTGTTGCTCATCTTCATATGACATGGCAATCAAATTATCATTTATCACTGAGTTATCAAAAGAAGATTTTTCACTTACTTGAACAAAGGTCTCATTTTGTTTTTCATAAAATGACTGGATTACGTCCTCATGAAGGCTTTGTTCTAATGAAATGAGAACACTTGGGTCAATAACTCTATCTTCTTCATTCTAGATGATCTCAACAGCAGAGCTCTCCTTCATGGGATTCAGAACAAGGTTGTCTTCATCATCACGATCTGAATCTAAATCTGAATTAGTCAACTTGACTTTATCACATTCTGAAATTGAAACTTGACTTTCCTGCATATTGTCTTCTTCTATGGATAGATCTGAAATAAAACCTTCTCTTTCATCATTTTCCATTGTACTAAGATCTTGATCCTACTGCAAATTTTCCTGAGCATCTTGATAAGTATCCTCTAAGCTCTCTTTATGCTGCTGAAATGGATTTTCATACAGGGTTTCCATGATCTCATCATCCATGAAGTCATCATCCTCATAAACTTTCTCAAGATTTTCAATAAAACTATAAACATGTTTGTAACAATCCTAAACTAAGGTTAAGGATGGATAATATTCTTTATACCTCTCAAAGAACATGGTATGAAAATCCTTTAAACAGTAAATACAAGCAGGCGGAAAAATTTCATACCAAGATCGGGCATCACCTTCCAGAGTGGCCATGAATATCTTCATCAAACAATCTTCAGGAAAATCAACCTTCAACTTGCGAATATGTATGTGAAATCTAACCAGATGTAAAGCAACATCCTTCCTATCATCATCTTTAAACGTAGGAAAATTCCTTTGCCAATCTACCTTCAGAATTTTATTTGGAAAACCTGGAATGTGATCTCTGCTCATGGGGGCATACCTTCGATCCAACGAAACCATTTTGATAACAATGAATTCACCAAGAAATTCTTCAAGCTACTGATTCTTGAAGAGTAGAGTTGCCATAAAAATTATGAAGCTTTAGATTTTTCGACACTGGAGTCGCCAGGTGAATGATTTCAGCCTTTCAGTGTCTGATCATTGTCCACCATCAACAATCAAATCTAACTTGATACATGTACTGGGGAAATTTGCAAGTCAGATGTTCAATTTATAAAACTAAACCAGAGATTGACTGAAGCATCTTTTATCTACTTATGCACTCGTAAATCAATGTGCAGTTCAAAGGTTACCTGGCATAACTTCAGGCTCCTTTTGTAGTTTATAAAGAAAATAACACTAAAAAACAAATGAAATTTTCTTCCCCAGTATGGTCACCAAAATGTTAGGGCCTAAATCTACCTCAGGCTGAGAAAGGTAGGTCTAGGGTAACATCAAACCACGCTTAACTTGGTAGCTAGCCCTACTAGGCCGGGAGAGGGCTCTCTCCTTGTCAATCTCAATGAAAATTTATCAAGGAAGGTTTGAGATGACTAATATAAAAACTAATTTTAGGCTAGGTATGTTTTCTTAGAGGAATCTGGTTGATTTAAATGGTTGGTTGCTGGATCAGAAGGGGAAGGCAGCTTTGGGTCCGGGAAATGAACACAGATTTGCAGAGGTTTCTGTGGGGCGAGGTAGGAAAGTGTTTTAGCACTTTGAAATGGGTGTAATGGTGAGTCTAAAGACTGGTGAGGAGCTGGAGAGGGCATGCAAAAGTCATGAGTCCTCTTCAAACAGTAGAAAACAAGTAAAACTAATTAAACCCCAAGGCAGAGCACTGTAACATCAATGAATTCTACCTTTTACACTTGATTCATTTAGCTATGAAGAATAAAAGAGATGATGGCACACATAAAAATAAGATCACTGAATAACTTAGAAGAAAACAATGCTAAATCACATTACCACAAGAATCCCACTGCAAAACCCTGGTTTATTTCCTTGCCAAAATGTAGAAATGATGTACAATAGTGCTCAATGCATCCACAAGAGTCCAACCTTTGAAAATGACTGAAAAAACACATGAAATAGACCTCCAAACCACCTGTTCTATCCATCATGGGTCGAATCAATGAGAAGAGGGGTGGTTTCAACCATATCTAAACTAGGAACACAAAAATAGGCAGTGGAACAGCTTGCCTCTAAAACCTAGGAAACTGATTCATTCAACTCCAAACCACCTACAATTGATGTATCTACCTTATCAAGTCAATTTTCATCAGTTTTACATAATATTACATCAATTTACATCATTTCAGCTCATGAATTTGACCATAAGAGAGAAAAAGCCAAACTAGAAGAAAACTAGGCGAAAAACAGAGTTTTTAGGCAAAATTGGCACTTTTCCATCTTGTGCATAGCGCCACTTTTTCTGTGCATAGCACTTTTTCCCAGCTGCATTTGGAGGCCTTCCCCTTCACCAAATTTTCTCCAATTAGGCTTGTTGGAAAGGACTGCTGTCTACTTTCTATAACAATTGGAACTTCTGAATTTTGTACCCATTTTCCCCTTCAAAAATTAGATCTCCCAACACTGCTTCCTGTGTGACCAAAAAGTGGCAGAGAGGGCATTTTTGAGGTGTTTTTGACCATTTTGGTGACCCAAAACTTGTCCAAATTTCCTAGTAATTTCTGGGTATTCATAATTTTTAATGAGGAATCCAAAAATACAAATTTTTCCTCCAAAGGAGGTCCCTAGAAAAAGCGAATGCCAGGTGGCGCTACGCACCTACCAGAAAAGCCTGTGTTAAAAATTTCTATGCGTAGCGCCACTGATTCTGTGCGTAGCGCTGTTTTCAGATCACTTTTTGGAGGCCTTCCCGGTGTCCAAATTGGGTGCACGATAGCTTGTTGGAAATATTATTGAGTCTAATTTCCAACACACCTTGAATTTTTCAATTGTGAGTTCATTTTCCCTACTAAAAGTCAAATCTCCCAAGACTGGTCAAAATATGCAAAATGAGGTTGTCTAAAGGCAGAGTGCTATTTCAGTCAACTTTTGAAGGTCTTCCTCAACTCCAAATTGAGCTCATGATAGCTCATTGGAAATTTATTTGTGTCTAGTTATCATTTAACTCATCAAGCAAGTTATTTTTCCAACCAAGATAGGAGAAATCTTGATTTTTCCAAGGTCACTTCAAAGGTGCATTAATTCTCCTGAGGCAATTGTATTTTTGAAATTTTTATAAAACCATGACGCTGTGTAAAACGTGAAGGAGTGTTTTATTCCTTGGCCTATTTTGGACAAAAACCTCTCTCACTTTCTCCAAATTCATTTTTTATTGCTCATAAACATCATTTGAGTAAAACCTATCCCGATGTGTGGAACAGGGGATTTGTCGAAATGAAGGGGATAAGGGGCTTCTAAATTCTTGAGAAAATTTTTGGAAGTAGGGAGGGATGTTAGGAAACATGTGAAAGTGGAATTTCAAAGATTGAGTGAGGGGAAGGGGTCCAAAAGGGAAAAACACAGGCCTAGTCTAGAAAATTGCCAAATTGTAGCAAGAAACTAAGGTTTGTGAGAAAATGAGGAATTTAAGGGATATCAGTGATGGGAAGTGTTTAATAAGATACATTAAGGATATGGGAAGGTGTATGAACATCAGAACACAAGATTTCTTGATAATTTGACCATCCAAGAGAAATTACCTTCAAAACCCTAGGAGAGGGAAATGAACCTTACCTAGGCACAACTGAAGCATGAACAAGATGTAGAATGACCCATTGGAAACTGACATGATGATGAAAACCCTCTAAATGATGGTAAACTCAGCTGAATGGTGACATGAACCTCTTGGGAAGAATCACTAATAGTTTCATCATCCCTCTCATATGCTGAATCTGTTTCCATATTTGCCACTATATGGTGTTAAATGATGAGTATGAAGAGATTTTATATCAAGAGTAGGTGTTTGTTGTTTGATGAATGGGATTGATGAGTGGGACTGATGAATGAGGGATTTGATGTTGGATGTATGGTTTTAGGGAGTGATAGGGTTTGGGGATGCAAATTAGGGTTTGGTGTAGAAATTTTGAATAATATGACACTTATCCACAGAGATTATCCCGATTATACACTATTGCGGAATACATGCATAATACATAACCTCCTCTACGTTGATCATCAATTTAGCAGCATTAAAAACAATGAAACATCAATCGCATGCACACATTAACACAGTATGTAACCAAGGGAAAGCTTACAGCTGAAAACCCCACACTATCTGTATATTATAATGATTGAGAACATGTAACAATACATAGTACAATACTCCTCACAAGTACTCAGTACTATCTCCACCTGTTACACACAAAACTAGCTCAGATCCGAACAAGTCACAGGTTCAAATCTTCTCTGCTGCTTTGCCTGCCTCCACTGCACAATGCAAAGTGAAAATCACGTGAGAACAGGATACAATTGCCTTGATATTGGCCCACGCTGCGCAATCCTCATTGGCATTACTCAATCTATGCATGTGCAAAATCTCATGCATAACTGATAGTCACAACTCACCCTTTCACTTACCTCTAACACCTGTCTCTGTTGAGCTGTCCATGCACTGAGTTAACTGATGTATTCTTTAGTTTCTTTATGAGTTAATAATTAGTGAATTAATTAATCAATTCACACAACTCATCACTATTGTATTCTGCAGTTAGACTAAATACAACTAGTTTAACCAAGTCAAACTAAACAGAACTCCATCAACTCCACATCCAACTCCACAGAACTCACATGGATGAGTTCTAACTGAAGTCCTCCATGCAATAGCTCAACTAACACATAAGAAACCACGTGATTCCTTATGTCAGCTGCATGTGCCACATCCGTAGCTCGAACTGAAGTGCTCCAAGAGAATAAGATAATGTTTAGAGTCCAAATATTACTAAGGGCTAATAATATTTGACTGTTTCTATTTTTAGCCTGGCAGTCTAAAAATAGACTCTGATCAGTCCGCTGTGAACCAAAAATAGAAGTCCATATATTTTTTTCCCGACATGACCAATCATCCATAAACAACATCTTGCAACTCATAGCCCATGATCCATATGTCTAAAAATAGACATAGTCTAAAAATAGACTTTGCGCCAAAAATAGCCTGCGGGCCCACTTAGTGAAGGCGACTCCTTTCCACTAAGCTCCATCATCTTGTTGCATTTTCAACATTTGGCAATAGGGGGATAGGATGAGTGTGAATGAGAGAAGGAAGGGAAAATGAAATGAGGGAAATGTAGTGAAGGGGAATGTAACAATGATGCAGGGGAGAAAAATATCAACAATGACAAAATTGCAAACCCTAGACAGTTTTTGTAATGTAACTATGTAGCAAACTAGGGTTTAATTTTGTCCCTATTAAAACACCATCAATGAGGAGTAAATCTCTTGGAATGGCAAAGTGGAATGTTTCACTTACTTGAGGAATGAAGCTTGCAAAGATTTGGAGCTTGGGAAGGTCGATTTGGTGAAATTTAAGCTTGGAGGGTAGGTGCGCCACACCAAGAAACAGGAGCGTCGTGCCCAACAGGTGCGTCGCGCTTGTTCACTTCTCTTTGCAAATTCTGCGCTCTGTGCACCACGCTGACCAGGTGCACCGCGCCTCTACCTAGGTGCACCGCGGCGTGAAGCTTTGCACAATTTTGCTGCTATTTTCTCCTTTTGTGCCTCAAATCGCGATTTTGCTTGTTCACTCTCTCTTTAACATGAAAAATGAAGTCTTCAATACAAAAACACTTTATATATACCCATTGAATTTAATTTTTCATTTAAAAGAACCCACTTTTCTAATGTTTGCTTTTCACTTGTTCTTTAAAAACTCTATTTTGCATTTTGGATCTCTTTTTGGCCTTTGATGGACTAATGCTTTGAATTTCTTATCTCTTTTGCAGCAGCTGGAGTGCAGGAGTTTGGCAAGGTGACCAGGGCTGCATTTTCGGACTTATTACATATAGGAAAATAAAATTACATGAAATTTTATACATAAAAGAAAAAACTTTGTTTTTCCTCAAAGCAGGGTTTTGAGGAAAAATCAATCACTGAGTATGTCGTTATTGAAATTTTTGATGCTGAGACCTTATTAGACCTCCTCATGTGCCTGATGACCATTATTGAGCTTTTACATGACTATGATGACAAACCCTAGACCTAATGAGTCCTAAAACCCTAAAAATGACTTTAGCAAGTGTAAATGCAGAAAATGACTGTAAATGACCTGAATTTGTGAAAATAGGCCAGCAGGTAAAGACCATGAGGGAAATTTGAGACTGAGCCACTACCATCAGATGATCCATGACCTAATGGAATGCAGTTGATCAGATGAGACACCTAAGAATGCATGCAACAAGAGAATTTTGATCATTGATGGAGTGATAAAGATACCGACACTAACATGTGTCACTTGTCTAGCCTGGTCCAATGGGGCTACTTCTTGCTTCCGTCGTGGCTTCCAAATGAGCTTGGATCTCTCACTTAGAGGCTTCACTACATCTTTCCACTATCTTTTAGCCATGTGCAAAACTTGACTATGCGCCTAAACTTCACTACACTCCTTTTAAATCTGCTAAGTTGACTTTTGGGGTCCCTATATTTGACTTACTCCATCTCACAAACTATGAGACATTTTTGGGACTTCCATGTACCATTTAAAAGTTATTTATGAGCTATTTCCACCTATAGGGGTTTCACTTGCACCTGAGATGATCTGGTGCTCTAGAATTGGCTCTAAATCCTTTGCACCTTTTTGCTGCCATTTTGTCATAGTGCTCCATCATGATGCCTTCTTTGACACCTGTGCCACCTCTTGAATATCAGGAAATAGTCTATTTCGATCACCCTATTAGCATCATTAACAACATATATCAATAATCTCCCCCTTTGACATTGATGGAAACACTAAAATCAAACAACACATCTTTTGCAATCAGATTTTTCTCTTTTTAAGTCTTTCAAGTTTTGCTTTGCTCCCCCTGAGATGGGACTCCTCCTTATCCTTCAGTTGTTTTGGTACTGCTGCTATTTTTGTTTCCTTTCACACCCTTTTTGTTTTATCACCAAATCACTCCAAAACCTCTTATTATTTGATTTGATAATACTTGTTTGATTTTATCACTATCACTCCTCTTTTGACATCAATGTAAAAAAAGCCATCATCCTCCCGCTATCACCATGCTTCTCCTATATTCAATCCTTTCTCTAGCCTTTTGATCCTTGTGGACCTAGAAGCTTCACCATTATATGCTAAAAAATATAACAGCTTCCTTGCTTTCTCTTGGAGGAGGAGCTAGTGAAGGGAGGCAAAATAAATGACTCCCACTATTTTTCTAAAATATTCAAACTATTCTCTAGGGAGTGGATTTTTAAATATATCAACAACTTGTTCACTGGTGGTAACATACTCAAGCTTCACAATCTAGGTTGTAACTTACTCTTTCAAGAAATTATACTTGATGGGGATATGCTTGGTCTTAGAGTGAAATATTGGATTCTTCGACATGTTAATTGCACTTTTGTTGTCACAAATTATGGGGATTGATTGATCATAAAAAACTTGTACATCTTGTAAAGTTTGCTTCATCCACAAAAGTTGAGTACACCATGATTTTTCTGCAATGTATTCCACTTAAGTTGTTGATAAGGAAATAAAAACTTGCTTCTTGCTCAACCATGAGACTAGACAGTTTCCAAAGAAGAAAAAATGAAAGAAAAATTATGGCAATAAGGAGATCTACCACTCACAACTAGCAAGATGCAAGTATTGTCACTCCTAGCTTCCCACAACCTACAAGGTTGACATCGTAACAACTGGAGGAAAAAGAGAAAACAGGATTTTCTATAGTTGTGATAGAAAATACACTAAAGGTCATAAATGTGGTGATAATAACTTATTTTACATATATTGTGAAAAGGATGAAGAAAATAAATAAGAAACATCAAAAGAAGAAGATATACACCAGGAACCAACCCTACAGGTTGAAAAACAATAAATGAATTTGACCATATATTGTAATGCATTGGTGAGAATTACCACTCCTCAAACTCTTAAGATAGAATATATATCAAGAAGAGAAAGGTAATAGTGTTGATTGTTTCAGGTAGTTCTCATAGTTTTATTCATTGCAATATAACCAAGGATTTGAATTGTAGAAATTTTGAATAATTTAACACATATTCAACAGAGATTATCCTGATCATACAATTTAAGCGGAACATGTATAATACCTAATCTCCTCTACGTTGATCATCAATTTACAGAAGCAGAAACATCCACAGGCACACATAGAAGCATCAATCAAACTCATAAACACAGTATGTATCCTGGGGAAAGCATCTCGCTAAAAACCCCACACTATCTGTATATTATATTGATTGAATCATGTAAAAATACAAAGCATAATACTTCTCACAAGTATCTCCACCTGTTACACACAATACAGCTCAGATTTGATCTCCAAATCTCTCTCGCTGCTTGCCTGCCTCCACTACTCAAACCTGCTCGAGAACTGATGAGAATAGCTTCCCAAACTCGTTTTTCACCTGCAAAATAGTCACTCACTCTTTGTGGACGTGAGAAAAGGCTAAAATGTGGGTCAAATACGTGAGCAAACTCATTGGCATACTCAATCCCTTGATTGTGCAAGATCTGATGCACAACTATAGTCACAACTGATAGCAATCTGATTCTCTAACACCTGTCCCTGCTGAACTGAACATGCACTGACATGCAACTGAGTTAACTGATGTATTCTATAGTTGCATTATGAGTTAATAACTTGTGAATTAATTAATAACTAATTCACCCAACTCATCTTTAGTCTATTGATCAGTTAGACTAAATACAACCAGTTTAACAAAGCTAAACTGAACACAACTCCATCAACTGTACCTCCAGTCCACTAAACTCAACTCAATTGAGTTCTAACTGAAGTCATGCATGCAACAACTCAACTGACTCATAAGAGAAACGAATTTCCTTCTGACAGCTGCATGTGCCACTTCCGTAGCTCAAACTGAAGTGCTCCAAGAGAATAAGATTAAGTTTATAGTCCAAATATTATTGTGAGATAATAATATTTGACTTTTCTATTTTTGACTTTGATCACTCACACTGTGATCACTCACACTGTAATCACTCACACTGTGATCACTCACACTTTCATCAAAAATAGAAGTCCATCTATTTTTCCCAACTTGATCAATCATCCATAGACATGATCCATATGTCTAAAAATAGACATAGTCTAAAAATAGACTTGCGCCAAAAATAGCCTGTGGGCCCACTTAGTGAAGGCGACTCTTTTCACTAAGCTCCATCATCTTGTTGCACTCTCAACAAGAATTTCTTGTTGCACACTTTTCAACACTCCCTCTCAACAAGAAAGGCTTCCTCTCAAACCCGATCCTGTAACTCTGGAATGTTCTCCATGCAACACATTTGGCCGGTCCACTTGCTCTGTCATCAAAGTCTCTGACTGCTATTGCCTCTGTCAACTGAAACTCTGCATCTCTGTGCTCTTCAGTATCTGACTGCTCTAGCCTCTGTCACTTTGATCTCTGACTGCATCCGTGCTGCTGCTGGTTCTATCTCCCAGCATTGCATCCGCACTGCACCTCCCAACTGACCTCCCTGTTGGGATAGAAACATCCTCTGATGCTGAAGCTCTACCTGCTGCTGACAAGTGCTCCCTCTCTGAAATCTGCGCTACTGCAACATCTCCATGCATCTCGCACCATTGCACACCTCTCTGTGCCACCTAACACTGTGCAAAACACTTGTGCCTCTCGCATTGCTACAGCCTGCTAGCTATGCGCTGTCCTGGGATTCCCTGCACTGTCGCTCTCTGTCGCTCCATCCGCATCTGTCTCTACCCAATCAGTCAGTTCCTGCTACTACACATCGGGGCTCCCGTAGCAAGGTCTCATCCAAGAGGTTGGGTACCTCAAGGATCTTTCCCCTCCTCCTTGGGACAATCAATCCACATCACCCCACCTCCTACCTGGAGGTATGGATGCATGCGATCCCTCAGCCCACCTGGCTTGAAGTTTCCCCCTACTGGAGGTCTCTGGATGAATAGATGTCTCTACTCGATCTCCTTTCAGCTTCCCCTTTTGTGGCTCCTCCACAACCTCCTGAAGCTGCTGCACCAATCGTGGCTCCTCCACAACCGTCTGAGACTTCTTCTGGCTCTGCATGTTGAGAGGTAATATACGCTCCCTCTCAACCACCAAGTCTCCATCAGTTGCCTTGTTGCTCAAGGCTTTGCATGCATCTTGAACCTCAAGAGCATACAGGTTCTTGACCCGTGAACCAATCTGCTTCACCTGTCTAGTGATGATGTGTCTAAGGAAAACCTTTCCCTTAGTAAAGACCACATCATATCCTCTGTCTTCCAACATCGCGATCGACACCAAGTTTCTCTTCAGTCCTGGTACATACTTGACATTGGTCAAGGTAAGGCGAGCTCCATGCTCCCTCTGAAAAATAACCGTGCCTACACCTGAGACACTATACTTCTCATCATTACCCATCCCTATGAGTATCTGGAGATCTTTCTCCTCCAAAGTACTGAACAAACTTTTGTCACCGGTCATGTGGAAAGAAGCTCCACTGTCAAGAAACCAACCACTTCCCATCATGGATGAAACCATGCATGCGAAGAGTGTGAAGTCCAACTCAAACTGTGAAGCAAGTGAGGCTGCCTCACCTTCAGATCCTTCCCCGGATCCCTTCTTGGACTTCTTCTTTGGGCAATTAGTAGCATAATGACCCAACTCATGACAACGAAAGCATCTCACCTTCGCCTTGTCAACCTTCTTCCCATCATTGGAAGAACTGGATTCGGAAAGAGAAACCTTCCCCTTCCCCTTCCTCGCCTTACTCGCTAAGGCACAGTTCTCCTCATCCTGCATGGATGAAGAACCGTCTCTGGTGCTCCGCCTGATCTCCTCCTGCACAAGATCCGACCAAAGTCTCTCCCATCCTGGCAATTTCTCCCGACCATTGATAGAGTCCTGATAGGAATGCCAACTCTTCGGAAGACCAAGGAGAGCCAAGCTCACCAAGTCCTCATCATCGACAGTAACCCCCACACTTCCCAGCTCATCTCGACACTGAGTGAACTTCGTGAGATACTTGGGAATACTGTCTCCCTTCTCGCATTTGATGTTTCTGAGTTTATCTTTGAGCGCCAGCTTCCTCTGATCGCTCTTGCTTTGGAATAATTCTGTTAGTGATTTCCACATCAAATATGGAGTAGCCTTTCCATGGAGGCTGGACACAATGTGATCCTTCACGCCCTCCAACAGAATTCTTCGACATTTTGTGATCTTCTTTTGCCAAGCATCAGCTTGAGTAGCATCAGTAGGCTTTGGGATATCCGTATCTATGAACTCCTTCAGCCCGTTATCATCCAATACTACCTCCATCCTGTCCTTCCATGCAATGTAGTTTGAGCTGCCCTCAAGAGCATACTCCAATCGCAATCCGTTGAAAGACATTGCTGCGTTGTCACCAAGAAAACACTGCTGCAAATTCGAATTCCACCAGCAACCAACTCAACTGCTTCCGATCTAGAATTCGTGACTGAATAGTAGATATGATGATCAATCCTCGCTTGATATCCTATAAAAATCTCTTCTACAAATCAAGCTGCTCTGATACCATGTAGAATTTTTTTCTACAAATCATCTAGCTCTGATACCATGTAGAAATTTTGAATAATTTAACACATATTCAACAGAGATTATCCTGATCATACAATTTAAGCGGAACATGTATAATACATAATCTCCTCTACGTTGATCATCAATTTACAGAAGCAGAAACATCCACAGGCACACATAGAAGCATCAATCAAACTCATAAACACAGTATGTATCCTGGGGAAAGCATCTCGCTAAAAACCCCACACTATCTGTATATTATATTGATTGAATCATGTAACAATACAAAGCATAATACTTCTCACAAGTATCTCCACCTGTTACACACAATACAGCTCAGATTTGATCTCCAAATCTCTCCCGCTGCTTGCCTGCCTCCACTGCTCAAACCTGCTCGAGAACTGATGAGAATAGCTTCCCAAACTCGTTTTTCACCTGCAAAATAGTCACTCACTCTTTGTGGACGTGAGCAAAGGCTAAAATGTGGGTCAAATACGTGAGCAAACTCATTGGCATACTCAATCCCTTGATTTTGCAAGATCTGATGCACAACTATAGTCACAACTGATAGCAATCTGATTCTCTAACACCTGTCCCTGCTGAACTGAACATGCACTGACATGCAACTGAGTTAACTGATGTATTCTATAGTTGCATTATGAGTTAATAACTTGTGAATTAATTAATAACTAATTCACCCAACTCATCTTTAGTCTATTGATCAGTTAGACTAAATACAACCAGTTTAACAAAGCTAAACTGAACACAACTCCATCAACTGTACCTCCAGTCCACTAAACTCAACTCAATTGAGTTCTAACTGAAGTCATGCATGCAACAACTCAACTGACTCATAAGAGAAACGAATTTCCTTCTGACAGCTGCATGTGCCACTTCCGTAGCTCAAACTGAAGTGCTCCAAGAGAATAAGATTAAGTTTATAGTCCAAATATTATTGTGAGATAATAATATTTGACTTTTCTATTTTTGACTTTGATCACTCACACTGTGATCACTCACACTGTAATCACTCACACTGTGATCACTCACACTTTCATCAAAAATAGAAGTCCATCTATTTTTCCCAACTTGATCAATCATCCATAGACATGATCCATATGTCTAAAAATAGACATAGTCTAAAAATAGACTTGCGCCAAAAATAGCCTGCGAGCCCACTTAGTGAAGGCGACTCTTTTCACTAAGCTCCATCATCTTGTTGCACTCTCAACAAGCATTTCTTGTTGCACACTTTTCAACATGAATTTCTTTCTATATCCAATACCAAAGTGTTGTGATGGTTGAAACTAGAGGAACTATAAATTGCTCAAGGAAGTGCCATAATATCAATCTAACCATGGTGGAATATGTATTGAATAGACCAATGCTTGTCGTTATAATGGGTGGTGTAGATTTTGTATTAGGAGTCAAATGGTTACAATCTATGGGGACGATAGCTTTTAATTTTCAATAACATTTCTTTAATTTTTTATCAAAAGGAAAGGAAATTGAATTAAGGGGTATTGTAGGGAAACCTGGGAAGATAATTAGTTCAAATGGAATGAAAAAGATTTTGAACAAAGAACAATGAGGGATAATTGCACAATTATGTTCACTACATATTCAAACATCTAAGTCATCCATTTCTTTAGATTTCGAAAGAGTCCTTGACAATTATTCCAAGTCATTTGAGGCTCCCAAAGGTCTCCAACCTTTTTTTTATCATGATCATGATATTCACTTGATTCCAGGAAGTGGTCCTCCAAACATTACACCTTATAAATATCCTTATTCCTAGAAGAGTGAAATGGTTGCAAAAATTCTAGAGGCAGGTATAATTCAACCTAGCCAAAGTTATTTCTCTTCTTCAATAATATTGGTGCACAAGAAGGATGAATCATGGCATATGTGTCTGAATTATAGAGAGATCAACAACCTCACTATTAAAGATAAGTTTCCCATTCCTGTCATTGATTAATTGTTGGATGAACTACATGGAGCAATTTACTTCATGAAGCTAGATCTTCATTTAGGATATCATCAAAATAGAATGAAGATAGAAGACATTTTGAAAACAAAAATTAGAACTCATGAAGGTCGTTATGGATTTGTCATGCCTTTTGGCCTTACTAATGCACCTTCCACATTTCAAGTTTTGAGTAATTCCACTTTCAAACCCTTCCATAATAAAATTGTGTTAGTAATTTTTGATGATATACTAATCTATAGAAAGTATTGGAAACATCATGTTCAACATGTTAACAGGGTGCTCAAACTACTAGAGGAGAAACAATTATATGCAAAATCCTCCAAATGTTTGTTTGGGTACATGAAGTTATATTTGGGTCATATTGTATCTGATGAGGGTGTTAAGGCAGAGCCTAAAACAATTAAAGCCATCAAGGAATGGAAAATTCCCACAACCTTAAGGCATCTTCGAGGGTTTCTCAGGTTAACAGAGTATTATTGCAAGTCTGTTAAGAATTATGGGAAGATAGCAACACCTTTAACAAAATTACTGAAGAAAGATGCATTTTTTTGGACTCTAGAAGCAACTAAGGCCTTTGCACATCTTAAAGAGGCAATGTGTGAAGCTCTGATACGTGAATTCAAAAAAATCTTTATTGTGGAATGTGATGCCTCAAAAAATGGCATTGATTCTATTTTAATGCAGGAAGGAAGACTCATTGCTTTGAAAGTCGTACAATCAAGGGAAATTATTTATAGAAACTTATTTATGAGAAGAAATTGTTGAAAATACTACACGCACTAAAGAAATGGCACCCTTACCTAATGGGAAGAGACTTGAAGGTAAAAATAGAACATGATGGTCTTAAATACTTCTTGGAACAAATATACCTTCAAAAGAGTAGCAAAAATGGGTCACAAAGATGTTGGGTTATGAATTTGAGATCATCTACAAAAAAGGGTAGCAAAATGTTGTTGCATATGGAATCTCAAGAAGTGATGAGGGTGTGGAAGCATTGCTTTGTTCCATTTCTATTATCCAACCTGTTTGGATAACATAAGCAAGGGGTGAATGGAAGAATTATGAAGAAGTATAGACACTCATTCAAAAGTTGTACTAAGATCCCAGTGCATCTGATTCATTTATTTGGAAAATTGATTCACTTTGGTACAAAGTTTGCTTATATCTATGTGAGAACTCCCAACTTAAACAAAAGGTTCTTTTGGAATTACACACCTCTCCTCTAGGAGGGCATTCAATATTTTTTAAAACTTACCATAGGGTCAAGAAGGAATTTTTTTGGGATGGAATTAAATATGATATTCAAACTTTTCTGGTGGAATGCTTGGTTTTCCAACAAAATAAAGTTGATACAATTAAGACCTTAGGTCTTTTACAACCATCAGTCATTCCAATTCAGCATTGGAAAGAGGTCTCAATTGATTTTATCATAGGTTTACCCAATTCTGAAGCAAAGAGTGTCATCATGGTGGTAGTTGATAGACTTATCAAGTATGCACATTTTTGTGCAATGCCCCATCCTTTCAAAGCTAGTACAGTTGCTATTGCATTTGTGGAAACAATTCAAAAGCTACATGGAAACCGAAAGATTATTGTAAGTGATAGAGATCCCATTTTCCTTGGAAATTTTTGGACAATTATTTTCTTGTCTTGGTACTCAATTAGCTCATAGCTCATCTTTTCATCCTCAATCTGATGGGAAAATTGAGATAGTGAGAAAATGTTTGGAAGGATATCTTCATTTCATTATATATGATAAAAAACACAATGGATCAAGCGGTTACCCCTCAAAGAATGGTGGTATAACAATTCCTTCCATACTGCAGTAAAAATGACCCCATTTATGGTGCTTTACGGATATCATACACCTTCCATCACATTGTGTTTAAGAGACAATCATAAGGTTCAAGTAGTGGAATATAACATCAAACATCAACAACAAGGTCTCCAACTCTTAAAGGATAACTTGAGTCTAACACAAAATTAAATGAACCAAAAGGTGGATCATCATCGTAGAGAAATAAGTTTTGATGTGGGAGATTTGGTATTTTTATGACTATAACCATAAAAACAAATGTTCGTCAAGCAAGCTAAGAAGGATAATAGATCATCACCCAAGTACTATGGACCTTACAAAGTGTTGCAAAATATTGATACTATGGCATACAAATTGGAGTTGCCTACACTTTGGTGAGTACACCTAGTTTTCCATGTTTCATGCTTAAAGAAAGTTATCAGTGACAAGCTCCCAATTCAAACAATGTTGCTAGAACTTGATGAAGAAGTTAAAATAATATTGGAGCCTGAATAAATCATAGAAACAAGAATCCAACAGTGTTGGCTTAGTGGGGCTTGACCCATGTTCAGAGGCGATTGAACCAAACAAATCCCGGTACTACTGGCCCTTTCGGCAATAGTCCATAGAGCGGAGACTGAGGTCTCACCTGAAGTAGTATGGGAGGGTGATAGAACTAGGTTTCTGCACCCTAGAGATGTATGATGATTTTCAGTGGTCCACGATTCAACCCAGCGTGCACGTCTCTATGTGCACTTACCTATACCTCGCAGCCTGAGATGTTGCTGTCGCACAACCCTACTCAGGGCCCGAACAGTGTTATTACCCAAGTCCTTGCTCGCATCCTAATATTATGTGATTACCTGAGCTTATTTGTACTCTTTCAGTTATACTTAACAATATTCACAATTCATATAGGTGCATGCAGTAAATAAACAATATAATTGCAAGTAATATCAAACATGTAATGACACAGAACAAATACACATAATTGGTAACAAAGATTCTTTTTATTATTTTCTTCCTTCTATTACATACTCAACTATACCCTACGCACTCAGCTGCAAAGCCCTTTTCTACTACTACGACCCAAGACACTTTTACTCTTGCTCTATGCTTCGATATCTATCAGATTCCATTCATTCCTTGACTACTTAACTACTTTACAACTTAGAGCCTCACTCTATTTATACAATCCTATGGTCCCCAGATGATGGGTAGGCTGAATTTACATTCAAAACTTAGGGAAGATAGCCCTATGACTCTAACATACAATTCATGCTCCGTGCCCGTAATTTGTGGAGTCTTTACAACAATATTAATCAAAACTTGGGCTTTGAGCCCCAAAACATGTTGTGGGGGGATTCCATGCCCAACAAGCCCCCAACACAAACATCGTGACTCACCCTCGAGTCACTCTATTGGTGCGGCGATCTTGGCGCGAAGTCCCTCCAACTGATCCCAAATGGTCTTGATGTTTGCAGCACACTCAGCTAGTGCTTGCTGAACCTGCTGCATTATCTCTTATGAGGCCTCTATTTCTAACGTGATGCACTACATCTATGCATGCATCCCCTAAATCTGCACAAGCTTTCCTTCAATATCTACCATGATTGTGAAGGCTTCATCGATCCCTGGCTGGACGAGCGCTTTGAGAACTGCTTCCTTATGGCACACCGCGTCCATCTGTTCCTTTAACGCTTTGGCTTGCTGCATCTTCGCAAGCCGCTGAGTGAGGAATACTATCTACGTAGTCCCCCTGATGCTGTCGTATTGATGTTGGAGTTCGCATGCCTCTGTCTCCATCCGCTGGATATTGAGATCCTCCTGCAAAGTCGTGAGGACCTCTAGTGCCTGTTCCAACATATTTATATAGTCGCGTACTACACCTCCAATATCTTCCAACCCTGCTGTAATAGCGTTGGCGCACTGTTCTCTGATCTCTAGGGGAGTGGAAGGCTACGCCTTCAACCGTAGCTCGGTAATCTGAAGGTTCATCTCTAGCTGAACCTTTGTTGTCTCTTCTCTCACGTCGTAGACTCCACTTGCCAAACTGTGGATCTGCACTTCTGCCACTAGATCTGCTGTGATAGCCAGCTCTGGGATGCGTCGGCAAGCGTCATCTACCATCTGTACCAACCGTTGATTCTACGACACCAACTCATCGCCCTGCAAGCTGAGCTACTCCATATTGATCTTTTGTTCACTAAGAACTTGGATCACACGGTTCTCCCTAGCAAGCAACTCTGCTGTTATTCCATCCTGTAACAGATATAGCGTTTCTCAGGGAAGGGCAGCTAGATTAAGGCCAAGGCCTTTCATCATGCTGATCGAAAACCGATCCATCGCATCTAATGATACTAATGCTCCCTCTGGAAACACTATTGTGTTGGCCATCCTCGTGCGCAACATCTGCTCTGCTACTGAAGTGCCTGTTGTGACATGCATGGAAAAGGTACCTTCCTCAGGGGGCCACACCTGTAACTCCTGCAACTTCACCCTAAGGGCCCCCAACACAGACTGGTGCTTCACTTGTGACATCGTGAACCGTTTCACCGATGTCATGGAGATCACCTTTGGTTAAGGTGAGCGGGTCAATGGCTAGCTTCGAGGCCTTAACCTTCTTCCTTGGGCCCAATCTCTCTACGATGCACGACCATTTGAGTTGTGTGGACGTAATCCTTGGGTTTGCGCTCCCTTCTACTATTTCTATGTCCTTTGCCTTTTGCCCTGATGACGTTGCTTGGCCCTCCTCTTCCTGTACCGTTGTTGCCTCTGCTGTCTGCACTGTTGCTACTATTTTTGTTACCTTTTGCTCCGTAGCTTTTTGTTTCGCTTCACGCACTGCCCTTACCTCAGCTATCGCTTTTTTGTTCCTCCTTCTCTATGCTAATTGGGTGACGCACAGCTTAGCATCGTCCTTTTTATTTTCTGTTTTCGCCTGCTCGAGTTCTGCCAGATCCGGGGCACACCATTCGAGAGGCCATCTCTCCAATATAGTGAAGATTTCATTGTCAGTGGCTACAAATGGTAGCTCTGTCCACTACTACACTGGATCCTTTCATGCCCTAATGTAAATGTTGTGCATGTCCTCCTTGAAGTCTGCAAAACTCTGCAGAATATTGTGCACCGTAGGTGACAAACGTGGCCTCTTGTTGATCCACATTTAGATGCTTGCCTCCATGAGCACCTAGAAAATATTTGTATCGCAAATTTGTTTCGCGTCCTTGGTGGCCTAGCGCGAAGTGTACTTCGCGGCCTCTGGTAAGTCTCGATCAATGTTCAGGAACTGACTATCCTCTGGAAGTTCTCCCGCTACCAGCAATATGGATAAGAGAAACCACATGTAGTGGAAGGTCTTACCCTGCTCCTAGGCTTCGCGATAGTTTAGAAAAAATTCCTCACAGAGGAATCCGGCCTAGTTGAACTGGACCCCCTCCATGCACTGCTTGGCCAACGCGACCACCAGTGCTGGTACCTCATCGGCGCAGCATTTTCCCATCACTTTACCAGCCAGGAGTTGGGTGGCTACGCGCACCCCTTTGTCCTTAATGCTGGAGATGGCATAGCCCCTCTTCTTTTTCTCCATCTTATACTTTGCCTTCATTCCTTCTGTGAGAGCCAAATCACTACTTTTTTTGGCTATAGTCGCAGGGTCCTTTCCCTTACAGGGGAGCCGAGAAATACGGTAGATGAGGTCTGCAGTGACGGGAATAGGCTCCTCTAGCTATAGGTACCCATCATGCACTAGGCAGAGTATCTTCCTGATGACGAAAATGGTGATGGGCGTGTGGTGGAAATGTGGTATCCATAACAAGTGCAGCAACCTGGCCTTTTCCACATCGCGCAGCCATTTACGTGGATCTAATGTTATCACCACCCCCTTAGTATTCTGCTTCATTAGATTCGCCATCTCTAGGTGCGAGAACTTCTTCCTGTCCGTGAGGTCCCTATCTTCAAATTTCATGGTGCGCATGGGGCCTAGGTGCGAGCCCTCAAATACAATGCCATCGGGGAGGAGCGGGGTCTGGAGTGAACTCTTTGTTGCATCCAGATCCTTTGGTACTTTTGTTTTCCCTTTCCGTGGAGGGACGTAAGCAGGAAGTTTTGTTGCAAAGTGCAATGGTTGGATATCCTCCTCCACATCTTCTTCTTCTACGGTGCTGATCAGGGCCTGCAGGTCTTCCTCTTCCTCATTTGTTTCGATAGTGACTGCCTTCCCCTTTTCTTCCATTGATAATTTGCTGTGCCGCGGATTCCTCAAGGACATGCATACTAGACCCACTGCCTGTTTATCCTTCTTCGACCGCGGTGTCCATGGTGATTTGGGGATTTATGTCACCGCTCCAATGCCCTTGGGAACATCCTGTACCATGGGGGCCTGCGTGGCCTCGATGGCAGTTCCTTCTTCAATTCCCAACCTATCCTTAGTGGCTGTCATCATCTCTACACTGTATTCTGTCTTTCGTGAACTCATGGGCTCTATTATCGCTTGACTCTCAACACTTTGTGCTCTACTCAACAGCTCAATTCTCAAATGACTAAGTGTTGTTCGGTGGCTATCCCTTTGAGTTTTATAGCACCTTTTGAATTCAAATTCGACTGTTCCCCCTAATTCTGGGCCATCAATGCTTTCTTGGTGGTAGATTTTCCCAAATGGTCTCAGCAATGGAACCATTTGTTGGCCTAGTGGGGCTTGACCCAGGTTTGGAGGTGATTGATCCAACCAAATCCCAGTAAACAGTTCACGGAGCGTAGACTGAGGTCTCACCCCAAGTAGTATGGGAGGGTGCTAGATCCAGGTTTCTGCACCCTGGAGATGTCTGATGATTTTCAGTGGTCTGCAGTTCGACCCAGCGTGCACGTCGATACACGCACTTACCCGTACCTCATAGCCTAAGATGTTGCTGTCACGCAGCCCTACTCGGGGCCCGAAAAATGTTATTGCCCAAGTCCTTACTCGCAACCTGATATTATGTGATTACCAGAGCTTATTTGTACTCTTTAAGTTATACTTAACAGTATTCACAATTCATATAAGTGCATGCATTAAATAAACAGTATAATTCCAAGTAATATCAAACATGTAATGACACAGAACAAATACAAAGAATTGGTAACAAAGCTTCTCTTTATTATTTTCTTCCTTCTGTTACAAACTCAACTCTAACCTGTGCACTCAGCTGCAGGGGTTTGCACACTCAGTTGTGGACTCTACTAGGCCTCTATGCACTCAGCTGCAGACCCTTTTTCTACTACTACAGCCCAAGGCACTTTTACTCTTGCTTTATGCTTTACTATTTATCAGACTCCATTCATTCCTTGACAGCTTAACTACTTTACAACTTAGAGCCTGGCTCTATTTATACAATCCCATGGTCCCCGGACCATGGGTAGGCTGAATTTACATTCAAAACTTAGGGCGGACATCCCTATGACTCTAACATACAATTCACACTCCATGCCCGCAATTCGCAAAGTATTTACAACAATATTACTCAAAACTTGGGCTTTGAGCCCCAAAACATGCTATGGGGGGGATTCCATGCCCAACAAATAGCTATGAAACAGATCAATTTTAAAGTATATCATTATGTGGAAGAACATACTATTGAACACTCCACAAGGGAGGATGAATATTTTATTGAGAATCATCAAAAACTACCCAAGCGTTGAGGAAAACACCTTTTTGAAGGAGAGGGGCATGTTAGGTACCTATAATAATAGTGTAGCCCCGATATTGTTATTTTTGTGCCCCAAAGAAGCCCACTATCATTATTTTTGTGCCTTTACATTATTATTGTTATGTAGCCCCTAACTATATTTTGACCCCTTAGACTCCTATATTTACCAAGGAGACCTTTTCATTTGAATAATCTAAGAATTGTTCATTTATGTGATGTAAAATGATGTTTCCCCCTCAAAGAGGCTTATTTTCAAGTTGTTGATATATCTTTTCTTCTATTTTTTGATTTGGTTACATAACAAAAATTGTCGATGACATAACAAATTCGTTGCGAAAAATCAATTGTTGTCGATCTATCAATGCTAATTTTTCCATCATTGATTGAAATCTTATGCTTAGTGATGTTGGTAGAGTGACTCCAACTTCTTTCAATATTCTGAGGACCCATTTCGTTCAAAATATGTATGATTTTGGTGACTGACTAACCGTCGTTATAATCCATCATGAGACACCACAATACTCCTATATCCATTGATCTTTTGATGAAATGTTTCATTGAAAAATGTATGATTTTTGGAGTAGATCGACCACCCCTGTCGTCAATCGTGAAACACTAGAAGAATGCCCTTTTTTTGGTTTACCAATGGTTGATAGACATCAAAATTATGACAAATTTGGAAAACTCCGATAATACAACTATACAAGGTTTCATTTTTAGTAAAACCTACTTTTGTCCTTATAACGACAAAACTTCGTGGCAATAGAAACAAAAGGCCATTGAAAATTAGCTCAATTTTTATTAGTGACTAATAAGGAAAACATTAATACAATAATAGAAATGTAATAACTCAATATTCCAATATTAACAAGACATAGATATATTTGCATGCAACTTGTCCATGAACACACTTAATAGTTGTAGACACACACATTTATTGATACCCTTAATATTGTTGGTATGAAGATAAAGACTTTCAAGTTTGATTAAAATGACATCTACCTCAAGTATGTTTCTTGTTAACATGTTTGAATAAAAAATTAGAAGGGTCAACTTGCCTAATTTTGTATTGCCTTTAAGGATACTATCAATTAACATGTTTGAAGCAAGAAATTGTAAAAAGGAGAAGAGTAGTTTCATAGAGATAGAAGAATTTTAGCCCAACATGTTTTCGAATATAGATAAAGGATTCTAAGTTCTATAGAAAGTCAAATTGAACTAGAAATATTCCACTTTATTTTTTTATAGAGAAAACAATACTTGATGACTAAGTGTAATTTCCTAGAGTTTGAAGGAGGTGACCAACAAGATTGTTAAAATAAATGTCTAATACTTAGAGAGAGGTGCATTTTCTCAAAGAAGTTCAATACTTCAATTCATAAGACTAATGAATAAGGAGAGATATTCTAACTTGACTAGATGGCACAATTATCTTAGTCTAGTCTTTGTTGAATTTTTTTGAAAGAATGATTGGTTATTATAAATACCACCCTGAAGGTTATTATAACCAACACTTAAAAATCGTAATGATTGAAAAGATGCATAATGTTTAGGAAGCTGGCCTATCAATTTATTTTCCCTTAAATATAGTGCTAGAAGTTTGATGTAATTGGCGAAAGATGATGAAAGATTCCTGGAAAATCTATTGGAATGAGCAGAAAAAACCTGCAAGAAAATTGGAAAGACTATGTTTAGGGGTCCGCTAAATTTGTTCTCATACATATTGACATGACTTAACCATCTACAATTCTATAAAGATGTGGGAATCTTTCCATTTAGCACGTTTTTGGATAAATCTAACATTGCTATATAGACACATTTGCCAATATTCTCAGGTATTTTTCCATTAAGCTTGTTGTCAAACAATAAAAAATCCGGCATCATTATGCAATTCCCTAGAGATGCGAGAATCCTTCCAGTCAAGTTGTTGGATGAAAGATGCAGGTTCAATAAGTTATGCAACGAGCCCAATTCTACTTTAATTCTTCCACTCAAGTTGTTGGATGACAAATCCAAACTCTCTAATTTCTACAGCGAGCCCAATTCTCCTAGAATTATTCCATTCAAGTTGTTGGATGACAAATCCAGCCTCTATAAGTTCTACAGTAAGCCCAATTCTCATGGAATTCTTCCACTCAAGTTGTTGGATAAAAAATGTAGCGTCCCTAAGTTTTGCAAGGAGCCCAATTCTTCTGGAATTCTTTCACTCAAATTGTTGGATGACAAATGCAAACTCTCTAATTTCTACAACGAGCAAAATTCTCTTGGAATTCTTCCACTCAAGTTGTTGGATGACAAATCCAACCTCTCTAAGTTCTGCAACGAGCCCAATTCTCTTGGAATTATTCCACTCAAGTTGTTCGAATGTAGATCCAGCTGTTGTAAGTTCTGGAGTGAGCTCAATTCCACTACAATTATTCCAATCAAGTGGTTGCCACCTAGAGATAGGTCCTCTAGGTTCTGCAGCAAGCCGAATTCCACTGGAATTATTCCGCTCAAGGAGTTGGAATAAAAGGAAAGATACAATAGTTGTGTACAACTACCCAGAGCTGGAGGGATGTGACCAATCAACTTGTTCTCGTAAATGACCAATTCTTGTAGGGATGTGAAATTGCTCATAGAAGTTGTGATACTTCCAATGAGAGAATTCTAGGATAAATCGAGATATTTCAACTTGACTGGACAACTCAATTCCATTGGTATGGTCTCGATCAAATCATTTTCTGAAATATCCAGAGTTCGCAGTATGGAGAGGCTACCAAGAGATGGAGATAGAGTACCGTTGAGAAAATTGTTGCTGATATTAAGAATTTCCACCTCTTTGACCTTCCCAAACTTGGGTGGAATTATTCCACTAAAAAGATTATATGAAAGATCCAACATATGCAATAAGGAAAGGTTGCCCAGAGTTGGCAAAAGAGTACCCTCAAAGTATCGCCAAGGAAGTAATAGGGAAATAACTCTATTAGTGTTTTTTTGGCAAGAAACACCATTCCACGAGCATACCTTCATTGAATTCCCAATTGTCCAATTGGACAAACATCCTCCTGGATCCGATGTGATGGCCTTCTTGAATGACAAAAGAAAGAACAATAAGAGAAGAAGAAGCAGGAAGAAGAAGAGAGGAAAAGCACAATAACATAAGAAACGATGCAGAAACAAGCTGAAGAGAAAGAATAAAACTGACCACCAGCAGAGGAGGAGAGCGGAAAGATTCATGACAAGGAGCTTGCTCAGGAGATTTAAGAGTTGATAGATATTATAGATATGGAAGAGGGACTAGAGCCATAAAATCAAGATTTCGACCTGAAGGCAAGTACACAATAGGTCACCGTTCAATCTCTACCACCACCAGCAACAAATTTAGCTCCAAACAAGGAAGAGGAAGTTTCTCCTCTTGATGACAATTTGGTTATGGACGCGTACAATCTATCATACAATGAACTTCGGAAGAATATTGTACATGCTCATAAGAAGCATTTTCTGGATGACCTCGTATCACTTGAATTCATTAGAGAAAAGGTGATAGTGGCAGACACCAGGAAGAATCTCGATGAAATTGTCATAGCCAAATTGGCCTTTGCGGGTGTAGCTAAGTCAATCCTGAGTATTTGGTGGTTGAGAATAAGCAATTGGAAAAAAAATTGTGGGTTGTTAGGAAAGAGGTAGAACAACTTCACGTAGCAGCTCAGAATGTAGCTTTTGCATAGTTCCATCTAGAGGAAATGAAGGCATCGATACTTGCTAAAGTATCGACACTTGGAGATACCATGTGGAACCTCTATGAGGAGCTTGTTACTATGCATATGGTAGCTGTCCACTTGCATGGATTACAACAGAAATGGAAAGAATTTTTCAAAACTATTAGAAATATACAAGCTTCCATCGTTGTCGTCCATGAATAGTCAATGTGATACAAAGGGGAATTTCTTGACTTGGGAAAGAAAACAAAGAAACAAGCAGAGTTGGAGAAATCAAGAGTATCAATATTGATCCAGAATAGAAAACATCTTGCCTAGTTCATTGGTAGCATTCAGGCCTCGTATTTATGGTTATACAATAGTATGGATTTCTTGGTGAACTTAGACAGGATCCCATAAGTTGGCTCACTCACTAAAGCCAAACCTAGGAACTAGGTCAGGCAAGAGATTGAAGAATACTTGGAGCAGCTTAGACATATTTCCACCAAGAAATATTTGGAGGTGAATAGATAGAACATGCAGAACTACATTGGTGGCCTTGTCCAAGTGAGAACAATGTTGCTCCTGCTCTAGAAGGAAGTTCAAAATAGTTCCAAATCCTTGTACCTGGATTCCATGGAGGTTAAAGTTTGCATCCAGCCGAACATCATCGCACAGTTTGGGGAAGTCATTGCACAATACCATGCTTGGCACAGACACATGACCGAAAAACATCAAGTGGAATTTTTTGAGCTAGAATTTCTCCAAACGCAACCATGATAATATTTTTTCTTGTTAGGGTGTCTACTTGGCTCTACCCTATTTTGTCTTATACGGGTATGAGTGTATTGTAATATTCTTTTGTAAATAATTTGTATGAAATTCCAAGTGTTAACTGCGGAATATGAAGAGTCATGATGTAATGTAATTGAATAGTAATATGTAAAGAAGTTGAAGAGTCATGAGGGAAGTCGAAGAGTCACCCCTTTTGTTATAAATACATCCTCTTAACTCATGTAAAGGGCTTTTGGGGAGCCAAGCTCTTGGCTAGGCTTAGGCTTAGAATTAGGAGCTTGGGAGTTTTGTGAGAGCCTTGGATTCTCTGTAGCATAGAGGGTGTATATTTCTTTGGAGGAGTAGGTGATCTTGACTTCACGTTCCACTATTGAGGCAAGTGGTCTGTCAATGGTATATGTTTGATTGGAACTTTCACTTTAATAAAAGCTCAGAGGCTGCACATTTTTGTGCATCTGTTGTGAATATAGTAGGACTATTCCTGTTGTATTTGCATGTATGCTATTTAACTTAGGCTTATGCATATGAACTATTTCATTTTCATTGGTATGAATCTTGTTGAATGTATGTTGTTGTATTATTTCATCACTATTAACTTGTGAGCTATTTCGCATATTAGCTTGTGATGTCTTTATACTCATGTGTCTCTTTTAAGTTGTGTATTATTATAGGCTTCTAAGGGGCTCACTCATTTTCCCTTCATGTGTTAGAACCTTCATGCATCACACTTGACTCTTCGCAGGGTCACACACTTGTTCTCACCAAAGTCACCATACATCATTCTATGCGTATTTGCAGCCAAGGCATATCATTAACACCCACTCCATCAACAACCATGTTGTAATCCATATGGGACTCCTACACCAAATGGTGTGAGGTCTAATTGGGACTTCATATTAGGGAGATCCCCTGAATGTTGGTGGATCCAACACCATCAACAAGACCCTAATCATATTTTGACCCATTAGACTCCTATATATACCAAGGAGGTATTGTCATTTGAATAATCCATGAATAATTCATTTGTATGATGTAAAAGAAGGTTTCCCCCTCAAAGAGGCTTATTTTCAAGTTGATGATCTATTTTTTCTTTTGTTTTTGTGATCTGGTTACATAAAAAAAAGTGTCGATGACATAACAAATTCATTGCGAAAAGTCAGTTGTCGTCGATCTATCGACGCTAATTGTTCCATCATTATTTGTACTCCTATGGTCAGTGATGTTGGTAGAGTGAATCCAACTTCTCTAAATATTCTGAGGACCCATTTCATCGAAGTATGTATGCCTTTGGAAATCGACCAACCATCGTTATCATCCATCATGCAACACCACAAGACTCCTACATCCATTGGTATTCTGATGGCATGTTTCATTGAAAAATATATGCTTTCGATAGTAGACCGACCAACCCTATTGTCGATCATGCAACACCATAAGATCTCCCTTTCACTGGTTTACTGAAGTATGATAGACATCATAATTATGAAAAATTTGGAAAACTCCGATAATGCAACTATACCATGTTTCATGTTTAGCAAAACCTCATTTTGTCCTTATAGCAACAAAACTTCATGGAAATAACAACAAAAGGCCATTGAAAATTGGCTTAATTTTTATTAGTGACTAATATGTAAAGCATTAATATAATGATAGAAATCTAATAACTCAATATTTCGGTCTTAAAAATACATGGATATATTTTCATGCAACTCGTCCCTGAACAAACTTAATAGGCATACACACACACATTTGTTGATACCCTTAATATTGTTGGTTTGAAGACACATAATTTCAAGTATGTTGTTGGTTAACATGTATGAATAAAAGATTAGAAGGGTCAACTTGCCTAATTTTGTATTGGCTTTAAGGATACTATCATTTAGCAGTTTCCTAGAGATAGAGGAATTTTAGCCCACCATGTTTTTGAATATAGGTAAACGAGTCTAAAGTTATATAAAAAATCCAATTCAACTAGAAATATTCCACTTTAATTGTTTATGGAAAAATCAAATACTTGATGACTAAGTGTAATTCCCTAGATTTGAAAGGACATGACCAACAAGATTGTTAAAATAAATGTCCATTACTTATAGAGGTGCATTTTCTAAATAATTTCAATACTTCAACTCATAAGACTAATGGATAAGGAGAGATATTCTAACTTGACTAGATGGCCCAATTATCTTGGTCTAGTTTTGTTTTAATATTTTTTTAAAGAATGATTGGTCAGATGTGTGTACAATTACAAAATATTTTGTGGTATAGACGCTGTTGAGATAAAGTGTTTGTAGCACTTTCCAAATTATGGTGGAATTCTTCCTATCAAACATTTTTCTCAACGCTGAAAAGTTCACAATAAGGAGAGGCTACCAAGAGATGGAGAGATACTACCTTCTAAATGTAATCCATAAAGAATTATTGCAAAGACTTTTAGTGTGTTTTTTGCAGGAAACAATCTTCCATGATTATAGCTTCTTTGAGTTCTCAATTGTCTAGTTGTACAAAATCCTTGTGGATTTAATGTAATAGCCTTTTTCAAATGAAGTTTTTTCCTGCATGTTCCTTTTATTTCTACATGATGTCAATTGACACATGAAATCGTCCAAAGTGCATTGCATCCAAACAAAATTGCAGGGTTAAAGTGAAGTACTTCCACTAGGTGTGGGGTCATAGAGATGATCATATTCCTTGTGAAATATCATAAGACAAAGAATATATTGATCTCCTTGAGAAATTAAATGTTACAATAGTTGGAATGTCCAATGATATTATTGTTTCCATTATCACAAACCCCACACGCATCAACATGACTTCTTTTTAAATTGATTGGTTCCATGACCTATATATCATATTTTTATTGATTTAGTAATTGATTAATAATAATTAAATTTATATGAAAAAAATATGTATTAAATTAACAATTGTGAGGTGTCCAACAATTATACAGCTTGAGTGGGCCTAATGGTTAAGAGCATGTGTTTCCTCTTAAGAGGTTGTAGGTTCAAAACCAAAGGGGGGTAGAGTATGAATGCCTTTGTAGACTTAAATCATCAATTTCAATTCATAAGTAACCATAATTTATAAAATAAATTAAAAATGGCTTAATCAAATAACATATGAAAAGCATTTGGAAGGAGAGGAAAAGCATAAAGGAAAAAAGATGTTAATTTTTCACAAAGATTCTCAACCAAGAATGTTTGTTTCTAAATGTATAAAAAAGCTCAAACATAAGAACCATATGTCACTTCATTGTGTACACTTTTCAAAATACTTAAAATATACATGTAAACTAGGAAGTAAAAAACTAAAAACATGTGAAAGAAATCATAATTAAGTGGAGATGGAAAACATAAATAGATAACATAATAACCACTCACATTTTATTCATCAAAATATTATATATTATTTTAATTTCCAATACATATTTGATCAAAATAGTATTATGGTTTGATAAAAGATAAGTCATTTAGGGAATCGATACACTCCATAAAATGGTTTTATTTTTGGAGGTACCATCCAATGCCATGCTTTATCCCACATAATTATTAACGTTACAACTCCACCAAATCCAAGTCCTACCCCTAACCCTAATGCAATTAATGAGATATGTTCATCCACACGACTCAACCATCTTTGGTCATGACTGACATTTGGAGAGACTCCATCTCCTTTTTTTGGGGTAGCTTTATTGCATGATTGTAAAGGATACCCACATAGGCACTTGTTCTTTTGAAATGAAGCCACACTGAAAGTGTCCATCTGCATTCCTTCAGGGATTCGCCCACACAATCTGTTAAATGATACATCCAGGTATGCCAACATAGTTAATTTAGAGAGTTCTTGAGGAATCTCTCCACTCAAATTATTTTTAGACAAGTCTAATTGCTCTAGAGTAGATATCTCACTTAGAGATGCAATAATTTTTCCTTCCAAGTGATTTCTAGATAGATTCAACAAACGCAAGGCACTCAAAATTGCCATGCTTGAGGGAATTTCTCCAATAAAATTATTGCTAGACAAATCCAAAATGGTATTTGTTAGCAACATATATTTTAGAGAATACTCATAACCTTTAATGTTCACTTGCACATCAGTGTAAAATGTACTACCAGTGAGCTGGGAAGACGAAGGTATTTGAAATCCTAAGAGTCTCCCTAAATTAAAAGGTATTCTCCCCGTAAAATTATTATTAGATAAATCCAACACCTATAATTTAGGAAGATTTGTGATCCAATCAAAAATACGACCCTAAAGGTTATTATAACCCAAACTTAAAACTCGTAATGATTGGAAAGATGCATACTATTTAGGAAGCTAGCCTATCAATTTATTTTTCCTTAAATCTACTGCTATAAGTTGGGTGCAATTGGCTAAAGATGATGGTAGATTCCCAGAAAAACTGTTAGAATGAGCAGAGAAAACCTCCAAGGAAATTAGAAACACTATGTCTAGGGATCCACTAAGTTTGTTCTCAAACATCTTGACACGATTTCAATGTGTACAATTCTGTAAAGATGCGGGAATATTTCCATTCAACAAGTTTTTGGATAAATCTAATGTGTATAGAAAGACACATTCGCCAATATTGTCAGGGATTGTTCCACTAAGCTTGTTGTCGAACAACAACAACTCGCTCATGTATGTGCAATTCGCTAGAGATGCAGGAATTCTTCCACTCAAGTTGTTGGATGACAAATACAAATACCCTAAGTTCTGCAGTGAGCCCAATTCTCCTAGAATTTTTCCACTCAAGTTGTTGGATGAAAAATTAAAAATCACTAAGTTCTGCATCGAGCCCAATTCTTCTGGAATTCTTCCACTCAAGTTGTTGGATGACAAATCCAAACTCCATAAGTTCTGCAATGAGCCCAATTCTCTGGGAATTCTTACACCCAAGTTGTTGAATGATAAATACAAATTCTCTAAGTTATGCAGTGAGCCAAATTCTCCGGGAATTCTTCCAATCAAATCATTATATGAAATATCCAACACACGCAAAAAGGAAAGGTTGCCCAGAGTTGGTGAGAGAGTACCTTCGAGACTTAGTGCAGAAAGGCTTAGGTCAGTGACTCTGCTAGTGTCGTCCATGCAGAAAACACCATTCCACGAGCATACGTTCGTCGAATTCTCAGCTCTCCAGTCCGACAGCGATCCTAGTGGATCCGATGTGATGGCCTTCTTGAACAATAGAAGCGCCTCCATGTCCCATTTATCCTCCATTGATGTGAGGGTGCATTCTTTTGAAACAAAATGATGATGGGGCTCCCTTAATGAATTGAATGTTGTGGCAGCTTCTTTGTCCAACACTGCCAACAGTATCAAAAAGCAGACAATCCCTTTATCCATGGCGCTCTCTCTGTGTCCAATGCTTTGCATATGAATTCACTACCTATACATATCCCTTTTATAGCAATTGCTAAGAGTCGTAGAAATTGGTTGGCGTGATGAGTGGGTAAACACAGATGGAGAGATACTACTTTCCAAATGTAATCCATAAAGGGTTATTTCAAAGACTCTTTTTGTGTGTTTTTTTGCGGGAAACAATCTTCCATGAGTATAGCTTCTTTGAGTTTTCAATTGTCTAGTTGTACAAAATTTATGTGGCTATAATGTAATAACTTTCAGAAATTATTTCCTCCATGTTCCTTTTATTCCTACATGATGTCAATTGACACATGAAATCCTCCAAAGTGCATTGCATCCAAACAAAATTGCAGGGTTAAAGTGAAGTACTTCCACTAGGTGTGGGGTCATAGAGATGATCATATTCCTTGTGAAATATCATAAGAAAAATAATATAATGATCTCCTTGAGAAATTAAATGTTACAACATTTGGAATGTCCAATGATATTATTGTTTCCATGATCACAAAGCCCACAAGCATCAACATGACTTCTTTTTGAATTGATTGGTTGCATGAATTATATATCACATTTTTATTGATTTAATAATTGATTAATAATAATTAAATTTATATGCAAAAAATATGTATTAAATTAACAATTGTGAGGTGTCGAACAATTATACAGCTTGAGTGGGCCTAATGGTTAAGAGCACGTGTTTCCTCTTAAGAGGTTACAGGTTCAAAACCACCGGGGGGTAGAGTATGTATGGATTTGTAGACTTTGTAGTTAAATAGTGGTCTCATACACCAATGTGGTGTCTGGCTTGGCCACGACCTTAAAATTGGATAATAATAATAATATATTTCCCTCTTAAGATTTGTTTAATTTTTCCATTTTACTTTTATTTTAAAAATTTCCATAATAATAAAGTAAACATCTTTTTTTCCTTTCAATACAAATTTGTTAATATTTATCTTCAAAAATATTTTTCTCAATAAAATGAATTTTAAGATTACAATATTCATTGAATTTTTTACCCAAATTAAAATATGAACACGAAGAATCATCAACTTCAATTCATAAGTAACCATAATTGATAAAATAAATTAAAATGGCTTAATCAAATAACATATGAAAAGCATTTGGAAGGAGAGGAAAAGCATAAAGAAAAAATATGTTAATTTTTCACAAAGATTCTCAACGAAGAATGTTTCTTTCAAAATGTATGAAAAAGCTCAAACATAAGAACAATATGTCACTTCATTGTGTACACTTTTCAAAATACTTAAAATATATATGTAAATTAGGAAGTAAAAAACTAAAAAATGTAAAATAAAATAAAATAATTAAATGGAGATGGAAAAGAAAAATAGAAAACATAAAAACCACTCACATTTTATTCATCAAAATATTAGATATTATTTTAATTTTCAATACATATTTCATGAAAATAGCATTATGGTTGACTAAAAGATAAGTCATTTAGGGAATCGATACACTCCATAAAATGGTTTTATTTTTGGAGGTACCATCCAATGCCATGCTTTTTCCCACATAATTATTAATGTTACAACTCCACCAAAGCCAATTCCTACTCCTAACCCTAATGCAATTAATGAGATATGTTCATCCACCTGATTCAACCATCCTTGGTCATCACTGACATTTGGAGAGACTCCATCTCCTTTTATGGGGTTAGCTTTATTGCATGCTTGTAAAGGATGCCCACATAGGCACTTTTTCCTTTGAAATGAAGCCACACTGAAAGTGTCCATCTGCGTTCCTTCTGGGATTCTCCCACACAATTTGTTAAATGATACATCTAGGTATGCCAACTTAGTTAATTTAGAGAGTTCTTGAGGAATCTCTCCGCTCAAATTATTTGTAGCCAAGTCTAATTGCTCTAGAGTAGATATCTCACTTAGAGATGCAGGAATTTTCCCTTCCAACTGATTTCTAGATAGATTCAACAACCGCAAGTCACTCAAATTTCCCATGCTTGAGGGAATTTCTCCAATAAAATTATTGCTAGACAAATCCAAAATGGTATTTGTCAGCAACACATATTTTAGAGAGTACTCATAACCTTTAATGTTCACTTGCACATCAGTGTACAATGTACTAACAGTGAGCTAGGAAGACGAAGGTATTTGAAATCTTAAGAGTTGTTACACTAAAAAATGTCACCTTGACTACTTACAGTTAGTATGGCTCAAATCAACAGTCATGCTACCCTCTTAGGCAAGTCTATGCCTCTGTTATCCATCTCAAACTCAAAGAAGAGAGAAAGTCTTGTAAAAACTATGTTTATCTCTGGGGTCGCAGGTTCTCTCTAGCCTTACCTGCGGGGACGCAGCCCATGTTCACAAAAGCTGCGTCCATGGACGCTCTGTATGCTAAAGGACAGGTGCGTCCTCCTGTAAAAGGCAAAATACGCAAGTTTTATCTTGAGAAAGTTACTTGTGGTTACTTCTAGAACATTCTAGAGGTCGGTTTGATGAAATGGATACGCCTCCAGTTGGTTCATGTATCTCTATTAAGAGGGGACTTATCCCATCAAAAAAGGAGCTATCCCACCCATAGAGGGGGATGATCCCATTGATAGTGGACCTGAATAACCTCTTTACAACACTATAAATAAAGGCATTGAGCCAGAAGGAGGAGAGGTTGAAGCTATACATTTTCTTTGGGTAAATGCTGCAGGATTTAGGTCTTCCATTAGAACCTTTGTGAGGAGAGATTGTCTTTACATGATTCTATTTGGAAGTGGGTGAGCTTTGTCAAAGTAGAGGAAAACACTTGATGGACCCTGGGAGGAACTTGCACAACACCAAGGCCAGGTTGTAAGAGTTTCTTTGTTTCGTTATTAATACAAACTGGTTTATTTTTCTCAATAGCTTGTGTTAATGAGTTATTTCATGTGTTCCTTGGTCTGCATGTTGAATGTATGTTTTATTATATGAAATACAAGTGCTCGGTAATTGTTTGATTGTTTGTGGTTGCAGGAATTGACTTGAAGGGGGAGCTCATCTGGATCGTCAAGAACGGACGTCAACAATAGCGTTTTGGAATAAGGTAAGCCTAAACACTTGTGCTTTTCATATTGTAAAAGGTATATTTAGAGAAAGATCACTCCATTTTGTCTTGTTTGTCGCTAGAGAGTTCATACTCCTAGGGAGGTCAGTTGTGTCAGCCCAAATGACTTTTTCCGCCACGACAAATTGGCGACTCCGCTGGGGAATCCATTAATGAATGAGTCTTTTCCTTTATATGAACTTTGCTTTGTGAAAATCATTTTTATTTTCTGGTTTTTGACTGTGAGAATTAGTATTTGGGTGGCTTAGCTGTAGATTTAGTTGGCTTTAGTTTTTCTTCCTTTTTCCAGAAGGACGCACTCTCTGTGTGCTTCACAGTGCGTCTTTGGACGCGCTGTTGTCGACTGCACAGTGCGGGCCTGCACCTGTGACAACGGGTGGCCTGCGTCTTCCTGTAAAAGTTAAGAAAATTCCATTTTTGCTTTAAATTGCTTTTAGATTTTGTTTTTCCTTAGGGTTTTCTGCCCAGATCCTTTAGTACCCTGTCAAGAATTCTCACCTGAACTGGTTTTGTGAGCTTTGAGTGTTTTAGTGGATTTCAACGAAGTTTAGACCTAGGGTTTGATTTTTGAATAGGTTCTGTAGTGACTTTGAGCTTAGAAAGTTGTCCAGCCTTAGATATCTCTGGTTAGTCAACCTTCTTAGAAGTCGGGCCTGTCGTAAAGTCTCCTTGTTTGAGCAACTTGCCATTTGAGTTGTTTTGGGTCAAATTTCGAATTGCTTGTTTATAAAGTGTTGATTTCCATTTAAAAAAAAAAAACAAAAAGATTAGAGTTTTGTTTTGGCTAGTTTTTGGTTCTGCAATAAGCTAGTCCTTGATTCGATTGTGATCAAGTAAAACACCTTAGAATAATCATTGTTAGTTTTGGCCTTGTTAGAATTGCTTAGAAAAATTTGCCTTTAGTTTGTTTATGAGTGGATTTTCATAGATTTTAATAGTTGTTAAAGATTGATTTTTGGTTATATTAGATTTATTTGCTTTGTTTAAAGAAAAATACAAAAACTTCTTCTTTAAAAGTCTTGTTTCAAGTAGCTTTTTGTTTTTCAAAGAAGAAAATAGTTTTTTCGTGCATGTAAAGAGAAGTTATGTTTTTATGCTTGGAAAAGAAAAACGAATTGTTTCTTTGATTTCCTTCAATTAAGAAGTTGCTTTTATAAAAATTGCATTCTCTCAACTTTTTAGTTAAAACAATTTATCGAAAAAGCAAAAGTAGTGGCTAAATCATCCTAGGTGCATTTTGTAGTGGTTTCGAGTCGAGTCAACACACCACTAGTTTCACTTCCATCACCTTTTGACTTAAAGAACAACCTTAAAAGTAACGCTTAAATTAAAATTGAACTAGTAACTTTTATTTTCTAGGGCTCTGAAGCACCAACATAGCTTAGGCTAGGGTCTTGGAGTAGGTGAGTACTTAACTCTCCAAGACTACAAAACCAAACAGTTAGTCTATCTTGAGTAGAACAAATCCAATTGTTTCAGTTACATTCTGGGAAAGCTCCTCTTAAAGGAGAAGCACGAGCTCGTGTCCAAACCAGTGAGGGGATCATTCCTCCCTCGTTGGGAACGATGCCAGTCAGTACGTATTAAAAACGGTAAACCTCGGATTAACCATTGTCGAGGAGCCAGGGGTCACTTATCGGTAAACCTTGGATTACTGTCAAGGAGCCGGTAAGGGGATTAGAGCTTGTTACTCTGCCCTTGCGTGCTGTCGGAGTTTAGACTGTTCCCCCAGGTGTAATTGTTGTGATTGGTAACCTTAGTGGCCATAATATCTAGGATTCTACCCAAGGTGACGGTGGAGGGAAGGTCCCACTGTACCTGGAGCAGACGTCGGCTATACTCACTTGGATTTTCTGGGGGGTACGCTTCACTTCGAGACGGTTAAAGTGGAGGTACTTGGTCCAGTCTATTCATTAAACAGGTTGTCGGCGTAACTGTTCCACCCGCCATTTCTGTACTGAATCCTGCGAGGTTGGGCCTAATCACCAACTAGCGCTTTTGGTCCAGAAGATACTGTTTGTGTGTGCTTGGACACTCTAGATTATTTAGGTGTGTGCTTCAAATTTGTTTGGTTCTTTAGAAGACTTAGGTGGTTTGATTTGAAATTTTTTACTTTGTTTTCGTGTGTTGTAGTTAAAAATCATTAATTGTGGCGGAATTACCGAGACGGTCCCGTCGCATTGCGGGCCAGTCTCCTGAAGTTGTTTCTGTGGCCGAATTGTTGAGAAGATCCCGTGAACTCAGGGGTTCACCTCCTCGAGACGACCCCAGTATTTTAGAAGGTTTAAAGGTCCTTGTAGGTTCACCTAGAGACAGTAGAGTAGGTTCGCCTGAAGAAGGAGAATCTTCCTTGGTAGTCCATCCAAATTACCAAAGTTTAGAAACAGGTTACAATCCCGAAGCTGTTACAGTTTCCGAGCTTGCTGGTAGTTTCTCATCTGCCAGTGAAACAGGCGAAGAACCTGAAATTTCCGAACCTGTTACTCCAACTCCTAGTGTTCCTGATTCACCAAGAATAGAAAGAATTATCACCGAAAATCTTCCTGTTGGGTTAATCGCAATAGAAGAACTTGTTCCAGAGGAAGAACTAGGCGTTTATGATTCTGAAGATATAATTACCCTTGATCTAAGGGAGCGTGAGTCCATCTTTTACAGTCCTCCTAGAAGTGAACCTTGGTACCTTGCTTTAACCAATTTTTTAGACAACTCAGTAGGTTTTTCTACACCTCGTACTCCTTTTCCACCCGGAGGAATTCATAATCCTGTAAATATGTCTGGTTCGTCATCTGTGTTTACGCAAAGTCCCGAATCATTTTTACATGGTGGTCCTTCTATTCCTACTGGGTATCAATCACTTTCTGGTACCTTTGCGGGAGCATCTCCTCGACCCATTGATCATGGGTTATTAGTTGGAAACAGTGGTAATGTACCATTGAGTATAGGTGATGTTTATATGATGTCAGGTTCAACTCCCGTTAACCAACCTCAAGGTGGCCAATTACCACCTGGGGGGCAACCTTCGTTAATGCCTGGGGGGCAACCTCAAGGTACTTCATTCGTGTCTGGGGGGCAACCTCAAGGGTATCAACCCCAAGGGTATCAACCCCAGCCTCAATATGTACCCCAAAGTCAACCCCAGTATCAATATCAACCTCAAGGCTGGCAACCTCAAGGATGGCAACCCCAAGGGTATCAACCCCAAGGGTATCAACCTCAAGGATACCAACCCCAAGGTCAAGGTCAACCCCAGTACTCGTATTTACCTCAAGGTTATCAACCTACGGGTCAGTACCCTGGTCAAGGTTATCAACCACCTCAAGGACAGTCATATGGGACTGCACCTTACAGTTATCAACCCTATCCTCAATACGGTTATGGATCTCAGTATCCTCAACCTGTTACGAGTCAATACCCTGGAATGTTAACATGGGATCCGTCACAAGGTCAACAGATGTTGCAGCCAAGTATACAGTCGGTACCTCAAGCAGGACAACCTGTGGTTCCTGGTCCACCCCAGCAACCGCAACCTGTCCAGTCAAGTGTTCAGACCCCTGTAACTTCGGTAGTTACTCAGCCGCCAATTGCACCTGGTACTCCACCTCACACGGCTGCAACAACTACCGCTTCATCTACCATGGTTACTTCTGGAGTATCGACAGCTCTGGTTTCTACAGTCCCTGTAACCACGCCTCAGACATCTATACCGTTGTCTGGATCTACGGTCCAAACCACAGTCCAGATGCCTGTAGGCCCACCTGGTACAAGTACGGTTGTTACTACTCAACCTCAATTTGTTCAACCTCCGTACCAGGGACCGTATCAACCTGCGCAAGCTGCCCAACAACCGGCTTACCAGTATCAACCGTATCCTGGGTACACTTATCAACAACCTCAGCAACCCCAGTACGGTCCGGTTAATCCTGGTTTTCCAGGAGGATATAATATCCCCAATGCGATTCCTGTTCCTAGTTATCCTGGATATCCTCCTCCTGGGGCTGGTATTGTGACTCAAAATTTTAGAGATCCTAACCGGCAGTTACCGTTTATTGCAACTTTAGATTTACCCGACTTGACGCGCCTAACGAACGATCCAATTCAATATCAACAGTTCTGGCCGCCAATGCCAAATAAGTTGCCCAGCGATATACCCAAGTTCGAAGGTAAGTCTGGAGAGGATCCATCTAATCACGTGATGACTTACCACCTCTGGTGTGCATCGAATTCCATCTCAGATGATTCCATCCGCTTACGTCTTTTTCAGCGTACACTCATTGGTCTCGCGGCCAAGTGGTACATTGAGTTGCCACGGGCCTCTTTTTACAACTTTAGCCAGTTAGCTACCTCGTTCTTAACACATTTTCAGTTACCAGTCAGATACGATAATGGTACAGAATTATTAACTTCGCTAAAACAATCGACGTCCACGTACATTTCTGATCACATCCATGAGTGGAGACGTCGAAGGAGATTAGTGAAAGTTTTTATCCCGGACCAAATCTTAGCTGAATGGTTTGTCAAATCATTATTACCACGAATTACTGAAGATGTAGCTAAGGCCGGCGTAGTTACTGAGGAGCAAGTCATTGCTCAAGCACAGTACCTTGACTTAGTTTACACTCAGTCAGGTACGTTACACGAGAAAATCCCGGATCTTCCCAAGTCAAACCAAATCGTTGCTGCTCCTTCGGGATCTCATGCCACTGATGGTATGATTGGTATCGTGACTACGAAGAGCAAGAAGAAGTCTTCCAAGGCTTCAACTACTCCAATTATCACTTTTCCTGATTCTCCGACAGGAGAGTCTTCTCCTGAACTCACCGCCGACATTCACGCTGTCGAGTCATCTACGGCCAAACCAAAAAACGGTGGAAAGAAGAAAGGAAAGAAGAAGGCCAAAGCAGACAAGGCTCCAAAGGAGAAAGTAGAAAAATCGGAAACCAATGACGAAAAGCGCAAACCTCGTTATCCTTGTCTCATTTGTGAAGAAGATCATTTTACGAGAGACTGCCCTCATCGGGCCGAGGTAGTGAAAATAGTTAAAGGTTCTCCCACTCCTGCTGTGTTAAAGAATCCATTTCCAGAGCAGGAGAATAAGATGATAGGTTCTTCTTCGAATGCCAGTGAAGAACCCATTTTGATGATGTCTCATGTCAGGATTGCGACTCGATCGCAAGATTATGGTAGTAAGGCTCCTGTTGATGGTAAAGAAGCAGAATCTTCTCACTCTAACCCATCAACCTCAACTCCTGGTTCCGATCCACTACAGATCGAAAAACCTAACCCAGACTTAGTGATTAAGCCGCCCGCCAAGGGTGTACTTCGAAGGTCTGCTTTCAATCCACATGCGAGAGCAGCCCAGAATTACAACATTGTTGAAGACTTAGCTGTTTCACCTTCAGCAATGTCGGCACTCGAAGTGCTGCAATCATGTCCAGCGCAACGAAAATTGCTTTTGTCGGCTATCGGAGCTGTCGATGTTCAGGACCCGAACCTAATGATCTTTGATCTAGAAAATAGTACACCACGTCTCCCCCATCAAATGGCTTTCCAAATCCCAGTGATAGTCAAAAACAGGCCTATTCATCGGACTGTGATTGATGAGGGAGCTTCTACGTGTATTATGTCGATTCAATGTTGGAGATCGCTTGGTTCTCCTTCGTTGAACCAATCCCCCACCATCCTTAAGGCCTTTGATGGCCGTGGGTTCCGTCCGTTTGGTATTCTACAAGAATTGCCTATAGGGGTCGAAGGTAAAACCGTTAGTCTGGATGTGGAAGTGGTTGATGCCCCTCTAGACTACAACCTTCTCTTGGGTCGAAGTTGGTCATATGCTATGACAGCGGTCGTTTCATCGGTCTTCAGAGTCATTAAATTCCCACATAACGGTAAGATCGTGACTATTGATCAGCTGACATACTTTTCATCCGACCCATCCTCTTCAGAAACTATCCAACATGTTGGTAAAACGACAATCCCTTACAAGGACATTGGTGTAGGTTTAGTTAAGGATTCCGGTTTACTGGGAACTTTTCCTCTCCCTCCACTCAATGTAGATCCTTCATTTGCAACGATTCATATGATCACGTCAGAAAACATTATTCATGATGATCCTTGGTATGTTCCCTCTGACTCTGAGCTAGATTCACTCGGTGATGTTATGCCGTTGAGTCCGTATGAAATTGCTTATGAAGCTCTTATGTCTTTTACCGATTTTCATTCAACCGAACCCGACCAAATGAATGTGGTCAGTGAAGAGTCATTTTCACCTCACCTTAGAACGGATAACGTTTCCCGAAGAAGTGTCATCTGACGAACGACTTCGCGAAATCCTAAGTGTAGATGATCTACCATGGGAAGATCTCCATCACAGATCTTCGTTTTTACCTAAGGGCGATGCATTTGAAAATGATTTTTCATCTATCTTTACCGCTGATTATGTCAAAGACGCTCAGGATCCAACGAAACATTCTGATTCAGAGCTGAATTTAGGGAATATTTCTCGTACTGTTCCCATTGATATATCAGTGAAGCCCGGAATTGAGGAGAACATTCATATAGGTGCCGCATGTACTAAAGAAGAAATCGAAACTTACAAGGCCCTATTCCAAGAATTCCGCGACGTGTTTGCCTGGTCCTACGAGGAAATGCCAGGAATCGATCCTGCCATTGTTGTTCATGAAATCAAAACCTACCCGGATGCTAAAACCATTCGGCAACGGTTGCGTCAGATTCACCCTCGAAAAGCAGCTGCAATTAAAGCAGAAGTCGAAAAGCTGTTGAAAGCAGGTTTCATTTATCCGATCCCGTTAACGGATTGGGTATCGAATATTGTTCCCGTCAATAAAAAACAAGGAACAATAAGAATCTGTATCGATTATAGGGATATCAATCGAGCTTGTCCAAAAGACAACTATCCTACGCCTTATATCGATCAAATAATTGATGATTGTGCCGGAAGTGAGATGTTTTCCTTCATGGATGGTTTCTCAGGATATAATCAAATCAATATTCTACCTGCCGACCAACCAAAAACGGCATTCATTTGTCCATGGGGGACATTTGCTTATTGCAAATTACCTTTTGGGCTTAAGAATGCCGGCGCTACTTTTCAACGGGCCATGTCTTATGCATTTCATGACATCAAGCACATTGTGCAACCCTATCTCGATGATTTGCCTGCTCATTCTTTACACCGAGCTGATCACCTTGTCCATTTACGAGCAATCTTTATGAGGTGTAGGCATTATCGAATTCGGTTGAATCCCCACAAGTGTGTTTTCTGTATAGAAACAGGTCGATTGCTGGGATTTGTTGTTTCCAAAGCCGGCATTCGCGTCGATCCCTCGAAAGTCGAGGCTATCATCCAATTGCCTCCTCCTTCGAGTTTGCGCCAACTCCAAAGTTTGCAAGGGAAAGCAAACTTTTTACGCCGATTCATCCCTAACTACGCCGAGGTCACTAAAGGTTTTACACGGTTGTTGAAACAGAACGTACAATTCTTTTGGGACGAGATTGCCCAACAATCTTTTGATGCATTAAAACACGCGTTGACCCATGCACCGTTATTGCATCCTCCCAACTACAACCAGGACTACTTCTTATACCTCGCAGCTTCGCATTCCACCATTGGAATGGTGTTAGTTCAAGAAGATGAATTCAAGGCAGAGCATGTGATATATTATCTTAGCAGAACCTTAAATCCAACTGAGTTAAAATATTCACATGTGGAGAAATTGGCCCTGGCAGCCGTTCAAGCTGTCCAGCGTTTTCGTCACTACATTCTTCTCCGCAAAACTACTGTTATTTCGGATTGCAACCCTATGATTTATATCTTGACAAAACAACTGCTAGGGGGCAAGTACTCTAAATGGATCGTCATCCTGCAAGAGTTCGACTTAGAGTTTGAGAAGTCCAAGTCTAAGAAATCTTTAGTCTTCGCGGAATTGATGTGTGATTTCCCGAGTGCTGACACAGAGACTGTGGCAGAGGAGTCCATTGCGGACGAATCTTTGTTTCTTATTAGCACTGTAGATCCGTGGTATGGGGATATAATCATCTATCTCCAAACCCAAACCTTTCGGCCTGAAGCTTCCAAGGAAGACCGTCGAAAAATTCGGTTTCAATCCCAGCAATACAGAATTATTGGAGATACACTTTATCGCCGGGGGGCAGACTTAGTTTTTCGACGTTGTTTAACTCACGATGAGGCTGAGAGAGTTTTGAATGATTGTCACTCTGGAGCATGTGGCGGTCATATGTCTGGGTATGCCACAGCTCAGAAGGTGTTGCGCGCTGGCTATTTCTGGCCGTCTATGTTTAAAGATTGTATCCTTGCCGTCAAAAAATGCCACAACTGTCAAGTGTTTGATCGAAAGATGCGCGCTCCACCTGCTCCTCTCCACCCTATAATTGCCGCTGGTCCATTCGCCAAATGGGGTATTGACTTTATTACTTGTAACCCTCACTCGGCCGGGGGGCATGCGTATATCATCCTCGCGGTTGATTATTTTACTAAGTGGGCCGAGGCGATGCCTACATTCGACGCAAGCGGCAAGACAGCTGCAGTTTTCGTATTCAATCATATCATAACTAGGTTTGGTGTCCCACAAGCAATCATTACTGATCATGGGAGCCATTTTCGAAATATCATGATGACTGAGCTTACAAGCCAGCTTGGTTTGCGCCACGATAGCTCTACACCTTATTATCCGCAAGCCAACGGTTTAGTTGAGTCAATCAACAAAGTTCTAGTCATCATGATTCGACGGATCATTGGTATCCATCGAACGAATTGGCATAACATGTTATTTTCGGCGCTATGGGCATATCGAACTTCAGTGAAAAATTCAACAGGTTTCACCCCTTTCCAGCTAGTTTATGGCTTAGAAGCTGTGTTACCTATTGAGTGCGAAATCCCATCACTTCAAATGGCTGTCGAATTACTTCCAGCTACTTCCGAAGAGGAGAAACGGTTGTTATACTTGGCTAAATTAGATGAGACTCGACGTGACGCTACTTTAGCTATCGAGACTCACGCAAAACGAATGAAAGCTCAGTACGATAAAAATGTAACTCCTCGAAGTTTTTCAGAAGGAGACCTAGTACTATTATATGATCAAGCTAACGATAAGCTAGGTGCCGGAAAATTCGTTCCCATGTGGCATGGGCCCTACATTGTAAAGCGAAAGCTAGCAAAAGGGGCTTATGAGTTAGTTGATTTTGATGGGGACTCTTTGGGCAAACCCAGAAATGGACTTTACCTAAAGAGGTATTATGCTTAAAGTGATGGATGGAGAAATTTTTAGATAGGTTAGTTTTTCCTTTCTAGCTAGCAAGTGTGTTAGTTTAGTCAGTGTGCTTAGTTTAGCGAGTGTGGTTTTCGTCATTATCCTGGCTTATCTTGGTTTTACTCTTGATATTGTAGATGTCGACGCCTCTCCAAACATACATTGGATTTGCTGATGGTGCTTGTCGTAGTACACGGAATATCTCTTCCGCAGCTTGGGTTATCTATTCACCCTCTGACGAGTTAGTTTCTATGCATGGGGTAAGCCTCGGTCAAACAACGAATAACATTGCAGAATACAGTGCAGTGGTTGAATTATTATCCGAATCTATTTCATTTGGAATTCGACGTTTGATTGTGAGGTTAGATTCTGAACTTGTTGTATTACAGCTTAATAGAGTTTATGCCATTAGAAATCCTGTGTTGTTAAGGTTGTTTTTGAGAGTGCGTCTCTTGGAACGTGAATTTGATTACATTGAATATCAACATATTCCAAGGTCCCTGAATACATTAGCAGATGCAATTGCTTCTCGAGTGTTGGACAGACATTTATAATAATCATGCAAGTAAATTTAAAGACATTTTATCATACATGTTAAACAAGATAAGCCGGTAATAGTGATATATATAGATAGAAGTGTGTCCAAAAAATATATACATCGTCTTCGATCATAGGTTGAAAACACCTTATGATCGGCAAAATGATAGTACAAAAAGTCAAAAATGTCACATGTGACTACAAAAAGTGACTAGTCAATCACTGGTGGTGCTCTCTGTACGACACCACTGCGCGGGCTACCTTACGCAGAAACCTCCTAAACGGTCCAGGGACCGCAACTACAAAACGCTGAAGCCTGATAGGAATGTCGTCCATAGTAGTCTCAGGTATGTCTACCGTGAGACGATCTAGGTCATGCTCCAACTCAGCTAGGATGTCTGCAGTCGCGTCCTGTGGGGCCGGTACCGGTGCAGCTGGATGTCGTCTATCATAAGGCCGGAGATTGGCTGGACGCTGTGGACCAACATCTGCATTTTGACAAAATTTTACTATTAGTTTGAGACGATATATATAAAAAATACAAAAAATACATAATTAGAAAACTTGTGAAAATAAAAGTACCTCTGTCGTCCCATTGTTCTCCTTGTGGAAGAACCATGTCCGGATCACCTCTGAAATCCATTCCGGCATATGGAAAGTCTTGTATCACAAAAAGCTGGCCCTCTAACCAGTCAAAGTAACTGTCTGAGAATCGAACCACTGCCGTGCCCTTGTCAGGATGCCGGGCCATCACCGCAACCCATCGAATAAGCTTTGGCTCCCGAGGACCCAAGTCATCAACAGTGAGTTGCTGAGGGATCAGCATTGGAACTCTCTCCAAGGCAAAGCTCACGACTATAGGCCCATATCCAAAAGTCTTTAGTCGTCCGTTCTTTGCCTTGGTCAGTTGGCTCTTCATATGAGCCGACACAGCTTCACACCAGTTGAAGATGGTGCCTTGGTAACAGTCAACTGCCATCCGCATTTGGGATCCGGAAGCAATGTGTAAAGCGGCCGCGCCGCAAATTCTGGTAACCGTGAACGCAATGACTCTGAGTTCCGGCAGAGCGATGTGTTTTATCTCTACGCCTTTTTTATGGCGAGTCCCGGGTCTGCACCACTCCTCGCGGAGATGATCGAGGGATTGGCCACCCGGCCTGGTCCCCGCAAGATTGAGTTGCTCACCTCTGTTTGGCAAGCCAGTAAGAAAGTATACATCCGAGGGCTCTATCTCGAGCTGGTGCCCTCCTATGTAAAAACATTGATCTTGAACGTTCCATCGCTCAACCAGCCATTCCAAGAATCTTACCTGGCCCCTCATGCCCGGTATGGTCCAATATTTATACAACCCGCATGTTCTTAAGGCATCCAAAGAAGGCTGGTGGTTTATTGCAGCTTCATCCTCCTCTACGTGCTCTCTCTCTCTCCAGTCTAACATGATTAATGCCCTGCATATCAAAAAAGACAGTTAGAAATTAATTTGAAGAAATTTGGTGGTTTTTTGAGAGAGTTGGGGTTTTCAAATGCGCATTACTCGGAGGACGCACCCCGGCTTTGTAGCACAGGGCGTCCGGACGCAGCTTGCCTGAAGGCGGGCTGCGTCCCCCGACCATTTTCCCGTGTGAGAAAAAGTCGGGGGACGCAGGTCACCCGAAGGGCACCCGCGTCCGCCGAGAGGCGCATTTTAAACCCAAAACCCCCCCAAAAAATGAAACAGAGACCAAAAACTAAATTCTAAACGGATAGAAATGCAGAGTAGGATGTGTAAAATACCTGGGTGAAGCGGCGTTCGATTCCGACGGTCAGATTTTCCGCAGCGACCACGGGAAGTTTCTTATCAAAAGCTCCTTTTTCAACCTCCAAAGTCAAACGGTAAAAATGACATGGTAAAAGGTCTTTTTATAGGTTTTTTGGGTGAATGAGTTCATTTTTTACCATGAAAAGATGTTTTTCGACGTATTTTTGCCTATTTTAAGGAGGTATGAGTAATGTGTCGCTTTTGTGCAGGACAAAGGGATTTTGAGGGAAATTGTAATTTTCACAAATAAAAATATCAGAGTCCTCTTTTAAGCCCTTTTCTGACTCCTAAAACATGAAAAGATCGCCGAGTGTTTCTTTTACACTCGTTAAAACGGAATTAAAAGACGGTCCCCTTTTAGCTCTTTTCTGACCGTAAAATCAGGAAAAGATTGCCGGGTTTTTGTCGTTTCAAACTCGATAAGGAACTAAAACGACGTGTCTTTGATCGCTTTTTACTTTTCAGGTCGACGACACTATTATGAAAGTACTCCTTGGTCGCAAGATCAAGCGGTTCCCCCAGGTATTATTTTATACTTTTTCGGGCTTGAGGGACACAAACTTACGAAAAAGTTCAACTTGGAGTTTCCTTAAGTTTTTCAGACTCTCTAAAAATGAAAAACGTCGAGTTTCTCCTATACTAGGCTCATTAAACTTTTACAGTAAAGGACCTGTTCAATTACAAACGGGAACGAACCACTCCTTCCTAGGGTTCGAATTTAAACTAGGTTGGACTCGTCCGAAGGATGAGCTTATAACCAAGCATATGTTATCCTCCTCAAGCTTGTTAAAAATAAAGAGGTACTTGCCAGAAATGGTGGGGGAAAAGAGAGAAGAATGAACCTATTTGTCACCTTTTGTCTCAAGCGAAACTTTATTACCACTCTTGAACACGACACTTTTGCATATCACCTGAGTTGGGAAATCTTTTACCTCACAGTTGACCAAATCACTTTGAAAATCTTTAACCGGGTTCAGGGATTAACTTTGAGTTATTCGTCACCAAACCATCTGTCGTGTCGTTATGTGTTCAAGAGGTCTGCAAGAAAAACTTTCATCTGCAAAATACTTGTCATCCATTCGACCATCCCTGAGTCAGTCCTTACAGCAACATTTCTTCAACTTGGACAATGATTTCGTGTTGCGGGCTTGCCTGCAACGAGTCGCTTTCTATCGACATCGACACATTATCTAGAAAGATGACTTAGGAATCGACAGTACCTTGAAGTCTGCATGCATCAATGGCAGGTTTCTCGCCTTTGACGACAGTTTACATCATTGACTTTCGATCAAAGGATTCCGTGAAATCTTCGACATCAGAACATCTATTCACATTTCACGGGTTGTGCTTGGTACTTTGAGAACCATTGACATTACTGGTGGTCTCTCCCACGCTTGTTAACAGTTCACATCATTGACTGGTAATCAAGTGGTTTCTAACATGTTCGACATCAAATCATTTAATCACATGCTTAGAATCGTACCAATTCGGGAAGTAGAAGTGAAGACCCTGGATCTAGTTTCTACCATCCAGGCTGCGAGGAGTTTTGTATTCATTATCTATGTAGACTAATCATAAACAGATGGCTGCGTCCATACTGTGTCTACAAAAGTCTATAAAAATGATGTACTGCAAGATCATTCCTGTATCAGAATAGTTAGTCCATTAGTTAAAGTTTTGAATCTGAGTATGGGAATGCCTACCTCAGTGATGATATAATCTTATACATGTATTTTGTGTTGAAAATTGCAGGTTCTAACCAGGTCATCCACAAGTCAATCCTTGAAATGATAAAGCGCTTCACCCTTCCTAGAATTACAAAACACCAATCTATTCCAGGCTTCGCACTTTAGGGGGCAATCTGTTACACTAAAAAATGTCACCTTGACTACTTACAGTTAGTATGGCTCAAATCAACAGTCATGCTACCCTCTTAGGCAAGTCTATGCCTCTGTTATCCATCTCAAACTCAAAGAAGAGAGAAATTCTTGTAAAAACTATGTTTATCTCTGGGGTCGCAGGTTCTCTCTAGCCTTACCTGCGGGGACGCAGCCCATGTTCACAAAAGTTGCGTCCATGGACGCTCTGTATGCTAAAGGACAGGTGCGTCCTCCTGTAAAAGGCAAAATGCGCAAGTTTTATCTTGAGAAAGTTACTTGTGGTTACTTCTAGAACATTCTAGAGGTCGGCTTGATGAAATGGATATGCCTCCAGTTGGTTCATGTATCTCTATTAAGAGGGGACTTATCCCATCAAAAAAGGAGCTATCCCACCCATAGAGGGGGATGATCCCATTGATAGTGGACCTGAATAACCTCTTTACAGCACTATAAATAAAGGCATTGAGCCAGAAGGAGGAGAGGTTGAAGCTATACATTTTCTTTGGGTAAATGCTGCAGGATTTAGGTCTTCCATTATAACCTTTGTGAGGAGAGATTGTCTTTACATGATTCTATTTGGAAGTGGGTGAGCTTTGTCAAAGTAGAGGAAAACACTTGATGGACCCTGGGAGGAACTTGCACAACACCAAGGCCAGGTTGTAAGAGTTTCTTTGTTTCGTTATTAATACAAACTGGTTTATTTTTCTCAATAGCTTGTGTTAATGAGTTATTTCATGTGTTCCTTGGTCTGCATGTTGAATGTATGTTTTATTATATGAAATACAAGTGCTCGGTAATTGTTTGATTGTTTGTGGTTGCAGGAATTGACTTGAAGGGGGAGCTCATCCGGATCGTCAAGAACGGACTTCAACAATAGCGTTTTGGAATAAGGTAAGCCTAAACACTTGTGCTTTTCATATTGTAAAAGGTATATTTAGAGAAAGATCACTCCATTTTGTCTTGTTTGTCGCTAGAGAGTTCATACTCCTAGGGAGGTCAGTTGTGTCAGCCCAAATGACTTTTTCCGCCACGACAAGAGTCTCGCTAAATTAAAAGGTATTCTCCCTATAAAATTATTATTGGATAAATCCAACACCTATAATTCAGGAAGATTTGTGATCCAATCAGAAATACCACCCTAAAAGTTATTATAACCCAAACTTAAAACTCTTAATGACTAAAAAGATGCATACTGCTTAGGAAGCTGGCCTATCAATTTATTTTTCCTTAAATCTAATGCTATAAGTTGGGTGCAATTGGCTAAAGATGATGGAAGATTCCCAGAAAAACTGTTAGAATGAGCAGAGAAAACCAACAAGAAAATGGAAAACACTATGTCTAGGGATCCACTAAGTTTGTTCTCGAACAGCTTGACACGAATTAACAGTGTAAAATTTTGTAAATATGCGGGAATATTTCCATTCAACAAGTTTTTGGATAAATCTAATGTGCGTAGAAAGACACATTCACCAATATTCTCAGGGATTTTTCCACTAAGCATGTTGTTGGACAACAACAAATATTCCAGGCTTGTGCAATTCCCTAGAGATGCGGGAATTCTTCCACTCAAGTTGTTGGATGACAAATCCATAAGCTCTAAGTTCTGCAGTGAGCCCAATTCTCCTGGAATTCTTCCACTCAAGTTGTTGGATGACAAATCCAAACGCTCTAAGTTCTGCAGTGAGCCCAATTCTCCTGAAATTCTTCCACTCAAGTTGTTGGATGACAAATCCAAACGCTCTAAGTTTTGCAGTGAGCCCAATTCTTCTGGAATTCTTCCACTCAAGTTGTTGGATGACAAATCCAAACACTCTAAGTTCTGCAGCGAGCCCAATTCTCCTAGAATTCTTCCACTCAAGTTATTGGATGACAAATACAAATACCCTAATTTCTGCAGTGAGCCCAATTCTCCTGGAATTCTTCCACTGAAATTGTTATATGAAAGAACCAACGTACCCAATAAGGAAAGGTTGCCCAAAGTTGGTGAGAAAGTACCTTTGAGACTTAGTGAATGAAGGATTAGGGTATCATGAAGCCAAGTACACAATAGGTCACCATTCAATCTCTGCCACCGCCAACAACAGAGTTAGCTCCAAGCGAGGAAGAGGAAGTTTCTCCTCTTGATGACAATTTGGTTATGGACACATACAATTTATCGTACAATGAACTTCGGAAGAATATTGTACATGCTTATAAGAAGCATTTTCCGAATGGCATCATATCATTTGAATTCATTAGAGAAAAGGTGATAGTGGCAGACACCAAGAAGAATCTCGATGAAATTTTCATAGCCAAATTGGCCTTCGCGGGTGTAGCTAAGTCAATCTTGAGTATTTGGTGGTCGAGAATAAGCAATTGGAAAAAAATTGTGGGTTGTTAGGCAAGAGGTAGAACAGTTTCATGTTGCAACTAGGATTGTAGCTTCTGCATAGTTCCATCTAGAGGAAATGAAGGCAGCGATACTTGCTAAAGTATCGACACTTGCAGAGACCATGTGGAACCTCTATGAGGAGCTTGTTACTATGCATATGGTAGCTGTCCACTTGCATGGATTGCAGCAGAAATGTAAAGATTTTTTCAAAACTATTAGGAATATAAAAGCTTCCTTCATTGTTGTCCATGAATAGTGTTATCACTCAGGATGTCCCTTGGCTCCTTAAGGGATATGGCCGAGGTAACCACAAACCAATCTTTGGGCTCTAGGTCCTAGCCTACCTGCAGTCTAAGAGGGCTCTCTCTTTAAAATTTAGCTTTGTTTTGGGTTGATTTTAGGCTAGTTATGGTGTACATGGGTTTTGTTTTAATTTTGGTGGGAAGGATGATGTTTTCAAACAGAGTTGGGATGCATAGAGTCAGAAGTTCAAACCATTGGGCATGGAGTCATGGATTAGGGCTTGCTGTTGCATTTTCTTGGTCACAAGAGGAATACAGAGTAGGATAGCTACACATAGAACAATATCAAGCTGGAATAAAGATGGAATGAAGGTCAGAGATGAAAGGCAACTAAGAATCTTTCATTAGCTAATAGAGAGGGAAGGTGAATGAAAGTTTGTCTAGGAGCAATCAAGAATTCCTAAATAACTGTCATATGTGAAAGAAACAAGGTAAACATGATCATTTAAGTATGCATATTCATAACCATTTCTGAAGAAAACATATAGAAATAACAAGAACTGAGCATAGAGTGCAGTCAAGCAAAGCCTAAGCTATTCTTCTTTCTTGCTATTTAGATGCTAACACAATGGTGGAGTAAACATATATAAACTGTAAACAGAGCTAAGAAAACACTTATTGAGCCATGTAGTAGCATAGGAATTCCACAGTCACTCTTTGGCCATTAAATAACACAAAAGACAGTTCTTCATCCAAAGCATTCCAGCAGTCTCTGATTATAGAGCTCTCAAAGTATACAGCGCAAGTCTCGAATGAGAACTATCAACCAACTAGCCCTTTAAAAAATGAATCAGGGTGGTTTATATAGAGAAAATATCCAAAAATATCTATTACAGCAGATCTTAAACAGATCTGAGGGAAATGAGTTCTTTAATCTAATTTTGTCCTGAAATTAATGCAAGAAGATATCTATTTGAGCTGCGCTGGAGGCGGCTGCATCAAAATGAGTTAATATGGTGTCTTTGGTGGCTTGGTGCAGTGTTTCTGCAATAACAGGGACTTTAATCTCTTATCTGCACCTCTTAGGCAGTTCTGCTGCTTTTAGGTGGCTTTAATGTGCACTAATCCCGATCTGATGAGCTTTGAATGGCCTTTACTGCTTCTTTGACTTGGATGGAGGCCTTTAATGTTCACCTGCTTTGATATTGCTGATCTAATACTCTTTTCCGCTTCACTGATACTCTTTAATTGAATCTGGACTTTATCGTTCCTCTAATATGCTCGAAACTGTCAAATCGCACCTCTTCTGCCCTTTCAAAGCAAAAATAACTGTTGCAAATGCTTTTCGTGGCCTCTAGAATGCTATTGGCACTGGCCGATTGAATATGAACATACATGAAGAAATCCTGTCAAATAATGGCAGAGGAATGCCACCTGATAACTGTGCTAGGCTGAGGCTGGCTTTTAATTTGCGTTTTTTGGGCTTTGCAGGTAGCCGAGCAAAAGGAAGCCCTCCATTTTGAGTAATTTTTCTTAGCAATGCGCTTTGAAAACTGCCTCTGTTTCTCGTTTCAGGCCTTCTTTGACGCGATTTCGCCCTTTGCGCCTTTTTTGTGATGACGTCAGCATGCGGCGGGTCCCGGGTACGACAGGGTGACGTGGCAGCGACATCAGCGGAGGACATGTGGCGGATGACATGGCAGTATGGCAAAGTGACGTGGCAGTGACGGATGAGCTGGCAGTGACACGGAGCAGCGGAGGTGACGTGAGTGGCGATGTGGCGCTGACGTCAGGGGCGGAGAGACAGAAGGCGGTATGTGGTTTTATCGGACCGCCTTCTGTACGGGGTCGGTATGTGTCAGAGCCCTCCCGATGCAATAAAAGGCGGACACATCTCTTCTGTACGACGGCAAAACCGCCGTGCCATCGGAAGTTAACCATCGGATGTCGGGGCGACCTCGAAATTGGTGAGAGCCGTTGGATCTGGGAGGGAGGATCAGAGGGCCAAAGGAGCGCAGAGCTGGCAACAGGTTAATGTACGGGGGCCCGCTATATATTAAAATAATTACGTGCTGAAGGGGGGGTCTAAAACCTTGGAAATGCAGATTTTATGGGTTATGGGGAGCTATGTGGGTATGAATTAATTTAATGTTTGACCAAAACTATTAAACATTAAATATTTTGGAAAATGACTGCGGAGGGGAAAAGTCATAGGGTTATGGTGAGTAAAGAAGTAGGTATAGGTTATTAATCCAACCAGAGGTTAGATTAATCCCAAGGTTAGGACACGGATGGGTTAATAGTAGCCCCAGATGGACTATCATTTCCCAAAACCATATATACATAGCTATAATGCTATAAGGTGGGATACTAAATATATTTTTGGGGTTTTTTACATAGTTTTTGTAGCAATAGGGATGGGAAAGTAGTTAGGGAGCTACATAATAGAATTAGGAGTTAATATGAATTTGTGAGGTGAAGTGTAGGGGAGAGGCTAAGTTTGTGAACTGAAACTTAGACATAAGAATAGAAAGGAATGTGGACGAGTGATTTTACACAAGAAATGTGGTTTCTTTTCATTGAATAAAGTCAAAGCTTGACTTAGTATTTTACAAAAATGAAGTGATAACAGGACTAGTTGGGCAGATCCCGAGGTCCTCAAGGGGATGTTAGTGAGTGATTCTTGGGGGAATAGAAGGGGAGTTAGACATGCTTCCAAAATTGTGCCATCAAAATAACTGCTTTGACACTTTTGTCATTGATGAGACAAGCTGTAATTGACAATACATCAGGTGATCAAAACCTTGCTCCTGCGACCTCAAATAACTACCCAGCCTAATACACCTAACATTTTTTCTTCCTTTCACATGGGTGCATTTAGACTTGCAGACCCTGATTATCCTCTTTTCTTTTGATTGCCCTCCTATCTAAATGTACCCTTATCTCTTCCAAGGGCCCAGATTAAGCAGTTGGGCTACTTCATTTCTCTACCTAGCTACTCATCTACCAAGCTTAAGCTGTTTGGACAGATATTCATTCTCTATCTTCTAAAACAAGCAATTTAAACCTAGGGAAGCCAAGATTAAGCTATTTGGCTTTCCCTTAACTGTAAAACTCTTCAAAAATGGTATGATTCTTCAAAATGGAACTTCTTGGAAATATGGAACCTTGCAGTATGAAAAGATGACATATTTGGCATGTAAAATAGTCAATCATGAAATATGAGACCTATTGCAATAGGAGGCTAACAGTGGCTCCACCTGGGGTTGGTTTTTCAAGATGAAAAGCCAAGAACAGCAGGTCAGAATGCCTTGATCTTCAATTTTTGCTGTAAACTAAAATTCTCCTTCTTCTCAATGCCTTTGACTGAATTCTTATAAGCTGATATGCAGTATCCTTTTGAGTTGAATTGCAGAAAAATTACAGCTCTGCTTCTTGCCTTTTGGGTGCTTGTAAACATATTGAAATCTGCTTGAGCACTTCTTTGGAATTATTTCAAAAACAGAGATCTGAAATAGAGCTTTCTTTGATCTTTCCTTCAAAATTTGCTGCGTTGTTCCCTCTTATTGGCCTGCTATAAGAAAAAGTGCTAAAAATACAAATATTAATGTACAGATAGTATACAGAGTTGTGTTGTGTTCAACAAAAGGGATCATGATAGTGCTTTAGCATTCGGCCATTGATAGGGCCTTCTTCAGCTATGCTGCCATCCAAACTCTTCAGAAAATATGTGTTGTTGCCTTGAACAGTAGAAATAATAAAGGGGCCTTTCCACAGGAAATCAAACTTGCCATGCTTTCCTTTGTCCTCTCTTCTTGAATCCCATCTTAAGACTTTGTTGCCTATGCAAAAATCTTCAGCCTTGGTTCTTTTGTCAAACATTTTCTTGAGCTTCTCTTGTAAAATCTGAGCTCTGTCGTAAACTTGCTCTCTTGTTTGCTGCAAATGGATGGTTTGGTTTATTCTTCTTTGGATATCATTTAGTTCTACCTGAATCTCTTGCAACAATTTGATAATATGGATTCCTAAAGAAGAGGGGAACTTGGCCTCCATGCCATAGACTAACTCATATGGGCTCATCCCAATGGATCTCTTGGTTGACAATCTGTCTGCCCATAGGACATTTATAAGCTTTTTGTGCCAGTTCTTCTTGTTCTCCTCCAAGACTTTCTTAATGATGTTAATCAGACTCTTGTTGGATGATTCGGCCAAGCCATTACCTTGAGGGTAATAGGCTGTGGAGTGACCTAAGGTAATGTGGAATTTGTGGCAAAAACTGATCATTTTCTTGGATTTGAAGGCAGCAGCATTATCTGTAATGATCTTCTCAGGACAGCCAAATCTGGACAAAATGTTGGTTTCAAGGAATTGGATGATGGTGGAGTCATTGGCTTGCCTACATGGGATGGCTTCAATCCACTTGATAAAGTAATCTATGGCTGTTGGAATCCACTTATGTTGGCCAGAAGAGGATGGATGGATTTCTCCAATGAAGTCAAGACCCCATTGTTGAAAAGGCTTCTCGGTTGAAATGGGTTTAAGGGGCAAGGGCAAAAGCTTTCTTTTGCCTTCAAATATTTGGGATTTGTGGCATGAAACAACAAACTTTCTTACATCAGCAAACAAAGAGGGCCAATAGAAACCAGCCCTTAGTATCTTATCAGCAGTGGACTTCCAATATAAGTGCCCTCCACAATCCCCTGCATGAAATTCTTTCATGACACTGTCAATTTCATTCATAGTCAGACAATTCAACAATATTCCTTCATGATTTTTCCAAAAGAGGGCACTATCTAAGACACAAAACTTTGATGCTTTCATTTTTAAAAATCTCTTTTTGGTTATGGACAACCCTGGAGGAGCACATAGGTTTAACAATATAAAACATATATTAGCATACCATGGAGATTGCAAAAAAGGTTGACTGATCTGTGGAGTCGCCAACTCCTATTCATTGTCTAGTTGATTAATGTCTAAGGCTTGAAAATTGGTTTCGGACATCAGTTTGGCTAAACCTTGTCCCTTTATCAGCTTGGTGGGTTTTATCTCAATGTCATACTCAAGGATATTGGCAATCCATTTGCCTCTTTTGCCTTCTATGCCCTCTTGAGTTAATATGTCTTTTACAACAGCATTTGGCACATAAGCAATCACGTGTGAATATAAAATGTAAATTCTGAAATCTTTGACTGCTTTAACAAGGGCATATGCTTGCTTCTCCATGATTTGGTACTTCAAGGGTGCATCTCTAAGGGCTCAGCTGAAAAATGCAATTGGCTTTTCATTTCCCTGATCATCTTTCTACAAAAGGATAGAAGCAATGGTGTGTTCAGATGCAAATGAGAAAATGATGAAATCCTTATCAAATTGAGGACTTGTGAGGACTGGGGCTTGGGTTAAGGTGGATTTTATGTCCTCAATGGCTTGCTTGGCCTCTAAAGTCCATTTTACCTTGGAATCCTTCTTTAACATGTTATTTAGCATTCTTATTAGCTCGGCCAAGTTTGAGATAAATCTCCTTAGGAAATTGATCTTTCCTAAGAATGCTTGCAATTCTTTGATGTTTCTCGGATAAGAGATTTGCAAAATGGCTTGGATTATTTCCAGATCTATTTTAATTCCATCTTTTGAAATGATATGGCCTAGTAATTTTCCTTCTTCAAGGCCAAATAAAGACTTCTTGGGATTTAAGGAAATGCCATATTTCCTACAGGTTAGGAACACTTGCCTTAGGTGTTTAAGGTGCTCTTGATCAGATTTGGAGAAAGGGGTAAGGTCATCAAGATAGACAACCAAGAAATCATGGATTTCCTTGGAAAATGCAATGTCCATGGCCCTTTGAAAGGTAGCACCTGCATTCTTTAGGCCAAAATGCATTTTCACATATTTAAAGGTTCCCCACGGTGTTGTAAAGGCTGTCTTGTCTTGGTCATCCGGGTGAACAAGTATTTGATTAAAACCTGAAAAGCCATCTAGCAAAGAAATTCTTGAAGACCCCACTATTCTTTGTAGAATGTGGTCCATTTTTGGCAGTGGGTAGTGATCTTTAAGGGAGACTTGGTTCAGATTTCTTAAGTCCACACATAGTCTAATCTCCCCTGTTTTTTTCCTTGTGGGAACAAGATTGGATACCCATTCTGAAAATCTAATGGGTGCTATGATACCAGCCTCAAACATTCTTTTCACTTCTTTCTCAATCAAAGGGAGAAGCACATGATTGAGTCTCCTTAGTTTCTGTTTGAAGGGCTTTTGATTTGGCTTTAAGGGAATGGTATGTTGAATAACAGAGGTGTCATAGGACTTAAGGTCCTCATAACTCCAGGAAAATACATCTTGAAACTCTTTAAATAAATCAACATATTTTGGTTTTTGATTAGGAGGCAAAGACTTGGACAGTTTAATCATTTTGGGCTTCTCTACTGTCCCAATATTACAGTCTTCCACAACAGCGTTTAAGGGCTACATCTTTGGCTTTTTGGGGACATCGTTTGAATCAAATATGTCTTCTAATGGAGTGAGGCCAGCAGGTATAAAATTGTCTTTTAAATCAATTACTTCGGCCTCTACTTCAGCTATTTCATCTAAATGCATTTGCTTCAGCTCTTGCATGTTTTTCTCATAAAAAATGGTTGGGTGGAGCATTTGATTTGCTGCTTCAGCTGTTATAGTTTGCTCATTTTGGCTCATTTGCTGTTGTGGGTCATCCATGGCATCTTCATCAATGCTTGAGCTTGAGAAATCTTGTTGTAAGGTAAGAAAATTGTTGATTTGAGCATCATCCTCAAATACTTGCCAATATTTGATATTGTTAGGGATAGCAGGCCTGTGCTTTATCTCAGCAGTAAAGTGGTGATTGGGCTCAAAGGGCAGCTTGCAAGTGCTAGCAAAAGTAGCTTGACTATGAGCATGCATGTTATGGCTTCTAGAAATCTTAGCAAGCTTGGATTCGGTGAAGGAATTGAGTATTTCTGTGGCAGCAGACCTATAAGCTCTTAGCCTATTGTCATTAGTAACAAGGTTACATTTCATCTGTTGAATGATCAAATCGGAGTCATCTAGAATGGACACTTTTGCAGCTCCTAGAGCTTTGAGCATTTTAAGGCCTAAAAGGAGAGCCTCGTACTCTGCCATGTTGTTGGTGCATTTGAAGTTTAGTCTGTAAGCATGACCCTCTGCATGGCTGTTATGTGTATTGTGAATCCATATTCCTGCCCCTGCTCCTAGCTTATTAACAGAACCATCAAAATCTAAATACCATGTGATTTCTTGCTTGTGGTTAATATTAAGAGTTTCAGTCATTTTATGATTGGGCGGACCTAGGTTTTGTGCTTCATGTGGTTCTTTTTGTATGCTGGTTGCACTAATTATTTTAACAGTTTCACGAGTATGGGCAACCGACTCTTGATTGATGCATGTTTCTTGTTCTAAAGGCAAAGGCTTTTCATCAGTGGGAGGGCAGCTATCATCATTGAACAATATAAAGGAATCCATATCAGAATGGATTGAGTAAATGGGAAAGTTTTGGGGTTTTTCCTCACTACTTACCACATACTTCATCAGTTTTTCTCTATACAGTCTCTTTGGTTGCCCAAAGACTGAAATAGTGGCATAGGAGAGGTCTAGTTGGAGAGATCCTTGGAGTTTTTCTCCCCAAGATCTTGATAAGAGCATGCCATACTTCGGTGGAATGTCAGTAACCACCACGTCCATTAGGATCGTTTTGCTAGGAAATTGGACTAAAGACACACAAAGGTATTTGATTAAGCCTAAACACTTGACTTGACTAGAATCAAATGAGAATAAGTCTTTGTAGGGTCTAGTGACATCAAGGTTTAGCTTCTCCATTACAACTTTGGGCATTAGATTGTGTGAAGCACTTGAATCAAACATAGCATTGTGCAACACTTTATCATGAATGTGAAAACTGACATAAAAGGGTATAACAGCTCCATGTCCTGATTTACCATTGACTTCAGGACCAAAAAGTAATTCAGGCTGATCATTTAAGACATTGACATCATCCCTGTTCTCTGGCATTTGCAGTGATCTTTTTATTTGCTGTCTGTACACATCATGTTTGGCAAGCTCAGAGAGAGGAATAGATATCTTTAATTTACCAATTTCTGCTTCTAAATCAAAAGGTTTTTCTAACTGTGTTTTAGTGTTGTGACAGGCAGATTTTCCCTTTTCAATTGTATCTTCAGTGATCTTCTCTTGGTTATCAATGATTTCTTGAGATTGTTATGTTTTGGGAAGGCTTCGAGGAGTGCTATTTACATTGTCTTTTGAGGGAAAGGATACAAAAGGCTGGTTATTAGAGGGCTGTATGTCAGATACATCCTCTATGGTCACTTCTTTTAATTTTGGGTCTGTTTTATCAGCAGGTTCTGTGATAGTGGCCTTGTCTTTTACTTTCTTAGGTTGCTTGGCATCCTTTGGCTTGATGGGATCAGACACATCAATGGTTCTTGTTCTCAATTTGTATTGTTTATGGACTTCGTAGACAGCTGAATCATAGCCTTGTTTGAAGTCAAATGACTCTCCAGACTTGGTCTGAAATTGATTTATATCATGGTCATCTTGGTCTTCTTGGGTTAGAAATACTTGTTGTTCACTCTTCAAACCCATCAAGTTTATGTGAGTGTCCTCTATCTGCTCACTAGATGTGGATGCCTCAGCATAGTTTTCATGAAAAGGAGATCTTATATCATGGTCAGGACTTTCCCTTCAAACGTTTGGGTTCTAATTTTTTCTAAAGTTTGGATTTCTAATAGGATTGTTTTGTTGTCCTTCCCATGAGGCTTTTCTTTCAATAGTTCCCATTCTATTTTCAAAGCTATCCATACCTTTGATGATTGAGTCCAATGTTTTCTCAAAGGTTGAAGGTTCATCTTTAAAAGTGGTTCTTCTCTCAGCTCTTGCTCTATTTCTCTTGGCAATCAGATTTGCCTCCACACTAATAGCTACATTCTACATGTCTGCTAAGGTTTGAGGGGTTCTTTCCCTTAACTGATAAGCCATGTCTGAATCAAATCCATCAGGGAATTTGTATAAAGCAAGATCAGGTGGAGGTCTAAGGTTTTGTGGAATAGCGTTGTAAACATTGTTAAACCTGGCACAATAGTCTAAGACAACTTCTTAAGGGCCTCTTTTGATAGTGTCATACACGAATAATATGTGCAGAGGGTCCTTCTTCTTCTCCCATCTATTAAGGAATGTTTGGTAAAGGGCCTCTGGGTCAGCTATGGAATTTGCAGGAGGAGCTCTAAACCAGGGCCTTACATCTCCTGTTAAACTTTGGACAAAAATCTCCATTCTTACACTATCATCATCTATTTCATAACTCTCAAAATAGTCCTGCATTTTCTTGGTATGTTGCAGGGCTGTGCCAGAACCAGTAGCATCAAAATACGTGATTTTGGTTTGATAATCTTGAGGCATAGCCCCTGGATTTGTAGGTAACTGTAAAGGTGCATATCTGTTAGCCATATTTACAGGGACAAGTGGAACGAGTGGAACAGCTGGAACAGCTGTAATAACAATGGTGATAGTGGTAGTATGCACAGTGAAGGGAGGTGTGGAAAAGGTGCTTGGAGAAGTGGATGACGAACAAGGGGAAGTAGGGGTTGAACGAAACAAAACTTTAACAGGGGTTGGAAAACAGCTTGGCTGAACTGTTTTAGGACTAGAATCAGCAAACTCTTCTTGTTTGTGTTTGCTAAGGTTTCTAGAGATTAAATTGGGATTTTCAAAAACATCTGGTGGATTTGGGTCTGGATTTGACCTAGTATTACGTGTTTTCTTCTTGGGAGCCAACTTCTAACTTGTTTTTTGGGAATTTTATGAATAAGGTCCCCAGTGGAGTCGCCAATGATGTTATCACTCAGGTTGTCCCTTGGCTCCTTAAGGGATATGGTCGAGGTAACCACAAACCAATCTTTGGGCTGCAGGTCCTAGCCTACCTACAATCAGAGAGGGCTCTCTCTTTAAAATTTAGCTTTGTTTTGGGTTGATTTTGAGCTAGTTATGGTGTACATGGGTTTTGTTTTGATTTTGGTGGGAAGGATGATGTTTTCAAACAGAGTTGGGATGCATAGAGTGATAAGTTCAAACCATTGGGCATGGAGTCATGGATTAGGGCTTGCTGTTGCGTTTTCTTGGTCACAAGAGGAATACAGAGCAGGATAGATACAAATAGAACAATATCAGGCTGGAATAAAGATGGAATGAAGGTCAGAGATGAAAGGCAACTAAGAATCTTTCATTAGCTAACAGAGAGGGAAGGTGAATGAAAGTTTGTCTAGGAGCAGTCAAGAATTCCTAAATAACCGTCATATGTGAAAGAAACAGGGTAAACATGATCATTTAAGTATGCATATTCATAACCATTTCTGAAAAAAACATATAGAAATAACAAGAATTGAGCATAGAGTGCAGTCAAGCAAAGCCTAAGCTATTCTTCTTTCTTGCTATTTAGATGGTAACACAATGGTGGAGTAAACATATATAAACTGTAAACAGAGGTAAGAAAACACTTATTGAGCCATGTAGTAGCACACGAATTCCAAAGTCACTCTTTGACCATTAAATAACACAACAGACAGTTCTTCATCCAAAACATTCCAACAGTCTCTGATTATAGAGCTCTCAAAGTATACAGCGCAAGTCTCGAATGAGGATTATCAACCAACCAACCCTTTAAACAATGAATCAGGGTGGTTTATATAGAGAAAATATCCAAAAATATCTATTACAGTAGATATTAAACAGATCTGAGAGAAATGAGTTCTTTAATCTAATCTTGTCCTGAAATTAATGCAAGAAGATATCTATTTGAGCTGCGCTGGAGGCGACTGCATCAAAATGAGTTAATATGGTGTCCTTGGTGGCTTGGTGCAGTGTTTCTGCAATAACTGGGACTTTAATCTCTTATCTGCACCTCTTAGGCGGTTCTGCTGCTTTTAGGTGGCTTTAATGTGCACTAATCCCGATCTGATGAGCTTTGAATGGCCTTTACTGCTTCTTTGACTTGGATGGAGGCCTTTAATGTTCACCTGCTTTGATATTGCCGATCTGATACTCTTTGCCACTTCACTGATACTCTTTAATTGAATCTGGGCTTTATCGTTCCTCTGATATGCTCGAAACTATCTAATCGCCCCTTTTTTGCCCTTTCAAGGCAAAAATAACTGTTGCAAATGCTTTTCGTGGCCTCTAGAATGCTATCGGCGTTGGCCAATTGAATATGAACATACATGAAGAAATCCTGTCAAATAATGGCGGAGGAATGCAACCTGATAACTGTGCTGGGCTGAGGCTGGCTTTTAATTTGTGTTTTTTTGGCTTTGCAGGTAGCCGAGCAAAAGTAAGCCCTCCATTTTGAGTAATTTTTCTTAGCGATGCGCTTCGAAAACTGCCTCTATTTCTCGTTTCAGGCCTTCTTTGACGCGATTTTGCCCTTTACGCCTTTTTTGTGATGACATCAGCATGCGGCGGGTCCCGGGTACGGTAGGGTGACATGGCAGTGACATCAGCTTAGGACATGTGGTGGATGACATGGCAGTACGACAGAGTGACGTGGCAGTGATGGATGAGCTGGCGGTGACACGGAGCAGTGGCAGGTTGATGCGGAGGTGACGTGAGTGGCGATGTGGCGCTGACGTCAGGGGCAGAGAGACAGAAGGCGGTATGTGGTTTTATCGGACCGTCTTCTGTACGGGGGCGGTATGTGTCAGAGCGCTCCCAATGCAATAAAAGGCGGACACTTGTCTTCTGTACGACGACAAAACCGCAGTGCCATCGGAAGCTAACCGTCGGACATCGGGGCGGCCCCAAAATTGGTGAGAGCCGTTGGATCTGGGAGGGCAGATCGGAGGGCCGACAGAGCACGGAGCTGGCAGCAGGTTAATGTACGGGGTCCCGCTATATATTAAAATAATTACGCGCCGAAGGGGGGGTCTAAAACCTTGGAAATGCAGATTTTATGGGTTATGGGGTGCTATGCAGGTATGAATTAATTTAATGTTTGACCAAAACTATTAAACATTAAACATTTTGGAAAATGACTGCGGAGGGGCAAAATCATAGGGTTTTGGTGAGTAAAGAAGTAGGTATAGGTTATTAATCCAACCAGAGGTTAGATTAATCCTAAGGTTAGGACGCGGATGGGTTAATAGTAGCCCCAGATGAACTATCATTTCCCAAAACCATATATACATAGCTATAATGCTATAAGGTGGGATATTAAATATATTTTTGGGGTTTTTTACATAGTTTTTGTAGCAATAGGGATGGGAAAGTAGTTAGGGAGCTACATAATAGAATTAGGAGTTAATATGAATTTGTGAGGTGAAGTATAGGGGAGAGGCTAAGTTTGTGAACTAAAACTTAGACATAAGAATAGAAAGGAATGTGGAGGAGTGATTTTACACAAGAAATGTGGCTTCTTTTCATTGAAGAAAGTCAAAGCTTGACTTAGTATTTTACAAAAATGAAGTGATAACAGGACTAGTTGGGCAGATCCCAAGGTCCTAAAGGGGATGTTAGTGAGTGATTCTTGGGGGAATAGAAGGGGAATTAGACATGCTTCCAAAATTGTGCCATCAAAATAACTGCTTTGACACTTCTGTCATTGATGAGACAAGCTGTAATTGAAAATACATCAGGTGATCAAAACCTTGCTTCTGCGACCTCAAACTACCTACCCAGCCTAATACACCTAACATTTTTTCTTCCTTTCGCATGGGTGCATTTAGACTTGCAGACCCTGATTATCCTCTTTTCTTTTGACTGCCCTCCTATCTAAATGTACCCTTATCTCTTCCAAGGGCCCAGATTAAGTAGTTGGGCTCCTTCATTTCTCTACCTAGCTACTCATCTGCCAAGCTTAAGCTATTTGGACAGATATTCATTCTCTATCTTCTAAAACAAGCAATTTAAACCTAGGGAAGCCAAGATTAAGCTGTATGGCTTTCCCTTAACTGTAAAACTCTTCAAAAATGGTATGATTCTTCAAAATGGAACTTCTTGGAAATATGGAACCTTGCAGTATGAAAAGATGACATATTTTGCATGTAAAACAGTCAATCATGAAATATGAGACCTATTGCAATAGGAGGCTAACAAATAGTCAATGTGATACAAAGGGGCATTTCTTGACTTGGGAAGGAAAACAAAGAAACAAGCAAAGCTGGAGAAATCAAGAGTATCAATGTTGATCCAGAACGAAAAACATCTTGCCTAGTTCATTGGTAGCATTCAGGCCTCATATTTACGGTCATACAACAGTCTCGATTTCTTGGTGAACTTAGACAGGATCCCATAAGTTGGCTCACTCACTAAATCCAAACCCAGGAACCAGGTTAGGCAAGAGATTGAAGAATACTTGGAGCAGCTTAGACATATTTCCGCCAAGAAATATTTTGAGGTGAATAGATAGAACATGCAGAACTACATTGGTGGCCTTGTCCAAGTGAGAACAATGTTGCTCCTGCTCTAGAAGGAAGTTCAAAATAGTTCCAAATCATTGTCCCTGTATTCCATGGAGGCTAAATTTTGCTTCTAGCTAGACATCATCACACAGTTTGGGGATGTTATGGCACAATACCATGCTTGGCACAGATACATGACCGAAAAACATCAAGTGGAAATTTTTGAGCTAGAATTTCTCTAAACTCAACCATGATAATAGTTTTTCTTGTTAGGTTGTCTACTTGGCTCTACCCTATTTTGTCTTATACGGGTATGAGTGTATTGTAATATTCTTTTGTAAATAATTTGTAAGTGAAATTCCAAGTGTCAATTGCGGAATATGAAGAGTCATGATGTAATGTAATTGAATAGTCATTTGTAAAGAAGTTGAAGAGTCATGAGGGAAGTCGAAGAGTCACCCCTTTTGTTATAAATACATCCTCATAACTTATGTAAAGGGCTTTTGGGGAGCCAAGCTCTTGGCTAGGCTTAGAAATAGAATTAGGAGTTTGGGAGTTTTGTGAGAGCCTTGGCTTCTCCGTAGCATAGAGGGAGTATATTTCTTTGGAGGAGTAGGTGATCTTGACTTCACGTTCCACTATTGAGGCAAGTGGTCCGTCAATGGTATATGTGTGATTGGAACTTTCACATTAACAAAAGCTCAGAGGTTGCACATTTTCGTGCATCTGTTGTGAATATAGTAGGACTATTCTTATTGTATTTGCAATGTATGCTATTTAACTTAGGCTTGTGCATATGAACTATTTCATTTTCATTGGTATGAATCTTGTTGAATGTATGTTGTTGTATTATTTCATTACTATTAACTTGTGAGCTATTTCGCATATTAGCTTGTGATGTCTTTATGCTCATGTGTCTCTTTTAAGTTGTGGATTATTATAGGCTTCTAAGGGGCTCACTCATTTTCCCTTCATGTGTTAGAACCTTCACGCATCCCACTTGACTCTTCGTAGGGTCACACACTTGTTCTCACCAAAGTCACCATACATCATTATATGCGTATTTGTAGCCAAGGCATATCATTAACAGCCACTCCATTAGCAACCGTGTTGTAATCCATATGGGACTCCTACACCAAACGGTGTGAGGTCTAATTGGGACTTCATATTAGGGAGATCCCCTGAATGTTGGTGGATCCAACACCGTCAACAAGGCCCTAATCATATTTTGACCCCTTAGACTCCTATATATACCAAGGAGGTATTTTCATTTGAATAATCCAAGAATTATTCATTTATATGATGTAAAAGAAGGTTTCCCCCTCAAAGAGGCTTATTTTAAAGTTGTTGATCTATCTTTTTTTTTGTTTTTGTGATCCGGTTACATAACAAAAAGTGTCGATGACATAACAAATTCGTTGCAAAAAATCGGCTGTCATCGATCTATCGACGCTAATTGTTCCATCATTATTTTTACTCCTATGGTCAGTGATGTTGGTAGAGTGGCTCCAACTTCTCTCAATATTCTGAGGACCCATTTCATCGAAGTATGTATGCCTTTGGCAATCGACCAACCATCATTATCTTCCATCATGCGACACCACAAGACTCCTACATCCATTGGTATTCTGATGACATGTTTCATTGAAAAATGTATGCTTTCGACAGTAGGTCGACCAACCCTATCATCGATCATGCAACACCATAAGATCTCCCTTTCATTGGTTTACTGAAGTATGATAGACATCGGAATTACGACAAATTTGGAAAACTCTGATAATGCAACTATACCATGTTTCATGTTTAGCAAAACCTCATTTTGTCCTTATAGCAACAAAACTTCATGGAAATAACAACAAAAGGCCATTGAAAATTGGCTCAATTTTTATTAGCGAGTAATAGGTAAAGCATTAATATAATGATATAAATTTATTAACTCAATATTTTGGTCTTAAAAAGACATGGATACATTTTCATGCAACTTGTCCATGAACAAACTTAATAGGCACACACACACACACATTTGTTGATACCCTTAATATTGTTGGTTTGAAGACACATACTTTCAAGCTTGATTAAAATGTGAATTACCTCAAGTACGTTGTTGTTTAACATGTATGAATAAAAGATTAGAAGTGTCAACTTGCCTAATTTTGTATTGGCTTTAAGGATACTATCATTTAGCAGTTTCCTAGAGATAGAGGAATTTTAGCCCACCATGTTTTTTAATATAGGTAAACGATTCTAAAGTTATATAAAAAGTCCAATTCCACTAGGAATACTCCACTTTAATTGTTTATGGAAAAATCAATACTTGATGACTAAGTGTAATTCCATAGATTTGAAAGGACATGACCAACAAGATTGTTAAAATAAATGTCCATTACTTATAGAGGTGAATTTTCTAAAAGAATTTCAATACTTCAACTCATAAGAATAATGAATAAGGAGAGATATTCTAACTTGACTAGATGGCCCAATTATCTTGTTCTAGTTTTGTTTTAATATTTTTTGAAAGAATGATTGGTTAGATGTATGTACAATTACAAAATATTTTGTAGTATAGACCCTATTGAGATAAAGTGTTTGGAGCACTTTCCAAATTATGGTGGATTTCTTCCTATTAAACATTTTTCTCAAAGTTGAAAAGTTCACAATAAGGAGAGGCTACCAAGAGATGGAGAGATACTACCTTCTAAATGTAATCCATAAAGGATTATTTCAAAGACTTTTAATGTGTGTTTTGCAGGAAACAATCTTCCATGATTGTAGCTTTTTTGAGTTCTCAATTGTCTAGTTGTACAAAATCCTTGTGGATTTAATGTAATAACATTTTTCAAATGAAATTTTTTCCTCCATGTTCCTTTTATTTCTACATGATGTAAATTGACACATGAAATCCTCCAAAGTGCATTGCATCCAAACAAAATTGTAGAGTTAAAGAAGTACTTCCACTAGGTGTGGGGTCATAGAGATGATCATATTCCTTGTGAAATATCATAAGATGAAGAATATATTGATCTCCTTGAGAAATTAAATGTTACAACAGATGGAATGTCCAATGATATTATTGTTTCCATTATCACAAAGCCCACAAGCATCAACATGACCCATAACATAATAACCACTCACATTTTATTCATCAAAATATTATATAGTATTTTAATTTCCAGTACATATTTGATCAAAATAGTATTATGGTTGGATAAAAGATAAGTCATTTAGGGAATCGATACACTCCATAAAATGGTTTTATTTTTGGAGGTACCATCCAATGCCATGCTTTATCCCACATAATTATTACTGTTACAACTCCACCAAAGCCAAGTCCTACCCCTAACCCTAATGCAATTAATGAGATATGTTCATCCACACGACTCAACCATCCTTGGTCATCATTGACATTTGGAGATACTCCATCTCCTTTTTTGGGGGTAGCTTTATTGCATGCTTGTAAAGGATACCCACATAGGCACTTGTTCCTTTGAAATGAAGCCATGCTGAAAGTGTCCATCTCCGTTCCTTCAGGGATTCGCCCACACAATATGTTAAATGATACATCCAGGTATGCCAACATAGTTAATTTAGAGAGTTCTTGAGGAATCTCTCCACTCAAATTATTTTTAGACAAGTCTAATTGCTCTAGAGTAGATATCTCACTTAGAGATGGAAGAATGTTTCCTTCCAAGTGATTTCTGGATAGATTCAACAACCGCAAGGCACTCAAATTTGCCATGCTTGCCGAAATTTCTCCAATAAAATTATTGCTAGACAAATCCAAAATGGTATTTGTCAGCAACACATATGTTAGAGAATACTCATGACCTTTAATGTTCACTTGCAGATCAGTGTAAAATGTACTACCAGTGAGCTGGGAAGACGAAGGTATTTGAAATCCTAATAGTCTCCGTAAATTAAAAGGTATTCTCCCTGTAAAATTATTATTGGATAAATCCAACACCTGTAATTGAGGAAGATTTGTGATCCAATCAGAAATACCACCCTGAAGGTTATTATAACCCAAACTTAAAACTCGTAATGATTGAAAAGATGCATACTGTTTAGGAAGCTGGCCTATCAATTTATTTTTCCTTAAATCTAGTGCTACAAGTTGGGTGCAATTGGCTAAAGATGGAAGATTCCCAAAAAAACTGTTAGAATGAGCAGAGAAAACCTCCAAGGAAATTGGAAACACTATGTCTAGGGATCCACTAAGTTTGTTCTTGAACAGCTTGACACAATTTAACTGTGTACAATTCTGTAAAGATGCGGGAATATTTCCATTCAACAAGTTTTTGGATAGATCTAATGTCGATAGACTGACATATTTGCCAATATACTCAGGGATTGTTCCACTAAGCTCGTTGTCGAACAACAACAACTCAAACATGTATGGAAAATTCCCTAGAGATGCGGGAATTCTTCCACTCAAGTTGTTGGATGAAAAATACAAACTCCTTAAGCTCTGCAGCGAGCCCAATTCTCCTGGAATTCTTCCACTCAAGTTGTTGGATGACAAATCCAATCTCTGTAATTTCTGCAGCGAGCCCAATTCTCCTGGAATTCTTCCACTCAAGTTGTTGGATAACAAATCCAAATCATCTAATTTCTGCAGCGAGCCCAATTCTCTTGGAATTCTTCCATTCAAGTTGTTGAATGACAAAACCAAAGTCTGTAATTGCTGCAACGAGCCCAATTCTCTTGGAATTCTTCCACTCAAGTTGTTGTTTGACAAATACAAACACATTAAGCTCTGCAATGAGCCCAATTCTCCTGGAATTCTTCCACTCAAGTTGTTGAATGACAAATCCAAATATTGTAAGCTCTGCAGTGAGCCCAATTCTCCTGGAATTTTTCCACTCAAGTTGTTGGACCACAAATACAAACCAATTAAGTTCTGCAGCAAGCCCAATTCTCCTGGAATTCTTCCACTCATGTTGTTGGATAACAAATACAAAAGCTCTAAGCTCTCCAGTGAGCCCAATTCTCCTGGAATTCTTCCAATCAAGTTGTTGGATGCCAAATTCAATCTCCATAAGCTCTGCAGTGAACCCAATTCTCCTGGAATTCTTCCACTCAAGTTGTTGGATGACAAATCCAAACTCGATAGGAAGGAAAGGTTGCCCAGAGTTGGTGAGAGAGTACCTTCAAGACTTAGTGATTCAAGGGTTAGGTAAGTGACTCTGTTAGTGCCGTCTATGCAGGAAACACCATTCCACGAGCATACGTTCGCCGAATTCTCAGCTGTCCAGTCCGACAGCGATCCTCGTGGATCCGATGTGATGGCCTTCTTGAACGATAGAAGCGCCTCCACGTCCCTTTTATCCTCCATTGATGTGAGGGTGCGTTCTTTTGAAACAAAATGATGATGATGATGGGGCTCCCTTAATGAATTGAACGTTGTGGCAGCCGCATTGTCCAACGCTGCCAACACTATAAAAAAGCAGACAATCCCTTTATCCATGGCGCTCTGTCTGTGTCCAATGCTTTGCCTATGAATTCACTACATATACGTATCCCTTTTATAGCAATTGCAAAGAGTCGTAGAAATTGGTTGGCGTGATGAGTGGGTGAACAGAGAGGTGATTTCGGGATTTGATTGTGGCAAATGGGTGGAATGCGTGGAATCTGATGTGATTTCGGGATTTGATTTCGTGGCAAATGAGTGGAAGATATAATTTCAGGTATTGCTTTGATGAGTGCATCCCGATGGAAAATATTAATTTTTAAACACGCCTCCATTTTGCAACTCGACAATATCATGAATCAATAGGGGTTCGGAAATCATGATTTTGATATAACTTTAAAAAAGGGTAAATCAATAAATCATGGTTTCTGATGATTAACCCATTCTTAATCTATATTTCCTACCAATTTTCTTTGACGTGAAGGATTTTTGCAACCACATTCGTTTCCTTAATCAGCAGATTGAAACTACAATGAATTTTTAATGGATTAATAGAATGAGAGCAGAGTTAAAACATTACCATGAAGATGAGACAATTGTGAAGTAATAGCTAGGTATGATAATGATAAAATGTCTAAGATTAATTTGAAGTTATCTCACACCAATCATACAGGGATTTTTATTAATGGGCTATTTACAGGATTGCAAGATAGAAAAATGATTTTGACTCAAATTAATCTTAGTAATAAAAATAAGTTTAGTTGGTTCGAAATATAGATCTCATTCTAATAATGTAGGCTGATTTCTAGACATTATCAAAATCGGTATAGATCACAAAAGTCAAAAATCAAGCAAAGATAAGTTTATTGATAGCAAGGAGCACTTAATCAATCGTGGGGAAGATAAGTTTATTGATAGCAAGGAGCATTAAATCGATATAGGGGAACAATTTGTATTTAAAAGATAAAATTGTTTAGGATGTAAAGCAAGTTTAAATTATCATATTGATTGTGACATTGCAAAGTTGAAAGAAAGTTGTAAATGGTTGAATTTAGGCTTCTGTGATCCATATTGAGTTTATAGAGAAGAGTTTTCGGTGAAAATCACATCGTAATTCATTTGTCAACGCGTTTCGAACCAACAAGTACGGTTCATCCTCAAGAAATCTTATTTGAAATTTTATATTTGATAAATTTATTAAAATTTATATGGATAATATTTCAAAACCTAAATGATAAAATTGTTTTGTTTTATGGATGTTTGGACTTTTGGATATATACTTCATTTAATAGGTGAAGTTTAAACGTTTTATATTTTTATTCTTTTTTCATTGGAATCTACTGATACAATTTTTGGTCATATCATAATTTCATGTTGTCTAAATTGCATTCTTGAATCTATAAATAGATTCACCATTCTAAAATCCCCTTGGGCACTCAGATTATATAAACTCAACAACTAAAATATACAATTCCAACACATTCTAGCAGATTTTTAAGTAAGTTTAACCAAAACAATATGTTGGAAAAAGAGTCAAATTATAAAATACTTAGACTATGATCATTGAATGAATTTTAATGTTCTACTATTTACCACTTTTTTCTAGCAATCTCACCAAAACCCAACTATAGAAGAATGGTTAGAATTACAATTTTACATTATTCTATTTGCATTTTTAATTGCAAAAATGCATTCAATGACCTCAAAAACCCTCATAACCCAAATTGTGCAATGTAAACAATTGAAAACTATGATTCTAATATTTTGTAACTAGATTTTGCACAAAAATGATTTAAAAAACGTGACCATAAATGATTGAATTTGTAGCACATTTATACTATGCTATACTTCACCTAGTTGGCCACTTTATCAAGTCTCTTCTCGCTACATGGGACAACATTGACATGAAATTGAAAGCCATATTTTATAATTCTGTTCATGTGTGGCATATAAATATAGTGACCTTGTGACAATGTTTCTCCTTATCAAAGATGGCTAGGATTTTGTTTTAACTACAGGTCTGCTAAAGTTGAGGTTCTAATTTTCTTTACATATTTTTTCAACATGTCTTGATGCTTTCAAGTACATTTAGCAATGTGTTTGGGAACATACATATTGTTTAGTGATGTGGGGGTTCGCATCCCAGGATGCAACAACGGGTTCGCAAGGGTTTATGGAGGAGAAGTTTTGTCACCATATTCTCATGGTTTGGAGCAATTTAGTTCCCTGTACTTGAGATTTATGTTATATGTAGTGGATTTTTCTTTGAGTTTTGTGTGTAGTGGATCTGTTTGTGTTGGGAGTGTAGGAAAAGGATGACTATGATTTCTAGTTTATGTTGTGTTGATTTTTTATGTCCTTTTTGGTAATACATTCAATCCATCAGATTCAAAATGTTAGTTTATGATGGTGGAGATGTGAATTGTGGTTTTGTGATGGTGGGTGCATTTGATGATTAATGTTATATTTTTATTATTGTGGATGCTTCGAGACTTAACTCAAAAGAAATAAACCACATATGCCTAAAATCCATATATACTTTTAATGGTTTTTTCTATGTGTTTTGCCAAAAATGGAGTATTTATGTTGGGAATGTAGGTTGAGCATATCTGTGAGTGTTGGTTTATGTTGCAATAGTTTTTTGTGTTCTTGTGGTCAACATTCTCCCTTCATTTCATCTTATAAACAAATTTGTACTCTTAATTTGTTTGATAGAGGTGTCTCTCATGGGGTTGTCATGGTGAGTGTCTTAGATTTTCCTAATATGGTTTAGACATTTGTTTTATATCTGTGTTGGCTAACTCTACCAATGTTGACATCTTATGTGGGGATTTTCATTCAAGGACATAGTGGTGGGATGACTTGGTTTCCTAGAGGGGAATTTTCATTTTCATATTGTAGTGGTTTCAAAGTAGTTTAATTATATATTGTCAATGGTTTTCTTCCTACCTATATGGTATTCTACTTGCAATAGAGCTTTTTTCGTAAGGAATGTAGCACATGGGTGTTAGTTTTTTCTTTCTCATAGTCTAAAAAACAATGGTTTATTGTTCATTTATATGGTGGATGTGCTTCTCGTGGTGTTTATGGTGGTGGTTGTTCTAGATTTTTTTATTTTATTTATTTATTTATTTTCGGATTTTGGGGTGACATATTGTTCTTGGTGTTCCGGTGGAAATTTAGCTTTCATGTGTGGTTCTACGTGTTTCAGATTTGTTCTTTAGTCTTGGAAAAATAGAATGTGATGGAGGAGGTTTTGTGTGTTTTATTTGTTATGTTAACAATGATGAGAAATCATCATTTGACTAGATTCAATATTCTTTTAAATTTGTTTGTAATTTTCAAAACATTGTTGTAATTGGGTATTTTGAATGTCTCTCTATAAGAGCTTTAATAATTGCAGTTAGTAGCTAGTTGTTAGTGGAGATCTTGGTGGATTGTTTTGGATTTTCCTCCTTTTGTTGTGCTTCATTTATAGTTGGGTTATGGTGGACACGAGTGCTAAGGTTTTTATGTGTGATCATAGTAGGGAAATTTAGTGACTTTGTTGTGATGTTCCTCCCTATTATACATGATCTAATTATTTTTTTTTTAATTATATGAGCACTAAAGGGAAAGGTCTATTCTACTACAAGATTTTATTCTCTTTGGCAACATGTTTATGGGGTAGGAAAATACACTAAACATTTTGTGACATTTATCCATGGCCCAGTTTAAATCCATTGGTGATGTTTCTTGGCACTTTAAACTACATTTAATGACAAGATTGCATGCTTTTATGTTTTTTTTCAACATGGGGTCCTCTTCGTTGGTTCTACTCATGCCAAGGTCTTATATTGGGATTTGTGTACCATGATGTGGTAAGACATTCTTTGTCTTCTATGTTTTGCTATAGGGGCTTGGTGACATTTGACATTTTGTTTACATTTTTGGGTGTTCTGGATATGGAATTTGGTGTTTGTGTTGTATATAGTGGTGGGTTGTGTGCCTATCATAGATAAGTTAGTTAATTTTGGTATTGTATTTGTTGTTTTGGATTTCCAAGGTTTGGTATTTTTCCTTTGAACTCTTCAAAATATATAGTTTGGCTTGTTTGGTGGTTTGTTATGCAATAGTGTCACCATGCTTATTAATTTACTTGGTGAGCATTATTGTGGTGAATTATGTGAAGGCTTTTAATGTACTTTCATTGAATTTTAATATTTTTTCTATTATTTGATGTGCACAATATGGCCACCCAACATCTCATTTTCTCTTCTAGTTGTGTTACATTTTAAATACTTAGCTATTAGTATGTCCCTAGATAAGATGGTTATCCAATATTCTTTTTTGTTTGGATACCTTACTAATTTTTTTCGTCAAAACATACTACTAATAATAATAATAAAGAAGAAAAGATATAATAAATAAAGTAGAATGGTAATAGTTATAATAATATAGCTACTTATTGAATATATGAGAAAACACAAAATAAGATGGTTTTATGGAAAATAAAAAGTGTGATAGAGGCACAATTACATAATGGAAAGTGGATCCTAGGGATTGGGTTCTCTATTTTGGATGTATTCTTTATAAGAAAGGAGAAGGAGAAAAACATATCATTTATTTTTCTTGGGGCAATTAAGAACAAGGCTAAGGAAAGTTCACGTAGTAGTTGATTGAAGGATTGGGGGTAGTCAGCTACAAAAATATATGGTGCATCTCATCATATGGTTGGGTGGAGAGTTTCCACCCACAAATTGGTTGTGGTTATTAGGATTATGAAGGTGAAATGGCCCTTGAAATTGTTAGTAAGTTGGTTTCTCATCTCGTAAATATGCTTCTACTACTAACTACTCATGTCAATTATAAAATTGGTATTAATAAATATTTATTTTATCAATTCATGTTATGAATTATTATGTATAGATTGTTCTTGTATTTTATGCCATTACATATGGTATCATATCCATAGATACAACCTTCCAGACCTATGGATCCTCCCACTCTACAAAAATAGGTTTACACAAAAAATGACCTTTGAACCAATGGATTTGAATATTGTTTTTTGAATTTTATTTTTATTTTCCAACAGGTTTGTGGTTGGAGATTTTGTTCACTCGTAGTTCTTTTATAATTGTTTTCACTTTCAATCTTTGAGGATTTCATTATAGTGAGTTTGTTTGGAGACATACATAATTTGAGGTGAATAGGGCATTGTGTGTGGACTCAAAGGATTATGTGTGGCCTCACTTAGAACACTAGTAGAGTTTAAATAAAACTTGTAAGTCAAGCATATTAGCTCTCAAGTCTATTGCTCTATATCTTCAAAGCATGACTATGTACATCTCTAAAGTAAATTTTGATCTGTGTGTGTAGACTATGTGGAAGTAACCTCCAATAGATACTCTATAATTCATTGATTCTCTCTCCTATTTTATTTGATGTATAATTTATAGCAACCAATAAAAGATGCAAATTTTTTTGTCTCTTAGAACTAATGAAATCATGGATCCTTTGGCATAACTCCACCATCATGGAAATCTTTAAATTAGATAGGTGTGGACATGGGGAAGTTTTCTTTAGTATCCTCCCACGTCAACAAGTGTCTCTCCTAAACTCTCTTAGCCTTTCAATATAAAGAAACAAATATATTATTAATTAGTTCAATATAGATTGAGTCAGAACCTCAATATAGCTTAACTTGTGGTATGTGTTTGCTCAAATAGTGATCATACACCTCATATCTAGGTGGTTTGTCCCTCTTAATCACAATATTTATGCCTTTGCTTGCGTTTGAATCATTTCATGATTCAAACAATATGGAACTCAAAAAGTGTAACAACCCTAGGTTGATTTTCCATGTAAATAAAATAAGACCAACATGTATTCCAAGCTGAATGGTGGGAAAAAATTACAGAGGGAATCACTTGCAGTTTATTAATGGATATGGAAATTAGCAAAGGCGTTGGCAAAGGAAGAGAGGCAATAATTGGCATTTAATAAAGGAAATAAAGGAAAATAGGAGAAAAGGAATATGAACAGACACAAATACGCATGCAAGGGAAACTAGTGAGAAAATGAAGGAAAAAGAAAGAAAAAGGAAAATGAAAGCAAAGGAAAGAAAATAGAAAGAAAAGGACAAGCAAAGGACAAGCAAATGAAAGCAAAGGGAAACCAAAGGAAAGAAAGGGAGCACAAGGAGAAAGTTGGATCAACAGCTTTAACAGGAAGATTTTGCATGCAGCAAGTTGCATGTGTAATTTCCTTGTTGGGATGTGAATTCATGGTACATTCATTTGATTATTCATTGGCATGGGTTTTTCCTGGATTGACAGTGGTTTCATTCTTGCCTTACCATTTCCTAGATAGCCATGATGTGATGGGATTCATTCTTGGTTGAGATTTGGATTTCCAACAGTTTTTGGATCCAGTTGAGGTGGTCTCAAGAAAATCCCAAGGGCTGGGGTTGGAGATGGTTTTGTCTGGGAAGATATAAGTAGGTGGGTGGAGATAGGAAAATTCCTCTTGGTATGGTGAAGGAATTCTAAGCGATCTAAGCTTGTTTTGGTTTTGTGATCTTGGGACCAGTTTAGGTGAGATCATGGTAACTTGAGGGTGGATATGGTTTAACTTCTAGATCCCTATTTGATTATGTATTTGTTTATCACAAGAGATACCTTACTTATGCTTGGAATATATCATGGAGATGGTTAGGAAGTACATGGAAGTCCTTGACTTAATTCTCTTTTTCATATGTCATTATAAGTTATTTTCCCTATTGATATTTATGAGCACATGTACTGGTTATCATGTGATCTTATGGCTGATTTTTCATGGTTTATATGTTAGTTATATGTATGGTTCTATGATGTGCTCTAGTAATGGCTCTTATTCATGATTTGGTAAGTTATTGAATCATTGATGTGTTGTCACTCACTGCATTGTGGGTTTCAATTGTTCAAGGTTGCCCAAAAACAGGGAAGTTTGGAGCCACTTTCCCAGGCCACAGAAGCTCTTAGTGCCAAGTTAGTTCTAATCCATTACATAGTGCCCAGAATAGCTTTCCCACGATATATAGAAGTCCCAAAATGGATTCCTGGATCAGAAGATATGACTTGTTGAAGATCAGGAGTTCTCTTAGCCTGAAATTAAGGAAAAGAGTTTATTATAGGACTCCGAGCATAGCAATTCAAGCATATTGGGAACCCTGCAATCCCGCATCTCGTAGTCTCGTACTCCTGCATGGCCCCTGCAAAATCAATGGGCCATTCTTAAGGAATTGTGGGGGGGAATGCACTGATAGTATTAATAGTAGGGGAGGGGCCGATTTCAGTTTACAAAGGAAATGCACGCAAAGACAAAGACAGGTCGGCCATTTCTCTCTCCTCCACATGGTGGTATGGTGGTACGGAATATCGACGATGGAAATCCTGCATTATCGGAAATTGAAGGAATAGAGGGGCTATCTCCCCAAAAACCTTGTGGGGTTGCGATATTGCAATTTAGTGCAAAATCGTCGAGGAAGGCCGAAATTCATTAACAAAGGAGATGCTTGTGGAAATAGGGTTGGGCAGGCCTTTTTCTCTCTCCTACAGGGAGCCATGTGGCAGCATATGATTGGTCCTCAGAGCTGACAAGGCAGCTAACATCATAAATGATGTGGTAGTATGAAGGAAACGTGGTAGTATATATGTTGACATGGCAGATGACACATGTCCCTCAGTTTCAACGTTTTCAAGGGTCCTATGGGACCATTTTTGGGTGACACATGTCACCACTCACGTGGCAACGATGACATCACCCCACATATCAGTGATCACACAAAGTGTAAGTTCTTTCCCTCACGGATACTCCTTCTTAGGCTGCGATTGCGATATGCTGGAAGCCCTCAGGGATGCGATATGTTTTAGTTGTTCTACCTGAGGAGGATTTCGCATCTAGACTATTAGCCCGCACTATGGAAAAATGTAAAAGGCCCTCTCTCCTGCAATGTGATTTTAATGTCCTAGGTGGGCCTGATCCCATAGATTGGTGATCATAGTTGTCTAGGGAAGAAGCTTAAGGTAAAGCACAGTAAAGTGCCAATATGCAGGATTTTGTGTTACAAAGGGAATAGGCCCCCAGACATAGGTCTAAAGGCCTTAGCGCCTGAAAGGTTAAGCCCCTGGTCCTAGCTTGTGGTTATATGAATAAAATAGAGATAAGGGAACTACACCAAAGGGGAGCTTAAAGGGAAGTCACAACACACTTGTTTCGTGTTATTCCTGTGTTAAAGGCCCACATTCGAAGGACTCCCGTGTACATCATAATACATGACACTAGTTTTTTCAAAGCTCCAATAGTGTCTAGCAGAGTTTTAATGGGTAGATGGGCCAGCAGCTAAAGATTAAATGGAGCATGCGCAACATTGGAGCAGTACACGGGACTTAGGAGGATTAATGGCGTAGCATGGAGCCCCATCCCTCCACACAACAAAAGACCACAAATACGAGAACTTACAGCTGACCCAGCCCCTCCTTCACAGAAGTAGGCATCCGAGTAGTAAAGGCAGAAGCGATGGGGTCAATTAAGCAGCACAGGAGGCCATACCATGAGAAAATTATAGCCTAAGGTAGAGGCTATCATAGGATGGGCACAAAGACTTTTTCATTTACTTTTCTGTCTAGTTATTTACTTATTTTTGTGCTGTAACATGCCTTCCTTTCAATGAGGCTTTTAATTATGTAATGTTTTGGACCACATAGCCATCTCTGACTGAGACAGCTAGTCGACCCGACAGCTAAGACTAGGCTAGAGATATTTCACTATAATGAATGTTCTTTCTCCCATCTACAGATAAATAGTGGAAGGCAAGACTTAGAAAAGGTTCATAATTTCTATAGAAAAGACTACATGCCATTTTCAAACTATTTTTCTTTGTAACTCATATCTTTTTCAGAATATCAAGGATATGGTGGTGATTACCCCTTCAAGTATTACAGTATGTGTTCCTTCTGTTAAATCTCATTTTATGTTCATCTTCCCTCTTTGTATTCATGCAAATTATAGCTGCTAGAAATGTTTCAATCTTCCTCATAGATTTATTTGTATTGATATGTGAATGCAAGTGCCTGTAATTATATCAAAGATTCACTTGTCTCAATACTATTGAAGCATATACTTGTGTGAACTATTGAAATCATAAATTTAAATCTGCAACACATGAATCATAGCATCCAACCCCTCCTTGATCCATTATTTCTGCTTGTAACTCAAATAAGTATAGAAATCCTTAATGCCTCAAGTTCTATGTGTTAAGTGTAGAACTCTTGAAGCCTTATGCTCAATGTGATGAGTTTCTCCCTCTCTTTGTCCTCTCTCATCTACTCTGCAAAATCTTCTTAAGCTGTAAGCCCTTGAATTATTCGACCTCCATTATTTTCATGCATATTTTTGAGATCTGAACTTGTGAGGAAGTACCATAAATTCATGTTTTATTTCTTTGGATAAATGAACCAACCCATTTCCTATACATATATATGTATTTATAAAACATAAGTGATGTCTCTAGTTTCCTGTAAATCATTTCAGACACACCAATTTAGATTTTCCTAGGCACTAGCCATGTAAGCAATCTAAGGCTGTCTTTTGGATCTACAACATATTTTGGCACCATCGCTGGGGAATGTATTGAAGTAATTTTCCCCTGGGATATGACAAATTGAACACTCTTTGTGTAGGTGAGCAAAGTTTGTTCTGATTGCATTCACATCACCTTGGCGACTCCACACCCCCCTCATTATCATTCATAACCCTGGATTTTAAAAGGCCTCATACTCGCTCAGATACATCTCAATGGAAAGCCCCATTTGTATCTGACCCATAAAAGTTAATTTCCAAGAAAATATGGAAAGATAAAACTCCCTCTGACTGTGCTACCATCTCACCAGCCTTTGAAGTTCCCTCATCCAGTTCTCAGCCTACTGCTGCTTACTATATAGGTGTTACTCCTAAGGTCCTGACATACTCTCCTTCCCCTCCAAACATTGTGGTCTTAACCCTAGTTCCTCAAGCAAATCTTAATACCCCTCCACAAATCTAGATGGATCTTCTAGGATTTTTACTAAATAAGTATGCATTTCTTGATCTACCTCATCCCTTAAGTGTCATGTCCCAAGATTACCTAAATATTATGCCTAGATTCAATGGGGAGGATAACAACATGACACAGAGACACATAGAAACCTTCTATGCCTTTTCTGGGAACCTGAATGTGGAACAACTAGATGTGGTCATAAGAATTTTTGTACAAAGTCTTGATGGAGAAGCCAGAAAGTGGTTCAAAGGCCTACCAAATGCCTCCACCACTACCTGGGAGGAGTTGGAAAATGCTTTCACCCAGAAATGGGGAGAAAAGAGGAATCATGAGTACCTCCTCACTGATTTTAATGCCATAAGAAAAATATCGAAGGAGGTTACTTTAGAATTTATCAAAAGATTCAATAAGAAGTACAATAACCTTCTAGTCGACATAAAGCCTCCTCCAGCTGTAGCTCGTGTGGTTTTATTTGGATCTTTTGAGTCCGACGTTGGTTTTACCTTGAGAGAAAGGGAATCTCTCACTCTAGACCAACTTCAGATCAATGCCCTTGAAGTAGAAGAAAATTTGGCCTTGGCAGGGAAGGTCAAGGGTAAAGCAAGAACCTACTAAAGCCAAAATAGGGAAAGAAGAGGCATACTCCTCTGATCAAGATAGAGAATCATCAGAGCTGAAGTGGGATGATCTGGAGAAACTCTTTAGGAGTTTATCACAAAAGGTTGGAAATCTTGAAATTGAGAACAAGAACCTCACCAGATAGAATGCTCAAGTGAACAACGAGGGCTATAACCCGCAATATAGAAGGCCTTCACTGCAACTACTTCCAAGGGAAAGAAAGGAACATCTTGATCAAATCCCTTATCCCTTATACTTGGAAGATGGCCCCAATGAACAAACGTCTGATACACAATAGATGCAGGGAAATATATATTATGCTTTTGTTGAAGAAGCATATAAGAATATGGCTTACCAAGAAGTTAGTCATCATACAAAAGCAAGAGTAGATGAGGAAGATATGGATTATTATTGCAAACAGTTTGTAGAGTTCATGCAAACACAACCCCAAAATAAGTACTATCTAAGATCTTCAAAAAGAGGTCAAGAGAACTAGAGCAACAAGAACGAAGTGCTCCCCAAGTTTCTACTCCCACACCATACAAAGGGAAAGGTAATCTCCATCTTGACCCACCCAAGACAGGAGTCTCTGCAAATAGGGAGAGAAATGGTCCTAAAGGGCACACAGAAAATGAGCCACTTATTCTGCCCAAAACTGCCAGTAGGAAGGGAGAAAGAACAAAGCCATGAGATATAGAAAAGTCCCAACCCACATTCAATATCCAAAAGGAGCTGGAAAAGGTAAAAATTCTTGTTCCTTTTACTGAGATTCTAAAGCATCCTAATTACAAAGCCCAAGTCTCTCAATTTATGCATCTCGTCAACTCAGCACCAACCCAGGATAGTTTGAACCTCCAAGAGGAGAGGCCCATGGTTGTTTTTGTGCTACTGCACCTTCTACTTGGACCCTTCTACTTCACCTTTCAATGTGACTTTGGTGATCAATGACCTTTTGTTACATAATTTCATGCTAGATTCCGAGGCCTCACACAACCTCATGCCATTACCAGTGATGGAATAGTTGGGTTTGGAGATCACCAGACCATACAAGGACCTGTACTCTTTTGACTCCAACAGAGTCAAATGCTTAGGCATGATAAAGGATCTAGTGGTAAACCTGGCGTAGATCTCGGTGAAAAGTGTGCTAATGGGTATAGTGGTGGTTGGTATACCTCCTCATTTTGGAATGCTCTTATCTAGATCTTGGGGTTCCAAGGTGGGTGGCTCTATCAAGCTAGATCTTAATTATGCCACCAATCCCACTTTTGGAGGTGAGCAAAGGAGGTTGTACAAAGATTCCAGGTTTGTGAAAACCATAACCCCAGCTAAAGGCTCAGAAAACTCCCTAGTACATGGGAAGGATAGCGACATCTCCTTTCTACTTCTAGAAGAGGATGAGGCTTTCTGAGAGGAAACATTAGTACACCTAATAGGACAGTCAATGCACTTTCAAGTAAACGAAAATAAAATATGGAAATTATACTTCGATGGAGAAAACTCAAAAGATGGAAATGGAGCTGGAATATTATTGGTGTCTCTGGAGGGTGGCTCGATACCCATGTCTTCCAAACTAGATTTGGAGGCTACCAACAATGTGGCGAATTATGAGGCACTACTCCTTGGGTTACAAATGGAAAGAAATATGAACATTGAATGCCTATCAGTCTATGGAGAATCTGAGCTAGTCGTAAGGCAGATCTGAGACCAATGCCAAGCCAAACACCCCAAGCTAAGGACGTACCAAAATGAAGAGTGGGACTTAATCAATAATTTATTCCTAGCCTTTAACATCTAGTTTATACCCAGGGAAGAAAACAAGATGGCTAACTCTCTTGCGGTAGATGCAAGCACTTTCAGGCCCCCACAGAATCCACTCCTCAGATATGAGATAGAAGTTAGACACAAGCCTTCAATACCTGATAATGTCAAACACTAGCAGGTATTCAAAGATGACGAGCAGGTGAAAATATTCATAGCAGTCATTGGGGAGTTCGCCCAATCCACCATTGATCAAGAAGAAGAAGAAGCAAAAAAATAAGCCACTTCATGGAAAGACACAGTGGCTAGGCAAAAAAAATGCAACTAAAAGGGAACACCATCACTCGTAGACTTGTTCCACTAGAAATATTTTTTAATAAAGACGACATAGCTTCCAAACAAATGGCCCTAGAGAAAGATGAGAAAATAGAATATTGAAACCTTGGATCAGAGGAGGAACCCCAGACGATCAGGTTGTCCAAAGGAATCCCCTTGTAATATACATAGAGGTATTTAGATTTATTCAAAACTTACAAAGATGTATTTTCTTGGTCTTATGATGATTTGAAATCATTTGATACTAATATTATTCAGCATAAGATTCCTTTGAAGAGTGGGATAAAGCCATGCAAATAGAAACTCAAACAGATACATCCACTCTTACACCCCTCCATTGAAAAGGAGGTAAGGAAGTTGTTGTAGACCAAGATCATAGCACCTTTAAGATACTCTGAGTGGGTAGCTAATTTGGTCCATGTCCGGAAAAAGAACGGAGAGATAAGTCTATGTGTGGACTTTTGGAATTTAAATAGGGCATATCTAAAAGATAACTAACCTCTGCCCAACATGGATAATATATTGCAGAAGGTAGTGGGTGCAGCCAGAATGTCCATGATGGACGAATTCTCTAGATTTAACCAAGTGGCAGTCCACCCTCATGACCAGAAAAAGACTACTTTCACCACCTTGTGGGGAACATTCATGTACGCCCGCATGCCATTCGAGTTGATAAATGCAGGGGCCACATTTTAGAGAGCTATGGACATAGCTTTCGTAGGCGATAAAGAAAAATTCATGGTAGTATACTTAGACGACATCACAATATTTTATAAGACTAGTTAAGAGCATGTCCTCCATTTAAATCTCACCTTGGAGAAGTGCAAAAAGTATGGTCTCTCTTTGAATCCTTAGAAATCTCAGTTCACCCTGAGTGAGGGGAAGCTGCTTGGACACATAGTAGCGCAGGAAAGAGTAAAGATTGATCCTAAATGAGTCAAATCCATCATCCATATTCCCTTTCCTAGAAATAAGAAATAAGTCCAAGCCTTTTTGTGGAGGACAAATTTCTTAAGGCAATTCATACTTAACTATGTTGAGATAGTCAAAGGTATTACAGGTATTCTCAAGAAGGAGAATGAAGTCAATTGGAGCATTTTCCCCCGTGATTCTTTCACTAGACTAAAAGAATCTTTGGTTGAGGCCCCAGTGCTAGTCAACCCCGACTATTCAGTTCCTTTCTACATCTTTTACTTTTCGTCTCCACATACCATTGTCGTTGTGTTGTTACAGAAAAATAAAGAAGGTTATGAGCAACCCATTTCCTTTTTCAGCCAAGTCCTAAGGGACGTCAAGATGAAGTATAATATATTGGAGAAATAGTCCTATACACTGGTCAAGGCACTGAAGTCATTTCATATGTATGTGCTACAATCGAAAATCATAGCGTTCATCCAAATGACTACAATCAAGGACATCCTGGTGCAAGGAGATAACGAAGGAAAAAGGGCAGATGGATAGCTAAAAGACAAGAATATGAGCTAGAAATAAAGCCTACCAAGCTTATTAAAGGCCACAGGTTGGCCAAGATTTTATCTGAATCCAACTGCCAAGCTCTAGGGATAAACCTCATCATAGAGGAAGGAAGACCAGAGGATCACCATAGCGGAATTAAAACAGTTGAGCAGAAGATCTATTCCAAATATGAGGGATCGCCCAGATATAAGAACATCTTTCATTACCTCTTATTCCTAAGATGCCCATTGGGACTAGATGGATCTAAATACTGAAGTTTGAGATTGCAGGCACATAAATACATTATATCCAATGGAATTCTCTACTGGAAGGACCCGATGGGGGTATTACTGCTATGTTTGGTTGAGGGAGAAATACATGAAGTTATCAAGGATTTCCATGGGGGAGTGTGTGGATGACACTACAGTTGGAAGACAACAACACATAAAATCCTCAAGGCAGGAATATACTAGCCCACACTGTTTGGAGACATTTATTCTCCGGTTAGGTCGTGCCATAAATTCTAATTGTTTGCTGAAAGAAAAAAAAAATTATCCTCTCTCCATGATTCCTGTGCACGTAGAGAAGCCTTTTAGACAGTGGGGATTGGACCTCATTAGAGAAATAAACCCACCATTTTTTGAATGGTTCTATTGATATATGAGTTTGGAGAGGCATTTCATCAGTTCAGACTGGCCTCCCCACTCTTTGGCAGACATCACAACTTGAAACAAACCTTTTGGCATATTTGAAAAGAGTGGGCCAATAATAACCCACATGTAGGACCTTATAGGTTGTTCTTTTGTCTGCAAAATGGCCACCACATGGTTCATTGTGGCAAGCTCTCATGACATCATACATCTCGTATTCTTGCACACATTTTCTCATGATTAAATCAAGTCTTGTGCGGTACAAGTCCCCCTCTATCCAAGAATAATTAATAATTTGCTGCACAATATTATGTTTCTCCTTGGTGGAAATATTTTGGGGCAACATGCTTGAGATCATATAGTTAGCCACATCAGCAAACCAAGGATCATGTGTTGAGACAACAAATAAATTATCATCTAGAAAATCATCCAGAACTAGTACTAAAGTTCTGTCCTGAGCAATGTTCATTTGGGATAAGAAATATGCAGCCAAATTATCTCATCCAGGCTTGTCAATCACAGTGATATTAAATTCCTGTAACAAAAGTAACCATCTCATAAATTCTATTAGTAATGGGCTTATTCATAAGGAACCTAATAACAAAGTGATAAGTATGGACAAAATTTTTGTAACTAGTAATATAATGCCTAAATTTGTTGTTAGCATGTATTAGTGTTAATAATTCCTTTTTAGTAATTGTGTAATCTAGCTCTACAAGTGAGATATTTTTTCTAACAAAGTAGATAGCATAAGGAAAGTGATTCTCCCATTGTCCAAAAATAGCTCCAAGTGCGGTGCCTCATGTTAGCCTCCTGTTGCAACAGGTGTTCATATTTCATGATTGACATTTTTACATGCCAAATATGTCATATTTCATGTTGCAAGGTTCCATATTTCCAAAAGAGGTCAAAGAAAAGGCCATGAAAGTGTGCCAATCCAAGTGCCACTGATGTATTCCAATTTTGATGACTTAACCATTTTTGAAGAATGTTCTATAAAAGGGAGGGCCAAACAGTGTAATCTTGGCCCCCTTAGGTTTCAATTTCTTGTTTTAGAATATAGAGATTTGATATCTAACCAAACAGCTTAATCTTGGTAGATTTGTAGATAGGTAGAGAATCAAAGGAGCCCAACTGCTTAATCTGGGCCCTTGGCAGAAATAAGTGTAGATTTAGATAGGAGGACAGTCAAAAGAAAAATTGTAAAGCTGGGTCTGCAAATCTAAGTGCACCCAACCAAAAGAAGAAAAAATGTTAGGCCAGTAGGCTGGGTAGGTAGTTTTGAGGTTGCAGAATGATGATTCATGATCAATTTTGTGTTTCAAAGTGTTATATCTTTTCAGATCACAGGTTGGAGGCAGTTTTCCATTTGGAGGAACTCAAGCTGGACATTACTAACTTCCCCTTCTTCTTCTTCCCCAAATCACTTACTAACTTCCCTGAAGAGGTCAAGATCTGCTTGATTCCTCTTAATTTCATCATTTTCCATATCAGTTGCCTTGGTGAAGATCTGCTTCACTCAAGGATTGTTCAGTCCTCCTCTATAAGTCATTTTTCCCCTTAAAAATAGCCTAAGATTCACATACTTAGCGCTTTCTGGTCACCTCCATATTAACTACTAATTCTATTATCTAGCTCCCTATCTGTTTCCCCTTCCCCTACTAAAAACTATGTATAAAAATCCCAAAAATATAATAATACCCCCTCCCTGGCACTATAGCCCTATTCTTCTAAGTCTGGGAAATAGCAGTTCATCTGGGGCTATTATTAGCCCATCCGTGTCCTTACAGGGGTTAGTCTGACACCTGGTCATGCTAACAACCTTTCCCCCTTAGCCCTAACCCTACAAAACCCACTTCTTCGCCTTTACCCTAAAGTCTTGCCCACAAAACACTTAACCTGCTCGCTAATAAACCCCCAAAACCCGCAAAAAACCATAGTTTAAACCACCGCCGCGCTATATTAAGATTCGAATATTCGCACGGGCCCAAGCTTTAACCCTCCGCCGCCTCATCCATTCTGCCAACCATCTGATTTGATGCGCCCGAGATCAACGGTGGGCGGGCCTTCCCATTCCCCAACCCGCCGATCGTTAGCATCCGGGAGATGGGCGGTTTTGCCGCCGTACTCTCGCCATGTGTCACCCTCTCGGTTGTGGCAGAGCCCCTCCTCCGATACCGCCGTCTTCCCAAAGGCGGTGTGCCCAAAACCTAAAACTGCTTCCACCCTCCTGCGTCAGCACCACGCCACCCGCTGACGTCATCTGCCTGCGTCGATCTCCTGCCACCATACTGCCAACTCACCCTGCCACGTCACCTGCCGTACATGCTGATGTCACCCTGCTGACGTCATCATGTTGACGTAATCCGCCATACTGGGTCCCACCCGCTGACGTCATGCTGACATCATCAGCAAAAAAGGCGCGAAGGCGAAAATCGTGCTTAGGAAGCCCGAATTCAAATTCTGAGGTAGTTTTTTCATGCACATGGCTACGAGAAATGGGCCAAAATGGAAATACCCTCATTGCATGGCCCCCAGCAAGCCCGAAAGGCGCAGAATGACCCGTTTTTCTTTGCGAGGCATTCAAAAAGGAGCAAAAAATAGTTCTAAAGGAAACAGAGGGCCGAACAGCGGCCATTAAATATTGATTTGACAATTTCAGCACCACAGCACATTGAAGAAGCGGCAAAGAGTATCCATTGAATAATTCTAAAGCAAATCTGCAGTTCCAAAAGCAGGTTAACATTGAATGGCCTCCAACAAAGTCAAATAAAGTAGTGTAAGCCCATTAAAGCTCTCAAATCACAGTTAAAGCATTTAAGGCCGCCGAACAACAATGGACCAGAGACCCATGCACAGTTATTGTAGAAACACTACACCAAGCCACCGAGGACAACACATTAACTCAGTTTTGATACGGCTGCCCTCAACGCAGCTCAAAGATATTTTCTTGCATTTATTGCTGGATAGGATTAGGTTAAAGTAATCATTTTTTTTAGGACCTGTTTAGGTCAAGCTATGAGAGACAATTTTTGACATTTTTCCCTATATATACCACCCTTTGTATTGTTTTAAGGGTTGGTTGGTTGATAATCTTCATCAGAGACTCGCACTGGATATATGAGATCTTTTACTTAATCAAAGATTGTTGAAAAGCTTGGAGGAATGACTATCTGCTCTGTGTCTAATGGTCTGAAGAAATGAATGTGGAATTCTTGTGTTGCGGTATGAATCAATAAGTGTTTCTTACCTCTGTTATTCTAATTTCACATATGCTTAAGTTACAGAACAAAGGATTGGTTTATAATTTGCTTAGCCACACTCTATGCTCAGTTTTTGTAGCTTATTAATGTTTTCCTCTTGATTTAGGCATAAATATGAATTCCTTTGTGGCTCATGTTTGATCTATTTCACATATGAATGACTGTTATCTAGGAATTCTTAACTGCTCCTAAATAGGGCTCATTTATCTCCTTTCTGCTAACCTGAATGAGAGATTCTTAATTGCCTCTCATTCCTTAGCCTTTAATCCATATTTTTACCTTGAATGATTGTTTCATATGCAGCTAGCTTGCTCCATATTCCTTCTCGTGACCAAGAAAACGCACCAGTAGTCCTACTCCTTGACTCCACGCCCAATGGTTCTAAAACTTTCATGCTATCCCTGCCTCTTTACCTGAAAGTATCATCCTTCCCACCAAAAATCAAAACAAAACCCCTTGAACTCAATAACTAACCTAAAAACATTATCAACAAAGCTAAATAAAAAAGAGAGAGCCCTCTCTGATTGCAGGTGGGCTAGAACCTGCAGTCCAAAGATCGGTCTGTGGTTACCTCGGCCGTATCCTTTTGATGTTGACCAAAAGGACAACCTGAGTGATAACACCCGATGTGTCGGTACCAATGTGAAAAGGGAGAGACCAATTAGGTCTTCTCAACAATGGAGAAATAGACAATTTGTCTCTTAGGTCCTCAAAAACATTATGATAGTCAGTATCCCATAAAAAATCAACATATTTAGTAAGCAATTTAAACATGGGTGTTGCAATTTTGGTAAAATTTTCAATAAATCTTCTATAGTACCCTGCATGTCCCAAAAAACTTCTTACCTCTTTTTGCAACATTGGAGTTGGAATATGTGATATTACCTCAGTTTTTGCAAGATCAGCTTTTATCCCTTCTTGAGATACATGATGTCCCAAAACATTTTCCTTAGTCTACATCATTTTACATTTAATATTACTAAGGGAAAATTGAGCTTCTTGACAACGAATCAATACCTTTTCCAAGTTCTTCAAATCTTGTTGAAATTCATCACCATACATTGTGAAGTCGTCCATATGGACCTGCACATAGTCATGTATCAAATCAACCAAAATAGCTAAAACAACTCTTTGAAAGGTAGTTGGAGCATTGCACAAAACAAAAGGAAGAACTCGTTAAGCATAGGTGCCCCATGGACAGATAAAAGTAATATTCTTTTGGTCTTCCATGGCTATTTGAATCTAATTATAGCCATTGTACCCATCTAGAAAAGAGAAGTTCTTTCTCCCCAACAATGTATCAAGCACCTAATTAATAAAAGGTAAAGGAAAATAGTCCCGCAAGGTAGCTTTGTTCAGCTCTCTATAGTCAACACAAATTCTCCATTTCCCATTTTTCTTGGGAGATACGACCAAGGGAGATACCCATTTACTATCAGAGATAGGATATATAAAATTTTCACTTAACAGTTTCTGCAATTCATCTTTAACAATTTCTTTTACAGCTGGATTCACTCATCTTTATGGCTACCATAGGCCTAACTTCTTCATTCGTGTAAATGTGATGTGTACAAGTGTCAGGATGAATACCTTTCATGTCTAGATAATCCCAAGAAAATGAATTGGACTATTTTCGAACCATATTTATTATCTGTTGTTTTTGTCTTGTACTAATGTGTTGAAAATAGCAACAGGAAATGCTAAATATATAAGTGATAAAAATAGCATTCCTATGAATAGCATTTCAGGATACATTCCAATTTTAGTTAGTCCTTGAACTAAAATTGAGAATTAAAATTCGAATTTGTTCTTAGCAGCTGTTTAAAAAATAATTAATTAATTCATCTTGAGTTAATTAGTTGGAGAAAATCAAACATGAAGTCTATCTAAAGACATGCAACAGTTTCTCCATTGATTGAGGAATTTATCCCTTAGTTAAGGAGATGAGGATGAGTTGTAATTAGTTAGCTCAGTTAACTGAGTTAAGTCCAGTTAGATTAGTTCCAAAAATTTGTAGAACTAATTGTGAGTTCATTTAGTTAATGCATGCATGCATGTAACTGCTGCTCTTCAAATAATTGAATATTCTCTCATAAATAACTCATGCATGTCAGTTCAGTCAGAGACCCAGTTGAGATCAGATGATGGGACAATGTACTATCAATTGCAAGAATATTCCATGGAAGATATCTCTTGCATGTAGAAGGAATTCATTCCTTAAGGATTGCACAGTTATTTATGAATTTAGTGAGTTGTATGAGTCCAGACTTCACATAGGTGGCATCACTGGACCCCAGGAAAAACTACGCAAGGATATAGGAGGCTTAGAGGGCTGAGGGAAGGAATATGTTGTGTCTATTTAGTCTATGAGTTGTATTGAGGGATTTTACTGAGAGCTGGATAGCTTGTGAGCTAAATCTTTGTGTAATCCAAAGATATTTCCACTTGTATGATAATACACAGATCAGGTTTTTAGCTGAGGCTTTCCCCAGAGTATTCTTCTATGTTCATGTGTGATTGCTTTCTCTTCATATGTTATATGTGTTCTATTTGATCTTTCTCATAATCGATTAAGCTTCCGCAAGTTTGTTTTTAGAAGTAGATCAAGTATTTTGCTTTAGTATATTGCATTATCAAGTGATCTATAGTGAGAATTTCTACACAATGTACAATGTTTTTGAAGCGCTAATTTCAACAAGTTGAGAAATTTCTTCACTTCTTTCTTCCATGGTTTCCATAGTAAATGATGAAAATACAATAGGGTGACAAGTTTCCTAAAATTCACTATTGAAAACATGATGATAGCCATTAAAAGAAACATGATAATTAATGAAATTAAGATCAGACAAGAATTGTTGCAAAACATGGTCTTCAGATTGTTCTTGAAATCCTCTTGATTTTTCTAGAGTCAATAAGGGGAGCATACAGTCTTCTTCTCCATAGGATTCTCCAAACAAAGAGGTATTTCAACAACCAATTGGGAAGATGGAAAAAGGTCAATGTCTGATTTTGTGATCCATTAGAAATAGTCATTTTTCCATTTCTGCACCCAATAATAGCATCAATAGTGGCTAGCCAAGGTTGCCCTAAAACTATTGGATGTCTAGGTTTAGAAGTTTTTGGGGAAATTATAATTAAATCAATTGGGTATTCCCAATAAGCTATTTTTACCACTATGTCTTCTAGGACCCCCACAGGTTTAACAATGGACTTATCTTCCAAATCCAGCACAATGGGTGTGGGACTTACTTCTTTTAATTGTAACAATGTCATGGTATCAATAGTCATGGCATTGATGGTTTCCCCCAAGTCTACTAAAGTATTGGGAAAAAGAGTTCCATTGATTTCTATGTTTACCACAGGGTTCCCTACATCATTATACTTTGGTGGTAATCCAGAGATCATTTCTGACTTTTGGATAATTACTTTAATATTTTGATTTTTACTTCTCTTCCTTCCTGGCATTTTGATGCAAATATCCTTAATGATCTTGGTATAAATCATAATGTCTCTAATGGATTTAAACAGAGGAAGTTTTATGCAAGCATTCCTCAATTCATATTCCTAGTCATATTCTATGGGCGCTTCAGTTTTCTTTACGAGAAATCTCTCTGAATAAGGAGGCTCCCTAGGTTCTTATTGTGATTCTTTTAGTTCATTGTTTTTTCCATTTTCTGTTTGTTTATAATTTTTATTTTTGGGTTCTTCATGGGGATCCTCCTCTTGAATAATTATAGCTAATTTATTTTTCTTTATTTTTTTTCCTTATCTTAATTGAATTTCGTTAAGAGGAAAAGTAGTAATAACATATGTAGGAAAAGTTCGTAGCTCAATATTTTGTACAATTTGATGAGGTCTTTTATTAGGATTGGCAATTGGCTGTGTAGGCAGCTGAGTTGGGCAAGGAGGGTTAAGTGATTGTTGCACTTGTTGTGTAGAGGAATTATAACTTTGAAGTAAAGGCAAGGTTTGATGTGTTGGAGGTGGTAATGGCATTGAAGGTTGTCAATAATAGGATGAATTATATCCTTGCTGAAATTGAGGCATATTGGGTGCATAAGGCATGCAATGTGGGTATTGGTACTGGGATATGCTTTGCTTTGAGGCTGAAATGTATTCCCATAAGGCCTTACTCTCCGCCCCTATTTCCAAGGAGAAGTTTGAGGTGGTTGAGAAGGCCATGAAGGATAGGGCGGTGATGAATTCCATGACTAATTTTGGGCAAAATCTTGCATATTATGATCTTGATAAACATTATGGTTCAGCCCTCTCCATGACGGATTTCTGATTGTTTGAGGAAATTCACTAGTATTCCTAGTAGGGATGGGCATTCATTAGTGGCATGCTCTTGTGTAAAAATCCCTCACACTTCTACCACATTGATGGGACATTCTCTTTCAAAATTCTTACGTCTGCATTTAGGATAGAAAATTGCCAAGGAAACATTTTCTTCTTCTTGTTTCTTTTTAATTTTTAGAGTATCTAGTTGGTCCCTAATGGTGTTTAAAATATTTATTTCAAAGTATTCCAGAAGGTTCCCAACTCAACTCTAGTGACACCACCTTGTACTCGTTTATGGTTTCTAGACACATAATCCCTTGAGTTGTCTCATATCCTTTTTCCTACCTTAGATTGACTTCTAGAATAATTTCTACATAATTTAGCTATTTCAGCAAAGGGTTTTTTTATAGATATCACCATAACTTAGGCGATTTAGTGTTTCAATGCATTCCTCCCTTAACCCCTTCAGAAAAGAAGTCCTAAAGGTTCTCTTGTCCAAATTACCCATTCGTGATTTGTGCTAGTTATAAAGGAACCTCTCTAGGTATTCCTCTATACTTTTGTCCTCCATCTGTTGCATCCTAAAGATATCATTAACATCTCTAATTTTACAATAGTCTTGATATTTCTTAAGGATGACAAACTTCATGTCATCCCATGAGTAAATGGTGTGCTCTCCTAAGCTCATGAACCATCTCAGGGTTGAGTCTTTTAAGGTGGCAGGAAATAGTTTGAGCTTGTGTGCATCATCATAATAATTATAGCTTCTGCAAAGAATACCAAATTAAAAAAAAAATGAGTTAGGACCTTCAGAGGAGGTACCATGAAAAAGTGGAAGAGATATCAGGGGTATATTCTTCATATTGATTGGTCTCCCATTCAGTTGCGGATAGCGAACTAGCAAAAGATCATACCAATGGGGAGACTGCAGGGGGTCACAGTGGATGTTGAAGGTGCAATCACATTGGTCGACTTTGAGGTGATAGAGATAGTTGATGACAACAACCCTTATCCCACGTTGTTAGGGATAGATTGGGCTACAGATATGAATGGTGTTATTAATTTAAATAAGCGTAAGATGATCTTCGAAAAGAAGGCATTACGCGTGATCGTTCCATTGGACCTAGCTGAAGGCACGACATACTGAGCTGGTACACGATGATGACGATGAGGATGAGCTCGATTGCATTTATCAGATCACTAACAATGGACATGATTCAGTAGATCCAACTACAGATGGAAGAATTTTGTGGGAGCACGATAGCTCTTGCACCTCGGATTCGGATGGAGAAATAGAAAGACGGAAAAATCGGTTACATGAAGTGACCATATTGAATTGTAATACATTAACAAGATCTCTATGATATGTAACTTCAGAGGTGCGCGAATTACCAATATATGATGAGGTGTCCACCGTAGAAGAATTTCTGAAAGAATTTGAGCACATGGTGCCTAAAAAATAGTTGTTTAATGCGTTGAACAGGGCGCTGTGTGGCGCACCCGCACAATGGTGGAAGACATATCAAGGAGAGTTGGGAAGTTGGCGCGAATGTTAGACGCTGATGCACATACGGTTTGGAAAACTCCAGCTACGAAGAACTGGCAGCCAGAATAGCTTGCTGGTTGCACCTTTGCCGATGGGTATAGACACGTACTAAACAAGGGATGTCCATAATAGGAAATCCAAAGGTAGTATCTGCATCATCTTCTTGTTTCTCGGGTCCTCCCCTTGGTCCATCTCTTCGATCATTATTTCCTCTAATGTGGATTATGTCATTACCTCCAATGTGATTTTCCCCATTGTTTCTATTTTCCTCTCCTTTATTGGCCATCTTTACTACAAGCCCAAAAGTAATCTTTGCTATAGTGGTCTGGCTAGAAGAGGATTCAAATGAATTAAGCTCAATGTAACCAAGTCCCAAATCCCTTCGAGGTCCTCCTGTTGTAGATTCCACTTGTGAAATTACCACCAATTTTGTACCTGTGGCAGCTCCCAAGACAATTTGTCCTTGCTGTTGTATACTTTGAGGTTGTTATGCCTCCTTTTGATGTGGTATTCCTTTTTCTTATGCCACCTTGCTGGTGGAGCTTTCTCCCTCCTCTCTGATACATGTGTAATGATTAGATGGATTATTTGCGGGTGTTATTATGGGACCAAATAATTCTGAAAATGATTTTGTTCTTGAAATAATTCTACCCTTACAATCCCTAGGCCTGCCTTTACTTTTGTGAATAAGAAAAAGAAAACACTATAGAAATCCACTAAACGAAACCATACTTTGGGGCAACACCATCATAATGGATATGTGGCTCTTCACTCATGTATTACAGTACACTCCTTGCCCTATGATTGTCTTGCAAAATCCTTACCACACATAAATTCTACAAAGTATTACCTAGACCATTTGCAACTCTCCGACAATGATGCCAAAAATGTTAGGGATTTTACATGTTGTTGGATTCCCTAAATTAAATTTTCAACCAGAGTTCGTAAACTTTGAGTGACACTGCATTTAGATTCAGGTTCTAAACAACTTAGTACATAATTAAGTATGAAATGTTCAATCTATATTTCTAATAATTATAATCTGAAAAGCTAAAGTGAAGAAACATATGTTATTCAAATCTATCTCATTCGAAACCCAAAGCACTATTCTATTTTAACTCAAACTTATTTAACTCAAGAGCTATATTTAGAAGTGAAACTAATAACTATCACTACTAATTCTCTCAAACCAATCTAACAAAATCCTGATTCAAAATCATTTCATAAACTAATCTCAGGGCTCTATGAATCGAAGACAATTCAATGATACTCAAACCAATCCATATTTCTTAATTCAACACACTTAACTTTGAAAGACAAATCTTACCTTTCTAGTTCAGAGCTAATATAAATGAAGTCATGAAAATTTAATCTAAGTAAAGAACATTCTACGAAAAGGAACAAATAACCAGTGATCTATTCAAACAATGATTACTCTATAACACAAATAATCCCACGCAGGAAATCGAAATGACTATGTAAATTCCATACAATTCTTAAGATGTTAACACATAACCTATATAAATAACAGTTTGTCTCTACTAGTCTTGGACATTCCACACAGAGCTCAATGTTACAAGAGCCTAGGGTCACTGGTATACATATATAGCTATAAACATATCTTAGTGTAAAATAAGAGATCAAATTCAAAACATGACAGTTGGTTTTCTTGGGAATTTGACTTAAATTGAAAAGTTCCATTTTTTAACCATTCATGACTGTAAAAAGTATAATTGTGAAATTGATCATGTACAAGAGATATTTATAACAATGTCCTCATCTCGCAAAGACTCAGCAATAATATACTCGTTGTTTTTCCCAGATTTATGAAAACAGAGTAATAGCTGAAGTACGGAATGGCATACTGAAATTCTGTATTTAACAAAATAATTTGGAAATTAAACACAAATCTAGTTACTGAAGAAAAACACACTCCTAAATACTACAATGGTTACAAGACTAGAATCCAAGTCGTGGTGGGCCCCTGCCACTTCCCAGAGGAAGTCTTAAGCTAACGCAGTACCTTATGAATCAAGAGACATAAAAATCACATGAAAATAGAAGTCGTGGCAATAATTATATTAGAGTTTCAATGAAACATCAGTCCAGGAGTTCGATCTTACCCAAACATAATCAAGAAGTTGCACCATAATCCCATTCAGCCAGAATATATATCCTTATACAAAGTTATGCATGATTAACTTTTACATACAGAAGATCAGGATTTTTAAAGAGTTCAGTCGATGAAAATGGTTACAAATTTTTGATTAAGAAAAGTAAAAATATAAAATCAGAACTAAGTTAAGTCGTGTGAAATCTCTCGGATGGCTTCGTAGAGATTGCAACTGAACTTAACCCCATTACAACACCATCGATAAAATTGAAACCGTGTTAAGAATGAGAAGGCCTATTATGGGATGCGAAAGGTTGAATGGCTGCCCTCTATTGAGTAGTCTACTGAACGAGGTACAAAACTGAGTACAGGATAGTGGATGCAGAAAAGATTTCATGCTATGTTGTTGAGTAATGTGTTAGAGTGTTTGTTGAACTGTCCAGGCACCTCAAATGTTTGTGAGTTCTCTAAAATATTAGAAAAAGTAACTCAAAATTTATAGGTTCATTTATCATCTACTCAAACTAATTAGAGAATAACAAAAAATAGTATTTAGCAACAAATCTTACCTCCACTATAACGTAGTGCGGTTTTAGCTAATGTGGAGTAGTTTTAGCATACGGAAAGGGTAGTGTAGGGTAAATCACAGTAAAATCTGTGAAATAAGCTCTAAAAAATAGGTACAAAAGTAGGGCCCAACATATCCCTTAACGTTGAAAATAGCAATGAGAAATGTTAAAAATAACATCTAGAAATTCCAATTTAATTTGTTCTTGAATTAAATTGTGAATTAATTTGTAATTCTTTTCTTATAGCAACTTGTAATAGTTAACTAAGTTAGGCTGACTTGGTTAACTTAGGAATTTCAAGTTGGAAATATTTTGGAAGTCATGTAAGTGTTCTCCCTAAATTTTAGGGGTCCAGTATGATTTTAGATCGAGTTATAATTAGATAATTTAGTTTACCAAGTTATAGTCATTTAAACTAGTTCTAATTGTTTGTTGAACTAGTAGAGGATTAGCAGTCAGTTAGTGAAATGGTGCATCCACAGGTTCTACTCTAGATAACTGAAGATTCACTCATCGGAAACTCATGCATGTCAGTTCTGAGAAAGAGCCAGTTGAGACTAGACTGCAAGGAACATGTACTATCAGTTATATGATTTACTGAGTTGTAAATATCATGCATGAAATTAGGAAAAGGACTTAATTAGTATTGCGCAGTTTTGGAAGCATGAATTCCCTTTAAATATGGACTATTCATCCTAGGAATTGCGAAATGAAATAGGGGCTTGGAGAACTTCATAATAGGCTAAGGATTTGGCTTGAGCTAGCTTGCGAGTTGAGAGTTGATTATAATTGCGTAGGGATTGTTCTTGTGAGAACAAGCATTGTATTCTCATCTTGGATTTCTAATTAATTCAATATAGATAGTAGGGGTTTTGAGATGTGGCTTTCCCCAGATAAATATTGTGTTATGTGCCATTGATTATCTTCCTCTTGTCGATAAATTTTTCATCGATATTTATGTGCTTCCATTGTAAAGAGTATAGTAGATTCTTGTCTTATGTTTTAGGAAGTTACATGAGCTATGAATCTAAAGGAAAATCTACATGGCATCAGAGTTTATTACAGTCAAGTAGAGGAGATTTCAAAGTTTTTGAGTTCAGGGTTACAGGTGAAATTCGAATTTGCACTACATACTTCAGGATCAACAGATGAAATTCTATGGTTTGCAGCTCGAGTATGCCTTGGATGGTAGCTCAAATTACATAGCCTAGAAGGACAAGATGGAGGCCTTATTGGAGGATAATGTATTGAAGGAATTCATTGATCAAGACATTCCTAAGCCACTAGCATCAGATGCAAAAGATCTTGTCGAATGGAAGAAGTTTGTGGCAAGGGAAAGGAAAATTATCCTTGAGGGGCTTCAAGACCACATTGTCTTGAGTCTCCATGGAAAGGAAACTCCGCATGCTATGTGGAAAGCATTGACAAACCCGTTTTAGAACAAAAGTGACCATAGGAAGTTTGCACTGAACGAAAAACTTCGAAAAATCAAGACGAAGGCGAGCGATGCAATTCCAAATTACTTGACCAAGTTCACCCATTGTCGGGATGAGATTGGAAGTGTTGGAATCATTGTTACTGAGGATGATGTGGTGAGCCTAGCTCTTCTAGGACTTCTCAAGAGTTGGTAGAGTTATCAAGACTCTGTCAATGGGAGGAAAAGCTGTTAGATTGGGAACAACTGTGGTCGGATTTGGTACAAGAGGAGTTTCGACAGAACACCAGAGATGGGACCTCTTCCAAGGAATTGAAAGAGGACTTTGCCTTAGTGAGTAAGCAAAAGAAGGTCAAGGGAAAGAATTCCCAAGGTGAGGTGGGCAAAAAGAAGATGGACCCATCAAAAGTCAAGTTTTTTTTACTATCACGAGCACGAGCATTATGCCACGAATTTGCCACAGAAGAAAGCAAGCAAGAAGGAGCTTGTAGTAGCTACAACAGGTGAAGCTCTAACTTCACAATTCAAACTTGATTTCACTCTCATTACATGTGTGTCCAAAACTATCATGGGAGGTGTTTGGTATCTTGATAGTGGTGCCTCGTTCCATACGATGGGGAACAAAGATCTATTTAGGGATTTTGAGGAGAAAGACCTTGAGAAGATCATAGATTTTGGAGATAATAGGAGGTATAGAGTTACTGGGATCGATACAATTACCTTTCAGAGGGAGTTTGGCTCCCCTCTCAGGATCATAGATGTGATGTATGTTCTAGAACTAAAGACGAATCTTGTTTCAGTCGCGGAATTGGAATACCGTGGCAATGATGTGATTTTTAGTAAGGGAGAGGTTTTCCTTAGACACATCGCCATGGGACAGGTGAAACATATCGATGCATGGGTTAAGAACATGTATGCTCTTAAGGTACAAGATGCATGCAAAGCCTTGAGGATCAAGGAAAAGACCTATTGGTTGAGAGGGAGAGTAAATTACCTCTCAACATGCAGCCCCAGAAGAATCCTCAGAAGCAACTTTAGGAAATTGTGGAGCAGCCACAATTGGAGAAGTAGAGAGGAGAACGAGTGGAGGCATCCACTCATGCAGAGACCTCCAGTAGGGGGAAATTTCGAGCTAAGTGGACAAAGGGAGCACATGTGGTGATACATCCAGGTGTGAGGTGGGGTGATGTAAAATGAGAGTCCCAAGAGGGTTGAAATTGGGCGGGTTCCATTGAGAGTTTTTATCTCTTGGACCATACCTTGCTATGGGATCCCACAATACATAGTAGCAGGATGAATCAGTGGAAATTGATGTAGTTAGAGATCAAAGTGGAAGAGGCTAGAGAAGTTAGATACTTAAGACCGCATAGAAGGGTTGACAAAAGTTCAGAAAGGCAGAGTCAGCAGAAGCACATATTTTTCAGTCGACAGAGGTTGTAGTAGTCAGAGACTTTGATGACAAATGCATCATACTGATTCAAGCTGGATATTTTTTTTTTCATTTTGGATTTTTTGTACCTACAACACTATAGATAAGTGTTGTGTTAGCGCTTGAAATTTCACCTCAGGCTGAGAAAGGTAAACCTCAAGGCTACATCAAACCATTTAGCCTCGTAGCTAGCCCTACGGGGCAGGAGAAGGATCTCTCCGGTCAATCTCGGCAGATCTTCAATGAGATGAGATGACCAACAAGGTAACACTGATATTAGGCTAGTAAACTGATTAAAAAGGTTGATTTTGGGTTTTTTGGGTTTTTTGGTGGCAAATTGAGGAATTGCAATTTCGGGTGCGGGGATTGGACACAGTTTCTGTAGGGGGTTCCTTGGGGCGAGGTAGGAAACAGTATTGATGCCTTAACTTGAGATGGATGATTAGGAATGAAAGATGAGGAGCTAAATATAGCAAACAATGACTTTGAATTCTCTTTAGACAGTAGAAAACATTGAAATTAAACAAATTTAAAAGCAGAGCATGGCTAGCATGAATTCATACTTTAACACTTCATTTGTTCAATATGCAGAAGCAAAGAAAGGAAATGAATCACATAAAAAATCTTACAAAAACATTGAGAAGCACACCATCAACACATGAGTCCACAAGAATCCCAAAGATGACTGCAAAACCCTGGTCTTCCTTAGCCAAAAATTGCAGAGATACAATGAAAATATACAATGATAGCTTCTCCCTCAAGAGTCCAACCATGAAAATGAGCAAGAAAGTACATAATATAGATGATCTAACCTCTTTCCCTACCTCCATGGGTCGAGCTCACTATCCTAGGAGCTGTTTCAACAACTTCTAAACTAGACACTAGAAAATAGGCAGTCAAAACAACTTGCCTCTATAAACTTGGAAACCAGTTCATACAATCAATTTTTACCCTTTACATGAATGAATCTTCTAGAAGTGTTAAAAAAGAGTAAAAGTGTCTTAGAGTTACCAAAATTACATAAAAGATAATCATCTTCAACCCCAAAAAGTCAAACCAAGTCAAACTGTGCTTTTCCGAGCTGTACAGTGAAGTCTGGCAAAGTCTGCTCAACGGGTCGCGCCCCCCTGCTCAACGGGTCGCGCCCCTTTGGAGCTCTGTTTGGGGCACTTCCAGGTGTCAGAATTGGGTACAAGATAGCTCGTTGGAAAGGTCTTTGAGTCCAATTTTCAACCCAACTAGAATTTTTGAATTTGGAGTTCATTTTCCCAGTCAAAACTCAATTCTACCAAGACTGCTTTCTGCAACTCAAACAAGGGGCAGAAAGTCAAATTTTGCATGTATTTTTACCTTCTGGAGGCCCAAAACCCCGTAAAAACTCAATTCCATCCATGGGAATATGTAACTTTGCATAAAAAATCAAGAAATGCTGAGTTTTTGTGAAAAGGAGTTGCCATGACAAAGGGTCTCACAGGGGGTGAGACCCGTTGAGGAGCCAAAACCTGTAAATTTCCAAAAAATGCCAAAATTACCCAAAATTCTCAAAAAAATTTGGGATTTGAGCTTTGGCTAGGAAATTGAGTGCCATGATCTTTGAGTGAAGCCTCAGCCAAGATATGGAGGGGATCGGGCCTCTTTCTCCTTTTTTGTGCCTTGGCCAACCGCCTTGGATCCGGTGATTGTAATTTTGACATTTCTCTAAAACCATGACACCTGTGAAAAGAGTGAAGGAGGTTTTTCTTCTTTGACATGTTGTGGACAAAAACCTCTCTCAGTTTTCCAAAATTCATCTTTTATTGCTCTGGAACATCATTTGAGTGTGACTTGTCCCGATGTGTGAAACAAGGAATTTTGTCGAAATGGAGCGAAATGAAGGGGATAGGGGGCTTCTAAATTCTTGGGGAAATTTTTGGGAGTGGGGAGGGATGTTAGGAAGCAGGGGAAACTGGAATATCAGAGATTGAGTGAGGGGAAGGGGTCCAAAAGGGCAAAACACAGGCCCAACCTAGAAAATTGCCAGGTTGTAGCTAGAAACTAGGGTTTGTGCAAAAATGAGGAATTTGGGGGATCTGAGTGTTGGGAAGTGTTTGATAAGGTACTTTAAGGATAGGGGAAGGTGTATGAACATCAGGATATGAGTTTTGCCGATTATTTAGCCGCCCAAGAGAAATTGCCTTCAAAACCCTAGGAGAGGGAAATGACCTTGCCTAGGCACAACTGAAGCATGAATAAGTTGTAAAAAGACTCATTAGACACTGAGATGATAATGAAAACCCTATGAATGATGATAGACTCAGCTGAATGATGACATGGACCGCCATTTGGACAACTTTGAGAAGAGTGAAAGCAAACCCTAGACCTAATGCCTAGTGACCAAATTTTGCTTGAAAACTCTTTGAAATGACAAAATTTGACTTGGAAACTCTGAGACCACTTTGTAAGAGCATATTTGATCACTGGAGGAAGGCTGGGAAGACTAACACTAACATGTTGAATGCAAAACATTCCAAAGGTTCAGGATCAGGATAGAGTTGAATTCCTTTCTTGTTGAGAGGGAGTGCTGAAAATAACAACAAGAAATGTTAAAAATAACATCTAGAAATTCGAATTTAATTTGTCCCTTAATTAAATTTTGAATTAATTTGTAATTATTTTCTCATAGCAACTTGTAATAGTTAACTAAGTTAAGTTGACTTAGTTAACTTAGGAATTTAGAGTTGGAAGTATTTTGGAAGCCATGTAAGTGTTTTCCCTAAATTTTAGGTGTCCAATATGAGTTTAGATTTAGTTGTAATTAGATAACTCAGTTTACTAAGTTATAGTTAGTTAAACTAGTTCTAACTGTTTGTTGAACTAGTATAGGATTAGTAGTCAGTTAGTGCACTGGTGCATCCATAGGTGCTACTCCAGATAATTGAAGATTCACTAATCAGAAAATCATGCATGTCAGTTATGAGAAAGACCTAGTTGAGAGTAGAGTGAAGGGACAATGTATTATCAGTTCTATGATTTACTAAGTTGTAAATATCATGCATGAAATCAGGAAAAAGACGTAATTAGGATTGCGCAGTTTTGGAAGCATGAATTCCCTTTAAATATAGGTTATTCATCCTAGGAATTGTGCAAGGAAATAGGGGCTTGGAGAGCTACAAAATAGGGATTTGGCTTGAGTTAGCTTGTGAGCTGAGAGTTGATTATACTTGTGCAAGGATTATTCTAGTGAGAATAGGCATTGTATTCTCATCTTGGATTTCTGATTAATGCAATATAGACAGTAGGGGTTTTGAGTTGTGGCTTTCCCCAGATAAATATTATGTTATGTGCCATTGATTATATTCCTCTTGTCGATTACTATTTTCATCGATATTTATGTGATTCCATTGTAAAGAGTAGAGTAGATTCTTGTCTTGTGTTTTAGTAAATTACATGAGCTATGAATCTACAAGAAAATCTACACTTAAGCCTCCTCTTCCTTCTTAGTGCATGGCACAATTCTAGTCGACAGGTTATCAAACCTTTTCCACTAGAATCTCCCACTTTGTTGAAGCTTGTCCTACCTCTTCCCTTCTACACGTTGTGTAGTTCTAGTCCACAGTGAGGCCTTCCCTTAGCCATTATGAAGCCCAACTGCACTATCATTGTCTCCTTCTCCCTTGAGCCCTATGCACTTCACAATTCTATTCAACAAGTTTATCATCCTTGCCTCTTACACTTGCTCAATGCGTTGGACCTTGAAGATCCCCTCCTCATAGTGCATGGTGCAGTTATAGTGAAAAATGGCACCTTCCTCAACCATTATTAAGATTGTTAGAAAATTATATATTACAGAGCAATGAAACACATAAAATATTGCATAAATATAAACACAAAAAATGCATAAAGCAAGAGAGACACAGATATTTGTGGTTCACCCAGTTTGGGCTATGTCCACGGAGAACAGACAATCCTTCTTTTATTATATTATCTAGCAAACTGAAGAGATACAACCTACAACAGATCCGCGGTAACTCCCTCTTTGCTCTCAATCTCCTCTCTCTTCCTCACTCAGAATACGGATCTACATAGATGCAATAAAATTCCCTCATATATAGTGAGGGGTTGCTTTCTAGAGCAAAAAACCCTAAATTAAATATAACTTCTACCGTCAGATCATCTGCCTAATGAATGACCCAGATTGACTAGAAATTACTAGACTTTTACAAGGCAATTTTACATCTATTTTTAGCTTCGGGGGCATTGCCCCAAACCCTCACTGGGGGACCGCTGGCCCCTGGACCCCCCAGCCAGGGGGGGGGGGTGGTTGGGGGGGGATTTACCCCCTAGGATCCCCGCGGGGGGGACAAGCCCCCCCCTAAAGCCCCCCACATGGAGGGGTGTACAGTCTTCTTGGGGTATACATCCGGCTGAAACCTTTGAATATAGAAGATAATTAGGCTCCACACCCAACAATCTCCCACTTGGAGACTGATTATAGCAACTCCACCGCTACTTCATTTGCTAGACAATGACTCCACTTTGGACCTGACTGTTTCTCATCTTCTTCATCATACTTGGAGACCAAATGAAACTGAGAGGATTCTCAATTTCTCCCTGGTTACAACTTTTGTTAGCATATCTGCAAGATTCTGGCTAGTGTGTATCTTTTCCAGCTTCAACTGTCCATCTTCCAATGCTGACCATATGAAATGGTACTCGAGATGTATATGTTTAGTCTTGGAATGAAATGCAGAGTTCTTTGCAAGATGTATGGCACTCTGGTTGTCACTGTATAACCTGCCAAACTCCTGCTTCTTACCCAATTCATCTAGAAACCTTTGTAACCAAATCATTTCTTTACTGGCCTCTGTAGCAGCAACATACTCTGCTTCTGTTTTTGAGAGTGCAACAACACTTTGTAGTTTTGAGACCCAACTGACAGTTATTCCACCTATCTTGTAGTGCTCCTCCTATTATCTCTGTTACCTGCCATATCTGCATCAAAATATCCCTATAGAGCAATGTTTGAACCACCAAAGAATAATGCTTGATTTGTGATACCTCTCAAATACCTAAGAATCCACTTCACCGCCATCCAATGTTCTTTCCTAGATTGTTCATGTACCTGCTTACAACTCCTACTGCACGTGCAATATCAGGCCTTGTGCAGACCATTACATACATTAAGCTTCCAACTACTGATGCATATGGAACTTAGACATATGAGCCATTTCTTCCTGAGTCTTGGGACATGCCTCCTTACTTAGTTTGAAATGGCTAGCCAAAGGTATACTAACTGGTTTTGCATTCTGCGTATTAAACCTTTTCAACACCTTTTCTATGTACTCACTTTGAGACAATGTTAGTTTGTGATTCTTCCTGTCTCTGGTTATTCTCATACCAAGGATTTGTTTTACAGCACCAAAATACTTCATTGCAAATGAGTTTGCCAATTTTCTTTTGAGCACATTTATTTCCTGCATGTTAGAACCTGCAACAATCATGTCATCTACATACAATAACAATATAATATAGCTGCCATCATTTTGCCTTTTGAGATAAACACAATGATCAGAGTGACACCTAGTATAACCTTGTTCAAACATAAACCTGTCAATTTTAGATACCACTGCCTTGGAGCCTGTTTTAAGCCATACAAGCTCTTCTTCAACCTGCACACTATTTTCTCCTTCCCTTTTACCTCATATCCTTGTGGCTGCTGCATATATATCTCTTCCTCCAAATCCCCATGGAGAAAGGTTGTCTTTACATATAACTGCTCAAGATGTAAATCTTCAGCAGCCACTAGACTTTAGAATAGTTCTGATTGAAGTCATTTTCACAACAGGAGAAAATATCTCATCAAAGTCTATACCCTTTTTCTATGAAAACCCTTTCACCGCAAGTCTAGCTTTATACCTTTTTCTACCTCCATCTTCTTCCATCAACTTGTAAACCCATTTATTCTGCAATGTTGTTTTACCTGCAGGCAACCTGACTAAGTCCCAAGTTTGGTTATGTGCTAAGGAGTCCATCTCTTCTTTCATGCCTTGCTCCCACTTCTTCCTGGTTTCTACCTGCACTGCTTCTTCATAACATTCTGGTTCACCAGAATCAGTCAACAATACATAATATAATGAAGGAGAGTATCGTTCAGGGGGTCTACTTATCCTGGTAGATATTCTAACACCAATTTCAGGTGTTTTACGTGCTTGTTGTTGTTGTGGTTGTTGTTCTAGTTGTTGATCATTATGATTTTCAGGCACCATCACTTTTCCTGTGATATTGTCAAGCATTGTGTATTCTCTGTTTTCTTTTTCCTGTTTCTTTTCCTGCAACTAATTCTTATACAAGACCTTTTCATTGAATATTACATCTCTTCTCCTAATGATTTTGTGATTTTCATAATCATATAAGCGATAACCAAAATCATTAACACCATATCCAATAAAGGTACATTTCTTGGATTTTGCCTTAAGCTTTGTTCTATTTTCTTTGTTAATGTGGACAAAGGCTTCACAACCAAAAGTCTTTAAAAATGAGTAGTTTACCTTTTTACCTGTCCATGCCTCCTCTAGAATACCACCATCCAAGGAACTTGAAGGCCCTATGTTTATTAGATAAACAGAAGTGTCTACAGCATCTGCCCAAAATTGTAAAGACAATCATGCATGCAATCTCATGCCCCTTGCACGCTCCATGATTGTCCTGTTCATCCTTTCTGATACACCATTTTCTTGTGGTGTTCATGGAATTGTCTTCTCTCTGCGAATTCCATTCTTTGAATAGTACCTATCAAACTCTTTGCTGCAATATTCACCTCCATTATCTAATCTGAGACACTTCTACCTTTTCCCTGTATCATTTTCAACCAAAGCTTTCCACTTCTTGAAAGTATCAAATACATCAAATTTATTTCGAATACAATAAATCCAGGTTTTTCTGGTTGCATCATCAATAAAAGTAACATAATAAGGAGAGCCACAAAGAGATGATACCTGAGCAGGTCCCCATACATCTGTATGCACAAGCTCTAATTTTTCGATCTTCTTTTCTTTCCCAACTCTAAGGAATTCGGCTCTCTTTTGTTTTCCATAAACACAATTCTCAAATAAGTCCAAATCAACATTCTTCAAACCCAGCAAAAAATTCCTTGAGTGAAGAATCTTCATCCCCTTCTCACTCATGTGTCCGAGCCTATGATGCCATAATGCTGCATCTTCTCCTTTGGAAGTTAAAGCATTAACAGAGTTAGAAATACCATTGCATAAATACAATGTACCAACCTTTTCGCCTTTTTCTATTACCAGGGCTCCTTTGGTGACCTTCCAAGCTTTATCTATGAAAGTTGTCACATAACCTTCACCGCCTAACTACCCTGTTGAAATCAGATTTTTCTTCAAATATGGAACATACCTTACCTCCTGGTGGGCTCCAATATTGTAGCAATAATGCTACAACTCCTGGAACTCCCTTCTTTAATTTTATCAACCCGGTAGTTCGTAACAAACTTGGAAGCGACGGTGCTGTATGCACAAGTACTAGCTCTTGCCGCAGCTGTCACTTGGTCAGCTGGCACAAGTCCACTAGGAGCTTAAGCCAACTTCTATGAGCTCTTAGAAGAAGCTTTTTAATTGATAGATGAAAGATAACTCGAAGGAAGCTAATCTAATTGCAAAAATAAACTGAAAGCCAAAAAGAAACGCAAACCCTAGCAAACCCTAATTCTACCAGTTAGTCCTACTTGTTGGAAATAATATTGAGAGGGGGGGGGGGGGGTGAATCAGTATTATCAGATCAATAAAACTTTTCAAATTTCATGCTCAGAAACATATACGCTACTTCAGTTAAGTGAACCAGCGTGTACACGCTACTGTGTCTAAAGCAACTAGCGTATATCCAGAAATCTTATGATTCAGTTAGCTCATCTTCAGTAAATGCATCAGAACATTATTAACCACATTGACAGTAAACAGGTGCAGTATAACAGAACAGATCATCACATAAAAGCCACACACATGAACACCATGATATAAGGTGGAAACCCAATGTGGGTGAAAACCACCTGCTGCAAGTCGTCTCTTTCTTTCTTTAATAAGAATCTTCAGTTTACAATCTTTTGTACTGGTGCAGCCTTATACCAGTACACAGGCTACAACCTGCAGAGGGCTACAATCCTCTCTCGTTTTCCAACTACTTTTGGAAGGGAGCTACAACCCCCTCAGCTCTTGTACTAGCCGATCCATTTACTAGTACGTAGGTGCTGACCCTACAGAAGGCTACAACCTTCTTTCCTACAGGGACCAAGTTTCATCAATTTTCAGACTGGATCCATGAGTGTAAAACAAACATTGTTGCAATACAATCATCAACTTATACTTGCATCACAATTCTCTAGATCACCCAATACTGAATCACTGAAACCCTGTCATCAAGAACAAAGAACACAAACCAGAGCCCAGAACTCTGCAACAACCACCAGAATCAACAACAACCTGAAATATCAAATCTTATTATGCATACGCTACTTCGATATACCAAAACCGCGTGTATACGCACTTTCTCCAAAGGCAACCCGCGTGCAGATCTAGAAATAATTACTTATACCTTCGCTGTCAGATCCGACCCTTGCTAAGCGTCCCGAACAGATAACCAGCAATACCAGATCTTCTCACTTCATCATACACACATTGCTTACACACTTTGCCTAATGATCTTCTCCTTATATAGCCTTAGGCACTTCACAATACCACGGACCAAAACCATAGTAACACAATACCATCAACTTCAAAACTAGGGATCGACACGCCCGTCGAGACACCATGGTCCAAAACCATAGGCACAACTTCCAAGGACTAACCACCACGGACCAAAGGTACTTTTCACATGTACACGCTTTTACTGAAGCCAACCTACGTGTACACGCTGGTTTTCCTTAATGAACCTGCGTATATCTCTTTCTTGTCCTGCTGTACTGAGATCTGTCCTCTGATCAAGTTGCCATCACTTGTACCTGTCTCTGAGTGAGTTGCCATCAAGGACAACACTTGTATCATAATGCCAACACTACTAACGCAAAGGAGAGCATGCAAACTACTGAAAGAGATGCCATTACTTCTATGAAGGTAAAATACATGTGTCTAGACTACCTCTATCTGAACAAAACATCTTTTTGTATTTTTGATTAAGTTGTTGGAATTATCATGCATGTGCTTTTAACTATTTTTGATTGTGCAGAGGTGGATCAAGGAGGAGAAATGCTTGGAAGAGGTCGGGAAGGTTCAGAGAGGGTCTAAGGAGTCCCCAACACCCTTCCAGAGAGTTTCACAGAGTTTGGCTATCAAAAAACCTCATTCGTGAGCTTCTACAGGAAGTCTGCAGGGGTTCTACAGGATGTTCTGTAATTTTTCTACAGGATGTTCAGAAATGGGGTTTTGAAGCATGGATGGAGGAAAAAAGGTGGAGGAATGAGTATGGAGGTGAAATAGGGGTGTAGGGGAGTTCAAGACTTGGAGGATGGAGTTGAGGAGTGGCGTAGATGGTGAGATCTATTCAAGGAGGGATGAAACGATGTTGCACAAGAATATGAGAATCATGGCAAAGTAAGCGGATGAGGCAAATGTAAGGTAAGGGTTCTAAGTGAAGGGTGAAATATGTAGGTTGGATGGAGTATGGGCATGTAAGGAAGGATAACAGGTACTTTGCAAGTGGTTTTTCAAACTAAACAAACAAACACTTATAAGACCTATGACCTAGTTACTTCACTCTAATCTGACCTAACAGCAAAAGGAAATGAACAGAAGTTTATTTGCAAGGAAAACATGTGAAACAACTATGAAACTAAGCAGTCATAAACCTAAACATGAATCCAAAACTGATATCAAGTTCTGCAAATGAGATTCAAACACTAATAATTGCATGGTGAAGCAAAGAATGTGTTTTTGTGGGCAGCAAGGTTACATTGGTCCCAGCTCATGATTCCACTGAAGGGGAGGTGAGATCCAAAGTACTTGGTAGCCTTTTTCTGAATATATTCCATGTGATTAACCTATCAAGTAAATCTGAACATGAAGAACCTTTTTAATCATCAAGAGAAACTTAAATAACAACACAAAATTTAAATCTAAATAGCAGATTTTATTCTAAGAATGTAGCAAAGACACATAAATATAAACAAAGGAGGTACTGGGCACTTGAGATGGGCCCAACCCCAAGTGCTACAGCCTCCTAAGAGAGATTTAGAGCTGGTGCAAAGCTGGATTCATCTTTATTGAGCAAGAAAAGAAGAGTTACATCAAAACTGTCCACAAGGAGAACTTGAAAATGAGCTGAAAGCAAAACTAATCTATTGCCTAAAAATAGAACTACATAATCACTAACTACTGGCTAACTACTAGCTAACCAAAATGAGTCCCTAAGCCTTCTTATTTATATAGATTGAGGACCCCAACAGTCCTCCTAAACTTTAGGGACTCGGCTGCCCAAGACTTGTAGTTTACAACAGTCCTACTTGACTTGCTTGGCTGCCCTTGTGCTGATTGATTTGGTGGCCCTTGAACTCCGAGATGATGGTGGAGAATTTGAGGAAAGGGCCCATAAATGAAGGGGACACCTTCCTACAAATCCTCTCCCTTGTTCTCTCACGAATTTGGCTGCCAAGTGCTCATTTACACCTTTTATTTTGTCTCCAAATGGACCAAAAAGACTACACAAAGCACACATTAGACTTGTTGGCATAATGACTAACCCAATTCACTCTATTAGCATAAATATAATAAAAAACATGCAATAAACTAATGAGAATGGTGGATTAAGTCGAATTAGGAGGTTGAATGAGCCCAAATAATTATCCATTTTTGGGGCTCATCATCACCCCCCTACTGAAAGTGTTGCTCATCCTCTGAGCAACCAATATATCTCCTCATCTTTGATGGCCCTGGTGGCCTCCCTGTCATGCCAAGCTTCTGAAGTGATGCCCTTGTTACACTAAAAAATGTCACCATGACTATTTACAGTTAGTATGGCTCAATCAACAGTCATGCTATCCTCTTAGGCAAGTCTTATGCCTCTGCTCTCCATGTCAAACTCCAAAAAAGAGAGAAAGCTTTTATAAATGTATTTATCTCTGGGGACGCAGTTTCTCTCAACCTTACCTGCGGGGACGCACTGAATGTTCACAAAAGCTGCATCTTTGGACGCTCTGTATGTAAAGGGGCAGGTGCGTCCCCCTGTAAAGGTCAAAATGCGCAAGTTTCATCTTTAAAAAGTTACTTGTGGTCATTTCTAGAGCATTCTAGAAGGTTGTTCGACGTGTATTGAGCGCCTCCAGATGGTTCATGCACTCCTATCAAAGAGGAACTTATCCCATCAATAAGGGAGCTATCCCACCCAAAGAGGGGATTATCCCATTGATGGTGGACCTGATTAACTTCCTCTTGAGCACTATAAATACAAGCATTGGGCCAGAAGGAGGAGAGGTTGGAAGCTATACATTTCTATGGGTAGATGCTGCTGGAATTAGGACTCCCATTTAGAAGCTTGTGAGGAGAGATTGCCATCTTTGCTTGTTCTATTTGGAAGTGGGTGAGCTTTGTCAAAGTAAAGGAGAACTCTTGATGGACCCTGGGAGGGACTTGCACAACACCAAGGCTCAGGTTGTATTTGTTCCTTTTGTTACCTATTAATGCAAATGAGTCCATTCTTCTCAATAACTTGTTATTTATGAGTTGTTTCATGTACTCCTTGGTCTATGTGTTAAATATGTTTTATTCTATGAGATTATCAAGTGCTATTTAATCGTTTGATTGTTAGTGTATGCAGGTTTCAAAGTGAAGGAGGAGCTCATCCGGATCAGAGGAGCTGGACTGCTACAACAGCGTTGGATTACAGGTAGGGTCTAAACACTTGATTTCCCATATAGTAAATGCATGTTTAGAGAAGGATTGCTCTTGTTTGTCTTGTTTGTCACTAGAGAGTCTTAGGCTCCTAGGGAGGTTGGTTGTGTCCGCATAATCGACTCTTTCCGCCTGACAAATTGGCAACTCCACTGGGAACACCATTGATGTGAAAGTCTTTTCCTTTGTATGAACTTTGCTCTGAGAAAATTGGTTTATTTTTCTCGTTTTTGGCTCTGTGACTTTGTTTTTGGGTGGCTTAGCTTAGAGTTAGATTCCTTTTAGTTTTTCTTGAATTTTCCAGTAGGACGCACCCTCTGAGCATTGCACAGTGCGTCCCTGGACGCACTGTCACTGTGTACACAGAGCGGCCCCGCACCTGTTTTAACGGGTTGCCTGCGTCCCCTGTTAAAATTTGAGAAAATTCCTTTTTTTGCATTTTTTCTCTTAGATTTTGCTTTTTTTTTACTGCCCAGATTCATTAGTCTCTTGTCAAAGATCTTCACCTGAACTTGTTTCAATAGCATTGAGTGTTTTAGTGGATTTAATAGAAGTTTAAGCCCTAGGGTTTGATTTTTGAATAGGTCTTGTAGTGACTTTGACGGTAGAAGTTGTCAAGCCTTAGATCTCTCTGGTTTTGTCAACATTCTTAGAAGTCAGACCTATCATAAAGTCTACCTGTGTGAGCAACTTACCATTGAGTTGTCTCTTTGGCAAATTTCGAAGTACTTGTTGATTAAGTCTTGAATTCCATTTTACAAAAAAGAACAAAAATATTTGAGTTTTGTTTTGACTAGTCTTTTGATTCTGCATTAGCTGGTCCTTGATTTGATTTTGGTCAAGTAAAACAACCTAGAATCATCTTTGTGAGCTTTTGCCTTGTTAGGTTTGCTTAGAGTAATTTCCTTTTTGATTTTCTTGTGAGTCAAGTTTTCATAGTTTTTATAGCTTTTAAGATTGATTTTCGTTACAATAGATTTATATGCTTTATTAAAAAGAGAAAATACAAAAATATCTCCTTTGAAAAGTTTTGTTTCAAGTAGCTTTGAAGAGTTTTGAAAGAAAAAGAGTTTTTCATGCACGTAAGGAGTGGTCATGTTTATATGCTTGAAAAGATAAAGAGAATTGTTTCTTTGATTGTCTTTATTAAAAAAGTTGTTTTCTATAAAATTTGCATCTCTCAACTCTCTTAGTTAAGAATTTCATTGAAAAAAGGAAAAGTAGCGTAAATCATCTTAAGTGCATCTTCGTAGTGGTTTGAGTCGAGTCTACACACCATTGGTTTCACTTCCGCTACCTTTTGTCTTTAAGAAAAACCATAAAATTAACGCTTAAAGTAAAATCAACATAGTAACTTTTATTTACTAGGGCTCTGAAACACCAATTTAGATCAGGCTAGTGTCTTGGAGTAGGTGAGTAATTAACTCTCCAAGACAACAAAACCAAACAAGTAGCTTATCTTGTGATAGAATAAATCCAATTGTCTCATTTGTACTCTGGGAAAGCTCCTCTTAAAGGAGAAGCACGAGCTCGTGTCCGAACCAGTGAGGGGATCAATCCCCCCTCGTTGGGAACGACGCCAGACATGCACGTATTACAAACGGTAAACCTCGGATTAACCATTGTCGAGGAGCCAGGGGTCACTTGTCAGTAAACCTTGGATTATTGTCAAGGAGCCGGCAAGGGGATTGAGCTTGATACTCTGCCCTTGCGTGCTGTCGGAGTTTAGACTGTTCCCCCAGGTGCATTTGTTGCGGTTGGTAACCTTAGTGACCATTATCTTTAGGATTCTACCGAGGTGACGGTGGAGGGAAGATCCCACTGTACCTGGAGCAGACGTCGGCTAGACTCACTTGGATTTTCTGGGGGATTCACTTCACTCGAGACGGTTAAAGTGGAGGAACTTGGTCCAGTCTATTCATTAAGCAGGTTGCCAGGGTAACTGTTCCACCTGCCACTTCTGTACTGAATCCGGCGATGTTGGGTTTCATCACCAACTAGGGCTTTCGGTCTGGAAGGATATTGTTTGTGCTTGGTTTGACGCCCTAGATTCTTTAGGCGTGTGATTCAAATTTGTTTGGTTCTTTAGAGACTTTAGGTGGTTTGATTTGAAATTTTACTTTGTTTTCGTGTGTAGTAGTTAAAAGTTTTTAGCTGTGGCAGAATTACCGAGACAGTCCCGTAGACTTCGGGGCCAGTCTCCTGAAGTTGTTTCTGTGGCCGAATTGTTGAGAAGATCCCGTAGACTTAGGGGATCACCTCCTCGAGACGACCCGGGTAATCTAGAAGGTTTAAAGGTCCTTGTAACTCCTCCTAGTGGTAGTAGAGTAGGTTCACCTGAAGAAGGAGAATCTTCCTTGGTAGTCCATTCAGATTACCAAGGTTTAGAGACAGGTTATAATCCCGAAGCTGTTACAGTTTGTGAGCTTGTTGGTAGTTTTTCGTCTACTAGTGATACAGGCGAAGAACCTGAAATATCTAAACCTGTTACTCCAACTTCTAGTGTTCCAGATTCACCGAGAATAGAAAGAATTATCACCGAAAATCTTCCTACTGGTTTGATTGCTATAGAAGAACTTGCTCCAGAGGAGGAAATAGGCATCTCTAACCTTGAAGGTCAACTTACTATTGATCTAAGGGAGCGTGAATCTATCTTTTACAGTCCTCCTAGAAGTACTACTTGGTACCTTTCGTTAACCAATTATTTAGACAACTCAGGGGTAGGTTTTTCTACACCTCGTACTCCTTTTCCACCTGGAGGTATTTATACTCCTGTAAATATGTCTGGTCAGTCGTCCGTGTTTACTCAAAGTCCTGAATCTTTCTTACACGGCAGTCCTTCTGTTCCCACCGGGTATCAATCACTTTCTGGTACCTTTGCGGGGGCATCTCCTCAACCCGTTGATCATGGGTTATTAGCTGGAAACAGTGGTAATATACCATTGGGTGTAGGAGACATTTACATGATGTCAGGTTCAGTTCCCGTTTCCCAACCTCAAGGTGGCCAATTACCGCCTGGGGGGCAACCGCAGTTAACACCTGGGGGGCAACCTCAAGGTACACAAATCGTGTCTGGGGGGAAACCTCAAAGTCAGTATGTACCTATGGTGCAATACATGCCTCAAGGTCAACCCCAGCCTCAATATGTACCCCAGGGTCAACCTCAGTATCAATATCAACCTCAAGGATGGCAACCTCAAGGGTATCAACCCCAAGGCTATCAAACTCAAGGGTACCAACCTCAAGGTCAAGGTCAACCCCAGTATCAGTATTTACCTCAAGGTTATCAACCTCAAGGTCAATACTCGAGTCAAGGTTATCAACCGCCTCAAGGTCAGTCATATGTTCCAAGTACGGGAACTGCACCTTACAATTATCAATCCTATCCTCAATCCGGTTATGGATCTCAATATCCTCAACCTGTTACGGGTCAATACCCTGGAATGTTAGTGTGGGATCCATCACAGGGTCAACAGGTGTTGCAGCCAAGTATACAGTTGGTTCCTCAAGCTGGACAACCCGTAGTTTCTGGTCCACCCCAGCAACCGCAACCTGTCCAGTCAAATGTTCAAACTTCTGTAACTTCGGTAGTTACTCAGCCGCCAATCGCACCTAGTACTCCATCTCAAACGGCTGCTGCAACTACCGCTACATCTACCACACTTACTTCTGGAGTATCGACGGCTCCTGTTTCTACTGTCTCTGTAACCACTCCTCAGACATCTTTACCGTTGTCTGGATCTACGATTCAAACCACGGTCCAGATGCCTGTAGGTCAGCCTGGTATAAGTACGGTTGTCACTACTCAACCTCAATTTGTTCAACCACCGTACCAGGGACAGTACCAACATGGGTAGGCTGTCCAACAGCCGGTTTACCAGTATCAACCGTATCGTGGGTACACTTATCAGCAACCTCAACAACCCCAGTACGGTCCGGTTAATCCTGGTTTTCCAGGAGGATATAATATCCCTAATGCGATTCCTGTTCCTAGTTATCCTGGATATCCTCCTCCTGGGACTGGTCTTGTGACCCAGAGTTTTAGAGATCCTAACCGGCAGTTACCGTTTATCGCAACTTTGGATTTACCAGACTTGACGCGCCTAACGAATGATCCAATTCAATATCTTCAGTTCTGGCCGCCAATGCCAAATAAGTTGCCCAGTGATATACCCAAGTTCGAAGGTAAGTCTGGAGAGGATCCGTCCAATCACGTGATGACTTACCACCTCTGGTGTGCTTCAAATTCTATCTCGGATGATTCGATCCGCTTATGTCTTTTCCAGCATACACTCATTGGTCTCGCGGCCAAATGGTACATTGAGTTACCACGGGCCTCTTTTTACAATTTTAGCCAGTTAGCTACCTCGTTCTTAACTCACTTTCAGTTGCCGGTCAGATACGATAACGGTACGGAGTTATTAAATTCACTAAAACAATCGACGTCCACGTATATTTCTGATCACATTCATGAGTGGAGACGTCGAAGAAGGCTAGTGAAAGTTTTTATCCCGGACCAAATCTTAGCTGAATGGTTTGTTAAATCATTATTACCGAAGATTACTGAAGATGTGGCTAAGGCCGGAGTAGTTACTGAGGAGCAAGTCATTGCTCAGGCACAATACCTTGACTTAGTTTACACTCAGTCGGGTACGTTACACGAGAAGATTCCGGATCTTCCAAAGTCGAATCAAATCACTGCTGCTCCTTCGGGATCTCATGCTGCTGATGGTATGATTGGTATCATGAATACAAAGAGAAAGAAGAAGTCTTCCAAGGCTTCAACTACTCCTATTATCACTTTGCCTGATTCTCCGACAGGAGAGTCTTCTCCTGAACTTACCGCTGATATTCACGTTGTAGAGACATCTACGGCCAAATCAAAAAACGGTGGAAAGAAGAAAGGAAAGAAGAAGGCTAAAGCAGACAAGGCTCCGAAGGAGAAAATGGAAAAGTCAGAAACCAATGACGAAAAGCGCAAACCTCGATATCCTTGTCTTATTTGTGAAGAGGATCATTTTACGAGAGATTGCCCTCATCAGGCCGAGGTTGTGAAAATAGTCAAAGGTTCTCCCACTCCTGCTATGTTAAAAAATCCATTTCCGGAGCAGGAGAATAAGATGATAGGTTCTTCCTCGAATGCCAGTGAAGAACCCATTTTGATGATGTCTCATGTGAGGATTGCGACTCGATCGCAAGATTATGGTAGTAAGGCTCCTGTTGATGGTAAGGAAGCAGAATCTTCTCACTCTAACCCATCAACCTCAGCTCCTGGTTCCGATCCACTATAGATCGAAAAACCTAACCCGGACTTAGTAATTAAACCGCCCGCCAAGGGTGTACTTCGAAGGTCTGCTTTCAATCCACATGCGAGAGTAGCCCAGAATTACAACATTGTTGAGGACTTAGTTGTTTCACCCTCAACAATGTCGGCGTTAGAAGTGCTGCAATCATGCCCAGCACAACGAAAATTACTTTTGTCGGCTATCGGCGCTGTTGATGTTCAGGACCCGAACCTGATAATTTTCGATCTAGAAAATAGTACACCACGTCTCCCCCATCAAATGGCTTTCCAAATTCCAGTGATAGTCAAAAATAGGCCTATTCATCGGACTGTGATTGATGAGGGAGCCTCTACGTGTATTATGTCGATTCAATGTTGGAGATCGCTTGGTTCTCCTTCGTTGAACCAATCCCCCACCATCCTTAAGGCCTTTGATGGCTGTGGGTTCCGTCCGTTTGGTATTCTTCAGGAATTGCCTATAGGGGTAGAAGGTAAAACCGTTAGTCTGGATGTGGAAGTGGTTGATGCCCCTCTAGACTACAACCTTCTTTTGGGTCGAAGTTGGTCATATGCTATGACAGCGGTCGTTTCATCGGTCTTCAGAGTAATTAAGTTTCCATATAACGGTAAGATCGTGACTATTGATCAGCTGACATACTTTTCATCCGACCCAGCCTCTTCAGAGAGTATCCAGCATGTCGGTAAGACGACAATCCCTTATAGGGACGTTGGCGTAGGTTTAGTTAAAGATTCCGGTTTACTGGGAACTTTTCCTTTCCCTCCAATCAACGCAGACCCTTCATTTGCAACAATTCACATGATTACATCAGAAAACATTATTTATGATGATCCTTGGATTATCCCATCTGAATCTGAGATAGACTCATTCGGTGATGCTATGCCTTTGAGTCCATATGAAATTGCTTATGAAGCCGTCATGTCTTTTACCGACTCGCATTCAACCCAAATCGACCAAATGAATGTGGTCAGTGAAGAATCACTTTTCACCTCAACCTTAGAACGGATAGCGTTTCCCGAAGTCGTGTCATCTGACGAGCAACTTCGCGAAATCCTCAGTGTAGACGATCTACCGTGGGAAGATATCCATCACAGATCTTCGTTTTTACCTAAGGATGATGCTTTTGAAAATGATTTTTCATCTATCTTTACCACTGAATATGTCAAAGACGCTCAGGATCCAACGAAACATTCTGATTCAGAGTTGAATTTAGGGAATATTTCTCGTACTATTCCCATTGATATTTCAGTGAAGCCCGGAATTGAGGAGAACATTCATATAGGCACCGCTTGTACAGAAGATGAAATCCAAACTTACAAGGCCCTATTCCAAGAATTCCGCGATGTGTTTGCCTGGTCTTACGAGGAAATGCCGGGAATCGATCCTGCTATTGTTGTTCATGAAATAAAGACCTACCCGGATGCTAAACCCGTCCGGCAACGGTTGCGTCAGATTCACCCTCGAAAAGCGGCTGCGATTAAAGCAGAAGACGAAAAGTTGTTGAAAGAAGGTTTCATTTATCCGATCCCGTTAACGGATTGGGTATCGAATATTGTTCCGGTCAACAAGAAACAAGGAACAATAAGAATTTGTATCGATTATAGGGATATAAATAGAGCTTGTCCAAAAGACAACTATCCTACGCCTTATATCGATCAAATTATTGATGATTGTGCCGGAAGTGAAATGTTTTCCTTTATGGATGGTTTTTCGGGCTATAATCAAATCAATATTCTACCTGCCGACCAACCAAAAACGGAATTCATTTGTCCATGGGGGACTTTTGCTTATTGCAAATTACCTTTTGGGCTTAAGAATGCCGGGGCCACTTTTCAACGGGCGATGTCTTACGCATTTCATGACATCAAGCACATTGTGCAACCGTACCTCGATGATTTTCCTGCTCATTATTTACATCGAGCTGATCACCTTGTCCAACTACGAGCAATCTTTATGAGGTGTAGGCATTATCGAATTCGGTTGAATCCCCACAAGTGTGTTTTCTGTATAGAAACAGGTCGATTGCTGGGATTTGTTGTTTCAAAAGCTGGCATTCGCGTCGATCCCTTGAAGGTCGAAGCTATCATCAAATTGCCTCCTCCTTCGAGTTTGCGCCAACTCCAAAGTTTGCAAGGGAAAGCAAACTTTTTACGCCGATTCATCCCAAACTACGCTGAGGTCACTAAAGGTTTTACACGATTGTTGAAACAGAACGCACAATTCTTTTGGGACGAGATTGCCCAACAATCTTTTGATGCACTTAAACACGCGTTGACCCATGCACCGTTGTTGCATCCTCCCAACTACAACCAGGACTACTTCTTATACCTCGCAGCTTCGCATTCCACCATTGGAATGGTGTTAGTTCAAGAAGATGAATTCGGAGCGGAACATGTGATATATTATCTTAGTAGGACCTTAAATCCCACTGAGTTAAAATATTCGCATGTGGAGAAATTGGCCCTGGCAGCCGTTCAAGCAGTCCAGCGTTTTCGTCACTACATTCTTCTCCGTAAAACTACAGTTATTTTGGATTGCAACCCTATGATTTATATTTTGACAAAACAACTGCTAGGGGGCAAGTACTCTAAATGGATTGTTATCCTGCAAGAGTTCGACTTGGAGTTTGAGAAGTCCAAGTCTAAGAAATCCTTAGTTTTTGCGGAATTGATGTGTGATTTCCCGCGTGCTGACACAGAGACTGTGGCAGAGGAGTCCATTGCGGACGAATCTTTGTTTCTTATCAGTACTGTAGATCCGTGGTATGGGGATATAATCATCTATCTCCAAACCCAAACCTTTCGGCCTGAAGCTTCCAAGGCGGAACGTCGAAAAATTCGGTTTCAATCCCAGCAATACAAAATTATTGGAGATACACTTTATCGCCGGGGGGCAGACTTAGTTTTTCGACGTTGTTTAACTCATGAAGAGGCTGAGAAGGTTTTGAATGATTGTCACTCTAGAGCATGTGGCGGTCATATGTCTGGGTATGCCACAGCTCAGAAGGTGTTGCGCGCTGGCTATTTCTGGCCGTCTATGTTTAAAGATTGTATCATTGCAGTCCGGAAGTGCCACAACTGTCAAGTGTTCGATCGCAAGATGCGCGCACCACCTGCTCCTCTCCACCCTATAATTGCCGTTGGTCCATTCGCCAAATGGGGTATCGACTTTATTACTTGTAACCCTCACTCGGCCAGGGGGCATGCATATATCATCCTCGCGGTTGATTATTTTACTAAATGGGCCGAGGCGATGCCTACATTCGACGCAAGCGGAAAAACAGCTGCAGTTTTCGTATTCAATCATATTATAACTAGGTTTGGTGTCCCACAAGCAATCATTACTGACCATGGGAGCCATTTTCGAAACATCATGATGACTGAGCTTACAAGCCAGCTTGGTTTGCGCCATGATAGCTCTACTCCTTATTATCCGCAAGCCAACGGTTTGGTTGAGTCTATCAACAAAGTTCTGGTTATCATGATCCGACGAACCATTAGTATTCATCGGTCGAATTGGCACAACATGTTATTTTCAGCGCTATGGGCATACCGAACCTCAGTGGAAACTTCAACAGGGTTCACTCCTTTCCAGCTAGTTTTGATCCAAGTGGATGTTGGTGGCCACCCACCTATCCCATTTGGACCCCCACAACTGTCTCTTTCAGCTTTTTCAGTTTCCTAAATTGTAGCACAACTTACTATTTTTAGCAGTTTTTCGGGTCCTGAACTTCCGGAGCCGTTTTGAGGCCCTAAACGACGTTTTTTGGGAAATCTGGGGGCAACATGGGTCTATAGACCCATGTTGCCCTTCCCAAAGTGGTAGTGCTCGGATAGATCTTTCTAACGAGCTATTGTACGCGTCAAACAGAGATCGTATGCCAAAGTTACGACCCCGGGAAATTGATGTACCAATTTACCCAAACGGGGCCCACAATTTGGCGTTTCATCTTCTAGGGTTAGGTTTCGGGATGTGAAGGGTTTTCCATTGTTTCTCAACAATAAATAGGCCTTCGAGCCTCATTGTAACACAGTTCGGAACAGTTCAGAGGCATGTAGCCGCCACATCTCTTCTCAGAGATAAGCTACCATCGCCCTAGCTGGTTTCTTTCCATTTCTGTTTGTAAGCATATTTCAGTATTTTCCATTAATGAAATGAAGCATTATTTCCGCTGCATATCTGTGTTTATGGTTATTGCATCTCTGTATTTATGGTTATCTCTGTAATCTATTGCGTTCCTGTGTAAATCCGGATCAGTGGTATCAGAGCGGTCTGCTTTTTTCTCTGTTTTTCTTTGCATGTCCCCAACGAGGTCGGGATATAAGGAGTTAGGGCTTGAACTGGTCGAACCTTTGCAAGACCAGCTTCGCAAATCCCGACGGCCTCCCATGGCGGATGAGAAGAAAGACGAGGGGGCAGGAGATCCTATCAAAATCTTGCTCGAAGAAGCGCTCGAGCGGCAAAGGAACGCGATGATGGATAGCTTTGCGCAGATCCTTCAGCGGCTACCTAGAGGCGACGCATCGGCTTCCAACAGCGACTCTGGAAACGCCACGCCGTTTAAGGTACAAGTTAATTTTGAAATCCCCATCTTCGAGGGTCAAATAGACGCAGATGCCGTAGATAAATGGTTAAATCTGCTAGATGGGTATTTTTCTGTTCACGAATTTTCAAGTCGGGAAAAGATTGTTTTCGCTCTTCTCAAAGCAGCCCCCCACGTCAAGGACTGGTGGGAAACCTACTGCGAGCAGAAGGATGAAAGTACAGGCTCACTATTTTCAGCCGCACCCACTTGGAATGACTTTCGGGATGCCATCAAGGAGCAGTATTACCCTGTCGGAAGCTATGAGGACAAATACATCAAATGGACCACACTGCGGCAGGGACGAGACCAAGATGTGCCAGAGTTCACAAACATTTTTCATACCCTTCGCACACAGTTGGGTATCAAAGATTCTGAGCTGCATTTGGTACTCAAATACCGTGGCTGCCTGCACAGATACATCCAGGAAGAGATGGTGTTCTTGAACATCTCCTCACTCGGCACAGCATACCGATATGCTGTCAAAATTGAGCAAAAGTTCAAACAGAAGAAGCGAGACTTTGGATCTGCAAATCCGAAGCCCAAAGGACAAAGCCAAGGCGGGGTGACCCAAGACAACCCGTCGAAGCCGCAAGAAAAGAACAACACCATGAAGCCGAAGAAGGACACAGGGAAGTGGTGTGAGTTCCACAAGAGTCCCACTCATAACACAAGTGAGTGTCGGACCAAGCAGTCGCTGGTGGCTGAGTTGAAGGCTTCCGAATCAGATGCATGTTCCGATCCTGAGCCAGAACCCGACAAGGGGAATGGCAAAGGGAAGCAGATCATTGATGCGGATCCCACTGCCACTGTTGCCACTGCCAAGATCAAGAAAAATGAGCCCGAAGATCCAGAGGAGGGGGAGCGTCTTTTCCACTCACAGATGTGGGTGAAGGGTTCACCGCTGCGATTCATTGTCGACAGTGGCAGCCAAAAGAACCTGGTTTCAGCAGAGGTCGTGAAGCGGTTGGGCCTACCGACTACACCACACCCACAGCCGTACAGTATCGGGTGGCTTCATGAAGGACGAGATCTCAAAGTTCGCCAGCAGTGCCGCCTTCCCTACAGTATCAAACCATTCACAGACGAGGTATTGTGTGATGTTACACCTCTGGATGTTTGCGATGTATTATTAGGCCAACCATACTTGTGGAGGCGACATGCTGTGTATGAGTCAAGGCCTCGTGCTGTCATTATTTCTTTAAATAATTCATTATACAGGATACCGGAGGTAGCCCCACCTACCGCCACATCTTTGATCACTACCAAGAAAGGCAGCAAGCTCATATCACAGACCAGGAAATTCATCTGTCTGGTTCACTCCCAAAGTAAGGGGAAGATCGTTGCTACATCCATGACCCCTGCAAAGGGTTCCTCCACGCAGCAGCAGCAGCAAAGGGATACGGTCATGACAGAACACAGGAACAACTTCTCCTCATCCACAGGGGTACCACACAAGTTTCAGGTGGGCGACAAAGTTTGGTTACATCTGCAGAGAGAACGGCTTACCAGAACCCATCAGAAACTCAGGCAACTCCGACATGGTCCGTACACCAATACCAAGGCTACGGGCAACAATGCTTCCAAGCACAGCATTCCTCCATTCCTTGGCTTGCACCGAGTGTTCAATGTGGACCGTCGTCGACCATGCTTCCCACCATCACTGGACACATCAAAGATTGCAGGACAAGTTCAGCAGATGGAGGAACTCAACGCAATGGGGACCATTGCTTCCTAAGGGGGGAGGAATGATCCAAGTGGATGTTGGTGGCCACCCACCTATCCCATTTGGACCCCCACAACTGTCTCTTTCAGCTTTTTCAGTTTCCTAAATTGTAGCACAACTTACTATTTTTAGCAGTTTTTCGGGTCCTGAACTTCCGGAGCCGTTTTGAGGCCCTAAACGACGTTTTTTGGGAAATCTGAGGGCAACATGGGTCTATAGACCGATGTTGCCCTTCCCAAAGTGGTAGTGCTCGGATAGATCTTTCTAACGAGCTATTGTACGCGTCAAACGGAGATCGTATGCCAAAGTTACGACCCCGGGAAATTGATGTACCAATTTACCCAAACGGGGCCCACAATTTGGCGTTTCATCTTCTAGGGTTAGGTTTCGGGATGCGAAGGGTTTTCCATTGTTTCTCAACAATAAATAGGCCTTCGAGCCTCATTGTAACACAGTTCGGAACAGTTCAGAGGCATGTAGCCGCCACATCTCTTCTCAGAGATAAGCTACCATCGCCCTAGCTGGTTTCTTTCCATTTCTGTTTGTAAGCATATTTCAGTATTTTCCATTAATGAAATGAAGCATTATTTCCGCTGCATATCTGTGTTTATGGTTATTGCATCTCTGTATTTATGGTTATCTCTGTAATCTATTGCGTTCCTATGTAAATCCGGATCAAGTTTATGGCTTGGAAGCTGTGTTACCCATTGAATGCGAAATCCCATCACTTCAAATGGCTGTCGAATTACTTCCAGCTACTTCCGAAGAGGAGAAACGTTTATTGTACTTAGCTAAATTAGATGAGACTCGACGTGACGCTACATTGGCAATCGAGACTCACGCGAAGCGAATGAAAGCTCAGTATGATAGAAATGTGACCCCTCGAAGTTTTTCAGAGGGAGACCTAGTGCTATTATATGATCAAGCTAACGATAAGCTAGGTGCTGGAAAATTCATTCCTATGTGGCATGGACCCTACATTGTAAAGCGAAAGCTAGCATAAGGGGCTTATGAGCTGGTTGATTTTGATGGGGACTCTTTGGGTAAACCCAGAAATGGACTTTGCCTAAAGAGGTATTATGCTTAAATGGTGGGTATGGAGAAATTTTTAGTTAGGTTAGATTTTCTTTCTAGCTAGCGTGTTTGTTAGTTTAGTCAGTATGCTTAGCTTAGAGAGTGTGTTTTTCGTCGTTATTCTGGCTTATCTTGGTTTTACTCTTGATATTGCAGATGTCGACGCCTCTCCAAACATACATTGGATTTTCTGATGGTGCTTGTCGTAGTACACGGAATATCTCTTCCGCAGCTTGGGTTATCTATTCGCCCTCTGACGAGTTAGTTTCTATGCATGGGGTAAGCCTCGGTCAAACAACGAACAACATTGCAGAATACAGTGCAGTGGTTGAATTATTATCCAAATCTATTTCATTTGGAATTTGACGTTTGATAGTGAGGTTAGATTCTGAACTTGTTGTATTACAGCTTAATAGAGTATATGCCATTAGAAATCCTGCGTTATTAAGATTGTTTTTGAGAGTGCGTCTCTTGGAACGTGAATTTGATTACATTGAATATCAGCATATTCCAAGGTCTTTAAATACATTAGCAGATGCAATTGCTTCTCGAATGTTGGACAGACATTTACGATAATCATGCAAGTAAATTTAAAAACATTTCATCACATATGTTAAACAAGATAAGCCGGTAATAGTGATATATATATAAATAGGAGTGTGTCAAAAAATATACATCGTCTTCGATCATAGGTTGAAAAACACCTTATGATCAGCAAAAATGATAAGTACAAAAATCCAAAATGTCATATGTGTCTACAAAAGTGACTAGTCAATCACTGGTGGTGCTCCCTATACGACACCACTGCACGGGCTACCTTACACAAAAATCTCCTAAACGGTCCAGGAACTGCGACTACATAGCGCTAAAGTCTGATAGGAATATCATCTATGGTAGTCTCAGGCATATCCGCCGTCAGACGCTCTAGATCCTGCTCCAACTCAGCTAGTGACTCTGCAGCCGCGTCCTGTGGGACTGGTACCGATGCAGCTGGATGTCTCCTCTCAAAAGGCCGGAGGTTGGCTGGGCGCTGTGGACCAACACTGCATTTTGAAAATTTTTACTGTCAGTTTTGAGACGATATATATAAAAAACAAAAAAAAAATAGATAAATTGAAAACTTGTGACAAATAAAGTACCTCTGTCATCCCATTGTTCTCCCTATGGAAGAACCATGTCCGGATCATGTCGAAAATCTACTCCGGCATACGGAAAGTCCTGGATCGAAAAAACCTGGTCCTCTAACCAGTGAAAATAACTATCAGAGAATCAAACAATTGCCGCGCCCTCGTCAGGATGCCGGGCCATCACCGTAACCCATCGTATCAGCTTTGGCTCCCGAGGACCCAAGATATCAACAGTGAGTTGCTGAGGGATCAGCATCGGAACTCTCTCTAAGGCAAAGCTCACGACTAGAGGCCCATATCCAAAGGTCTTTAGTCATCCGTTCTTTGCCTTAGTCAGTTGGCTCTTCATATTAGCCGACACAGCATCACACCAGTTGAAAATGGTGCCTTGGTAATAGTCAATCGCCATCCACGTTTGGGACCCGGAAGCAATATGTAAAGCGGTTGCGCCGCAAATTCTGGTAACCGTGAAAGCTATAACTTTGAGTTCACGTAGAGAGATGTGTTTGATTTCCACACCTTTCGCATGGTGTGCATTGGGTGTGCACCAATCTGCCCGGAGACTAGCAAGGGATTGGCCACCCGGCCTAGTCCCGGCTAGATTGTGTTGCTCGCCTCTATTCGGCAAGCCAGTGAGAAAGTATATGTCAGAGGGCTCTATCTCGAGCTGGTGCCCTCCGATGTAAAAGCATTGCTCTTGAACGTTCCATCTCTCAACCAGCCATTCCAAGAATCTTACCTGAGCCCTCATGCCAGGTATGGCCCAGTATTTATATAACCCGCATGCTTTTAGGGCATCAATGGAAGGTTGATGTTCGATTGCAGCTTCATCAACCTCCTCGTGCTCTCTTTCTCTCCAATCCAGCATGGTAAGTGCCCTACACACGAACAAATAGGCATTAGAATTAATTTTAGGAAATTTCAATGGTTGATTTTGGAGTTTGGGGTTTCAAATTCCGCGTTTTGTGGAGGACGCACCCCGTGTTTAGAACACAGGGCGTCGGGACGCAGCTGGCCTGAAGGTGGGCTGCGTCCCCCGACATTTTTCCTGTACAGGAAAAAGTCGGGGGACGCAGGTCACCCGAAGGGCACCTGCGTCCACCGCAGAGCGCACTTTGAAACCCAAAACCCCCCAAAAATCAAAACTAAAACCTAAAATACAATTTTAATCGGATGAAATTGAAGAGTAGGATGTTGTAAAATACCTGGAAGAGACGGCGTTCGATTTTGACGGTCGGATTTTCCGCAGCGACTACGGGAAGTTTCTTGCCAAAAGCCCTTTTTTCAACCTCAACAGTAAAATGGTAAAAATGACATGGTAAAAAGTCTTTTTATAGGTTTTTTGGATGAATTTGTTCATTTTTCACCATGAAAGGATGTTTTTCGATGTATTTTTGCCTATCTTAAATAGGTATGAGTAATGTGTTGTTTTTGTGCAGGACAAAGGGATTTAGAGGGAAAATTGTCATTTTTCACAAACCAAAATATTAGAGTCATCTTTGAAGCCCTTTTCTGACTCCTAAAAAATGAAAAGATTGCCGAGCGTTTCTTTTACACTCGTTAAAACGGAATTAAAAGACGGTCCCCTTATAGCTCTTTTCTGACCGTAAAATCAGGAAAAGATTGCCGGGTTTCTGTCGTTTCAAACTCGATACGGAAATAAAACGACGTGTCCTTGATCGCTTTTTACTTTTCAGGTCAGTGGCACTAATTATGAAAGTACTCCTTGGTCGCAAGATCAAGCTGTTCCCCCAGGTATTATTTTATACTTTTTCGGGCTTGAGGGACACAAATCTACGAAAATGTTCAACTTGGAGTCTTCTTAAGTTTTTCAGACTCTCTAAAAATGAAAAATGACGAGTTTCTCCTATACTGGGCTCGTTAAACATTTCACAGTGAAGGACCTATTCAATTACAAACAGGAACGAACCACTCCTTCCTAGGGTTCGAATCAAAACTAGGTTGGACTCATCCGAAGGATGAGCTTATAATCAAGCATATGTTATCCTCCTCAAGCTTGTTAAAAATAAAGAGGTACTTGCCAGAAATGGTGGGGGAAAAGAGAGAAGAATGAGCCTATTTGTTACCTTTTGTCTCAGAAGAAACTTTATTACCACTCTTGAACACGACACTTTTCATTCACCTGGGTTGGGAAATCCTTTACCTCACAGTTGATCAAACCACTTTGAAATTCTTCAGTCGGGTTCCGGGGATTAACTTTGAGTCGTTTATCACCAAGCCATCTGTCGTGTCGTTACGTGTTCAAGAGGTCTGCAAGCAAAACTTTCATCTGCAAAATACTTGCCATCCATTTGACCATCCCTGAGTCAGTCCTTACAGCAACATTTCTTCAACTTGAACAATGATTTCGTGTTGTGGGCTTGCCCGCAACGGGTCGCTTTCTATCGACATCAGCACATTATCTAGAGAGATGACTTAGAAATCGTCAGTACCTTGAAGTCTGCATGCATCAATGGCAGGATTCTCGCCTTTGACGTCAGTTTACATCATTGACTTTCGATCGAAGGATTCCGTGAAATGTTCGACATCAACTCATTCATTCACACCTCATGGATTGTACTGGGTACTTTGAGAACCATTGACATTACTGGTGATCTCTCTCACGCTTGTTAACAGTTTACATCATCGACTGGTAATCAACTGGTTTCTACCATGTTCGACATCAACTCATTTATTCGCATGGCTAGAATCGTACCAATTCGGGAAGTAGAAATGGAGACCCTGGATCTAGTTTCCACCATCCAGGCTGCAAGGAGTTTTGTATTCATTATCTAAGTAGACTAATCATAAACAGATGGCTGCGCCCATACTGTGTCTACAAAAGTGTATGATTATGATGTACTGCAAGATCATTCCTGTATCAGAGTAGTTAGTCTGTTAGTTAAGGTTTTAATCTGAGAATGGGAATGCCTACCTCAGTGATGATATAATCTTATACATGTATTTTGTGTTGAAAATTGCAGGTTCTGACCAGGCTCTCCACGAGATAATCCTTGAAATGATAAAGCGCTTCACCCTTCCTAGATAATACAAACCCTAATCTATTATAGGCTTCGCACTTTAGGGGGCAATCTGTTACACTAAAAAATGTCACCATGACTATTTACAGTTAGTATGGCTCAATCAATAGTCATGCTATCCTCTTAGGCAAGTCTTATGCCTCTGCTCTCCATGTCAAACTCCAAAAAAGAGAGAAAGTCTTTTATAAATGTATTTATCTCTGGGGACGCAGGTTCTCTCAACCTTACCTGCGGGGATGCACTGAATGTTCACAAAAGTTGCGTCTTTGGACGCTCTGTATGTAAAGGGGCAGGTGCTTCCCCTTGTAAAGGTCAAAATTCGCAAGTTTCATCTTTAAAAAGTTACTTGTGGTCATTTCTAGAGCATTCTAGAAGGTTGTTTGACGTGTATTGAGCGCCTCCAGATGGTTCATGCACTCCTATCAAAGAGGAACTTATCCCATCAATAAGGGAGCTATCCCACCCAAAGAGGGGATTATCTCATTGATGGTGGACCTGATTAACTTCCTCTTGAGCACTATAAATACAGGCATTGGGCCAGAAGGAGGAGAGGTTGGAAGCTATACATTTCTATGGGTAGATGCTGCTGGAATTAGGACTCCCATTTAGAAGCTTGTGAGGAGAGATTGCCATCTTTGCTTGTTCTATTTGGAAGTGGGTGAGCTTTGTCAAAGTAAAGGAGAACTCTTGATGGACCCTGGGAGGGACTTGCACAACACCAAGGCTCAGGTTGTATTTGTTCCTTTTGTTACCTATTAATGCAAATGAGTCCATTCTTCTCAATAACTTGTTATTTATGAGTTGTTTCATGTACTCCTTGGTCTATGTGTTAAATATGTTTTATTCTATGAGATTATCAAGTGCTATTTAATCGTTTGATTGTTAGTGTATGCAGGTTTCAAAGTGAAGGAGTAGCTCATTCGGATCAGAGGAGCTGGACTGCTACAACAGCGTTGGATTACAGGTAGGGTCTAAACACTTGATTTCCCATATAGTAAATGCATGTTTAGAGAAGGATTTCTCTTGTTTGTCTTGTTTGTCACTAGAGAGTCTTAGGCTCCTAGGGAATTTGGTTGTGTCCGCACAATCGACTCTTTCCGCCTGACAGCCCTCTTCTTAGTCATAAAACCATGCTTTTCTCTTTGCTTCTTCCCACTACCTGTGCTTATTTTCCTAGAGAATTCTCAACTTTGGTATGATTGTGCAAGTATATTCAATATGATGGTGGCAATGGTGGTGAAAGGAGATGAAACCAGTGGAGGATGGAAGAAAAGAGTGGTTGCATGCCTCCTTAACAAACTTCAAGCTTCAAATCCCTCTCCATAATTGATTATGGCCTGCCCAAAGGCTTCTACAGGATGTTTCTGGTAAAAATACAGAACTTCCTGTAGAAATTCTTGTAGCTTCCTGTAGAAGGTTGAACCATGACCAGATTGTGTCCGAACCTTGAAAAAATGAGTGTTCATGGAGGGGATGGATGTGCTTAGGGTGGCTAGCACAGGTGCTGCCTCCCTAGCTAAAATCTCGGCCAATTTCTCCTTCTGCTGCCCTCTCCCCAAACTTCCTTGTATGCCAATCCCAAACAACGCAAAGCCTTTGAACTCATTTGATGAAACTTCCTCAAGAGTAATTCCCTTGATGCGTCATCTAATTCAACAACTGATCCCTCTGCAAGTTGTTGAAAAGCACTCCTTTCAAGAAAATTTTCCATGGCGCCCTTCACTAGCAGACGATTTTGTCCCATTGGTTCTGTGGCAATAACACCCATGGATTTTCGATCACAATCAAACTCCAATAAAGCCCGCCTCTTTGATCTTTGTATCCACCAATCACCATTGCCCAATTTCATTGTGCCACTATTGAGAATGGCACTTGTATCACCTGCCATTGGGTCTGGAACTCCCATTTTTTTCAACCAATACCTTCAAGGCTGCCTCAATGGGAATACCAGTAGCACAGAACTAGTGACCTTGACAAGATATCCCTGCATCATTGCAAACTGCAGCAACTTCTGCCAGAGTTTCTCAATTTTCCCCCATATTATGTGCAGGCCAATCCAATATTTTTCCATCCTCAGGATTATATGTTGTTCCTTCAACAGTAAACTCTCTAAGTGAACCAGCACTGTGCCCTATGGCTATAAACTCACTAACAGACATTTGATTGGTTGTAAGAGTACCTTTCTTATCAGAGCAAATCACTGTGGTGCAACCCAAAGTCTCCACGCTCAGTAACTTATGCACAATAGCATTCTTTTGTGCCTTTTACAAGTGCCAAGAGCCAAACATGTAGTAATCACAGTAGTCAATCCCTCTGGTATAGCAGCAACTTCCAGAGCAACAACAATCTTAAAGTAGTACGTACATTTCTCAAAGGAAAACCTGATATTTTTTTTGGCCACCCATCCATGACTTCCCATGAAAGAAAATATTTGTAGTTCATGATCCAGACAAGAATACAAATGGCACCAATCACTGTTGTCAGTCTTTCACCAAATTCATCTAACTTTCTTTTCAAAGGGGTATCATGGCATTCCATTGAAGCTTCCTGAATTTGTGCTTGAATTTTACCTATTTCTGTAAACATGCCAGTGCTCACAACAATGCATGTGTAGCAGCCATTGGTAACTGTAGTTCCTGCAAACAACATGCATTCTTTTGAATGCAACTCACAGTCACACAAGGTGGTTGGATATGTTCTTTTGACCACAGGCATGCTCTCTCTAGTCAGGGAGCTCTACTCCATCCTAAAGGTGGATGTCTTGAGGGACACAATTCTCATGTCTGCAGGAACCTTGTCTCCCACCTTCAGTTCCACTATATCTCCTGGAACAAGTTCTCTGGAGGGAAGATCTACAACATAATGTCCATCTCTCAAGACCTTTGCATGATCAGATTGCATTTCTTTGAGAGCTTCCAAAGCCTTCTCAGAATTATTCTCCTGCCATACTCCAACAATGGCATTGAGGATGAGAATCAGGAGAATGACTAGGGGCTCTACATAGGTTGTTATGCCCTCCTCAGAAGACACATTATCACGAAAGTAGGTGAGAAGAAATGAAATACCAGCTGCCAGCAGAAGTATTTTAACAACTGTATCGTCAAATTGCTCCACTGCCAGCTTCCACAAAGGTGTACCATTTTTCTTCTGGAGCTCATTCCATCCATATATTTGACGGTGTTTTTCCACTTCATGAGAATTTAAACCATTCTCTAAGCTCACATCATATTCTTCTAAGAATTCTTCAACAGTTTTAGACCAAGCAGGGAATATCTTGTCCTCCATGGACTATGAAATAGATGATCAGATTCTGAATTCAAACAGATTGCTCCACCATTAACAGATCTATAATGCGTTTGAAAAACTCCAAAATCAATACTTTCAAGAACCCTGGTAACCTTGGACATGAGCTTTAACTACTTTTCTCATTTCAAGCTTGAATTTTGACAAAAATCTCGGGTTTTCCTTCTGTAGAGTTGTTTTCTGCGTTTCCTGTAGAAACGCCTATAGAGTGCCCCTGCACCTCTAAGCAAGCCTGATACGCGGGATAATTTCGAAAACAGGTAGAAAACCTGATGGAGGACGACTAGTTAACAGATTGTGGGAGCAGAGGACGCGTACTTCGGCTAAGGACGTTACAGGTGCAAATGAATCAGCGGGTGGTGAGAGTCAGCCGAGCATTTTTCAATTACGGCATGATTTGCGGTGAGGGAGTGAAGTGGCTAGGGGTATGTGGCCACATGCAAACTACAGTGCTATCATGAACTGCATGTTCTCTTCTAGATCAGTTGCACTGGAGTTCAAACGGCCAACACTCCTTGTTTTTTTAATTTCCACGTGAGTCGACTATCCACGTATACTGCATGATTTCTGGCTGAGCGCTAGAGAAGGCACTGTTGGGTTAACTTTGCTAGATTCCTGGCTTAATCTCACCATTTCATTCATTTATGCACTTTTAAGTCATATTGATGCAAATAGAGGAACCGATTTAGACACATACCTGTAAGTCGGCATGCTGCTGTGTCCTTTTTGTTGCTGCATGCATTTGTTTCTTTGGTTGCATGATGGCTTGGTTGATGATTCATTGTTGTTTTTTCCTTGTGCAGGTGTCCTCTGGCTGGATGCATGCTGTAGGAGTTCATTTCCACATTCAGATCTGCACCTTCAAGCTGCTGCTGCTGAATTTTCACGGGACCAGAACTTGTTTTCGCCATTGCTCCCAAACGGTAAACCAGATCGATCTGAAAATTCTTGAGCATGTTCCTATCATCATGATGCACCTCCCATAGCAAATTGCGATCAATGGATGCACAGATTTCGAGAAAAATGGAAAATGGCTGAAGATTTCAGAGATCAATTTCTCGGAAACCGTGCATCGGAATCGGCTAAAACTGCTTGGGTAGGTTACTATCACCCATATGCATATCCCCATGAAACAGGTTTTGAAACGGATGCACGGACATGGAGAAAATGCAAAAAATGGCTGATGGTGATGGAGGATGATTTCTTGGAAACCGTGCACCGGAATGGCCTGAAACTTCTCGAGCATGTTACCATCATCCCTATACAATTCTCTGTAAAATGGTTTTTCAAATGGATGCATGGTTTTCAAGTTATGGCAAAAACAAATTTTGTTCTATGTATTTTCTCTTCAAAGCATTTTGCAAGTTTTTGCATGGAAAGAAAAACTGAGCTTGGGTTGTGATGCAGGTATGGAGATGATGGAGGAGGAGTTTGAAGATTGCAAGAGGACTTTTGAACCCTTAAGGAAGCTACCATGTTCGCCAAACCACCTTTTTGAAATCCATTTCTAGCTTCCTACAATTTCTACAGGAACTTCCTGTAGTAGCACAATGAGAAGCACAATGAGGTGGAAAAATGATGGAGCAAGGCGAGGGATGGACACAAAGGTGCTTGCAGGCCTAACCAAAAGATTCCCACCATCAGATTCCCTTTTAAAATTGAATTTTGTTCGTCCAAAGGTTCTACAGGATGTTTCTTGTAGAAATTCAAAACTTCCTGTAGAAAACACAAAATTCCTTTGTCTTTATTTTGAGTGATCCTCCTGACCTGCAATGTCATTGCTGCAACCTGAAATTATTCAATGGAAATTAGATTTATTTTTCTTTTTCTTTTTCTCTCTTTTTTTTTTTTTTGAAAAACAACTAGGGTGCCTCATGGAGGTTTTCACCCTAATTACCTGCCCTGGGCGCCTCCAAGGGAGGTTTTCACCCAGAGATCTTATTCTCTTTTCTCTTTTTTTTCCAACCCATTGACTGCCTCATGGAGGTTTTCAATCAATGAGCCAATCTAAGGCGCCTTCGAGGAGGTTTTCACCTTAGATTTCTATTTTCCTCTTTTTTCATTTTTTCTTTTTCTTTTTTCTCTTTTTTCTTTTTTTTTTCTTTTTTTTTCTACCCTACCCTACTTGAAAAACAAAATCGTTCTCAAGTATAAGAATACTTCAAATGGAGCCATGTACACATCGATATTAGAGAAACGATGATGTGAAGGCTCGAAATGCATGCTTTGGCAGTTATCCAGATTTCTAAGACAAGATGATCTGACTTTGAAGGGATCAAACATAACTGAGGAAGAGAGTGCTATTGCAACTTAGTGACTGTCTGGAACCATGTCTCAATATAGCTTTGATATCCTTGGTCCTTTTGCTGATCTGGATCATTCTTCATGTCACCTTATATCATGACCTTCTCATCTTCCTCCTTTTGCTGATCTTTCTCTTGAGTACATGGAGGATTTGATGGTAACCATGAGGGAACTCTCTCGATCTCTGATTCTGGTCTCTTCTCTTCATCAAGTGCAGCCCATGGTTCTTTTATCTCCTCTTTGGAATTTTCTTTTGCCTTTGGTCCTTCAATGTTGTCAATATAATCTCTATTTTGCAACACTCTTCCTGAGCTTTGGTGAATATCATTGAGCTCAGGAGGAGTCATTTGGACATGTTGTGCCTCAGCTTTGCAATTGGGTTGAGCTGCTCCATGGTATCGTTTTGGAAATGGTGGTATGGGTAGTTGAGTGGAGGTGTGTATTTGAGATGGATGAAGATGGGGTTGTGGTTGGGTAGGCATTTGGGGTTTCCTTGGTGGAACAGGAGGCGATGGTTGTGGACAAGCAGGTGGTGGAGGAAAATAAGTGGGAGGAGTGTTGTATTGGGGCCTCCACCCCTGATGAGGTGCATTCCATTGAGGTTGTGGCTAAGCATAAGAGTGAAACGAATGAGCAGCTGGTTGGGCATAATATGGATCTGTGAAGGAACAACGAGGAGGTGTGAACCAGGAAGGATGAGCAGGGGGACCCCAAGAAGGCATGAAAGTGGCTTGATAGGGATCATAATAGGTCTCGGATGCCCCTTGCATTTCCTGCTGGTAAGATCTAGGTCCATGTGGCCTCCTTTGGTTCATATAACTGAGTGATTCAGTGGCTCCTTTGGTTCTCTGATATACAACTTTAATTCCGGGCAAGGAAGGGCACTGATTCGTAGGATGGTATTCTTCACAGATGAAACACACTTCGAGGGAGTGCATTGGACATTGTTCCTAGGATGCTTTCTAGTGCACCTGGGACAAAAGATGACCAAAGCCCTCTTGGCTTCCTCTTGCTTCTTTTGGATCCACAGGGTATCCAATTGCCTGGCAAGAAATAGCCTCATATCACTCTTGAAATCTTCGATCTGATTTTCAAATTCATCTTTGGACAAGGTGTTGCTCCCAACATTTCTGCTTGTAGCCATTTGCTCCAGAGGAATGGTTTCTTCTTCTTCTTCCCTTGAGGTTCTTCAAATATGTCTTGTTGTCCACCTAAGGGTTATTTAATCATAGCCATCGAAGAAGAGAGAAGGTTGACTGTGTGAAGAAGTGGGGGTGTTGTGCAATCATTTTTCTAAATTATCTCTACTCCTACAAGGCATGAAAAGAAATCTTTTTGGTTGATTTTTGTATTTTTCTTCTTGTACCTGCAAAACTAAAATAGATTGAACTGCAACTAACTATCTTGCTGAAATGAAAATGTGGAATTGAAATGAAAGAAGGAAGGGAATAAACTATTTTGCTCAAATGAAATTGCAGGAATGAAATGCTAGTCTACGCTTGCGGAATTGAAATGCTAATCTACGCTTGCAGGAATGAAATTGCGGAATTGAAATGCTAATCTATGAAAGCGGGAAATGCTAATCTACTTTTGCATAAATGAAATTGCATAATGGAAATGAAATAAACTACTTAGCAGAAGATTGTAGTGGAAAATAGAAGAAAAGCAGCAATCACCAATACTCTGACGCTTCCCCGGCAACGGCACCAAAAAGATGGTGGGCTCCGATATTGTAGCAATAATGCTACAACTCATGGAACTCCCTTGTTATAGACATTTTTGTGCCTTACAGCATGAAGCATGAAATGTCGATAATCTAAGGGATCCAAAGTCCCTAAACATGTTTTTCCTACCCCTAGAGGAACAAGGTCAGCAAACCACAGCACTGAAAATCAATTCTCCACCTGAAAACACTCAAAAACAAGCTAATTCTGGATCATGTCAACTGCTCCACTGAGCATCTGCGCTGAATGTCAACTGCTCCACTCTGTACCTGCGCTGAATGGCAAAAGCAATGAAGGCTACCTGTGCTGGGCGAGATTGGCCAAGTGGCACAGTCATTCTGCAAGGTGTCAAATGCCCAGGAAGCTTCCAAAATGACACTTGGATCAAGGAATTCGCCTTGTGATGAGTAAGAGGATCTAGATCTCCAAGTGGAAGCAAGAAACTCCAAGTGGACTCAAGAACTGAAGTATAACTGAAGTGGGAGAGGACACTAGTCAGCTTCATGCCAGCCTCAAGTTGACTCATCCTTTCTCCAAATCTCCTATATATAGAGCTCTCTCATGAGGTCTAAGGAGGCTGGAATTTTGTGAATGTAAGGAAGTGCTGTTGGTTTGAGTATAGAACTATTGGGTGATTGCTTTGAAGGAGGTGAAGAGGAGATTTCTTTCTGCTGGGAGGTGTTGCTGGATTGGGCCTCTTATGGTTGTAACACTCTCAGAACTTTACTTCTTCCATTAATAAAGCATTTGAGGTTCTTCTATATGCATGTGTCTTAATGGTGTATTGATGCTTGTATATTTGATTTATTCTAATCCTTGAATCAATTATGGATGTATGCTTCTTGTAGTTTCCCTTTCTTGTGCTTTTGCAGGATCTTTGTGTAGCTGGGCCAGTGAAAGAGAAAGGAGCTGGGAGCAAGCAGCAAAGAGGGAAGATTGGATCAACCATTAGTGGAAGACAACGGTTAGTGGATCCCTTTCTCCTCTCTCTTACATCTCATAAAGAAGTAATCTTGAATAGCTTTGTATTCAGTTGTTGCTGAGGTACTATCACCGTTAGAGTGGGATAGGGTCATTCTGTATTGGATACTTTTCCCTACAACAAATTGGCGACTCCACTGGGGATCGTATCTTGTTGGTTGTTTGTGTTTTTGCTATTCATTTCATAAACAAAGGGAGTACCGAATCGAACTGTGTTTGAATCCTTCAAATACAAAGTAGAGGGCAGCTACTCTAGCTCAGTTTCTGGGCAAGTTTATGATTTGAAGAGCTGATCCACAAGGACTCTAATAAGCTCTTAGTGATAGCTTTTCATCCTCCTTGTCATCCCTTTGTGTGTCCTTGACTGATAGCTTCTGATTTGAGCAAAAACTGTGAATTTTTTAGCAATCTGTGACCCGGAAACCACCAGAAACGAAAGTTTCGTTCTTCAGTGCAGGCTGTACAAAGGTTGTTTGCATTTCAGCGCAGTTCCCGAAGGGGCTACCTGCGCTGAAGGTCAAACAGGCAGTGTCCCACCTGCGCTGGACCAGTCCTGCCTTGTGCTGCTGGGGTTTCCTGATGTTTCTTGCCTTGTTTTCACTCTTGTTTTTGCTGTTTGTTACCAGTCAGTGGGCCTATCTGAAACCAACTTTTCTTGTCACTATTCCGCCTCGGTTGTATAAAGAAATTGTGTTTGTTCTTTGCGTATTTCTTGTATCATTTACAGTTTCCCATAACGAAAGTGAACCAGTCTTGTTGTAGCCTCTTAGATCTAGACCTGTGATAAAGTGTCGTATTGATCTTAAGAGTTAGTTTGTTTGCTGTTCATAGCTGATTGAGCTTTTGCTTTCGTCATATGGTTTGAGTTTGTATATTTCTAGTGTCAAAACAAGTAAATCTTAAGGTGTCTTTTGATTTTGGACAAGCTTGTTTGCTTTCACTTGAAATTGAATTCAAAATTATACAACAGCTTTCTTTTTGCATTACGCCAACATTAAGAAAGAGAAAAGAAATACTTGCATTGTGCATGTGCATTATGACAGTTTGCATGTTGATTTAGGAAAAAGTGCATTAGTGTGTGCTCTATGATCTGTGTGAAAAGATGTTGTCTTTCTTTTCCCTCAGTAGTTAAGATTTTCAAAGTTGAAAGATTGAAAAGCTTGCTTATCATCTTAGACTGCATTTAGGAGTGTTACTATACATCTCGTGGTGATCCATAAAGGCAAACTGCTAAACAAGATCAACATTAAAATGAATTGAATTTACATAACAACGCATTGAAACATAACGCAAACACATAGAGGTCTAAGCTAGAGACGTGTTCTGGCGTCGTTAAACGTGATATCTTAGCGTTGAGTGGTTGGGTGATTCCTCCACGGTGAAGCGATAAGTATCAATACGGACTTGTGCTCCCACGTACCGTTGCGTATATATTGGGAGACCCCTATAGGATCAAAGCCTTTATCCAATAGGAAACCGTGTCGGTCGCCCTACTGATCGCAATGCAGTGAACACAGCATTCACGAAGATCGACCACTCGTACCGTAAAACGTATTCTGTGGTTTTGCGAAAAGTTTGGCACACCCTCTGCCTAGAACTCCAGAGCAGTTTCTTTTGGCCTTTTTCAAACTCTATAACTGAAAAATTCCATCCGAGCATTTGTCACTTCGGGCTCGTTAAAACATCAAAGGAGACTAGAGTCATCTTTAGCTTTTTCTCAACTCTTAAAAAGTGAAAAAGCAAGTTGTGTCTAAGCGTCGTTATAAAATTTATTTTAAACAGAACATAATCACCTCCTATTCCCACGTTGATCTTAAGTTGGGAACATGGAACGCCCCAACCAAGGAACTCCACATGATGGAAATCCTAGTCCATTCTCCTCTTGGGGAGAAGTTGGTGCGCCCCACATGGCCACATTGTCGCTTCCAGGACTGACAATTGGCCTGCCTATTTGGCTATTCTCAACTAATGTAGTTCAGACCACCATGGTTCCTGAACAGTCGAGTCAACAGTTGATCAATCTAGAGCTGCCCACTAGCCCTCAACTTCCTATAACTCTTCCTCCAATCCTTCATCTTCGCAAAGTAGAGCCGGCAAAAGCCAAGATCCCATGGAGAAGAAGGAGAAGAAGAAGAAGGAGAAGAAGAAGAAGGAGCCTAAGGCGCCTGGGGGCAAGCAAAAGACATCTGACAAAAATCCACACACAGCACAGACCGGGCCTAAATCACCATGTGTCATATGTAAAGGAGACCACTTCCATAGAGATTTTCCCTGTATTCCCCGGATACTAAGGGACTGGTTCCCTCGGTTGCACAATTCGGGAGCATCAACCTCTGAGAGCCATGTTGATTGCTTACTGTCAACCAGCGAAAGTGAAGGTTCAAGACAAAGAGGGGGATCGAGATCCCCCTGCAGACTGTGTGAAGGCAATCACGCCATCCACCGTTGTCCCTTCTTAGACGAAGCGAAGAGAGTTTTGGAAGATCGCCCGGTTTCACCGTTGAGACTTCCTCCTGGATACAAAAAACTCGTGCCAAGTCCTTCGTTGGTTGAAAATATAGCTAGCCCGCTCAAGTGGTCAGCTGAAGCGTCAGTCATTGAAAATGAACCTACTGAATCCAGACCAGACGAAAGTCTAAAGGTCGATACGGCAGTTGACCCGGTTCTTCCTTCAGAGGTTTCATCCTCAAATGACACCGTCACTGAAGAGTCATCTTCAAATGACACCCTCACCGAAGAGAATAAGGATGAAACCATCCAGATTCTTTTCATCAACACAGATTCTGATGAGCATCAGGGAAATGCGCCCATTCCTTTATCGCAGGAAGGAACATCGTCAGGATCGTATCCGGCCGTGTATTCGGTCCCACCACCAAGCAACCTGGTTGTGTCCTTTGATTGGAACCAACTAGGCAAACCCCGGTTACCAGCCAGTATACCATTCAGAATCATAGTCCAAATTTATAGAATGGTGATGGCTAGAACTATCATTGATGAAGGGGCATCTGTGAGTATCATTTCCTCTATTGCTTGGAAAGCACTGGGTTCCCTAGAGCTTTTGCCTGAGATAAGAAATCTCTCGGGTTTTGATAAAGGAACCAGTCGACCATTAGGGATCCTCCCAAATGTGCCTGTTACATTGAAAGGGAAGACCGTTCAAGTGAACATGATGGTCGTTCAAGGACCCTTGGATTATAACCTACTCCTTGGACGAGACTATATATATTGCATGGGAGCTATAGTCTCCTCACTCTTTAGAGTAATGTGTTTTCCACACGAAGGAAGAATGGTCAAGCTCGTAGACCAACTTTCATTTCCGGGATCACGCATCGCAAATAGTCAAATACCAACCCTCAATGGTCTATTCACCCAAGAAATGTCTCCACCCCCAGTTCTCCTTCCCGATGAATGCGAGTGATTCGGAAAGACGGGACTGGAACCCAGGGGGCATGCATCCTGGTCTGCTTCGGGCAGAGGAAACCTTGGGTATAAAGTAGAATTTCCGCGAAGGAATATGACTAGTCCGTACCCCGTCCGTGGAAGGAAGAGAGGGTTGTTCTAGAATAAGATTCTTTTGTCAAAGTTATGTGTTTGATGATTTCTAGTCATTCACCTTTGTCTAAATAGGTAGGCAATACCAAAGAAAGAGATTCCTTTGCGGCAGAAAATTGTAACCATCTTTGGGTAAAAAGGCAAGCCTCACCCATTAAAACTAATGTTTTGAAGGATAAGTAGGGGCAGCCTCCAAAGAAAGAGATTCCTTTGCTGCAACAAATTGTAACCATCTTTGAGTAACCTAATGATAGACATCGCCGAAGAAAGAGTTTCATTTGCGGCAGCAAATAAAACCATTTTTTGGATAACCTGAAAGAGGCAAGCCTCACCCATCAAAACAAATGTTTTGAAGGATAAGTAGGGGCAGCCTTGAAATTGTACTTTATACCTGGGGGCATGCGAACCTTTTGGAGTGCAAGCAAAGAGCGGTTATTTATCTGTTTTTTGGATTAGTCGTTTCCGAACTTGCGTAAAGAAAGGATGTGGGGCAGAGGTCAAAATTTGCCAAATTAGGAGCATAGCTTCGTGAGATAAAGCTCCATAAAAAATAGCTATCTCACAGGAGACATTTCTTATCTTATGACTGGTATTATCGAGCAGTTTTACCGCGGAATTTATGCTCGTTAAAAAATAGAAAAGCGAGATCCGAGCAGTTTTAGCGTCATAGTTCATGCTCGTTAAAAAATAAACATAAGATCTTGAGAAGTGTTTTGGCGCATTCAAGCTCTTTAAAAAATGAACCCAGTACCGGTAAATAACCATTGTGATCGTAAAATTATTAGCCATAAAAGCCTTGGTCGTGTTTGCACCCGCCACCTCCATTTCATTTGGCCGATCGTTCACCTCCATATGATTGTTTACCTATTTTGAGGAACAGCTGCGAAGAGTGATTTCACCTAGCCATCCTTGTGACACTGCCGTGATTGGAAAATTCCAACCTGTACCTGGAATCTGCTGCTATCCCTATTTATCACTCGTTCCTCAAAAGATGAGTCTTCTTTGAGCTCTTTTCATCTGACTCGTAAAATATGAAAAGTTTGCCGAGTTTTGGCCTTCCAGCTCGTTAAAGTGACCGGAAGAGCTATCCCTCCCGTAGATTTTAATCTTTTTGGACCTGAGGGATTATTGCACAAAAAGGTCGAGCGCTTGTTTTATTCGGCTCGTTAAAGTTATCGAAAATTCATCCCTTCTGTAGTGTTTTATACTTTTTCGGACTTAAGGGATTAGATGACGAAAAAGGAATTTTGGAGTTAACTTTCTGTACCTTTTCAGACTCTCTAAAATTGAAAAGGACCGAGTTTTCCTTGTCGTTAGACTCGTTAAAATGATTAAATAGCGACAAACTTGTCTTTAGACGAGAACAAGTTTCCCTATCGCTAAGATCGTTAAAACATAGCGATAGGCTTGCCCGAAGGGCAGGTTATAGAACAAGCATATGTTATCCTCCTCAAGCTTGACAAAAATAAAGAGGTACTGGTCAGGAATGACTGGGGAAAAATTGGGAGAACCTCAAAGCTTTAATGGTAGCAAGTCGCTCTTGAACATGACACTTTGTCCTCCGTATCACATTGGGTTGGGTTGTTTCATTCACCGGTCTCATCACCATGGTCCTCGCCAAACCATCCACATTTGGGGTAATGCTACCAATCCATCACATCAGTGTCGTTATATGTTCAAGAGATGTTGTTCAGGAAGAGTCAACTGTGTCCCATCCACTGCCATACATTATCCTTCATCCACCCATGATCGCCACCCTGAATCATATTTCACAGATTGTTTTCTCCTCCACTAAAATCATTAGCTCCGTTCCGTGTCATTGATGTGGGATTCATTAAGGCCCTCCTTTGACGGATCGCTTCTTGTCGACTTCAGCTCATTATCCAAGAAGTTGATCTAGGAACAACCCCCTCAGTACTTTGAAGCTTGCATGCCTCAATGGCAAGTTTCTCACTTCCGGCGACAGGTATACATTAATGACCTTCGACCAGAAGATTTTGCGTGGTGTTCGACGCCAAGTCCTTTATTCACACCACGTGAATTGTACTGCAGTACCTTGAGGGTCATTGTCATTATTGGTGATTCCTCTCGCGCTTGTTAACAGTTTACATTATTGACCGGTAATCAAGCGATGTCTTTCCATGTTCGACTTCAGCGCAATTCTCACATGGATCGACTTGTACTTAGAGTGAAGATCAAACGAGTTTGAAGACCCCGGATCTAGTTTCATCCATCCGGGCTGCGATATATATTCAGGATATAAAGACATTTGTTATGTACATCATTGCAGAAGATGATCATCCTACTCAAAGGATGATAATTTCAGCAGAGAATTATCAGTCTACCATCAGACGATCGTCTGTTCTATGTACCAAAATGAATTTATAAAGGTGAGCATGGGAATGCCCGCCTCAGCTAGATCATGAAAGCAGAATGAAAAATAATGTATTGTATTGTATTTTATTACAGGGCACCTCTCAGCGATTGAATGAACTTCGGATCCTCCTAATAAAGCATTTCACCCGATAAACGACCTCATACTTTAGGGGGCAACTGTTATAGACATTTTTGTGCCTTACAGCATGAAGCATGAAATGTCGATAATCTAAGGGATCCAAAGTCCCTAAACATGTTGTTCCTACCCCTAGAGGAACAAGGTCAGCAAACCGCAGCACTGAAAATCAGTTCTCCACCTGAAAACACTCAAAAACAAGCTAATTCTGGATCATGTCAACTGCTCCACTGAGCATCTGCGCTGAATGTCAACTGCTCCACTCTGTACCTGCGCTGAATGTCAAAAGAAATGAAGGCTACCTGCGCTGGGTGAGATTGGCCAAGTGGCACAGTCATTCTGCAAGGTGTCAAATGCCCAGGAAGCTTCCAAAATGACACTTGGATCAAGGAATTCGCCTTGTGATGAGTAAGAGGATCTAGATCTCCAAGTGGAAGCAAGAAACTCCAAGTGGACTCAAGAACTGAAGTATAACTGAAGTGGGAGAGGACACTAGTCAGCTTCATGCCAGCCTCAAGCTGACTCATCCTTTCTCCAAATCTCCTATACATAGAGCTCTCTCATGAGGTCTAAGGAGGCTGGAATTTTGTGAATGTAAGGAAGTGTTGTTGGTTTGAGTATAGAACTATTGGGTGATTGCTTTGAAGGAGGTGAAGAGGAGATTTATTTCTGCTGGGAGGTGTTGCTGGATTGGGCCTCTTATGGTTGTAACACTCTCAGAACTTTACTTCTTCCATTAATAAAGCATTTGAGGTTCTTCTATATGCATGTGTCTTAATGGTGTATTGATGCTTGTATATTTGATTTATTCTAATCCTTGAATCAACTATGGATGTATGCTTCTTGTAGTTTCCCTTTCTTGTGCTTTTGCAGGATATTTGTGTAGCTGGGCCAGTGAAAGAGCAAGGAGCTGGGAGCAAGCAGCAAAGAGGGAAGATTGGATCAACCATTAGCGGAAGACAACGGTTAGTGGATCCCTTTCTCCTCTCTCTTACATCTCATAAAGAAGTAATCTTGAATAGCTTTGTATTCAGTTGTTGCTGAGGTACTATCACCCTTAGAGTGGGATAGGGTCATTCCGTATTGGATACTTTTCCCTACAACATCCCTTCTTTAATTTCATCAACCCGGTAGTTCGTAACAAACTTGGAAGCGACGGTGCTGTATGCACAAGTACTAGCTCTTGCCACAGTTGTCACTTGGTCAGCTGGCACAAGTCCACTAGGAGCTTAATCCAACTTCTATGAGCTCTTAGAAGAAGCTTTTTAATTGATGGATGAAAGCTAACTCGAAGGAAGCTAATCTAATTGCAAAAAGAAACTGAAAGCCAAAAAGAAACGCAAACCCTAGCAAACCCTAATTCTACCAGCTAGTCCTACTGACACAAAGGAGAGCATGAAAACTACTGAAAGAGATGCCATTACTTCTATGAAGGTAAAATACATGTGTCTAGACTACCTCTATCTGAACAAAACATCTTTTTGTATTTTTGATTAAGTTGTTGGAATTATCATGCATGTGCTTTTAACTATTTTTTACTGTGCAGAGGTGGATCAAGGAGGAGAAATGTTTGGAAGAGGTCAGGAAGGTTCAGAGAGGGTCTAAGGAGTCCCCAACACCCTTCTAGAGAGTTTCACAGAGTTTGGATATCAAAAAACCTCATTCGTGAGCTTCTACAGGAAGTCTGCAGGGGTTCTACAGGATGTTTAGGATTTCTACAGGATGTTCTGTAATTTTTCTACAGGATGTTCAGAAATGGGGTTTTGAAGCATGGATGGAGGAAAAAAGGTGGAGGAATGAGTATGGAGGTGAAATAGGGGTGTAGGGGAGTTCAAGACTTGGAGGATGGAGTTGAGGAGTGGCGTAGATGGTGAGATCTGTTCAAGGAGGGATGAAACGATGTTGCACAAGAATATGAGAATCATGGCAAAGTAAGCGGATGAGGCAAATGTAAGGTAAGGGTTCTAAGTGAAGGGTGAAGCAGGTAGGTTGGATGGAGTATGGGCACGTAAGGAAGGATAACAGGTACTCTGCAAGTGGTTTTTCAAACTAAACAAACAAACACTTATAAAACCTATGACCTAGTTACTTCACTCTAATCTGACCTAACAGCAAAAGGAAATGAACAAAAGTTTATTTGCAAGGAAACCATGTGAAACAACTATGCAACTAAGCAGTCATAAACCTAAACATGCATCCAAAACTGATATCAAGTTCTGCAAATGAGATTCGAACGCTAATAATTGCATGGTGAAGCAAAGAATGTGTTTTTGTGGGCAGCATGGTTACATTGGTCCCAGCTCATGCTTCACTGAAGGGGAGGTGAGATCCAAAGTACTTGGTAGCCTTTTTCTGAATATATTCCATGTGATTAACCTATCAAGTAAATCTGAACATGAAGAACCTTTTTAATCATCAAGAGAAACTTAAATAACAACACAACATTTAAATCTAAATAGCAGATTTTATTCTAAGAATGCAGCAAAGACACATAAATATAAACAAAGGAGGTACTGGGCACTTGAGATGGGCCCAACCCCAAGAGCTACAGCCTCCTAAGAGAGATTTAGAGCTGGTGCAAAGCTGGATTCGTCTTTATTGAGCAAGAAAAGAAGAGTTACATCAAAATTGTCCACAAGGAGAACTTGAAAATGAGCTAAAAGCAAAGCTAATCTAATGCCTAAAAATAGAACTACAAAATGACTAACTACTGGCTAACTACTAGCTAACCAAAATGAGGCCCTAAGCCTTCTTATTTATACAAATTGAGGACCCCAATAGTCCTCCTAAACTTTAGGGACTCGGCTGCCCAAGACTTGTAGTTAACAGCAGTCCTACTTGACTTGCTTGGCTGCCCTTGTGCTGATTGATTTGGTGGCCCTTGAACTCCGAGCTGATGGTGGAGAATTTGAGGTAAGGGCCCATAAATGAAGGGGACACCTTCCTACAAATCCTCTCCCTTGTTCTCCCACGAATTTGGCTGCCAAGTGCTCATTTACACCTTTGATTTTGTCTCCAAATGGACCAAAAAGGCTACACAAAGCACACATTAGACTTGTTGGCATAATGACTAACCCAATTCACTCTATTAGCATAAATATAATAAAAAACATGCAATAAACTAATGAGAATGGTGGATTAAGTTGAATTAGGAGGTTGAATGAGCCCAAATAATTATCCATTTTTGGGGCTCATCACCTCCTTCAATAGCCACTTATTTCCATTTTGTTGTTTTATGAAAACTGTACCCATTCCAGTGATTTTACAAGGTTTATCATCACCCAATTGAACCTGTCCAAAATCTCCTTGAACATAATCATGAAAATGTTTATTATCAGGTGTGTCATGGTATGAGGCCCCTGAATCTACCACCCAGGCATCAATAATATTTTCTAGTGAAAGAATCAAAGAATCTTGCAACACATCACTTGTGACATTCGCTTCATGATTAGTTTCTTGCTGCGCTTCTCCTTCTTTTCCCTTCCAATACTTGCAGTATTTCTTCAGGTGTCCTTCCTTCCCACATTTCCAGCACACTATCCCCGATTTAGACTTGGATCTGCCTTTTCTTGACTTACTGCGATATCCAGAGTTCTTTCCTCTTTCCATTTTTCTTCCCCTAGTCTCTACAGTCAAAGCATTACCTGATGTCTCACTGGAGCTTTTCTGTCGCATTTCCTCACTAAGGATTGCACCGAAAACATCATCAAAATTTAAAGTACTAGATCCAGAGATAGAGTTACAAATGACCATAACTAAACCATTCCAACTTTCTGGCAATAAGCACATAAATAACAGAGCCCTAACTTCATCATCAAAATTTGCACCTACAGAACTTAACTAACTTGTAACAGTATTAAAATCATTTAAATGGTCTACAACAGATCCACCTTCTGACATCTTCATATTAAATAAATGCTTCATAAGAAATACCTTATTTGAGGCTGAAGGGTTTTCATATAGTTTGGCCAATGCCAACATTAAACCCTGTGTTGTCATTTCCTTTGAAATATTAAATGCTACCAACGCCGCTAGGCACAGCCGTATTGTTCCAAGTGCCTTTCTATCAAGAATATCCAATTCTATGTCTATCATACTCGTTGGCTTCTTTGTCTTTCCACTCAATGGTAGGTACAAATCTCTCTGATATAGATAATCTTTCATCTGCATCTTCCACAGCTGGTAGTTTTGGCCGTTAAATTTTTCGACCCTAAACCAACCATCTTCCGCCATTGCTCCCACTCAAACTAGGAACCCTTCTCTCCTACGAGTTTATTAGCCAAATAAACCTTCGGCTCTGATACCAGTTTTTAGAAAATTATATGTTACAGAGCAATGGAACACATAAAATATTGCAGAAATATAAACATAGAAAACGCATAAAAAAAGAGAGATACAGATATACGTGGTTCACCCAGTTTGGGCTACGTCCACGGAGAAACATCCAGTCCTTCTTTTATTATATTATCCAGCAAACTGAAGAGATGCAACCTACATCAGATCCGTTGTAACTCCCTCTTCACTCTCAATCTCCTCTCTCTTCCTCACTCAGAATATAGATCTACATAGACGCAAGACAATTCCCTCATATATAGTGAGGGGTTGCCTTCTAGGGCAAAAAACCCTAAATTAAAAATAACTTCTACCTTTAGATCATCTGCCTAATGAATGGCCCAGATTGACTAGAAATTACTATACTTCTACAAGTCAATTTTACATCTATTTTTAGCTTCGGGGGCGCTGCCCCCGAATCCCTGCCGGGGGATCACTGGCCCCCAGACCCCCCAGCCGGGGGGGATTTACCCCCCCCAGACCCTCGCGGGGGGATAAGTCCCCCCCTCACACCCACCCCCCTCTGCGTGGAGGGGTGTACAGTCTTCCTCGGGTATACATCTGGCTGAAACCTTTGAATATAGAAGATAATCAGGCTCCACACCCAACAAAGATCAACTCTGCCATCCTTAATGAACCCTTCCTCCTTAGTTCTTGTACAAGCCCATCATAAGGAACTTCTTCCATGAGAAAAGTAGGAGTAGAATAGATGATTTTCAAGACTAACCTTGCCTTTTCATGAGTGATCCTCATTGACAGGTGTACCATCTCAACATGGAAAGGATATGCTCAAGGAAGATTTCAAGGAGAGACAAAGAAGCACTTGCAGAGAAGTAGCATGACAAAGAACCACCATGATAACATTAATAGATCCCGACATCGACAGAAGAAGGACCTTTCATGATGACTCAGAAGGTTCTAACATTGATCCAAGATCTTTTGGAGGGTGAAGATGAAGATGAAGCACAAATCATATCTATCATGAATGCAAGAAATAGTAGCAAGGAAAGAAACTTGGCATTGCCTTATAATCATTAAGCTCCATGTCATCAATGCTAAATCATGGCTTGTACAAATGTCATCAAAATTTCATGTATCAATATGTATGGCCACATCATGTGGAACGTAATTATATATCATGAAAGGGAAAATGAAAAAATGTGATATTGAAGTCCAAGAGTCACATATGGAATATGAAAAGTCACATGTGGACCAAAGAATCATATAGAATTTTAAAGGTAATTTAGGAGTCTAAAAGTCATGAGGGTAGCTCAAGAGTCATGAGGATATGAAAGGTCATTACTCTTGTTATAAATAGACCCTCATAACTCAAGTAAAGGGATTTTTGGAGCCTTATATTTTTTAAGTTATCCTTGGCTTCTTCAACTTGACATAGGAGAGAAGATCATTCCTTGGAGAAGCAAGAACGACTTAATGTTCCAATACGAGAGCTAGTGGCTCATCATTGTAACTATGTACTTGGATCTTTCACTTAATAATCAGAAGCTTATTGAGCCAACACACTTTCATCCATGTATCATGAATGTTATAATATTGTTCTTCATATTTTTTTGATATATGTTATGTTCATATGTACTAAAGAAATTGAACTACTTCATTGGTTTTGGTGCTTATCTTACTGAATGTGTGTTTTATTTTATTTAATGATCATTGTGTCTATGTGAACTATTTCTCTAGATAAATAATGAATCTTTCCTTGCTCTTATGTTCCTCTCTTAGGTTAGTACTATTAGTTTCCTTTGAGAGACTCACTCTTTACTCTCCCTTCGTGAAAGTCTTTGTTTACACATTGCAAATTGTGTTTCGCAATGTCAACTTACTTGCTAATTTTAAAGGTTATGTGCATACTCTCTTATAATATTCCCTGCAACCAAGGAAAACCTTAAGTTATGGTGGTTGATTCGATACTCCGAATGGGGCCCCTAGTCCAAATGGTGTGAGGTCTAATTGGGACTTCACATCGGGGAGACCCCTTGTATGTTGGAAGATTTCCAGCACTGTCAACAGAATGATTGTTAATAACTTTGTGAAGATCCATGGGAATAGAGGATCTAGCTATTTGAACACATAGTGAGCACATTTGTGCAATTACACTATGGTTTCCCTTTTTTTAGCACTTTTTTCATGTCATTATATATTATCATTGTAGAGAGTTTCAAATGCTTACCTTTGATTTTGTCATTTCCCAACTTTCTGAGGAAAATCTCATGCAAATTTTCTCATAATTAAGACCCATTATTTTTAATGAATTTAACCGATGGACCTCTAATTCAACATCAACACCACCCATTTGAATTGAAAATATTGTAATATCTAGTAAATACCCCCCATGGTGATCTTAATACTAATGCACGCCCTTCAACAATGTATGATACCTCCATTTGTAATTGTTACTTGAAACTCTAGTGCTATATATATAAAGCAATTGAGAATTTTGGCTAACTTGAAATAAATGAAGTTATGGGTACTACCAAAAGTAATCAACATTCTTAAATTTTTATTGTGATATACTATTCTATGTAGAGAGTTTAAGAAATGTTGATGCCAACCAATAAATAACAAGTTATGCTTGGAGGAGTGCCTCCTAATACTACATCTTGAAATAATTCCAATTATTGATCTTATTCCTCCTCACAATCCATGTAGGATAATATCATCTCACCACACTTATGTACTTTATTGTACATTTCATCACAATTGAACCATAGTCTTTTTTCTCTTCATTCATCCATTTGTTGAAGTGTCATGCTTTTAGGTCAACTTATGCTAGGAGAGGGAACATGGTTCTCTATATATTGTCAGTGAACATCCTTCTAATAGCTATATTTTTTCTTTAAATTTTCCATACTGGATTAAAAGAATGTTCTATGGATTTAGGTTCCAAGAAATGCACCTTATATTGTGTGCTCTCCTTTAATGTGCTTGTAAAGAGATCTAAAAAATATGCTCTGCGATGTTCTTTAATTGGAAACTTAGGTTTTAAAGTTGATGAGTGTGTTTTTTATTAGACCTCTTTGTTAGAGATTTATCAATTTACTAAAGAAATGTGTTGCCCTTAATATCCTCATAAACTGTTATGAATTCATTCCTAAAAATGGACCAAGAGACAATATAATCCTTTTTTCATTCACAAAGGCATTAGTATCAAACTAATTGATTAGGTTCTGGATACAAGGATGCAAGAGTCAATATGGGGGCTTCACTCAATGAACCTCTAACATATCATGTGCATTCATGGCATACTAAAAAATATTCTTAATTTGACTACATATTGGAAAATACCTCTAAAAATCACATTATTTAACCCCCTTACCAATATGAAAATAATAAACCTTCCCAATTTTAAATTTCACTAGATATTGAAGATATCCATTTTTTCATTAACATTTTTTATACCCCTTTATATTTTTTTCATTACCTTTGAGCTCTATTTTTTATACTTGCCAATAAAAAATCCATTTACTCCCTATTATATGCTCAATATATTATTTCACTCTTTCCTCATTATATATCCCCCAATATGAATGCATGTGGTATGGTATTTCTCCCCTAGTGAAGCCCTCATGGCAAGAGTTACCTTTTTTAAATTTGGGAGTGATGAACGACCATAATTTTATGACTCAATGTTTATTTCCTCCAAATGTGTTAAAATGATCCCCATACGTGACTAGTGTTCAACAATTACGTTCTCCTTATTTTCATGATTTCTTTAAGTAATAATATGACTTTTAGGGAACCTCTTATCTAGGGTATGTAGGAAAATGGGTTCCATGCATTTTTCTATGATCATATATTTTGATCCATCAACTTATTCATTTTATCTTTAACTTCCATGTTTTAATCCATCAACTTTTCCATATTTTGATCCATCAACATTTCCATTTTACATTTAGTTTCTCTTTTATGGATTTCTTATGAATATGCCTAGTAAACATTTTCATCACAATGTTACACATCCCATTAAATGGGTTCCTCAACTGGGATACCTAGTTCACTAAGCCTTCACATTATTTAGGTGTCATGGATGAGTTCTCTAGAGGCATATTTCTTTGAATGAGTTCAATATCATGCATTAAACACCCAAATAGTATAAAAATGTAAAGAGAAGAAACTTCGTCCTTGAGAATGGGAGGACAATCAATGAGAAGCCTCTTTGGGAGGCAACCTCCATTCATAATATAGAAAATATGCAGGATGAGATTATCTCTTAAACAAAGTCTCCTTAGTATATATAGTAGAAAAATGATACAATTACAATTTAAGAGTCTAGTTGACCATTGAAAATCCTAGTTAACTAATAAGGATGACAATAATACAATAATAGAAATGTAATAAATCGATATCCAGGTCTTAACAATACTTGGGTATATTTGCATGCAACTTGTTGACAAAAAAACTTAATAGTCTTAGATACACATATTTGTTGATACCCTTTAGATTATTGGTATGAAAATAAAGGCTCCAACTTGATTAAATGCGAATTACCTCAAGTATGTTTCTTTTTAACATGTTAGAATAAAAAGTTAGAAGGGTCAACTTGCCTAATTTGGTAATGACTGCAAGGATATTACCAATTAGCTTATTTAAAGCAAGAGATTGTAAAAAGAGAAGAAAACTTTCCTAGAGATAGAGGAATTTTATCCCAACATGTTGTTGAATATAGATAAAGGAATGTAAGTTCTATAGCGAGTCCAATTCAAGTAGACTTCTTCCACTTGACTTGTTTATGAAAAAAACAATACTTAATGGCTAAGTATAATTTCATAGAGTTGAAAGGGTATGACCAACACGATTGTTAAAATAAATTTCCAATACTTATAGAAATGTGCATCCTCTCAGAGAATCTTAATGCTTCAACTCATAAGATTAATGAATAAAGAGAGATATTCCAACTTGACTAGATGACTTGATTATCTTGGTCTATTATTTTCAAAATTATTTTTCTCAATACACTAAATTTTAAGATTGCAATAATCATCTAATTTTTTACCCAAATTAAAATATAAATACAAAGAATCATCAATTTCACTCAATAAGTAAAAATAATTTACAAATTAAATTAAAATAGATTAATCAAATACCCTATGAAAGACATTTGAAACTAGATAAAAATGATAAAAAAAGGGTTAATTTTTCATAAAGATTCTCAATCGAGAATGTTTCTTTCAAAATCTATGAAAAAACCCAAACATAGAAGCCATATGTCACTTCATTGTGCTCACTTGTTATGAAACCAACTCACAAAAAGATAGAAAAGATAGATCAATGCCTTAGAAATCAGCCTCTTCGAGGGGACAACCTCCTTCACATTACACAAATGAACAATTCTTGGATGATACAAATGACAATACCTCCTTTATATATATAGGAGTATAAGGGGTCATAATGTAATCAGAGCTGACATAACAATAATAATGTAAGGGCACAACAATAACAATAGTGGGCTTCTATGGGGCACATTAATAACAATATGGGGACTACATGGGCACAACAATATAATAAGGGGGTTGCACTAATAACAATAAGGGGTTACACTAGTAGTATAGGGACCTAACATGCCCCTCTCCTTCAAAAAATGTTGTCCTTAACACTTGAGTAGTTCTGGATGCTTCTATATAAAATTCTTGTCCTCCCATGTGGAATCTTCAGGGGGTAAGTTCTTCCACTTGATGAGATACTTTGAAATTGATCAATTTCATAGTTGTCAGATTCTTGTTTTTGTGACTGCTTTAGGTTCCAATATGATTTTTCCTTCCTCGTCAAGTTCCAACAATATTGTTTGAAATGGGAGCTTGTCACTTATAAACTTATTTAACAATGAAACATGGAAAACTGGGGGCACTTGGGAAGATGCAGGAAGCTCCAATTTGTATGCCATAGTACCAATCTTTTGCAGCGCCTTGTAAGGACCATAGTACTTTGGTGAGAATTTATTATCCTTCTTGTCTTGCGTGAGGGACATTTGTTTGTATGGTTGTATTCGTTAAAATACCCAGTCGCCTATATCAAAACTTCTTTTGTTGCGATGTTAATCAACCTGTTGTTTCATTCGATTCTGTGCCAAAGTGAGGTTGTCCTTTAAGCGTTGGAGAACTTGTTGTTGTTGAGGGTCTACCTTAACACCTTCATGAGATACAATATGACCCAAGTATTCCACCTCTTGTATTCCAAAGAAACATTTGGAGGCTTTTGCATACAATTGCTTCTCGTCCAATAGTCTGAGCACTCTATCAACACATTGAACATGATCCTTCCAAGACTTGTTGTAGATTAGTATATCATAAAAAAATACTAACATAAATTTTTTAGGAAGGTTTTGAAAATGGAATTCATCAAACCTTGGAATGTAGAAGGTGCATTGGTAAGGCCAACCAAAAATTCATAATGACCCTCATGAGTTCTAAATGTTGTTTTCATAATGTCTTCAGTCTTCATTCTAATTTGATGATATCCTGCATGAAGGTCCAACTTACTGAAGTAAATTTCTCCATGCAATTCATCAAATAATTCATCAATGAGAGGAATGGGAAATTTATCTTTAATAGTGAGCTTGTTGAGCTCTCTATAATCCATACACATGCACCATGATCCATCTTTCTTGTGCACCAATACTACTGAAGCAGTGAAATAACTTTGACTAGGTTGAATTATACCAGCCTCTATCATTTCTGCAACCATATGTTCAATTTCACTCTTTTGTGCAAAGGGATATTTGTAAGGCCTGATGTTTGGAGGAAAAATTCCTGGAAAATGAATAGCATGACCATGATCACAAATATATGGGAGGCCTTTAGGAGTCTCAAATACCTTGGAATGATTGTCCAAGAATTTTTGGAGATCTGGGGAAATAGATGATTTCAACGTGGGAACCTCTAGCGAACATAAATGTGAAATTACGCCACGTTCTTCTTCCTTTGGAATCTTTGTCATGCAGTTAGAGCTGATTACCTTTCCCTGTTTCCCCAAAGATTGTAGCCATTGGACTCCTAGTACAACATCAATGCCACCCATTGGAATGGAAAGCATTGGACTATTCAAAACATATTCCCCCATCAATAGCTTGATATTATGGTACTTTCTAGAGAAATTTATCGTTCTTCTATTTGCAACCATCACTTGACACTCTGCTGCTTGATATAGGAAGCAATTCAATTCCTTCCCTATACTACAATGAATAAAATTATGGGTATTGCCCAAATAAATCAACACTATTACCTTTTTCTTCTTGATATGTCCTTCTATCTTGATAGTTTGAGGACTGGTAATTCCTTCCAATGCATTACAATATATGGTCAGATTCATTTATGTGATCTTTCACTTCTTGAACCTTTCTCTTCTTGATATGTCCTTCTAACTTGAGAGTTTGAGGAGTGGTAATTCTCGCCAATGCTTTACAAGATATGATCGGATTCATTTATTCTTTCTTTGGGGTTGGTTCCTGGTGTATATCCTCTTATTTTGATGTTTCTTGATCTTTTTCTTCCTCCTTTCCATAATCTAAGTAAAATAATTTCTTATCAGAACACTTATGACATTTAGTGTATTTGCTATCAAAAATGTAAGTAAAGCCATTTTTATCTTTTTTCTTCCAATTGTTGTGGCATAAACCTTGTAGGTTGTGGAAGGATAGGAGAAAAAACACTTCCATATTTATAGTTGTGAGTGGTAGGATTCCTTGGTTCCATAATTCCGCTTTCAATTTTTATTGCCAACTTGAGTGCCTTCTCCAATGAATCAAGTTCCCAAAGATGAACCTCATGTTGAATGTTATCCTTTAAAGTCCCTATGAAGACATCAATCCTTTGCTTATGTGGAATATCATTTACCCTTATATTCAATTTTTGGAAGTCCTTAATGTCCTTTTCCATTGAACCCTTTTGTTTAAGATTTATTAATTGGCTAAAGAAGGTGTTGCCCTTTGTATCATCATAATGTACTATCATTTCCTCCGTGAAAGTTGACCAAGTGACAAGTGGTTTATGAGAACAAAGCCCTTTATACCATAAATATTGATTCGATTCTAAATATAAAGATGCAATATGTACCTTTTGTAACATTTGTACATCATGTAGATCAAAATATTGCTCCATATGTAGTATCCAATTTATTGGATCCTTGCCATCAAACTTCCTCTTATTGCATTTTCTTGATTTTAGGAGCTTGATCTTGAAACAGCTGTAACTCTATAATTTCATATCTCCAAGGTCTGGAATTGTGACTTGTAGTAGCCCTCTTCGTCCTCTTTCCAATGCCACTAGTCTAATCGAAATTGGATTCTCCAAGAAAGAGTTATGGCAATCTCCCAAGATGACTTGCTTATATACTTTTTCAGTAGAACGAACTTGTACGAAGTTCCATGTGTTACTGTTTCAAACTTCAGACCTAAAAACAATACACCAAAAAGTACATTCCGTCCTATTTCTGTATCTTCTTATGAAATTTCAATCTGATACTCAGAGAGAAAGTTATGACTATTTTCCCCAGTTCACCTGTTTGGGAGGTAACTCAGGAGCCTGAAAAAACCGTAACTTCCTTGGATCATATCTCCGAAAATATAGCGATACAAGATCTAAAATTCGGACCTGAGCTTCAGCACGATTTCAACTCAAATGGGTTTTTTTTTTAGCTTCTGAAACTTCGTAGCAAAAACGTTATAGGGAAAATTCCACAATGACTTGTTTGGAGAAGCGAAACATTAGAATCCAAAGCTCTGATACCAAATGTTATGAAACCATCTCACAAAATGATAGAAAAGATAGATCAATGCCTTAGAAATCAGCTACTTCAAGGGGGAAGCCTCCTTTACATTACAAAAATGAACAAGTCTTGGATGATACAAATGACAAGGCCTCATTTCTATATATAGAAGTCTAAGGGGTCATAATGTAATTAGAGCCAACATAGCAATAATAATGTAAGGCCACAACAATAACAATAGTGGGCTTCTATGGGGCACAATAATAACAACATGGGGACTACATGGGCACAACACTATAATAAGGGGGTTGCACTAATAACAATAAGGGGCTATACTAGTAGTATAGGGACCTAACAACACTATTGAAAATAGTGTGAAATATGTGTAAACTAGGAAGTAAAAGACTAGAAATTGTAAAAAGAAATCATAATTAAGTGGTAATGAAAAATAAAAATAAAAATTATAAAAACCAATCATATTTTATTCATGAAAATATTGATATTATTTTAGTTTTTAGTACATATTTTATGAGAATAGTATTATGGTTGGATAAAAGATAAGTTATTTAGGAAATTGATACACTCCATAAAATGGTTTTATCTATGGAGGTACCATCCAATTCCATGCTTTATCCCACATAATTATAAATTTTACAACTCCACCAAAGACAATTCCTACTCCTAACCCTAATGAAATTAATGAGATATGTTCATCCACACTATTCAACCATCCTTGATCTTCAATAACATTTGCATAGAGTCCATCTCATTTTTTTGGGGTGGCTTTATTGCATGCTTGTAAAGGATAACCACATAAGCACTTGTTCATTTGGAATGAAGGCACAATAAAAGTGTACAATTGTGTTCCTTCTGGGATTCACCCACAAAGACTGTTAAATGACACATCTAGATATGCCAGCTTGGTTAATTTAGAGAGTTCTTAAGGAATCCCTCCACTCAAATTATTTTTAGCCAAGTCAAACTACTCCAAAGTAGATATCTCACTGAGAGAGGCAGGCATTTTCCCTTCCAAGTGATTTCTAAATATATTCAACAACCACAAGTCACTTAAATTTCCCATCTTTGGGGTATTTCTCCAGTGAAATTATTATTGGACAAGTCCACATAATATTTGTCTCTAACACATATGTTAGTCTGAGAATACTCAAAGCCTTTAATGATAACTTGACATCAATATATAATGTATTATCACTAAACTAGGAAGACCTTGGTATTTGAAATCCTTGGAGTCTCCCTAAATTAAAGGGTATTCTACCTATAAATTTATTATTGGATAAATCCAACACTCGTAGTTTAAAGAGATTTGTGATACAATCAAAAATACTACCTTGAAGCTTATTATAACCAACAGTTAGAACTCGTAATGATTGAAAAAATGCATAATATTTGGGAAGTTTTCCTATCAATTTATTTCTCCCTCCTCAAATCTAGTACTTGAAGTGCAATGTAATTGGCAAAATATGAAGGAAGATTCCTAGAAAAACTGTTAGAATGATCAGAAACAACCTCCAAAGAAATTGGAAACACTATGCCTAGGTGTCCACTAAGTTTGTTCTCCAGCACCTTGATGCCATCTAACAATGTACAATTCTGTAAAGATATGGGAGTATTTCCATTCAACATGTTTTTGGATAAATAATGGGGATTACTAGTTCTACCATGAGTGTAATATGGCAACTCCCTTGACGAATTGAAAGTAGCGACAGTCGCATCATCCAAATCTACAAACAATATAAAAAGGTTGAGAAGCATGGAAATAACAACTTTATCCATAATTAAGTTGTCATGATTCTAACTAGCCGTTTCCTGGTCAAATCGAGCTGTCATGATTCTAGCCGTTACCTAGATATTATGCCCAATCTATTTATAATGCATTGCAAGATTTGCTCATTCAACTTGTCCTGACGATGAACCACACTGGTTGGTTCGAAACGCGTCAACAAAATTATCTCTATGTGATTTTTGCCAAAGATTCTTCTCAAAACTTTATCCATGTAGTGTTGCATATGAATTCACTTTCATTGCCTATAAGAAAAGTTAGAGAAGAAGGTTGAAGAGTCATATAAATTGGCATGATGAGTTGGGCTTGGGCAACAGAGAAGTGAAGAAATTCTTTCGGAATTTGATAAAATCTCATCGGGTTTTGAAAATCATGATTTTGCAATGCACCCAGATGGACTTGGGTGTCTCTATCCCAACCGACTTGGAATAGTTCCATAAATTCAGAAAATTAAGTATACTACAAACATTAAGGCATTTAAGATGGAGGATTCAAGAGAATAGCAAACAAAATATGTTAATTTTTAAACATGAATCCACTTGCAATTCAACAATAAATCATGGTTTCGAACTCATGATTTCATTATGTCTGAAAATTAGGAAGAATTTTAAATCTATGCATTATGGGTTCCGTATCATGATTTAATTTATAAATCATGGTTTCAATATCACAATTTAGTGATAGTTTCATTACAACCTCAAAATTAGGATGAATTTCTAAATAAGGTTTTAGAAGAAAACGAAATTCACAAAATCAATTAGAATTTTATGGATCTATTTTAGAAAAATAATAACCTCATTGATTAGACTTCTATGGATTTATTTCAAAAAATAAAAACCCACAAATTCAATGGTTCATGGTTAGGAATTTACATGATATACACACGTCACTCATTAAAATAATAACATATAGAGCACAAATTTAGTGGGTCGAGGTTAGGAATTTAGTCACTCATTAAACAATAACATATAGAGCACAAATTTAGTGGGTCAGGGTTAGGAATTTAGTCACTCATTAAACAATAACATATAAAACACAAATTTAGTGGGTCGTGGTTAGGAATTTAGTCACTCATTAAACAATAACATATAGAGCATATAAAACACAAATTTAGTGGGTCATGGTTTGTAATTTAGTCACTCATTAAACAATAACATATAGAGCACTTGCTGCATAAAGTAATTAAGGATGCAAAGTAGGTTTAAATTAGCAAATTCATTGTGATATTGTGAGACCAAAGAAAGTTGTAAATTTTATTTGGAATTCAATACTTAATAAATTTATTGAAATTTATATAAATAATATTTCAAAATTTAAAGGGTAAGATTGGTTTTCTTCCAATGGTGGGAGCTTTTGAATATATAATTTTTTAATAAGTTGAGTTTAAATGTTTATATATTAGTCTTTTTTCATTAGACTTTAGTGATAAAAACAATTTTGAGATTATAATTTCATGTTGTTAAAATTGTATTCTTAAATATAAAAATAGATGTAATATTTTAAAAAATCTATAGAGCCACTTAAATTATAGAAAATCAACAACTCAAGTATACAATTTCAACAATTCTAATCAAACTTCAAGTAAATTTGATTAGAAAATATGTCCAGAAAAGAGCAAAGTGTAGAGAATTTAGACTATGCTCATTGAATGAGTGCAAATGCTCTATCATTTGCACATTTTCTAGCAATCTCACCAAAATCCAACTATAGAAGATTTGTTGGAATTACAATTTTCCATTGTTGGAATTATAAAAATGCATTCAGTGACCCCAAAAACCCAAATTAGCCTAGATGTAGTCTCAACTGTTGGCATTATGATTCAAGTGTTGTCCTTGATGGCAACTCACTCAGAGGATGGTACAGGTGCTCAGAGGTTGGTACAGGTGATGGCAACTTAATCAGAAGACAGATCTTAGTACAGCATGCCAAGGAAGTTCATATACGCAAGTTCGTTAAGCCCAAGTCGCGTATACACGCTAGTTGGATTCAGAAAAAGCGCGTGTATGTGGAAAAGTGTCTTTGGTCCATGGTGGTTAGTCCTTGGAAGTTGTACCTATGATTTCGGACCATTGTGTCTCGACGGGCGTGTCGATCCCTAGTTTTGAAGTTGATGGTATTGTGTTACTATGGTTTTGGCTCTTGGTATTGAGCTAGGCCTAAGACTATATAAGGAGAAGAAGGTCATTAGGCAAGATCATCTTTTGGACAAGGCTTGAATATCTAAGAGAGAGAGAGATCTGATATGCAGGTTCTGGATTGCTTGATCTAAGCCAAGGAGAGATCACATCGGTTGATGGAAGACTAGATCTAAGGATAGATCGGGATCTAATGGTTTGAAATGCACTATCATGATATGGTTGATTATGCATACTTCTAGATCTGCATATTGTCGCAATACTATGTTCTGGGTCTAACTAATGTCTGGTACAGCTGCAAATTGAGAAAGTTTATTTTTAGATCTGTACGCAGGTTGGCTTCGGTAAAAGCGCGTGTATATGCGGGTTTTGCTCATTGAAGTAGCGTATATCTTTTGAAGCTTGATTTTGGGTTTACAGTGGGGTCTGACTGTTATTGCAGAGTTCTGTAGTCTGCTCTGTGTTCTGGTAACTGGTGATTGACAGGGTTCAGTGGTTCAGTGATTCAAAGTTTGGTTGTTTTATGCTTCAATGATCTGTTGTGGAAATTGAATGAATTGTGGTCTTCAGATTGTAATGTTGTGCTTCAGGAATATCCAAGTCTGAAAATGTATGAAAAGTGATACCTGAAAGAAAGAAGATTGTAGGTCAGCACCTACGTACTAGTATCTTGGCTAGTACAAGAGCAAAGGGGGTTGGAGCTCCCTTCCAAGGAAGTTTGGAGAACGAGAGAAGGTTGTAGCCTTCTGCAGGTTGTAGCCTGCGTACTGGTATAAGGCTGCACCAGTACAAAAGATTGTAAACTGAAGTTTCATATTAAAGAAAGATAGAGACAACTTGCAGCAGGTGGTTTTCACCCACATTGGGTTTCCACCTTATATCTTGGTGTTCATGTGTGTGGCTTTTGATCTGTTCTGTTATACTGCACATGTTTACTGTTAATGTGGTGAATAATGTCCTGATGCACTTAACTGAAGAATAAGCTAACTAAATTGTGAGTTTTCTTCTTATACGCTGTTTTACTTAGTCACAGTAGCGTGTACACGCTGGTTCACTTAACTGAAGTAGCGTATATGTTTCTGAGCATTGAAAAAGTTTGATTGATCTGATAATACTGATTCACCCCCCCTCTCAGTATTATTTCCAACAATTGGTATCAGAGCAGGTCCTTCAGAGAAGCTTGATCGCTTGAAGGTAGATCATTCATCATGAGCAACTACGAGAAAGAAGCATCAATCAGGCCACCGGTTTTTGATGGAACAAATTTCAATTATTGGAAGGTAAGAGTTACTGCATATCTTCAATCTCTTGGTACAGAAGTTTGGAACATTGTAGAAACAGGCTATGCTTTTCCTTCAGCTACTCCTACAGATCCAGCTGAGAAAAAGACATATGAAACAAATGCAAAAGCAGTCAGTACTCTATTAGGAAGTATATCCCAAACAGAATTCATGAAGGTCATGCACTTCAAATCAGCAAAAGAGATATGGGACAAAATGATCACTAGCTATGAAGGAGATGAACAGGTAAAGGAAGCTAAACTTCAAACTCTCAGGATTCAATATGAGACTCTCAAGATGTATAATGATGAAAGTGTGGCTAATTATTTTCTTCGGGTAGATGAGATTGTTAATTGTATGAAAAATTTGGGTGAAGAAATAAAAGAGACTATAGTAGTTTCAAAGATTCTAAGATCATTATCCCCCAAGTTTGAATCTAAAGTATCTGCAATAGAAGAAAAGGAAAATCTCAAAGTTCTCACTATGTCTCAGCTACATGGAATTCTAACTGCTTATGAAATGAGAAAGGGAGGTCCATCAGACAGAAGGGAAGCTGCTTTTAAGGCATCAGGAAAAGAAGATTACTATGAAGCAAGCCATGTTCCAGAAGAAGAGGAAGAAGAATCAAATTTTGTCAGAAATCTTCAAAGGGGTGCTGGAAGGTTCAGAGGTAAGCTACCTTTCAAATGCTTTGCTTGTGGAAGAGTAGGTCATTATGCTGCAAAATGTCCTTATAAGGATAAAGGAAAAGAACCTGCTAGATGGAACAAGAAACAAAGTGCAAATAAGAAAAGCTACTACACCCATGAAGATAGTGATGGCTTATCAAACAGTGATGAAGATGAACAAGGTAATAAATATAAGCTGTTAATGGCATTTGAAGATGATGATTATGAGGATGCTGTAGATGTGGATAATCTCTATAATGAAATTACTAGACTCAAGAGATGCATAGAAGAAAAGAGTGTGATCATTGATACTTTGCAATTTCAAATTGATGAAAAGGAAAAACATCTTGAAAAACTAGAAGGTGAAATTGTTGGTCTCAGAAAAGAAATTGAGAAAACAAAAGCTATTAATCTTAAGTTTGTCAAAGGATCTGAAACTTTGGATGAGATTATCAATGTGCAGCGGTCTCCTCTAAACAAGACAGGTTTGGGCTATAATGGAGAAACCTCTCAAGCATCCACCTCAAAAAGTTATCTTGATGCAGCAAGAAGAAATGAGCAGAAGAACAATGAAGATAATCAGGTAAAGCAGGGACGAATTACAAACAGAAACTATCAGGGACAATCCTTCTTAAGGGTGAACAAAAGCTACAACCAACCACAGGTAAAATCTTCTCAGTTTGGCACAAGAATAGATGAAAATAGAAATTACAATCAGTTGGCTGGTAGATTCAATAACCGCAGAAGCTTCTTCAATGGACAATGCTTTTCTTGCCATAACTTTGGTCACAAAGCAGCTCAATGTGTTGCATATAAAACAATCATGACTAGGGAAGCTCAAAAACAAAGAAGTATGACAGGGATTACAAAGAGGACCTATAACAACTTTTCGGTTCTTGAAAATGAAGTTGAATGTTCTATTTGCAATAATTTTGGTCATAAAGAATCTGAATGCAGGAGCAGGTTTCAGGAGAAAAAGGAACAAGCCACGAGCACCAAAAAATGGAGAATAAAGGAACCTCAGACAGAAAGATGTGGGATAGCTTTTTATGCAGAAGGACAGGAAAATCTATGGTACATTGACAGTGGATGTTCGAAACATATGACAGGTGATAAAGAAAAACTTGAATCTTATTCTACTTTAGAAAAGGAAAGAAAGTTTCTTTTGGAAATGATACTCCTGCAACTATAAAAGGAAAAGGTATTGCTCCTTTGAAAGAAAAGGTCAAGGCTGGAAATGTTTTGTATGTTGATGGATTGAAGCATAATCTTCTAAGTGTCAGCCAGATGTGTGATCAAAAAACCGAGGTTATTTTCAGATCGAATGGATGTCTTGTTCGTGATCTTGATACAGGTAAAACAGTTCTCAAAGGCAAAAGAACTCCAAATAATCTGTACATATTTGAAGAAGGACAACAACAATGCTATCTTAGCAAGGATGAAGAGCACTGGTTATGGCATCGAAGGTTGGGACATCTAAGCTTCTCACAAATAAGGAAAGCATGCAAATATCAGGCAGTTCGCGATCTTCCAGATATCAAAATTCCAGACAACACCATATGCAAATCTTGTCAGTTTGGAAAGCAAACCAGAACTAACTTTCCAGAGAAGGAAGGATCAGCTAGCTTGCCTCTTGAGCTAGTCCATACAGATGTATGTGGTCCATTTAGGAAAAGGACACCTCGAGGAGAAGAATATCTGATATTATTCATTGATGATTTCTCAAGGTTTGTTTGGTTAGGGCTTATGAAGCACAAAGATGAAGCATTCGAAAAATTCAAATCCTTCAAAGCATTGGCTGAAAATGAATCAGGACACAAAATTAAGTGCCTCAGATCTGACAGAGGTGGGGAGTTCACATCAAATGAATTTTTCGATTTCTGCGATGAACATGGGATAAGAAGAGAATTCTCTACAGCTAGAACTCCTCAGCAAAATGGGGTTGTGGAAAGAATGAACAGAACTATCCAACAAATGGCTCGTGCTATGCTCGATGAATCAGGTACTCCTGCAACCTTCTGGGGTGAAGCTGCACATGCTGCTGTTATCATTCTTAACAAAACAAATGTCCGAGTAAACAGCACTCAAACACCTCATGAGCTTTGGAGTGGTAAAACTCCTTCCGTGAAGCATTTCAAAATCTTTGGGAGCAAATGTTATATTAAGAATACTGATGAGCAACTTGGCAAACTTGAACCTAGAGCAGATGAGGGCATTCTTCTTGGTTATTCTCCACATAGCAAAGCATACAAGTGCTACAATAAAAGACTTGGCAGAATTGTTGACAGTATTGATATAGTGGTTGATGAGAAGGGATATATTCCTAGGCAAGTTCATCATGAAGAAGATGAAGGTTACTCTCAAAGGCGAAATGATGAAGAAGAAGAACCTCAAGAAGAAGAAGAATCTCAAGAAGAACCAGAGGAGCAGACAAGAATAGAAGAGAAGACTCCATCCAGATATGTCCAAAAGAATCATCCAGAAACTCAGATTGTGGGGCAGAAAGAAGCAGGAGTACAAACAAGAAGGACACTTGCAGAAGCTTCAAGCTACTTGGCTCTACTCTCCTCCATTGAACCACAAAATGTGAAAGAAGCATGCAAAGATGAATGTTGGGTCAAAGCAATGGATGAAGAACTTGAGCAAATCGAAAAGAACAACACTTGGGAATTAGTTCCTAGACCAAAAGATAAGAATGTAATAGGAACAAAATGGGTCTTCAAGAATAAATTAAATGAAAATGGAGAAGTAATTAGAAACAAGGCCAGACTTGTTTGTAAAGGGTATGCACAGCAAGAAGGAATAGATTTTGAAGAGACCTTTGCTCCTGTGGCAAGACTAGAGGCCATCCGAATGTTCCTTGCTCTCTCAAGCTTTCAAAACTTCAAGGTATTTCAAATGGACGTGAAATCAGCCTTCCTGAATGGAGACTTAGAAGAAGAAGTATATATTGAGCAGCCAGATGGTTTCATTCTTGGGAATGATCCAAACCTTGTATGCAGATTGAAAAAGGCACTCTATGGGCTCAAACAAGCTCCAAGGGCTTGGTACTATCGGTTGGACAAATATCTTCACCAACAAGGCTTTTCAAAAGGATCAGCAGATAGCAATCTCTATATAAAAGTTGAAAATAACAAATTGCTAATTCTTGTTGTTTATGTAGATGATATTATTTTTGGCAGCAATGAAGAGACTATGAGTCAAAACTTTGCCTTGGTTATGCAGAAAGAATTCGAAATGTCACTTCTTGGAGAATTGACATATTTTCTTGGATTGCAAATCCAACAAAATGAAGGAGGTATCTTCTTGTCTCAAACCAAATACCTCAAGCAGATCTTGAAGAAGTATGGCATGGAAGAGTCAAAGCCAGTATGTACACCCATGGTTACAGGATGCAGCCTCAGTGCAAATGATGAATCAGCAGCAGTTCACCAACCCACTTATAGATCCATGATTGGGAGTTTGCTTTATTTGACAGGTACTCGACCAGATATTACACATGCAGTAGGAATGGTTGGAAGATTTCAAGCCAACCCAAAGGAAACTCATCTTCAGGCAGTCAAAAGAATCTTCAAATATCTTCAAGGGACCCAAAACTATGGCTTATGGTATCCTAGAAATACAGATCTCACTCTTCATGCTTACACAGATGCAGATTGGGCTGGAAGTGTGGATGATAGGAAAAGCACAAGTGGAGGTGCTTTCTTCATGGGTTCCAGATTAGTATCTTGGTTCAGCAAGAAACAAAGTTCGATTGCCTTATCTACAGCTGAAGCAGAATATGTGGCTGCAGCATCTTGTTGCACACAACTTCTTTGGATGATGCAGACCTTGCAGGACTTTCAAATCACTTGCACTCCACCTGTCTCTATCTTATGTGATAATACAAGTGCAATCAGCATTTCAAAAAATCCAGTCATGCACTCAAAGACCAAGCACATACCAATCAAGTACCATTTTCTTCGGGAACAAGTGCTTGAGCAGAAGGTCAAGTTGGAGTATGTTCCTTCTAAGGAGCAAGTTGCTGATATTCTCACAAAGCCACTGCCCAGGGAAATTTTTGAATATCTCAGACAAAAGCTGGGAGTAGTTGATGCTTCATCCTGTTGTTGAAGTTTGTTTGTTCTACAGAAAAGTTGGTATACGCAGGTTACAGAAGGGATATGCGCGTATATACGCGGATTCCTGCTGGGTAAGTCGCGTGTATGTTGAACGCTTGTTGCAGAAAGAATATCCGCGTACATACGCTGTTTTATACAGGAGAAATCGCGTATATGAAGTTCTGAACAGCAAGGGAAAACTCTGAAGTTCTGAACAGCAATGGGAATGTCAGAATTCTTCAGGCACAGTTTCAGGGAGTGCAACAGGCACAGGTTCAGGGGGAGCAGCTTAAAAGTCTCATAAAGCATTGTTGGCATTCAGATGTTTTGGTTGTTGGTTTCAGGAGAAGGAGCTCAGAAAGAAATCCCAGTTGCTGATCTAACAAGATGTTTATCAGATGCTGCTGGTGCCTTTCCTAAGTCTTGGTCTAGATCTGTTGTCTCTATGTCATGTATCTCTCTTGTCATATCTCTTTTATGATGTCAAGGTCATGTAACGGCCTATGTTGGTTTCCCCACTATGCCTGGGATGAATGCTGTAATATAATTGGTTGTTTCTGATATGTCCCCTCTTGGTAGGGAGTATGGATGTATGTATTGAGTCTTTTGGTGATAGGAAGGTCCCTTATGGTGTATAAGTCTTGGTTCTTGTTGAAGAACATCTTTTGCAGATCTGGCCTACTGTCAGGGGGAGCACAAGTCAGCACAGCCAAGCAGAGGTATCAGCATGTCCTCAGGGGGAGCACAGCCCTTTGCCCTTGATGTCAAAGGGGGAGAGTGACTTGGTGTGGTGGTTGCCATCAAGTCCAAAGGGGGAGATTGTTGGCATTATGATTCAAGTGTTGTCCTTGATGGCAACTCACTCAGAGGATGGTACAGGTGCTCAGAGGTTGGTACAGGTGATGGCAACTTAATCAGAAGACAGATCTTAGTACAGCATGCCAAGGAAGTTCATATACGCAAGTTCGTTAAGCCCAAGTCGCGTATACACGCTAGTTGGATTCAGAAAAAGCGCATGTATGTGGAAAAGTGTCTTTGGTCCATGGTGGTTAGTCCTTGGAAGTTGTGCCTATGATTTCGGACCATTGTGTCTCGACGGGCGTGTCGATCCCTAGTTTTGAAGTTGATGGTATTGTGTTACTATGGTTTTGGCTCTTGGTATTGAGCTAGGCCTAAGACTATATAAGGAGAAGAAGATCATTAGGCAATATCATCTTTGGACAAGGCTTGAATATCTAAGAGAGAGAGAGATCTGATATGCAGGTTCTGGATTGCTTGATCTAAGCCAAGGAGAGATCACATCGGTTGATGGAAGACTAGATCTAAGGATAGATCGGGATCTAATGGTTTGAAATGCACTATCATGATATGGTTGATTATGCATACTTCTAGATCTGCATATTGTCGCAATACTATGTTCTGGGTCTAACTAATGTCTGGTACAGCTGCAAATTGAGAAAGTTTATTTTTAGATCTGTACGCAGGTTGGCTTCGGTAAAAGCGCGTGTATACGCGGGTTTTGCTCATTGAAGTAGCGTATATCTTTTGAAGCTTGATTTTGGGTTTACAGTGGGGTCTGACTGTTATTGCAGAGTTCTGTAGTCTGCTCTGTGTTCTGGTAACTGGTGATTGACAGGGTTCAGTAATTCAGTGATTCAAAGTTTGGTTGTTTTATGCTTCAATGATCTGTTGTGGAAATTGAATGAATTGTGGTCTTCAGATTGTAATGTTGTGCTTCAGGAATATCCAAGTCTGAAAATGTATGAAAAGTGATACCTGAAAGAAAGAAGGTTGTAGGTCAGCACCTACGTACTAGTATCTTGGCTAGTACAAGAGCAAAGGGGGTTGGAGCTCCCTTCCAAGGAAGTTTGGAGAACGAGAGAAGGTTGTAGCCTTCTGCAGGTTGTAGCCTGCGTACTGGTATAAGGATGCACCAGTACAAAATATTGTAAACTGAAGTTTCATATTAAAGAAAGATAGAGACAACTTGCAGCAGGTGGTTTTCACCCACATTGGGTTTCCACCTTATATCTTGGTGTTCATGTGTGTGGCTTTTGATCTGTTCTGTTATACTGCACATGTTTACTGTTAATGTGGTGAATAATGTCCTGATGCACTTAACTGAAGAATAAGCTAACTAAATTGTGAGTTTTCTTCTTATACGCTGTTTTACTTAGTCACAGTAGCGTGTACACGCTGGTTCACTTAACTGAAGTAGCATATATGTTTCTGAGCATTGAAAAAGTTTGATTGATCTGATAATACTGATTCACCCCCCCCTCTCAGTATTATTTCCAACATCAACAACTGAAAATCCATGATTCTTCCTTGATGATCGTGATGGTTCTTCTTGCATTAACATCTTGCATTGGGATTTGCATCCCAAGATGTAATGATGGGTTCATGTGGGTTTCTGGAGGGATAATTTTGTCATTTTATTCTCATGGCGTGGAGCAATTTAATTCATTGTACTTGAGGGTTAACATTGTATTGGTAGTGTTTTTATCTTTGAGTTTTGTGCATAGTGGAGTTCTTTGTGTGGGGATTGCACGTAGAGGATGCTTGTGGTTTCTAATATGTCTTGTGTTGATTTTTTATTTTCTTTTGATTATCATTCAATCCATCATATTCAAAATGTTTGGTCTCTCTAGAGGAGGTTTTACTTGTGGTATTTTTCATGGTGGGTGTACTTGATGTTTAGCATTGTATTGGTGATGGTTTTGTCTCAAGATTTTGCCAATAGTGGATCTCTTTATGTTGGAAATGTATGTTGAAGATGCATATGAAATTTGGTTGTTTTGCACTAGTTTTTTTTTATGTCATTTTAGTTAGCATTCAACCCTTCATAAAATCTTCGAAACAAATATTTACTCTTCATTTTTTTGGTAGAAGTGTTTCTCATGGTGTTTGTCCTTGTGAATTTTTATCACCGGTCATGTGGAATGAGGCTCCATTGTCAAGATACCAGACACAACCCATCATTGATGAAACCATGCATGCAATGAGGGTAAAGTTCATTTCCAACTGAGAGGCTAATGCCTCACTTTCTGATCCTTTCGAGGATCCCTTCTTGGACTTATTCAATGGGCAATTAGTCGCATAATGTCCCATCTTGTGACAATTAAAGCATCTTACTTTAAACATGTCAACCTTTTTCCCTCCATGAGAAAAATTTTATTTGAAATGGGAAGCCTTCCCCTTCCCTTTCCTTGCCTTACTTGCTAAGGCCAAATTTTCTTCATCATCATTCTTGGATGAAGGACCATCTCGTGTGCTCTTCCTAATCTCCTCCTGCATAAGATCTAACCACAGTTGTTCCCAATCCAGTAGTTTCTCCCTTCCATTCACAGAGTCTTGGTAGCTATTCCAACTCTTTGGAAGGCCAAGGAGAGCGAGGCTCACCATATCATCATCGGCAGTAGTTATTCCCACATTGCCAAGCTCATCTCTGTAGGTGGTGAGCTTGTCCAGATATGTGGAAATAGTATCGCCCTTCTCCATCTTAATTATTTGAAGATTATCCTTGAGAGCCAATTTCCTCTGGTCGCTATTGTTCTGGTAGAGGTCCTTCAATGTCTTCCACATTGGAAATGGAGTATCCTTCCCATGGAGAACTGAGACAATATGGTCTCGAACTCCCTCAAGGATGATCCAACTCACCTTCACCACACACTTGTTCCACTCAACCAACTCTTGTGCATTAGTTGAAGCTAGCTTTGGGATTTCTTGATCAATGAATTCCTTCAAGCCCTTGTCTTCTAATACAATCTCCATTCTATCTTTCCATGCTATGTAATTCGAGCTACCTTCCAAGGCATAATCAACTCTCAAGCCATAGAACACCATTGGCCAACCTTGAAGTATGATATGAATTTGATTTTAACTTGCAACCTCCAACTTCAAACTTCGAATCTACTTCTCAGTATACTGTTCACAGCTCCGATACCATGTAGAAAATCTGTGATAGGTTAACCTGATAATGCAATATAAATCAAAGTAGAATACTATAACCTACTTCTACTATCAATTTGCGGAAGCTTAAAGATCGCACTGAAAAATATAACTAGAAGAAGAAGAACTAATGGCACAATACACATGAAAATACTTTCGGGAAAGCCTTAGATAAAAACCCCACACTATTGTATTATCATACATGGTGGAAATACATAGGAATTATACAAAACCTTAGCTCTCACAGCTAGCCAGCTCTCAGTACAATCCTCACAGATGCTCATAGGAAATCTTGGCTTCTCTCCAGCCTTCCTCTCTACCCTCCAAGATCCTATTTCCTTGCGTTGTTCCTTGTGGATGATTAGCTTATTACCAAGTGGAAAAAAAGGTCTTCAAAACTGCGCAATCCTAAAGGATGAATCCTTGACTGCATGCATGAGTTTTCTCCATGAGAAAAGACATGCAACTGATAGTACATTGTCCTTGAACATTAATATCAACTGGGTCTTTCTCGAAATAGACATGCATGAGTTTCTGATGAGGGAATCTTCAGTTAACTGGAGTAGCACTAGTTGAGTGCATTAATGTATCAACTGACTAGTAACTCACTATTAATTCCTCAAACAGTTTTGAACTAATTTAACTGGACTTAACTCAGTAAACTGAGTTAACTAATTAAAACTCAAATATAACTCAATCTTATCTCCTTCATTTAAGGGATAACTCTTGCATGACTTCAGAAAGACTTCTAACTTGAATTTCTCCAACTAATTAATTTAAAATTAATTAATTAATTATTTCCATGTTGCTGCAACACTAAATTCGATTTTAATTCACAACTTAATTAAAGGACAAATTAAATTGGAATATTCTTGTTTCCATATTTCAAAACTATGCAGTGTTCTACTCATGGTGGAGCTTTTCTTGTAAGGAACGTACGTTGAGTATTTTTATGGGTGCTAGTTTGTGTTTTTTCATGGTCTAAAAATCAATGGTTTCTTTTTCATTTCTAGGTTGGAGGTGCTACTCTTGGTGTTTTTATTGGTGGGTGTTGTTGGGGTTTTTTCTTGTGTTTTGTTCTTTCAAGGTAGCTTACTATTCTCATTGTTCTAGTGGGAACTTGACTTTCATGCATGGTTTTGGTTGTTTCAAATTTGTTCTTTGGTCTTCAAAATTTAGATTGTCTTAGATGATGTTTTGGTATGTTGGTTTTTCTACTTGAACAATGGTGATAATTCATAGTTTGAATGGATTTAAGATATTCTTTTAACTCTTTTCTTTTTATCAAAACATGCATGTAGTTGGGAATTTTGAATATATTTCTACAAGTGCTTTTTTAGTTTGACTTAGAGGCTAATTGTTGGTAGTGAGCTTTATATGTTGTTTGGGTATTTCCTCTATTTTTTGTGGCCCAATTCTAGTTGGGTTATGGTGGACATGAGTGTTATGGGTTTTATGTGTCATCACAATAAGAAAACATAGTGACTATGTTATAATGTTTCTCCTAATTGTACATGATTTAATTATTTTTTTCAAAATATATGAGGACTAAAGGGCAAGATATATTCTCCTCTAGGATTTTATTCCATCTTACTTAATCTTACCTATCGATATTATATAATCTACTCTTATCTATTGGTATTGTCTCACTTATATTACCTATCTTATCTACTCTTACCTATGAATTTGAGAATCAATCTCATTGACCAAGTAATTGATCTCATTTACCAAGAACTAATGTTTGGAATTGAAGGTGATCTTGACCTTATCTATCTTCTTGAACTTATTATGCTCAAGTTGTTTGACTCAATTTTTTCTTTTTTCTAATCGTGTATGTGTTTTCCCTTTCAAAACATACTTCCCTTAACTTCCTACCTTGACATTCATGACACACATATATCTTTATTGTGACTCACATGCATTTTAGATCCCTCCCTTCAATATGAGACTCACACGAATCTAAAATTCAAACCAAATGAATATCGATCATAAGTTGAGAACCATTGAGGTTGGAGTGTAAAAAATTTGGCAACATGTTTACAAGGGAGGAAAACACACTAGACATTGTGTGACATTTATCCATTTTCGAGTTTGGCTTTGGTCATGTGTAATGGTGCTTTAAACCATGTTTAATGACATGGTTGTGTTCTTTTATGTTTTTTTCCAACATGGGTTTTCTTGATTGGTTCTACTCATGTTAAGGTCTTTCTTTGATATTTGCATGCCAAGATGTGGTGAGACATTCTTTGTTTTATGTATTCTATTATGGATGCCCTAGTGAAATTTCACATTTTGTTTACTTTTTTAGGTGTTTGAGATTTAGAAATTGGTGTTTGAGTTGTATAATGTGTTGGGTGGTGTTGTTTTGGCATAAAAGGTTGTTGGGTTTGGAATCATGTCTATTGTTGTATGTCCAAGGTTTGGTCCTTTTCCTTCAAATTATAAAAAATATGTAGTTTGGGTTGTTTGGTGGTTTTGGTCCAAAAGTGTAGCCATGGTTCCTCATTTTCCTAGAGAGAATTGTTGTTGTGAATTATGTGGAGGTTTATAATGCACTTTTGTTGCATTTTTAAATGTTAGCTATTATTTCATCTGCACAAGATGTCCATACTTTATCTCTAACTCTAAATGAGGCCTTTGTCATGTGTTGATCATGCATGGCTCTATATTTTTCTTTGAAATTCTCAACACCTCTTATACTCGTTATTGGATCTACTTATTCTTCTCAATAATTTTTCTTGCTATTAAAGATTCCATCATGAGATTCTCCCTCACTCCTCCTTATTTTGCATATATTACATCCAATGAATAAGGTGGAAAATATTCAAAACAAGTCTCAAATGGTGGCTTACTAGTTGAAGTTTGGATTTCTCTGTTGCAAGAGTGATGTATACAAACTAGATTTTTCATCCCAATCCTTCATATGATTTTGATTGCAACCCATTGAAGTGTGTACCAAAGTTCGTTTGGCTACTTCTGTTTTCCCATATTTTTCATTGTTTTCCCATATTGTCCCACAACGTAGTCCAAACTGCACCGATAAATCTACTATCCTTGTCTAAAATTATGCTCCTTGGTATCCCCAAATGCATTAGACCTGTTCAAAGAACAACTTTACTAATTCTTTTTCCCTGATGGTCTTTTTATAGGGCATGAGAACACACATATTTCTAAACTTTTCAACTACCACTAATAGGTAGTCATGTCCCTTATTCACGGAAAATATTAAGGATGGAAGTTTATTGTTAGGTCCCTATAATACTAGTGATTACCCCATTACTATTGTAGTTGTATCCCTTATTAATATTGTTGTGCCCCTATTGTCCCCACATTGTTATTATTGTGCCCCATAGAATCCCTCTATTGTTATTTTTGTGGCTTTATATTATTATTGTTAGGTCGGCTGGGTTATATTGTGACTCCTTAGACTCCTATATATAGAAAGGAGGTTTTGTCATTTGTATCATCCAAGAATTGTTCATTTATGTAATGTAAAGAAGGTTTCCCCCTCGAAGAGGCTAAATTCTAAGGTGTTGATCTATCTTTTCTATCTTCTTGTGAGCTGGTTTCATAACATTTGGTATCAGAGCTTTGGATTCTAGGGTTTTGCTGCTCCAAATAGGTCATCGTGGCATTTTTGTTATAACTTTTTTTTTTGCGACGTTTCAGAAGTTAAAAAAAAACCCATTTGAGAAGAAATCGTAGTGAACCTTGGGTCTAAATTTCAGAGATTTTCGCACTATATTTGTGGATATATGATCTGAGGAAGTTGGTCTTTGTGCAGACTCCTCAATTACATTCCAAACAAGTGACCTGGGGAAAATCATCATAACTTTCTCTCTGAGCATCAAATTGAAATTTCGTAAAAATTTATAGAAAGATAACGGACTGTAGTTTCTTGTAGATATTTTTTAGAGCCACAGGTCAAAACAGTGACTCGTGGTATGTTGTACAATTTCGCTCTACTGAACTAGTCTATAATCAAGTCACTGTGGGAGATTTGGCATAACTCTTCCTTGGAGAATCCAATTTGGATCAGACTGGTGGCATTGGAAAGAGGATGCAGAAGGCTACTGCAGGTCACAATTTCAGAACTAGATGATCTGAAATTACAGAGATACATCAGATTCAATATCAAGCTCCTACAAAGTGAAAAAAGGTTTGTAGTTTTTTTTTAAATTTTTGCATAAGCTTGGTTTGAAAAATTAGTTTGAAGGAATTCAAAGGACATAGTAAAGCATTATTATCGGTAATTGATTCCCCGAGGAAAGAAAATGCAAACACCTAGTAAGCAACCTGAAAGCTCTAGCATGACTCATGAAGAAGAGGAAGAAATGCAACATTATATATCAAAATTACGAGACCAAGTGCAACAAGTGTCACTTGCACAAAAAGCAACAGAATCTAAGATGGATGGTTTAAAGAAAAATGTAGAAGCTAAGATGGATGGTTTAGAGAAAGGCGTAGAAGCTAAGATGGATTGTTTAAAGACAAGCATGGAATATTTGAAGACGAATTTGAAGACATATTTGACAAAGCTTCTACAAGAAATGCTTACTAATGGTGAAAGGGTAGTAAAGGAAACTCATGATGAGAACAAAAGAAATATTAATCATGATTTCATAGACTCTAATGTTGGATCGAAGACCCACAATATTCCAAAAATCGATATGAGGAAGTTTGATGGCAAGGATCCCGCAACATGGATATTACAAATGGAGCAATTTTTCAATCTCAATAATGTGCAAAACACACAAAAGGTACGTATTGCAACTTTACATTTGGAACCAAATCAGTTTGTATGGTATCAATGGCTTTGCTCTGGTAAAAAAATTATCACTTGAGCAATTTTTACAGAAGAATTGATAGCACATTATGAGGATACAAAAAGCAACACTTTTTTTAGCCAATTCATAAGTCTCAAACAAAAGGGTTCAATAATGGAGCACATTGACGAGTTCCAAAAAGTGAACATAAGGGTAAAAAATATTCCAGAGGAGCATAGGATTGATGTGTTCAAAGGGACTTTAAAAGATAATATCCAACATGATGTTCCCCTTTGGGAACCTGATTCATTAGAGAAGGAATTCAGGTTAGCAAGAAAAATGGAAGGAAAAATTATGGCAACTAGGAAGCATACCACTCACAACTATAAAGATGGAAGTGTTGTTGCCCCTAGTCTTCCACAACCTGTAAGATTGACACCAAAACAATTGGAAGAAAAAATATCAAAAAGGCTTTGTTACAGTTGTGATAGAAAATACACTAAAGGTCATAAGTGTGCTGAGAAGAAATTATTCTACATAGATTATGAAGAGGAAGAAGAAAAGGAGCAAGAAAGGTCAAAATAAGAGGATATACTCCAGGAACAAAGCCTAGATAAAGAAGAAATGAATCCAACCATATATTGTAATGCATTGGCTGGAATTACCACTCCTAAAACCATCAATATAGAAGGACAAATCAAGAAGAAAAAGATAATAGTGTTGATTGATTCAAGAAGTACCCACAATTTTATTCATTGTAAGGTAGCAAAAGAATTGAATTGCTTCCTATATCCAACACCAGAGTGTCAAGTGATGGTTGCAAATGGAGGAAGGATAAATTGCTCTGGAAAGTGCCATAATATCAAGCTAACCATGGGAGAATATGTATTGACTAGACCAATTCTTTCCATTCCAATGGGAGGAGCTGATGTTGTACTAGGAGTCCAATGGCTACAATCCTTGGGTACAATATCTTTTAATTTTCAAGAACTTTTCATGAAATTTTATGCGGAAGGAAAGCAAGTTGAATTAAGGGGTATTTCAGGGAAATCGGGAAAGATAATCAACTCTAACGGTATGATAAAGCTTCTAAAAAAGGAACAAAGAGGTGTAATTGCACAATTATGTTTGGTAGATGTTTCCACATCGGAATCATATATTTCTCCAGATATCCAAAACGTCCTGGACAATCATTCCAAGATATTTGAGACTTCCAAAGGTCTCCCACATATTCGTGATCATGATCATGCTATTCATCTAATTCTAGGAAGTGTTCCTCCAAACATCAGGCCATATAGATATCCCTATGCCCAAAAGAGTGAAATTGAACGTATGGTTGCAGAAATGCTAGAGGCTGGTATAATTCAACCTAGTCAAAGTTCTTTCTCTGCTCCAGTAGTATTGGTGCACAAGAAGGATGGATCATGGCGCATGTGTCTAGATTATAGGGAGCTCTACAAGCTCACTATTAAAGATAAGTTTCCCATTGTTACACTAAAAAATCTCACCATGACTATTTGCAGTTAGTATGGCTCCATCCACTGTCATACTATCCTCCTTGGCAAAGTCTCATGCCTCTGCTCTTCATGTCAAACTTCAAGAAAGAGAGAAAAGTCATTTAAAGTCAATTATCTCTGGTACGCAGTTTCTCTTAGCCTTACCTGTGTGTACGCAACCCAAGTTCACAATACCTGCGTACTTGTACGCTCTGTATATAAAGGGGTGGGTGTGTACCCCTGTAAAGGTCAAAAGGAGCGAGTTTCATCTTAAAAAAGTTACTTGTGGTCATTTCTAGAGTCTTCTAGAAGCTTGTTTGACGTGTATGAAGCGCCTCCAGATGGTTCATGTATCCCTACCAAAGAGGAACTTATCCCATCAAGAGGGGAGCTATCCCATCCAAAGAGGGGCTTATCCCATTGATGATGGACCTGAATAACTTCCTCTAGAGCACTATAAATATAGGCATTGGGCTAAAGGGAGGGGAGGTTGAAAGCTGAACATTCTTAAGGGTAGATGCTGCTGGAATTAGGACTTCCTTGTAGAAGCTTGTGAGGAGAGATTACTATTATAGAAATTTTTGTGCCTCGTGACATGGAGCATGAAATGTCAATAATTACAGGGATCCTCAGTCCCTAAACATGTTGTTCTTACCCTTAGAGGAACAAGGTCAGCAAACCACAGCACTTCCAATCAGTTCTCCACCTGAAAACACTCAAAAACAGGCTATTTTTGGATCATGTCAGCTGCCCCACTGAGAAACTGCGCTGACTGTCAACTACTCCTCCTTTCACCTGCGCTGAAAGTAAACTCCAATGAAGGCTACCTACGCTGGGCGAGATTGGCCAAGTGGCACAGTCATTCTGCAAGGTGTCAATTGCCCAGGAAGCTTCCAAACTGACACTTGGTTCAAGAGATTCGCCCTGTGATGAGTAAGAGGTACTTGATCTCCATGTGTAAGCAAGGATCTCCAAGTGGACTCAAGAACTAAAGATTAACTGAAGAGGGAGAGGACACAAGGCAGCTTTATGTCAGTCTCAAGCTGACTCATCCTCTCTTCTTCTTCCCTATATATAGAGCTCTTCTATGAGGTCTAAGGGGGCTGGAATTTTGTGCAAAGCAAGGAAGTGCTGTTGGTTTACAGTTAGAGCTATTGGGTGATTGCTTTTATAGAGGTGAAGAGGAGATTTATTGCTGCTGGGGAGGTGCTGCTGGATTGGAGCCATTGATGGTTGTAACCTTCTCAGAACCCTTTTACTTCTATCAATAAAGCTTTGAATGTTCTCCTATATACTTGTATTGCATTGATGTATTGTATTTACTTGTATATCTGATTCACTCTAATCCATGCATCAGTTATGAGTACATGTTTCTTGTAGTTTCCCTCTCTTGTTTGTGCAGGATCTGTGTGTAGCTGGGCCGGCAAAGGGAGCAAGGAGCTGGGAACAAGAGACAAAGAGAGAGGACAGGATCGACAAAAGTGAAAGACACCGGTTGGTCAATCTTTTCTTCCTTCTCTGTACTTTCATAAAGGAAAATATCAAAGCTTTACTTTCAGTTGTTGCTAAGGACTGTCACCCTTAGAGTAGGGATAGGGTCATCCGAGTCGGATACTTTTCCCCACAACAAACTGGCGACTCCTCTGGGGAGCCTAGCATCTTGTTGGTGTTTGTAGTATCTTTGCTATTCATTTCTTGAAGAAAAGAGTACCAAATCGAAAAGCTTTTGACTATATCAAAAGCGAAGTAGAGGGGTTGTTACTCTTGCTCATTTACTGAGCAGATTCATGATTTGAAGAGCTGATCTACAAAAGACTATTGTACTCTTTGTGATAGCTTTTCATCCTCTTGATCATCCCTTAGCCTGTACTTGACCTATAGCTTTTTATTTCAGCAAAAACAGTGCATTTTTGAGCTTTTTATGACCTGGAAATCCTTGTAAACGCAACTCTCGTGTCTCAGTGCAGGCTGTCCATAGGCAGTCTGCATTTCAGCGCAGGTACTCCCTTCGGGAACTGCGCTGAGAGTCAATCTGACAGACCAGAGCCTGTGCTGATCCAGTTAGGCTATGTCTTCCTGAGGTTTCCCACTGTGTCTTAGCCCTGTTTTCACTGATTTTTTGCTGCTGATTGCTTGTCATTGTACTTGCTGTAAACCAACTTTCCTTGACATTATTCCGCCTCAGTCGTGTGATGAAACTGTGATTGTTCTTTTAGTATTTCTTGTTTCAGTTATAGTTTCCCATTGTGAAAAGCGAACCAGTATAGCTGTGACCTCTTAGATCCTGAACTGTAAAAGTGTCTTTGTGATCTTAAGAGCTAGTTTTATTACTGTTCATGGCTGTTTGAGTTTGTTTGTTTTTCATCTTATGGTTTGAATTCATATATTTTTAGTGTCAAAACAAGTACCTGTAAGGCGTCTTTTGATTTTAGACAAAACTTGTTTGTTTACGCTTCAAATTGAATTCGAAAATTATACGACAGTTTCCTTTTTGTCTACATCAACATTAAGGGAAAAGAAAAGAAATACATGCATCTTGCATTTGCATTTTTTGATAAGTTTGCGTGATTTATCTAGGAGAAAGTGCATTAGTTTGTGCTTTGTGCTCTGTGTGGAAAGATAATGTTTTTCTCTCCCCTCAGTAGTTAGGATTTTCAAAGCTAAAAAGATTGTAAAGCTTGCTTATCATTTTAGCTGCATTTAGGAATTTGTACCAATACATCTCGTGGTGATCCTGAAAGACAAACTGCTAAACAAGATCAACTTAAAATATATTGAATGAATCTAAAAACGCATTGTAACATAACGCTCACAATAGAGGTCTAGGTAGAGACGTGTTCCGGCGTCGTTAAACGTAGTGACTGTCGATCTCTACGAAGGTGGGTGATTCCTCCTGAGGGACGATAGCACTAATACGGACTTGTGCTCCCGCGTACCGTCGCGTATATTGGGAGACCCCTATAGGCATTTATCCTTTATCCTTAGGAAGCCGTGTCGGCCGCCCTACTGATCGCGATGCAGTGAACACAGCATTCACGAAGATCGACCACCCGTACCGTAAAACGTATTTTGTGGTTTCGCGAAAGGTTTGGCACACCCTCTGCCTAGATCTCCAGAGCAGTTTCTTTTGGCCCTTTTCAAACTCTATAACTGAAAAGGTCCAGCCGAGCATTTGTCACTTCGGGCTCGTTAATACATCGAAGGCGACTAGAGTCATCTTTAGCTTTTTCTCGACTCTTAAAACATGAAAAAGCAAAGTTGTGTCTAAAAGCGTCTAATAAAATTCATTCAATACGGAAACATAATTCCCCTTTTTGTATTTTAGTTGATCAAGTAATCCGCAACCGTGGAAGAAAGTCAATTAAAACTCCGTCGTTCGGGGAGACTCGCGAGTCAACCGTCTTTGTCTCCGGAACCGAGAGTAGTACGGATGAAGCGAACTTGCTGGACCGGGTCAAAATCTCCCATTAAAGTTAGAACAACAGTTCTGACAACATATGAGATTCTGGTCACTCCTGATATTTCTGGAATCCCTACCTCTATTGAAGAAGTTCAACAGCAACAGAAGGACAGTTGTACTGATCCTAGTCTGAGGACAAGTACTTGCATAACTGAACCAGTTCCATCTGGAACCGGTCCACAGAGTCTTGTTGCTCAAACAACTGTCGCTGTTGAAGCAACTCCTTCTTCGGCACCAGAAATATTTTACGGACCTGACGGTCTTCCTCTTCCTCCTGGTCTGATTGCAATAGAGGAAATCGTAGAGGACCAGCAAGCAAATACTCCAACTCATTTTGGAGTAGGCGCCACTCTTTTTCCTTCTGCATCAGAAGTTTGTCCATCGCCACTGGAAGTTCCTGAAGAATCGGTAGGCAGTTTATTGGATAGACTTAAAATGTCTGAACAACCGTCGACATCTAAGACTGTGCCAAATGACACAGCGACAGCAGAAGCTCCTGCTGTCAATCCAACGATGTTTGCCGGCATACCAGCTGTCCCGACTAGCTCTCATCAGCTAGAAGGAGTCCACCCAGGGACTATTACGACAACTTGGTCTGTTCCAGTTTGTTCTTCCGGTATAATACCCGGTAATTCTTATGTTGAAACTAGACAAATTGATCCCTTCGGGAATCAGTTTGGGCCATCCAATCCTCAAAGGCAAACTATACCCTTGAGTTCCGGATTGTTACCATATGGGGGGCAATATGCCCTTTCACTTCCCCTTCCGGGGGGATACCCATACGGCAGTTTTCAACAACATTCAGGTTTGACTGAAGTAACGACGAGTGGTTGGGTACCTATGTTACCCCAACAACCAAGAGTTGTATATTCCATGCAACAGTGTGTACCTATGTCTAGTATCCCGACGACGCCAGCAATTGTAACCGTGTCGCAAGTTCAATCGATGCCTGTTGTATGTCAACCCCAAGTTGTAATGCAACAGCCCATTGACCCTGCAACACAACCACAATCGCCAACTGCCGGGACGACACAGATACAAACGGGAACCATAACCCCGCATCTTGGTCCGTCGGTTAGTGTCGCACAGCAAAACATGGCTTCACAACCATGGATGGTGCAATACCAACAACCTCAGTTTCAACAAGTGTACCAGGGATCTGAGCAACAGATCTTTGCGAATAGTGGGCAACCCTATATTCAGAACGGGTTAAATCAACCACTTTACAGTGGCCAAGCCCACCAGCCGTATCAGTCATATCAACATCAGTTGCATTATGCTGGTATGCAAAGGCCTACTGCTCAGGCGATTCCATCGTATCCTGGGTACGCCTCGCCAAACCTGAATCAGCAGTTGCCATTCGTGGCGACCCTAGAATTACCAGATTTACATCGATTGACGAACGATCCAATCGCCTATGCCCATTGGTGGCCAGCGATTCCTCACAAACTTCCTTCGGACATTCCTAAATTCAATGGAAATCCTGGCGAAGACCCGTCGAATCATGTGATGACATTCCATCTGTGGTGTTCGTCGAATACCTGGAATGATGATTCGATAAGGCTTCGCCTTTTCCAGAGGACATTGACTGGTCCGGCGGCTAAATGGTATATCGAATTACCTAGAGCCTCTTTCGACAATTTTAGTTCCCTAGCCACGACTTTCTTAACACACTTTCAGTTACCTATAAGGTACGAAACTGGAACAGAGATCTTGACCAATTTCAAGCAGACAACGGCCACACATATATCAAATCATATACATGAGTGGCGTCATCGTCGCAGAATGGTAAAGACCTATGTTCCAGATCAGCTATTAGCTGAATGGTTTATAAAGTCGCTTCTTCCTGCTATAACAGAAGATGTGGCCAAGGGAGGCGTCGTAACAGAGGAGCAGGTTATTGCTCGTGCTCAATATCTGGACTTAGTATATACTCAGTCGGGCACGCTCTATGATAAGATACCTGACGCCCCCAGACCGGAATTTTCAATCCCTCCTCCTCCCGGATCGAATAGTGACTCTCATGCCGGTGATGGCGTGATTGGAACTGCAAACGCTAAGTCGACAAGGGATTCAAATAAGAAAGCCCGTAAGACTTCGAATCAAAAAGCAAATCAAGAAATTCTTGCTTCGGAGGTAAATGTTGTATCTACGGATAAAGGCAAAAACTCCAATCAACCAGGAAGCAAGAAGAATCAAAACAAAGGGAGGAAGAATAAACAAGGTGGATCATCCCCTAAGAAAAATTCTTCAAACTCTCCTGGGAAAGGGAAACCACCTTTTGGGTGTCAGATATGTGATGAGGATCATTGGACAAGAGATTGTCCATATAAAGCCGAGTTTAAAAGATTCTTAAAGAATTCACAAGCCCCGGCTGTATTGACTGATCCGTTTCCCAATCCAAGTCAAAATCTGATTGAAAGTGGAGATACTTCCCGGTGCCAGGTACTAATGGTGTCGACCTCTGAACAGCAAAATGATGCTTTGATTTCGACAAAGTGCAAAAACTGCGGGAATCCACAGTCGTCGAACGGTAAAGGAGACGATCAACCAAACAGTTCGACGACAACTTCGACAAAAGTTGTGCCACCATTTACTACGGGAAGCATCCCTATGATCCAAGGAAGCAATCACTCTCTCCAAAATATCGGAGTCATTTTCCTAAAAGACCCTACTTTAATGGGTACTTCCGCATTGCCGCCTTCAAGTAATCTGGCGGAAATGACCATAATGGAATATGAGACCTTCTGTTTCTAGCGGATCTGAAAATTCGAGGATAGTTCCTTTCTCAAGTCAACCTCGTTTAAAAAATGAAATAAGGAGTAAAAGAGGATAGTTCTTTGCGATGTCAACCTCTTTAAAAAATGAAATGTCCCCTTATTATTTAGGGGGCATGGGCCTCATCTGCATTATCATTATGCTGGGGGCATAATCGAGCAGTTTTAGCACATAGTTCATGCTCGCTAAAAAATAAACGTAGATTATGAGCAGGATTTCCTTTAGAGTTCAAGCTCATTCAGAAAAAATGAACCGGTAAATAACCTTTTCAGATCGTAAATTCATCAGCCATAAAAGCCTTGGTCGTGTTTGTGCACCGTCACCTCCACTGTTCATTTGGTCGATCATTCACCTCCATTTGTGTGTTTACCTCTTTTGAGAAACAGCTGCGAAGAGTGATTTCACCTAGCCATCCTTGTGACACTGCCGTGATTGGGAAATTCCAACCTGTACCTGGAATCTGCTGCTATCCCTGTTTATCACTCGTTCCTCAAAAGACGAGTCTTCTTTAAGCTCTTTTCACTGACTCGTAAAATATGAAAAGTTTGCCGAGTTTTGGCCTTCCAGCTTGTTAAACGACCGGAACGCTATCCCTCCTCTAGATTTTAATCTTTTTGGACCTGAGGGATTATTGCACAAAAAGATCGAGCGCTTGTTTTGTTCGGCTCGTTAAAGCAATCGAAAATTCATCCCTTCTGTATTGTTTTATACTTTTTCGGACTTAAGGGATTAGCTGACGAAAAAGGAATTATGGAGTTAACTTTCTGTACCTTTTCAGACTCTCTAAAAATGAAAAGGACCGAGTTTTCCTTGTCGTTAGACTCGTTAAAATGATTAAATAGCGACAAACTTGTCTTTAGACGAGAACGAGTTTCCCTATCGTTAGGCTCGTTAAAACATAGCGATGGGCTTGCCCGAAGGGCAGGTTATAGAACAAGCATATGTTATCCTCCTCAAGCTTGACAAAAATAAAGAGGTACTGGTCAGAAATGACTGGGGAAAAATTGGGAGAACATCAAAGTTTAATGGTAGCAAGTCGCTCTTGAACATGACACTTTTCCTCCGTACCACATCGGGTTGGGTTGTTTCATTCACTGGTCTCATCACCATGGTCCTCGCCAAACCATCCACATTTGGGGTAATGCTACCGATCCATTGCATCAGTGTCATTATATGTTCAAGAGGGGTCATTCTGAAAGTGTCAACCGCGTCCCATCCACTGCCATACATTATCCTTCATCCATTCATGATCACCACCCTGAATCATATGTCACAGTTTGTTTTCACCTCCACTAAAATCATTAGCTCCGTTCCGTGTCATTGATGTGGGATTCATTAAGGCCCTCCCTTGACGGATCGCTTCTTGTCGACTTCAGCTCATTATCCAAGAAGTTGATCTAGGAACAACCCCATCAGTACTTTGAAGCTTGCATGCCTCAATGGCAAGTTTCTCAGTTCCGGCGACAGGTATACATCAATGACCTTCGACCAGAAGATTTTGCGTGGCGTTCGACGCCGAGTCCTTTATTCACGCCACGTGAATTGTACTGCAGTACCTTGAGGGTCATTATCATTATCAGTGATTCCTCTCGCGCTTGTTAACGGTTTTCATCATTGACCGGTAATCAAGCGATGTCTTTCCATGTTCGACTTCAGCGAAATTCTCACATGGATCGACTTGTACTTAGAGTGAAGATCGAACGAGTTTGAAGACCCCGGATCTAGTTTCATCCATCCGGGCTGCGATATATATTCAGGATATATAAAAGCATTTGTCATGTACATCATTGCAGCAGATGATCATCCTATTCAAAGGATGATAATTTCAGCAGAAAATTATCAATCTACCATCAGACGATCGTCTGTTATATGTACCAAAATGTATTTATAAATCTGAGCATGGGAATGCCCGCCTCAGCTAGATCATGAAAACAGAATTAAAAATAATGTATTGTATTGTATTGTATTACAGGGCGCCTCCTCAGCACTGGAATGAACTTTGGACCCTCTAGATAAAGCATTTCACCCGATAAACGGCCTCATACTTTAGGGGGCAACTGTTATAGACATTTTTGTGCCTCGCGACATGGAGCATGAAATGTCAATAATTATAGGGATCCTCAGTCCCTAAACATGTTGTTCTTACCCTTAGAGGAATAAGGTCAGTAAACCACAGCACTTCCAATCAGTTCTCCACCTGAAAACACTCAAAAACAGGCTATTTTTGGATCATGTCAGCTGCCCCACTGAGCAACTGCGCTGAATGTCAACTGCTCCTCCTTGTACCTGCGCTGAAAGTCAACTCCAATGAAGGCTACCTGCGCTGGGCGAGATTGGCCAAGTGGCACAGTCATTCTGCAAGGTGTCAATTGCCCAGGAAGCTTCCAAACTGACACTTGGTTCAAGAGATTCGCCCTGTGATGAGTAAGAGGTACTTGATCTCCATGTGTAAGCAAGGATCTCCAAGTGGACTCAAGAAATGAAGATTAACTGAAGAGGGAGAGGACACAAGGCAGCTTTATGTCAGTCTCAAGCTGACTCATCCTCTCTTCTTCTTCCCTATATATAGAGCTCTTCTATGAGGTCTAAGGGGGCTGGAATTTTGTGCAAAGCAAGGAAGTGTTGTTGGTTTACAGTTAGAGCTATTGGGTGATTGCTTTTATAGAGGTGAAGAGGAGATTTCTTGCTGCTGGGGAGGTGCTGCTGGATTGGAGCCATTGATGGTTGTAACCTTCTCAGAACCCTTTTACTTCTATCAATAAAGCTTTGAATGTTCTCCTATATACTTGTATTGCATTGATGTATTGTATTTACTTGTATATCTGATTCACTCTAATCCATGCATCAGTTATGAGTACATGTTTCTTATAGTTTCCCTCTCTTGTTTCTGCAGGATCTGCGTGTAGCTGGGCCGGCAAAGGGAGCAAGGAGCTGGGAACAAGAGACAAAGAGAGAGGACAGGATCGACAAAAGCGAAAGACACCGGTTGGTCAATCTTTTCTTCCTTCTCTGTACTTTCATAAAGGAAAATATCAAAGCTTTACTTTCAGTTGTTGCTAAGGACTGTCACCCTTAGAGTAGGGATAGGGTCATCCGAGTCGGATACTTTTCCCCACAACAATTACCATCTTTGCTTGTTTCATTTGGAAGTGGGTGAGCTGATCAGAGTAAAGGAGAACTCTTGTGGACCCTGGGAGGGACTTGCACAACACCAAGGCTCAGTTTGTAATGGTTCCTTTTGTTACCTTTTAATACAAATAATTCCATTCTTCTCAACAATTTGTTATTTATGAGTTGTTTCATACACTCCTTGGTCTATATGTTAAATATGTTTTATTTTATGTGATATTCAGGTGCTATTTAATCGTTTGATTGTTAGTGAATGCAGGTTTCGAAGGGAAGGAGGAGCTCATCCGGATCAACGAAGCTGGACTACTACAACAGCGTTGGATTACAGGTAGGATCTAAACACTTGATTTCTCATATTGTAAAGGCATATTTAGTGAAGGATTGCTCTTATTTGTCTTGTTTGTCACTAGAAAGTCTTAGGCTTCTAGGGAGGTTGGTTGTGTCCGCACTAACGACTCTTTCCGTATGACAAAATGGCGACTCCACTGGGGAATCCATGAATGTATTTGAGTTCTTTTTTATTTGATATTTTGGTCTGAGAAAAATCGCTTATTTTCTTATTTTTGGCTGTCTAACTGTGTATTTGGGTAGGTTAGCTTAGAGTCAAATTAGATTTTTATTTTTCTTAGCTTTGCCAGCAGTACGCAGCTTCTGAGTTAGGCACAGTGCGTACTTGTACGCACTGCGTCTTTGTGCACAGGGCGTAACCGCGCCTGTGTCAACAGATCACCTGCGTACCCCTGTCAAATTTGAGAAAATTTCATGTTTCCTCTTTTTGCTCTTTATATTTTGTTTTTAATTTGTTTTTACTGCCCAGATCCATTAGTTTACTGTCAAAGATCTTCACCTGAACTTGTCCCGTTAGTATCGAGGGTTTTGATGGAATTCATAGGGATTTTGCCTTAGGGTTTGATTTTTAACTAGTCCTGTAGTGACTTTGGCGTTAGAGGTTGTCGAACTTTGGATCTCCTTGGTTTTGATCAGTCCTCTTAGGAGTCGGGCCTGTCATAGAAGTCACCCTTGTGAGAGACCTACCTTTGTGTCTTCTCTTTGCGAATCTCGAAAAGTTTGTTTGTTAAAGCCTTGAATTTCATTCTTGAGAAAAAAGAACAAAAAGATTTCGATTTTGTTTTTTGATTAGTTTATGATTCTGCATGAACTGATCCTTAGTTGCATTTTGACTGAGTAAAACATCCAGGAATTATCCTTGTAGGCTTTTGTCCTCATTATTTTTTGCTTTTAGGTAAATTTCCTTTTAATTTGCTTTTGAGTGAATTTGATTTGATTGTCTTAGATTTGTTAAATTTCATTTGATAAATAGTTTTTACATGCTTTATTAATATAGAAAAACACAAAAAATTCTTTTGGAAAAAGTTTGCTTTGGTAGCATTTGTAGTCTTCTGGGAGAAAAAGAAAATTTCGTGAAGTAATTAGTGGTCATGAGTTGTGTGTTTTGAAAAGATAAAGAGATTGTTTCTTTGATTGTCTTTACTAAGAAAGTTGTTTTCTATAAAATTTGCATTTTCCAACTCTCTTAGTTAGGAGATTCATTGAAAAAGAAAAGTAGTGTAAATCATCTTAGGTGCATCTTTGCAGTGGTTGTGAGTCGAGTCTACACACCACCAGTTTCATCTCCACTACCTTTTTGTCTTTAAGAAAAACCATAAAATTAACGCTTAAAGTAAAATCAACTTAGTAACTTTTATTTACTAGGGCTCTGAAACACCAATTTAGATCAGGCTAGTGTCTTGGAGTAGGAGAGTAATTAACTCTCCAAGACAACAAAACCAAACAAGTAGCTTATCTTGTGATAGAATAAATCCAATTTTTTCATCTGTACTCTAGGAAAGCTCCTCTTAAAGGAAAAGCACGAGCTCGTGTCCCAACCAGTGAGGGGATCAATCCTCCCTCATTGGGAACGACACCAGACACGCACGTATTACAAACAGTAAACCTCAGATTAACCATTGTCGAGGAGCCAGGGTTCACTTGTCGGTAAACCTTGGATTATTGTCAAGGAGCCAGCAAGGGGATTGAGCTTGATACTCTGCCCTTGCGTGCTGTCGGAGTGTAGACTGTTCCCCCAGGTGCATTTGTTGTTGTTGGTAACCTTAGTGACCATTATCTTTAGGATTCTACCGAGGTGACGGTGGAGGGAAGATCCCACTGTACCTGGAGCAGACGTCGGCTAGACTCACTTGGATTTTCCGGGGGGTTCACTTCACTCGAGACGGTTAAGCGGAGGAACTTGTGCCGGTCTATTCATTAAGCAGGTTCCCGGGGTAACTGTTCCACCTGCCACTTCTGTACTGAATCCGGTGATGTTGGGTTTCATCTCCAACTAGCGTTTTTGGTCCGAAAGGCTACTGCTTGTGCTTGGTTTGACGCCCTAGATTCTTTAGGTGTGTGATTCAAATTTGTTTGGTTCTTTAGAGACTTTAGGTAGTTTGCTTTGAGATTTTACTTTGTTTGCGTGTGCAATAGTTAAAAGTTTTTAACTGTGGCGGAATTACCGAGACAGTCCCGTCGACTTCGGGGCAAGTCTCCTGAGGTTGTTTCTGTGGCCGAATTGTTGAGGAAATCCTGTAGACTTCGGGGTGAACCTCCTCAAGACGTCCCAAGTCATTACGAAGGTTTAAAGGTCCTTGTAACTCCTAGTGGCAGTAAAGTAGGTTCACCTGAAGAAGGAGAATCGTCATTGGTAGTCCATCCAGATTACCAAGGTCTAGAAACAGGTTATAATCCTGAAGCAGTTGCAGTTTCCGAGCTTGCTGGTAGTTTTTCATCTACTAGTGATATAGGCGAAGAACCTGAAGTATCTGAACCTGTTACTCCAACTTCTAGTGCTCCAGATTCACCTAGGGTAGAAAGAGTCATCACCGAAAATCTTCCCACTAGTTTGATAGCTATTGAAGAACTTGCTACAGAGGAAGAATTAGGCGTATCTATCCTTGAAGATCAACCTACTATTGATCTAAGGGAGCATGAATCTATCTTTTACAGTCCTCCTAGAAGTACTACTTGGTACCTTTCGTTAACCAATTGTTTAAACAACTCAAGGATAAGTTTTTCTCCACCTCGTACTCCTTTTCCACCTGGAGTTATTTATACTCCTGTAAATATGTCTGGTCAGTCGTCCATGTTCACTCAATCTCCTGAATCTTTCTTGTACGGCGGTCCTTCTATTCCCTCTGGGTATCAGTCACTTTCTGGTACCTTTGCGGGGGCATCTCCTCAACCCATTGATCATGGGTTATTAGATGGAAACAATGGTAATAAACCATTGGGTGTAGGGGACATTTACATGATGTCAGGTTCAGTTCCCAGTTCTCAACCTCAAGGTGGCCAATTACCGCCTGGGGGGCAACCTCAATTAACGCATGGGGGGCAACCTCAAGGTACACAAATTGCGTCTGGGGGGCAACCTCAAGGACAGTATGTACCCATAGTACAATACATGCCTCAAGGTCAACCCCAGCCTCAATATGTACCCCAAGGTCAACCTTAGTATCAGTATTTACCTCAAGGGTATCAACCTCAAGGGTATCAACCTCAAGGTCAAGGTCAACCCCAGTATCAGTATTTACCCAAGGTTATCAACCTCAAGGTCAATACTCGAGTCAAGGTTATCAACCACCTCAAGGTCAGTCATATGTTCAAGGTATGGGAACTGTGCCTTTCAGTTATCAATCCTATCCTCAATCCGGTTATGGATCTCAGTATCCTCAACTTGTTACGGGTCAATACCCCAGAATGATAGTGTGGGATCCATCACAAGGTCAACAGGTGTTGCAGCCAAGTATACAGTTGTTACCTCAAACTGGACAACCCGTAGTTTCTGGTTCACCCCAGCAACCGCAACCTGTCCAGTCAAATATTCAAACTTCTGTAACTTCGGTAGTTACTCAGCCCCCAATTGCACCTAGTAATCCATCTCAAACGACTGCTGCAACTACCGCAACATCTACCTCACTTACTTCTGGAGTATCGACAGCTTCGGTTTCTACTGTTTCTGCAACCACTCCTCAGACATCTTTACCGTTGTCCGGATCTACGATTCAAACCACGGTCCAGATGCCTGTAGGGCAGCCTGGTTTAAGTAATGTTGTAACAAGTCAACCTCAATTTACCTATCAACAGTACCAGGGACAATACCAATTCGGTCCTGCTGTCCAACAACCAATTTACCAATATCAACCGTATCCTGGGTACACTTATCAACAACCTCAACAACCCCAGTATGGTCCGGCTAATCCTGGTTTTCCAGGAGGATATAATATCCCGAATGCGATTCCTGTTCCAAGTTATCCTGGATATCCTCCTCCTGGGACTGGTCTTGTGACCCAAAGTTTTAGGGATCCTAATCGGCAATTACCGTTTATCGCAACTTTGGATTTACCAGACTTGACGCGCCTAACGAACGATCCAATACAATATCTTCCGTTCTGGCCGCCAATGCCAAATAAGTTTCCCAGTGATATACCCAAGTTCGAAGGTAAGTCTGGAGAGGATCCGTCCAATCACGTGATGACTTACCACCTCTGGTGTGCTTCAAATTCCATCTCGGATGATTCGATCCGCTTACGTCTTTTCCAGCGTACGCTCATTGGTCTCGCGGCCAAGTGGTACATTGAGTTACCACGGGCCTCTTTTTACAATTTTAGTCAGTTGGCTACCTCGTTCCTAACTCATTTTCAGTTGCCGGTCAGATACGATAACGGCACGGAGCTATTAACTTCATTAAAACAGTCGACCTCCACTTATATTTCCGATCATATTCATGAATGGAGACGTCGACGGCGATTAGTGAAAGTTTTTATTCCGGACCAAATCTTAGCTGAATGGTTTGTAAAATCATTATTACCGAAGATTACTGAAGATGTAGCTAAGGCCGGAGTAGTTACTGAGGAGCAAGTCATTGCTCAAGCTCAGTACCTTGACTTAGTTTACACTCAGTCGGGTACGTTGGACGAGAAGATTCTGGATCTTCCTAAGTCGAATCAAATCGCTGCTACTCCTTCGGGGTCTCATGCTGCTGATGGCATGATTGGTACGGTGAATACTAAAAGTAAGAAGAAATCCTCAAAGAATTCTTCTCCAATAATAACCTTACCAGACTCCCCGACAGGAGAATCTTCTCCTGAAATTACCGCCGACATTCACGCTGTAGAGTCATCTATGGCTAAATCAAAAAACGGTGGTAAGAAGAAAGGCAAGAAGAAGGATAAAGCAGACAAGGCTCCAAAGGAGAAAAAAGAGAAGTTGGAATCTAACGACGAAAAGTGCAAACCTCGCTTTCCTTGTTTAATTTGTGAAGAAGATCATTTCACAAGAGATTGCCCTCATCAGGTGGAGGTTGTGAAAATCGTTAAAGGTTCCCCAACTCCTGCTGTTTTGAAAGATCCATTTCCAAAGCAGGAGAGTAAAATGATAGGTTCTTCCTCGAGTGCTAGTGAAGAACCCATATTGATGATGTCTCATGTACGGATTGTGACTCGATCACAAGATTATGGTAGTAAAAGTCCTGTTGATGGATCGAAAGAAGCAGAATCTTCTCGTTCAAATCCATCAACCTCAGCTCCCGGTTCCGATCCACTACAGATCGAGAAACCTAACCCTGACTTAGTAATAAAACCGCCCGCCAAGGGTGTACTTCGAAGGTCTGCTTTCAATCCACATGCGAGAGCGGCCCAGAATTACAACATTGTTGAGGATTTAGCTGTTTCACCCTCAGCAATGTCGGCTTTAGAAGTGCTGCAATCATGCCCAGCACAGAGAAAATTACTTTTGTCGGCTATAGGAGCTGTTGATGTTCAGGACCCGAACCTGATAATCTTTGATCTAGAAAATAGTACACCACGTCTCCCTCATCAGATGGCTTTCCAGATTCCAGTGATAGTCAAAAACAGGCCTATTCATCACACTGTAATTGATGAAGGAGCTTCTACGTGTATTATGTCGATTCAGTGTTGGAGATCGCTTGGTTCTCCTTCACTGAACCAATCCCCGACGATTCTTAAGGCCTTTGATGGCTGTGGGTTCCATCCGTTTGGCATTCTACAGGATTTTCCTATAGGGGTTGAAGGAAAGACCGTTAGTCTGGATGTGGAGGTGGTTGATGCCCCTCTGGACTACAACCTTCTTTTGGGTCGAAGTTGGTCTTACGCTATGATAGCGGTCGTGTCATCGGTCTTCAGAGTTATAAAGTTTCCACACAATGGTAAAATCGTGACGATAGACCAACTGGCTTACTTTTCATCCGACCCAGCCTCTTCAGAGAGTATCCAGCATGTCGGTAAAACGACTATCCCTTACAAGGATGTTGGTGTAGGATTAGTTAAAGATTCCGGTTTACTGGGAACTATTCCTTTCCCTCCAATCAATGAAGACCCTTCATTCACAACCATTCATATGATTACTTCAGAAACTATTATCTATTATGATCCTTGGATTGTCCCATCTGAATCTGAGATAGACTCATTCGGTAATGCAATGCCTTTGAGTCCATATGAAATTGCTTATGAGGTCGTGCAGTCTTTTTCCGACTCAAGTTCAACCCAATCCGACCAAATGAATGTGGTCCGTGAGGAATCACTTTTCACATCGACCTCAGAACGGATAACGTTTCCTGAAGTTGTGTCATCTGACGAACAACTTCGCGAAATCCTAAGTGTAGACGATCTACCATGGGAAGATCTTCATCATAGATCTTCGTTTTTACCTGAGGGTGATGACTTTGAAAATGATTTTTCATCAATTTTTACAGCTGAATATGTCAAGGACGCTCAGAATCCCATGAAACATCCTGATTCAGAGTTGAATTTGGGAAACATTTCCCAAACTATTGCCATTGACATTTCAGTTAAAACCGGAGTTATTGAAAACATTCATATAGGTGCCTCATGTACAGATGACGAAATTCAAACATACAAGGTCCTATTTCAAGAATTCCGCGACGTGTTTGCCTGGTCCTATGAGGAAATGCCAGGAATTGATCCCTCCATTGTTGTTCATGAAATCAAGACCTACCCGGACGCTAAACCCGTTCAGCAACGTCTGCGTCAGATACACCCTAGGAAAGCGGCTGCGATTAAAGCAGAAGTCGAGAAGATGTTGAAAGCAGGTTTCATTTATCCAATCCCGTTAACGGATTGCGTATCGAATATTGTTCCGGTTAACAAGAAACAATGAACAATAAGAATATGCATCGACTATAGGGATATAAATCATGCTTGTCCAAAAGACAACTATCCTACGCCCTATATCGATCAAACAATTGATGATTGTGCCGGCAGTGAAATATTTTCCTTTATGGACGGTTTTTCCGGTTACAACCAAATAAATATTCTACCTGCCGACCAACCAAAAACGGCTTTCATTTGTCCTTGGGGACATTTGCTTATTGCAAATTACCTTTTGGACTTAAGAATGCCGGAGCCACTTTCCAACGGGTAATGTCTTACGCGTTTCATGACATCAAACACATTGTGCAACCGTATCTCGATGATTTGCCTGCTCATTCTTTACATCGAGCTAATCACCTTGTTCACTTACGCGCTATCTTTATGAGGTGTCGGCATTATCGAATTCGTTTGAACCCACACAAACGTGTCTTCTACATAAAAGTGGGACGATTGCTAGGATTTGTCGTTTCAAAAGCCGGCATCCGCGTCGATCCCTCAAAGGTCGAAGCTATCATCAAATTGCCTCCTCCTTCAAGTTTGCGCCAACTCCAAAGTTTGCATGGGAAAGCAAACTTTGTACGTCGATTCATTCCTAACTACGCCGAGGTTACAAAGGGTTTCACCCGGTTGTTGAAACAAAACGCTCAATTCTCTTGGGATGAGATAGCTCAGAAATCTTTTGATGCACTTAAGCACGCGTTGACCCATGCACCGTTGCTGCATCCTCCCAACTACAACCAGGACTACTTTTTGTACCTCGCCGCCTCCCACTCCACCATTGGAATGGTCTTAGTTTAGGAAGACGAATTCGTAACGGAACATGTGATATATTATCTTAGTAGGACGTTAAATCCCACTGAGCTAAAATATTCGCATGTGGAGAAATTGGCCCTGGCAGCTGTTCAGGCTGTCCAGCGTTTTCGTCATTACATTCTTCTCCGTAAAACTACAGTGATTTCGGATTGCAACCCTATGATCTATATTTTGACTAAACAATTGCTAGGGGGCAAGTACTCCAAATGGATTGTTATCCTGCAGGAGTTCGATTTGGATTTCGAAAAATCTAAGTCTAAGAAATCCTTAGTTTTTGCGGAATTAATGTGTGACTTCCCGCGTGCTGACACGGAAACTGTGGCAGAGGAACCCATTACGGACGAATCTCTATTTCTCATCAGCACTTTAGATCCGTGGTATGGGGATATAATCGTCTATCTCCAAACCCAATCCTTTCGGCCCGAAGCTTCAAAGTCGGAACGTCGGAAAATTCGATTCCAGTCCCAACAGTACAAAATTATTGGAGATACTCTTTATCATCGTGGGGCGGACTTGGTTTTTCGTCGTTGCTTAACTCATGAAGAGACAGAAAGGGTTCTGAATGATTGTCATTCTGGAGCATGTGGCAGTCATATGTCTGGGTATGCCACAGCTCAGAAGGTGTTGCGTGCTGGCTATTTCTGGCCGTCCATGTTTAAAGATTGTATCATTGCGGTCCGAAAATGCCACAACTGTCAAGTGTTTGATCGCAAGATGCGCGCACCACCTGCTCCTCTCCACCCTATAATTGTCGTTGGTCCTTTTGCTAAATGGGGTATCGATTTTATTACATGTAACCCTCACTCGGCCGGGGGGCATGCGTATATCATCCTTGCGGTTGATTATTTTACTAAGTGGGCCGAGGCGATGCCTACATTCGAGGCAGATGGCAAGACAGCAGCAATTTTCGTATTCAATCATATTATTGCTAGGTTTGATGTCCCACAAGCGATAATCACTGACCATGGGCGCCATTTTCGAAACATTATGATGACAGAACTTACAAGCCAGCTTGGTTTACGCCATGATAGTTCTACTCCTTATTATCCTCAAGCAAACGGTTTGGTTGAATCCATCAACAAAGTTCTAGTTATCATGATCCGACGAATCATTGGTATTCATCAGTCGAATTGGCATAACATGTTATTTTCAGTGCTTTGGGCATACCGAACCTCAGTGAAAACATCAACATGGTTCACTCCTTTCCAACTAGTTTATGGTTTGGAAGCAGTGTTGCCCATTGAATGCAAAATCCCATCACTTCAAATGGCTATCGAATTACTCCCAGCTACTTCCGAAGAGGAGAAGCGTCTGTTATACTTAGCTAAATTAGATGAAACTCGACGTGATGCTGCTTTGGCAATCGAGACTCACGCAAAAAGGATGAAAGCTCAGTATGATCGTAACGTGACCCCTCGTAATTTTTCGGAAGGAGACCTAGTGCTATTATATGATCAAGCTAACGATAAATTAGGTGCTGGAAAATTCGTTCCCATGTGGCATGGGCCCTACATTGTCAAGCGAAAGCTAGCAAAAGGGGCCTATGAGCTGGTAGATTTTGATGGGGACTCTTTGGGTAAGCCCAGAAACGGACTTTACCTAAAGAGGTATTATGCTTAAATGGTGGGTATGGAGATTCAGTTAGTTTAGTTAGGTTAATTTTTCTTTCTAGCTGGTGTGTTTTGTTAGTTTAGACAGTGTGCTTAGCTTAGAGAGTGTGTTTTTCGTCGTTATTCTGGCTTATCTTGGTTTTACTCTTGATATTGCAGATGTCGACGCCTCTCCAAACATACATTGGATTTGCTGATGGTGCTTGTCGTAGTACACAGAATATCTCTTCTGCAGCTTGGGTTATCTATTCGCCCTCTGACGAGTTAGTTTCTATGCATGGGGTGAGCCTCGGTCAAACAACAAACAACATTGCAGAATACAGTGCAGTGATTGAATTATTATCTGAATCTATTTCATTTGGGATTCGGAGTTTGATAGTGAGGTTAGATTCTGAACTCGTTGTATTACAGCTTAATAGAGTCTATGCCATTAGAAATCTAGTGTTATTAAGATTGTTTTTGAGGGTGTGTCTCTTGGAACGTGAATTTGATTACATTGAATATCAGCATATTCCAAGGTCTTTAAATACATTAGCAGATGCAATGGTGTCTCGAATGTTAAATAGACATTTGTAACAATCATAAATGCAAATTTATAAACATTTCATCACACATGTTTAACAAAATAAGCCGGTAATAATGATATATATAAATAGGAGTGTGTCAAAAAATATACATCGTCTTCGATCATAGGTTGAAAAACACCTTATGATCGACAAAAATGATAAGTAAAAAAAACCAAAAATGTCATATGTGTCTACAAAAAGTGACTAGCCAATCACTGGTGGTGCTCTTTATATGAGACCACTGCCCGCGCTACCCTACATAGGAACCTCCTGAAAGGTCCTGGGACTGCGACCACATAGCGCTGAAGTCGGATAGGAATATCGTCTATAGTCGTCTCTGGTATGCCCGCCGTGAGACGCTCTAGGTCCTGTTCCAGCTCGACTAAGGTCTCTGCGGCCACATCCTGTGGGGTTGGTGCTGGTGCAACTGGTACTCATCTCTCAAAAGCCCGGAGATTGGCCGGACGCCGTGGGCCTACATCTACATTTTGAAAAAAAATTGTTGTCAGTTTTGAGACGATATATAAAAACAAAAAAAGCAGATAATTTAAAAACTTGTGAAAAATGAAGTACCTCTGTCGTCCCATTGTTCTCCCTGTGGAAGAACCATGTCCGGATCATTGCGAAAATCTACTCCGGCATAAGGAAAATCTTGAATCGCAAAGACCTGGCTCTCCAACCAGTGAAAGTAACCCGTAGGAAATTGGACAACTCCCGCTCCCTCATCAGGATGTCGAGCCATTACCGAAACCCATCGCGTCAACTTAGGCTCCCGAGGAGGCCCAACTGGAACAGTAAGATGCTGAGGGATTAGCATTGGAACTCTCTCTAGGGCAAAGCTCACAACTAAAGGCCCATATCCAAAGGTCTTCAATTGTCCGTTCTTTGCCCTAGTCAGTTGGCCCTTCATATTGGCCAACACAGCATCGCACCAGTTGAAAATGGTGCCTCGGAAGCAATCTATAGCCATCCGCATTTGGGAACCAGTGGCTATGTGCAAAGCGGCAGCACCGCAAAGTCTGGTAACTGTAAAGGCAATTACCATAAGTTCAGGTCGGGATATGTATTTGATTTCTATCCCCTTCTCCTGGTTTTGATTGTTGCACCACTCTAGCCGGAGACTAGCAAGGGATTGGCCACCCGGCCTAGTTCCGAATAGAGACAGTTGCTCGCCCCTGTTAGGCAAGCCAGTAAGAAAATATATGTCGGAGGGCTCTATCTCGAGCTGGTGTTCTCCGATGTAGAAACATTGATCCTAAATATTCCACCTTTCAACCAGCCACTCTAAAAATGGCACCTGGGCCCTCATGCCAGGTATGGCCCAATACTTGTAGAGACCGCATGCCTTTAAAGCATCAATGGAAGGTTGATGACCTATTGCGGCCAAATCGACATCTTCATGTTCTCTTTCACGCCAATCTAGCATGGTGGGCAATCTACACACCAAAAAACATTGATTAGAATTCATTAAATCAAATTTTGATGGTTAGGTTTTGAGTTTGGGTTTTGAAAATCCGCTTTGCGCGGAGTACGCACCCCGCGTTCAGAAAACAGAGCGTGGGGACGCAGCTGTTCTGAAGGTGGGCTGCGTACTCCGACCATTTTCCCATATACGAAAATGTCGGGGTACGCAGGTCACCCATGGGGCACCTGCGTCCCCCGAAAAACGGACCCTAAAACCCCAAACCATCCAAAAAATCAAACTAAAACTTAAAATGGAATTCTAAACGGATGAAATTGAAGAGGAGGATGTTGTGAAATACCTGAAAGAGACGACGCTCGATTCCGACGGTCGGATTCTCCGCAAAGTCCACGGGAAGTTTCTTGTCAAAAGCCCTTTTCTCACCCTCAACAGTAAAATGGTAAAAATGACATGGTAAAAAGTCTTTTTATAGGTTTTTTGGATAAATGAATGCTAATTTTGTTTATTTTTCACCATGAAAGGATGTTTTTCAATGTATTTTTGCCCATCTTAAACAAGTATGAGTAATGTGTTGTTTTTGTGCAGGACAAAAGGACTTTAGGGTAAAATCATCATTTTTCACGAACCAAGACATCAGAGTCATATTTTAAGCCCTTTTCTAACTCCCAAAACATGAAAAGATTGCCGAGCGTTTCTTTTACACTCGTTAAAATGGAATTAAAAGACGGTCCTCTTACAGCCCTTTTCTGACTGTAAAAACAAGAAAAGATTGCCGGATTTTTGTCGTTTCAAATTCGATACTGGAAATAAAACGACATGCCTCTGATCGCTTTTTACTTTTCAGGTCAAAGGAATTAATCATGAAAGTACTCCTTGGTCGCAAGATCAAGCGGTTCTCTCAGGTATTATTTTATACTTTGTCGGGCTTGGGAAACACAAATTTACGAAAAAGTTCACCTTGGAGTCTTCTTTAGTTTTTTCAGACTCTCTAAAATTGAAAAACGCCGAGTTTCTCCTATATTGGACTCGTTAAAATTTCACAGTAAAGGACCTGTTCGATTACAAACAGGAACGGACCACTCCTTCTTAGGGTCCGAATCTAAACTAAGTTGGACTCATCCGAAGGATGAGCTTATAATCAAGCATATGTTATCCTCCTCAAGCTTGTAAAAAATAAAGAGGTACTTGCCAGAAATGGTGGGGGAAAAGAGAGAAGAATGAACCTATTTGTTATCCTTTGTTACAGAAGAACCTTATCACCGCTCTTGAACACGACACGTTTCATTCACCTGGGTTGGGAAATCCTTTGCCTTAAAGCTGATAAAACCACTTTGAAAGTCTTCAACCGTTTCTGGGTATTAACTTTGGGTCAATCGTCACGAAGCCATCTGTCGTGTCGTTATGTGTTCAAGAGGTCTCTGCAAATAAACCATTCATATGCAAAATACTTTTCATCCATTTGACCATCCCTGAGTCAGTCCTTACAACAACATTTCTTCAACTTGAACAATGATTTCGTGTTGTGGGCTTGCCTGCAACGGGTCGCTTTCTATCGACATCAGCACATTATCTAGAAAGATGACTTAGAAATCTTCAGTACCTTGAAGTCTACATGCATCAATGGCAGGTTTCTCGCCTTTGACGATAGTTTACATCATTGACTTTCGATCAAAGGATTTCGTGATGTGTTCGACATCAACCCATTCATTCCCATTTCATGGATTGTACTGGGTACTTTGAGAACCATTGACATCACTGGTGGTCTCTCTCACACTTGTTAACAGTTTACATCATCGACTGGTAATCAAGTGGTTTCTACCATGTTCGACATCAACTCATTTATTCACATGGATAGAATCATACCAATTCAGGAAGTAGAGATGAAGACCTTGGATCTAGTTTCCGCCATCCAGGCTGCGAGGAGTTTTGTATTCATTATATAGTAGACTAACCATAAACAGATGGTTGCGTCCATACCGTGTCTACAAAAGTCTATGATTGTGATGTACTGCAAAATCATTCTTGTATCAGAGCAGTAGTTAGATTGTTAGTTAAAGTTTTCAATCTGAGTATGGGAATGCCTACCTCAGCGATGATATCATTTTATATAGGTATTTTGTGTTGAATATTTGCAGGTTCTGACCGGGCCCTCCACAAGATACTCCTTGAAATGATAAAGTACTTCACCCTTCCTAGATCATATAAAACCCTAATCTACCACAGGCTTCGCACTTTAGGGGGCAATCTGTTACACTAAAAAATGTCACCATGACTATTTGCAGTTAGTATGGCTCCATCCACTGTCATACTATCCTCCTTGGCAAAGTCTCATGCCTCTGCTCTTCATGTCAAACTTCAAGAAAGAGAGAAAAGTCATTTAAAGTCAATTATCTCTGGTACACAGTTTCTCTTAGCCTTACCTACGTGTACGCAACCCAAGTTCACAATACCTGCGTACTTGTACGCTCTGTATGTAAAGGGGTGGGTGCGTACCCCTGTAAAGGTCAAAAGGTGCGAGTTTCATCTTAAAAAAGTTACTTGTGGTCATTTCTAGAGTCTTCTAGAAGCTTGTTTGACGTGTATGAAGCACCTCCAGATGTTTCATGTATCCCTACCAAAGAGGAACTTATCCCATCAAGAGGGGAGCTATCCCATCCAAAGAGGGGCTTATCCCATTGATGGTGGACCTGAATAACTTCCTCTAGAGCACTATAAATACAGGCATTGGGCCAAAGGGAGGGGAGGTTGAAATCTGAACATTCCTAAGGGTAGATGCTGCTGGAATTAGGACTTCCTTGTAGAAGCTTGTGAGGAGAGATTACCATCTTTGCTTGCTTCATTTGGAAGTGGGTGAGTTGATCAGAGTAAAGGAGAACTCTTGTGGACCCTGGGAGGGACTTGCACAACACCAAGGCTCAGGTTGTAATGGTTCCTTTTGTTACCTTTTAATACAAATAAGTCCATTCTTCTCAACAATTTGTTATTTATGAGTTGTTTCATATACTCCTTGGTCTATATGTTAAATATGTTTTATTTTATGTGATATTCAGGTGCTATTTAATCGTTTGATTGTTAGTGAATGCAGGTTTCGAAGGGAATGAGGAGCTCATCCGGATCAACGAAGCTGGACTACTACAACAGCGTTGGATTACAGGTAGGATCTAAACACTTGATTTCTCATATTGTAAAGGCATATTTAGTGAAGGATTGCTCTTATTTGTCTTGTTTGTCACTAGAAAGTCTTAGGCTTCTAGGGAGGTCGGTTGTGTCCGCACTAACAACTCTTTCCGTATGACACCCATTCCTGTCATTGATGAATTACTGGATGAATTGCATGGATAAATTTACTTCACCAAGTTGGATCTTCGTTCAGGATATCATCAAATCAGAATGAAGACTGAAGACATTCCGAAAACGGCATTTAGAACTGATGATGGTCATTATGAATTTTTGGTCATGCCTTTTGGACTTACCAATGCACCTTCTACATTTCAAGGTTTGATGAATTCCATTTTCAAACCATTCTTTTGAAAATTTGTGTTAGTATTTTTTGATGATATATTAATCTACAACAAGTCTTGGAAGGATCATGTTGAACATGTTGATAGGGTGCTACAACTATTGGAGGAGAAACAATTATATGCAAAAATATCGAAATGTTTCTTTGGAGTACAAGAGGTGGAATATCTGGGTCATATTGTATCTCATGGAGGAGTTAAGGTAGACCCTAGCAAAATTAAAGCCATTAAGGAATGGAAAATCCAAACATCCATAAAGCATCTACGAGGATTTCTCGGGTTGATAGGGTATTATCTCAAGTTTGTTAAGAATTATGGGAGAATAGCAGCACCTCTAACAACATTATTGAAGAAAGATGCATTTTCATGGACTCCAGAAGAAACAAAGGCCTTCGAACATCTTAAAGAGGCAATGTGCCAAGCACCGGTCTTAGCTACACCAGACTTCACAAAAACCTTTATTGTGGAATGTGATGCTTCAGGAAATGGAATTGGTGTTGTTTTAATGCAAGATGAAAGACCCATTGCATTTGAAAGTCGTCCAATCAAGGGAATGTTTTTACACAAAGATATTTATGAGAAGGAAATGTTGGCAATACTACATGCACTTAAGAAATGGTGACCCTACCTAATGGGAAGACACTTCAAGGTAAAAACGGATCATGATAGCATTAAATACTTTTTAGAACAAAGATTATCCTCTAAAGAGCAACAAAAGTGGGTCACAAAGATGTTGGGTTATGACTTTGAAATCATCTACAAAAAAGGGAAGCAAAATGTGGTGGCAGATGCACTCTCAAGAAAGGATGAGGATGTGGAAGCATTGTTGTGCACCATTTCTATTATCCAACCAGATTGGATAAACGAAGCAAGGGAGGAATGGAAGAATGATGAAGAAGTGTGGGCACTTATTCGAAAGTTACAACAAGATTCCAGTACATCTGCTATATTTAGCTGGAAAAATGATTCGTTATGGTACAAAGATCGCTTATACCTCTGTAAGAATTCCCAACTCAAACAAAAGATTCTTATGGCACTGCAAACTTCTCCCTTAGGAGGGTACTCAGGATTTTTAAAAACTTACCACAGGGTTAAGAAGGAATTTTTTTGGGATGGCCTTAAATTGGATATTCAAAAGTTTGTGGCGGAATGTTTGGTTTGCCAACAAAATAAAGTTGAAACAATTAAGACCCAAGGTCTATTACAACCTTTATCCATTCCAAGCCAATGTTGGGAGGAGGTTTCAATGGATTTTATCACAGTTTTACCCAAGTCTGAGGGAAATAGTGTCATCATGGTGGTAGTTGACAGACTTACCAAGCATGCACACTTTTTTGCATTATCGCATCCATTTAAAGCTAGTACAGTTTCTACTGCATTTATGGAAAAAATTCAAAAGCTACATGGAAATCCAAAGATTATTGTAAGTGATAGAGATCCCATCTTCACTGGAAATTTTTGGATAGAATTATTTTCTTGTCTTGGTACTCAGTTAGCTCATAGCTCATCTTATCATCCTCAATCTGATGGGCAAACTGAGATAGTAAACAAATGTTTGGAAGGACATCTTTGTTGCTTTGTCTCTGATAAACAGACACAATGGGTCAAATGGTTTCCTCTGTCTGAATGGTGGTATAACACATCCTTCCATACAGCAACAAAAATGACCCCATTTATGGAACTTTATGAATATCGGCCACCATCCATCACATCATATTTAAGAGAAAATTCTAAGGTTCAAGCAGTGGAACATCACATCAAACATCAACAACAAGTCCTCCAACTCTTAAAGGATAACCTTTTGTTGGCATAGAATAGAATGAAACAATAGGAAGATCAACATTGCAGCGAAAGAAGTTTTGATCTAGGTGATTGGGTATTTCTACAGCTACAACCATATAAGCAAATGTCCCTGAAGCAAGCTAAGAAGGATAATAAATTATCACCAAAGTATTATGGTTCGTACAAGGTGTTGCAAAAGATTGGTACTATGGCATACAAACTAGAGCTTCCTGTAGCTTCTTGAGTGCACTCAGTTTTCCATGTTTCATGTATAAAGAAGGTTATAGGTGACAAGCTCCCAGTTCAAACAATATTGCCAGAACTTGATGAGGAAGGAAAAAATATATTGGAACCGGAAGCAGTCACAGTGACAAGAACTCAACAGCTACGAAATCGATCAATTTTGGAGTATCTCATCAAGTGGAAGAACTTATCCGCTGAAGATTCCACATGGGAGGATGAGAATTTTATACAAAAGCATCCAGAACTACCCAAGCATTAAGGACAACACTTTTTTGAAGGAGAGGGGCATGTTAGGTCCCTATAATACTAGTGATTACCCCATTACTATTGTAGTTGTATCCCTTATTAATATTGTTGTGCCCCTACTGTCCCCATATTGTTATTATTGTGCCCCATAGAATCCCTCTATTGTTATTTTTGTGGCTTTATACTATTATTGTTAGGTTAGCTGGGTTATATTGTGACTCCTTAGACTCCTATATATAGAAAGGAGGTTTTTTCATTTGCATCATCCAAGAATTGTTTATTTATGTAATGTAAAGGAGGTTGTTTCCCCCTCGAAGAGGCTAAATTCTAAGGCGTTGATCTATCTTTTCTATCTTCTTTTGAGTTGGTTTCATAACATTTATTCTATATTTTAGAAACCTTGGTGATTCTTACTGGTCCCTAATATGAAAATTATAAAATGTTTGTTGATATTTTTATAAAAATATTCAGATTTCTAATGATTTTATATTAGTATATATAATTTTTTGTTGGTTTTTAAGGTAAAATAATTTTATAATATAAAATTGGGGTGAATCACTTTTAGAAAAAATGAAAATTGGCGAATATTTTTTAAGAAAAAACATGGAAAATTAGCCCACATGCAAATATTAGCCCCTACATTTTTCCCTGCCGTTGTTGTTAGCTCGTAAACCCCTCACAAAATCCATGGAAATTATTTTGCAAGGGATAGTGAGTATAGGTAAGGGATGATAGAGACCATGTTTCTTGTTACTAAGCTTGTTGTTACAACAAAGTATAATCCTCTAATGAACCTAGCTACATATTCTTACATCCTAGACTACTACACATACCTATGTAAGTTAGAACTTCCCACCAACAAAATTCCTTCCAACCTTTGAGGCGTGAGCCTCTCTAATCAGTGAGAGTCACTCACCTTTAAGAACACATTTCTTTTCTAGCCTTAGAGTAAACAATTTTGGAGATGATAGTCAATTGCATGGTCACCATAAACCGAATGACTCTCGACCTATACCTATTGATACACCTCCCTCGGGTCCTCATTTTATGTATATGCCTCTCTGTATGCATCATGGATGTAAGGATCCATGTGTATTAAAGTTCCTTAAGCTATGATTTTTTATGCAAGTGGGCTTTAAAACATGTTGATCAACTTGTTTGTGTTTTCCTTCTTATACTTGATAACTAAATGAAACTACTATAATAACTCTATCCACTTGTAATCCTTGGTTTGTTGTAGCTTACTCTAATCATGTAGGTATTGTAGAAACTAATGATTTGCGTGAATGATGGTCTCTTTACCCATCATAGTAGTGTTTCCACTTTTTGATAGCTTGTATGGAGGGCATATAGCTCCTTGTCATAAGTATGGTTTTTAAGAACCGCCCCATGAAATTCGTCAAAATGGTAACATATATTCCTTCATCCCTACATCAAGACTTCTCCCATGGCATACCCACTCGCATCTCTCTCCACTTCAATGGGCTACTACAAGTTTGGTAATGTGAAAATTGGTGCTTGACTTATTTTTCTTTTTATCTCTTCAAATGCCTTCTACTGACCATTCCATCACTAAAAACTATTGCCACTATCTATTATGGCATGGAGTGGTGTCGATATTGTTGACAATGAAGTTATGAATTTTCTCATGTACTATGTTTCCTCAACAAAACTCCTAACTTTAGAAAATCTTGTTTCCACTAGTTGTATGGCGTGGAGTGGTGTGGCTATTGTTGAAAATGAAGTTATGAGTTTTCTTAGGTACTATTTTATTCCAACAAAGCTCGTAAATTTAAAAACACTGCTAGGAATCAACCAAATCATGATGGCATCAATCTTTGCAAGATATATCTTAATATCCCCTCCACAAATCACATAGCCTAAATACACCAAAGTATGTTATGCAAACTCACATTTCTTGAGATTTTATAGTCGTTGGTGCTTACTTAATGTCTCTAGCATTTGCATCAAGTGTGATATGTGCTCATCCTAGGTAGCATTGTATACCAATATATCATCTAAATTAATAGTAACAAATGAACCTAGATAAGGGTAGAATATATCATCCGTTAGTCTCATAGACATAGCAGGTGCATTGCATAGAATGAATTGGCATGAATAACCACTCATACAACACTTTTTTGATTTTGAAGGTAGTTTTGCAAGTATCTTCTTATTTGACTCGAAGTTAGTAATACCTTGATTTTAATTCCAACTTGATGAAATATTTTTCTAGTTGTAAGTAACTTAATAGGTCATCAATCTTGGGAGGGGATACCTATTATTGAGTGTGATATTGTTTAATGATTTGTAATTAATGCACAATCACTGTGTCCCATACTTGTTTGAAACAATCATGATGGGTGACCCATATGGAAAATTATTTGGTCAAATAATACCTTACTCCAATAATTGCTTATTCACATTGTTTGCTTCCAGAATGAACTTCCTATACAACCCAACATTTGGAAATGGAGAGCATGCTAACAATTAGTTCTTGTGCTCCATTTCCCTCTTGGGTGGTAGCCCTTTGGCCTCTTAGAACACTCCCCTCTATGCTTGTAGCAACTCTTCCAATTATTTTCTTTCTTTATTACGACACCCCTCTAGCGATTCCTTTGCTCTCATTGATTCCTATACAAATTGATTTTATCTTAATCACAATAAAACATATTTCTTACTAAAATTGATCAATTTCATGGATTGATTGGCACTTACAAGTGCAATCTTTGACTTCCCCTTGTGCACATTAATGGTGAAATATTTTTCATCGTTTATAAGGTGATACTAGTTAGTTCTTTGTATGAATATTGCATCCCTTATATACATGTAGGAACAGGGGCTTCACTAAATTAACCTTTGATATATCACATGCATTTTTGGAATACTAAACAATACCCTTAATTTGACTACATAATGGAAACTACCACTAAAAATCACATTATTTAAACCCCTACCAATACGAACCCAATACACCTTCCCAATTTAAAAAACCCCTACTTTCACTAGATATTGTAGGTAACCATTTTTTCATTAACATTTTTTTATACCCCTTTGTATTTTTTCATTAAATTTGAGCTCCATTTTTTTATACATGTCGATATAAAAACTCATTACCCCCTTTTATATGCTCAATATATTATGTCGTTTTTTACTCAATATATATCTCCCAATATCAATGCATGTGGTATGGTATTCCTCCCTCGATGAAGCCCCCATGCATGTAGGGAATCCCAAACATGACTCCACATACACCAAGTGGCATTGCTTTGAATCCTATTTCATCAATATAATCAAAACATATAATAAACTTGATTTTACACTATTTGGTCACCATTATATTTCCATCATTGTCAACCCATTTCAATGGATATGCGTTAGGATGATCATGGACCTCCAATCCAAGTTGGTTGAGAAGATATGCTACTATGGGATTTAATTATGAACTTGAGTCGAACACAGAATAATTATTCACTTTCTCGACCTCTATATCTACATGGAAGAGTTTGGTCATCTCCTTCTATTCCTATTGATGTAGGATACTCAAATTCAACCATTTATGCATTGATATGTAAACGATATTCTCGTCCATGTCAGAACTACTTTCAATTTCATTACAAGAATTTATGGCTGCGAGAATTTTATTTGTTTCCTTCTTATATTTCTTCGATTTGAGGTCTATATGTAATTTCCAACCCTTCTCATCTATGTGAAAATCAACGTTGTAGTGGTTGCTAGGAATTTTTCATTGTTTTGTTGCAGCTATCATTTTCTTATCATTTGACCCTTTCTACTTATTCTTTTCCTCTTTTGAAGCTTCACAATGTTCCTTCTACTTTGAACCACTTGATTGTCATTTATTTTGGTTTATGCTTTCCACATATTGTTCCCACACACAAGCCTCATCCACCATTCTAGGTTTGAAAATCATCACTTTCTTTCGCAAATGTGTAGAACCCTTACATACTTGAGGAATACATATAGGTTCTTGCGAGAGATTATCAACATTATTTCCATATTCCTAAATTCTGTGGTTTACTCTTATGCACTTTGCTCCTATCAAGCATTTGTTTTTTCTTACTTTATATCACCTTTTACTTGAAATCCCTCATGCTTGTGTTTATTTTGAATTGTTATTGTCGTGGTTTTGTGAATTATTAGAGAAAATAAAGTAAGTATTTACTATTTTCCATTATTCCCTTGTTTTAACGAGATTTAAACATTAAAAGAATCATTATAATAGTTTGTGTGTTTGCAGGTTTAAACTTAGTTGATTACCTTTTTATGCATATGCCAACATGCCTTGATCCTGCACTCACCTCCTTATACTATGCATCAAATTCCTGTACCAATTGGGATTCTTTCACTCATGAGGATTCCTGCACTAGTTTATTATAATATTACCCAGCTCCTGCACCACACATCAAGTTCATGTACTCACATTCCTACACCAGATTCAAAGAATGCACAATTATTAAAATTTGGAGGACATTACTTACCTCGCAGTTTGAATTTCAGTTAAAGGATATTTTTGGAAACACTTTTTGGTCAACATCACACTTAGTTTTCACCACCAATTGCAGACCAATAAAATAGGATTCATTTACCAAAACAATCCCTCGTGCTAGATTTAGCTCCTCTATTTGAAATTTAGTTGTACCGGAACTAGATCTGACTTTTATCCATGGAAAATTGTTACAATTTGTAATTTATTCCTTTTGTATTCAATTGACTTGTTAATAGCCCCAATTTGTAATCTAAAGATATATATAAACTAAAATATGGCCTTCAACCTAGAGGAAAGGAGATGGTTCCAGTGTAACATTACACAACTATAGTCAATCTATGGATCACTCCCTCTGTTTGCTAGAGTCTGATCATTGCCTGCACCATGTAAAGAATCCACCTTTAATATTAATCAAACCACTTAATGTCAGGTTCTTTTTAATTTGGCTGAACATTTCATGTTTATGATCTTTGTGTGAACCATATCGTTGACTGAAGGTGCAAGCTGGATGGGTTGGCTGCCAAACTAGCTCAACACCACTCTAAGTTGTTTAATATTAGGGTAAAATTTTGGTTTTCTGAGTGAGTGCATTTAATCTATCATTTACTGTGTGAATGGTGTGTGTATGACTAGATAGGAGATTTTCTTTCCAATTTTTTTTTCTTATCAGTCTTTTTTTATCTATGTCATGCTTTGAACGTAATGCTGGGGAAGATTGTTTTGTGAACATAATGAATTTTTATAGCAAATTCTTTATTGATTACAAGTCATTTATTTCAAATTAGTGTATCTTTCCTTCCACAGATTGTGTTGATTATGCTGGTGAACATGTTGTTTTCTTAGGACTCTATTACTTGATATTAATTTCACACCTTCATGTTATGAACCTTTTGCTAAATATCAATTTGTCTATTTCTTAATTGCATGATGGCACACAGGGTATGAAATTTCTATTGATCAAACTTGTTTGAATTCCAAAGGCTTTGTTTTGTGACATTTTGCCTCTACTATTTTTGATTTTGTAATACTAATCTCTTGGCCTTCCAAAATTGGTTTAGATTTGGTGGGAAGTTGTGACCTCGTATTCCAGAAAAACAAGACTTATTCCTATCTTTTGATTTCACTTTAATCTAAATGATTGTGATATGGAGTAAATATGTAAGGATTGAGAATTGATGCACAGATAAATTAAATTATAAATGAGTCTGTAGCTGCATGCTTAATTATTCAATGCATACTCATTTGTACAATAGGGACATAAGTCTCATTTTCTGTTATTGATAATGTATAATCATGGTTGTGAGAATTTATTAATGAATGAAAACTATATCATACTTAAGGCTGGAAGGTCATGGTTCTAGTAATCATTTTCTTTCTTCCTTTATTCCCACAAGCAGATATTTTCTTCCACAATATCATTTGCAAGGAATTTCTTTATTCAAAGAGAGCGAGAGTGATTTTCCGTTTCGACCTTGTCCATACAATATGCTTACACAGTGAACGTATTTAATAATGATTAATGATGCTTTTAGTAAATCAGATCATAATTTGTTGAAGGATTTTGTTACACAGACTCGAAAAACTAGATATAATTATTACAAATTGAAGTCACGCTTTACATGGAGAATGGTGTGAATTTATCTTGAATTTCTTTCAACATTTATAGTCTGCCTTTTTAATGTTGTTTAGGCATTTCTTGGTTTCTAATTAAACAATAATTAGGACTTACCTTCTGTTTGCCAACAATTGGGATTTCCTTTTGCAATTGCTAATAGTGTAGGTTTGTCGTTTGTTAGATTGAGGTTTGTTTTAAACTGTCAGGATTGGTGTTTATTCTTTCTCATTTTTCCTTTGAAGTGCAGGATTCAGTTTAATTTGTTGAGATTGATGCACAAGTTAGACTAGAATTTGATTTGATGGTTATTGGGGGATCTCTGTGGAATTTCCATTGTTGTGCCTCAAAGTTCACAAACTCTCATATTGATAATTAAATGTTGTTCCATTAATATGCCCTATATTACACCCAAAATTTTGGTGCCATTTCAGGGGAGGTGCTTAGGGGATTGACATTGGTAACCTACTGCAATTTGGTTTTCTTTTCATCGAGTTTCTCTTGCAAGTTTTTGTTCTTTGAATTTATTTGTTTCCCTCATATCTTGGTTATTTGAAGTTTTTTCATTTCTCCGGCACTGTAAGAACGCCCCTATATATATACATTAACCTTATACTAATAGAATATCCCAGCTGGCTTGTTGAGAACAAGAAAATGGTATTTTGAGGAATATTCCAATGAGGAATTTTGATGTGGCTGCAAAGATATACAAATCATTTAACGAATAACTTACAAGTGCATAATTTAATATTTTTCTTGAACATAAAAAAAATATTATTAAATATTTGATTTCAACATTAGATGGATTGTAGGAAGAAAAAAAAAAGGATGATGAACCATTGTTGATCTTTTGTGCTAACTGTAGAAAGAAACATTTCCTTGAAAAGGGTCCACTTAGTAGCTTGAAGGTTTGCATAATTTGTGAAGAGGATCATGCAACAAAAAATTTCCCATCACTACTAGGATTACTAAAGCTACTTAGGAAATCAAGTAAGGAATCAAATCAATTTCTAGGTATAACTCAAAACCCATCACCATTTAATATTTGGATTAATGCTTATTATCCTGAGTAGGTTCCACAATAGATTTATAATCATATAATCCCATGGAAAACGTTTGATCCTCCTCCAACTGAATACCTTACATCGTGGCCATAATGGCCCTCTCCCTAGACCTCATCCTCGAATCAAATATCCCCATGGTTTGAAGAATGGTTTGGAGCCCCTTCCCTAGGGAAATATTTCATGCAAAATCAACAACAACAACCATAATTTCCACTCAATACACTACCAAGTCAACCTCTTCCATGGTCCCATCTAGGTGCACAACCTTACCCTAATCCATACCATAGCCCTAATCCACACCCTATCCCTTATCCTAATCCATACCCTAGCCCTTATCCTAGTCCATACCCTAGCCCTAATCCTAGTCCATACCCTAATCCAAAACCTAGACCTAACCCTAGTCCAAAGCCTAACCTAAATCCTAATCCAAATCAAAATCATATTCCAAACCTTAACCCAAACCCTAGCCTAAAACATAGCCCAAACCCTAATCTAAACCAACAAGTTGCACAACAATTTGAAACACCTATTCGTCCCATTGACTCCTCTACTGAGTGTAATGATATATCTTCGAGGTTGGGGGAAGGGGTGAGCTTGGAAACATTGCCTATCACTATAGAATATTCACCTTGAGAAGATCTAAGACCATTAGAGGACCAATCTATAATTGGAACATGTTCTAAAACTATTGTTGAAGTTCAAAACCATAGAATTTCCCTAAACTATTCTTGTCAATATGAAAAGAAGATAATTGAGCCTAAACTTGAGGGATTTTTCTTTTGTCTTTCAGCATATCCTTCATACCTCCAAGAGAGTTATCCTCAAGTTGTGTAAGATTTGTACTAGTTAGAGAATCATAAATATGTGGATCCCATTAAGTCTCGATTTCAAGCAGTCATCAACACAACTTATTCCCTCATCATTCAACAACCCTTGGAAACATATCAATTAAAGAAATTGGTTACTCATACTCTAGTATTTCTTAAATTTTATTCTTTAAAACTAAGTGTGAGTATATTTAGCATTTTTTTATGCACATGGCTACATTGAAAGTACTCCTACACTTGAAGGAGATCTTCCTGTCTCTAAATTAGGGTAGGGAAATATAAGAGCAATGAATAAAAACTTCATTTCAAATAAAATGTTTACAACAACACTCTTGAAACCACAATTCCTAAGGCACAACTATTGAAATTTCTATCATTAAGCACTCTTTTGGTAAGACTTGTCAAAAGTAATTCACTTTTAATACCTCATATTTTATAAAGTGACTTTGATTATTGACTGATATTATTCATTGGGTCAGTTATGGGTATTGTTATAGTTATGTTTAATACTTTCCATTCATAAGAGTAAAAACCTATTTCTAGCCTATTCATTCTAAGAAACTATCATCCAAGAAACCGTTTCAAGTTTCTCTTCAAATGTATTGATGAAAATCCTCCTATGGTGGACCACTCCTATAAAACCCTAACGATCTCTCATGAGAACCATAGCATGATCAACTTAAGGAATGTTTCAGTCATTATCTAAAACGTTTTCTATAAAATGAGTCTTTATGGTAAAAGCAACAACCAATAAAGATTAATAATTAAATATTTTTCACGCCATCATGTGCTCTTAAGGAGAATATTTTCCTCTCCACCTATTAAGTAACCTATCTAAGGTTAATCATAATCAAAGTTTTTTTTCATAAAAATATCAATTGAGGGATAGGTGGTCTCCTTACGAGCATCTACCATGACCATGGGTCCGAATGAGAATGAGATTACCGTTATTGATCACCAAGCCAACGTAATGGATTTCATTTGAAAAGATGGAAGATAACAGGTCTCATCACGAGCCAACTTGTTCATTCTTGTTATTTCTTGTGAATGTTACTATCATTAGATGGTTACCAAGCCAGGACAATGGCATCCAATTAATTTCTAAAAAAATGTAAATTCTTTTAATCAACTCTGAATCTATATCTAATAGATGGGACACATGCATTTCACTGGGTTAAAAGGCATCCCTGTGAGGCTATAGACACATGCTGGCAGCAGGGTCATGTCTCTGTTATTAAAGTTTATTTTACACTATGATTTACTTGGTCGTTTTTTTCTTTCCCTAAACTCATTATCATATCTCTCTGACAATGGCTTTAAGATCCTTCCGAGATTATGCTTTGGAGTTATCTTTTGGAATAATTTTTTTTTCTTATGGAGGTGGGACCCTTAGTGCAGGTGATTCACTTTTCCCCAGCAAGAGGAGCCTCAACTATATGTTGGATAATGGTAAGATGGTAACTGTGGGAAGGAATTATTCTATCTATTCTTAACACCATGGCTTTCAAATCATGTCACTTATATTTACAATGAGGATATTAAATTAGAACATGTTGTCAAGGTTTTCCCTAAGATACTTGTGGAAATTTTAATAGATGGCTATTTTATTTAGTATTCCAATGGAATCCCTTGTGTTAGACTTTACTGAAATCATTATTAATAAATAAAGAGTCCAACAGACACTCTATTTTTTAGAACAACCTCTATCTAGCAAAGAAAAAGTTGATTACATAGAGTTGCAGGAACACTATTATGGGTGTAAAGGTCATCCATAGATGTTTTAATATTATTTTTTTGCAAGGGAGCGACAATACAACAATTTATTTTCTTGCATGAGGACATGCAAGATGATCAGCATGGGGGGATGTCAGGCCTCTGTTTTGTCTTTCTTTATATCACATTTTACTTGGAAATCCCTCATGATTTTGTTTAGTTTGAATGACTATTGTCGTGGTTTTGTGAATTCTTGGAGACAACAAAGTAAGTATTTACTATTTTCCATGATTCCCTTGTTTTAACGATATATAAAAATTACAATCATCATTAATAATAGTTTGTGTTTTTTCAGGTTTAAACTTATTTGATTACCTTTTTATGCATATGCCAACAAGCCTTAATCCTCCACTCACCTCCTTATACTATCCATCAGATTCTTGTACCAATTGGGATTCTTGCACTCATGAGGATTCCTACTCCAGTTTATTATAAGAATTCTTGGTTCTTGCACCACGCATCAAGTTCCTATACTCACATTCCTGCACCAGAGTCAAAGAATGCATAAACTACTACAATTATTCAAATTTGGAGGACATTACTTACCTGGTAGTTTGAATATCAATCTGAGAATATTTTGGGAAACAATTGTTGGTCAACATTGCATTTAGTTTTCACCACCAGTCGTAGACCAAGAAAAGAAGATCCATTTACCAAAATAGTCCCTAATGTACCAGATTCAACTCCTCTATTTGAAATTTAGTTTCACCAGAACTAGTTCTGACTTTTATCCATTGAAAACTATTATGATTTGTAATTTGTTCCTTTTGTATTTGATTGGATTGTTAATAGACCAATTTTTAATGTAAATATCCATATAAACTGAAAGATGGCCTTCAGCCTGGGGGAGAGGAGATGGTTCCAATGTAACATTACACGAGTATAGTTAATCTTTGGATCACTCCCTCTGTTTTTTGTAGTCTGATCTTTTCCTACACCATGTAAAGACTGCACCTTCAAGATTAATCAAACCACTTCATGTCAGCTTCTCTTTAATTTGGTTGAGCATTTCATGTTTATAATATTTGTGTGAACTAGATCGTTACTAGAGGGTGCGAGCTGGCAGGGTTGGCCTCTAGACCATCTCGACACCACTCTAAGTTGTTTAATATTTGGGTAAAATTGTGGTTTGCCAAGTGAGTGCATTTAATCTATCATTTACTATGTGAATGATGTTCATATGACAAGATCAGGAGATTTTATTTCCAAAACATTTTTCTTATCTGTCTTTTTTTATCTATGCCATGCTTTGAAAGTAACGCTATGGAAGATTTCTTTTGTGAACATAATGATTTTTTATAGCACGTGCTTTATTGATTACATGTCATTTCTTTCAAATTACTATATCTTTCCTTCCATGGATTGTGTTGATTATGCTAGTCAGAATTTTCTTTCTTGAGACTTTGTTACTTGATATTAATTTCACACCTTCATGTTATGAACCTTTTGCTAAATACCGATACGTCTATTTCCTAATTTCATGATGGCACACAGGATATTTGATTGCTATCTATCGAAGTTGTTCAAATTCCAAATGCTTTTTTTTATGAGATTTTGCCTCTACTACTTTTGATTATGTAATATTAATCTCTTGGCCTTCCAAAATTGGTTTAGATCTGATGGGAACTTGTGACCTCGTATCTGAGAAATACAAGAATTATTCCTATATTTCAATTTCACTTTAATTTGAATGATTGTGATATGGAGTAAATATGTATGGATTGAAAATCGATGTATAGATAAATTGAATTTTAAACAAGTTTGGAGTTGCATATTTAATTATTCAATGCATACTCGCTTGTACATTAGGGACAAAGGTCTCATATTTTTGTTATTGATCATTTATAATCATGGTTGAGAGCATTTATTGATGGTTGAAAACTATATCATACTTAAGGTTGGAAGGTCATGGTTCTAGCAATCATTTTCTTTCTTCCTTTGCTCCCACAAGTAGATATTTTCTTCCCCAATATCATTTGCAAGGCATTTGTTTATTCAAAGACAGGGAGATTATTTTTATGTTTTGACCTTGTCCACACAATATGATTACACAGTGGACATATTTAATAACAATTTATGGTGCTTTTAGTAAATCAGATCTTAATTTCTTAAAGGATTTTGTTACACAAAGGAAAACTAGACATAATTAGTACAAATTAAAGTCCTGCTTTACATAGAGAATGGTGTGCATTTATCTTGAATTTCTTTCAGCATTTACAGTCTACCTTTTTAATGTTGTTCAGGCATTGATTGGTTTTCAATTAAACAGTAGTTAGGATTTACCTTCTGTCTGCCAATAATTAGGATTTCATTTTGCAATTGATAATAGTGTAGGTTTGTCTTTTGTTAGATTGAGGTTTGTTTCAATTGTCAGGATTGGTGTTTATGCTTTCTCATGTTTCATTTGAAGTGCGGGATTCACTTTAATTTGTTGAGATTGATGCACAAGTTAGACTAGAATTTGATTTGTAGGTTGTTGGGGACTCTCTCTGGAATATCCAGTGCTACACCTCGAAGTTCACAAACTCTCGAATTGAAAATTAAATGTTTGTCCATTAATATGCCCTATATTGCACCCAACAACCCCTATCTCTATCTGAGCTAATTCCACTAAATCCATTAGTCCTCTACATAATCAATAGGGCGGATTTGGGATGCTATTAGAATTCTAATTTCCTCCGACCTATTTAATATAGGATATCCCTATAGCTAAAGGGTTTATGTGTGAATTTCCCAACAAGTCATGGCATGATCCTCTAATTTGAATCTAGCAAATGAAAATTTATTTTCCCCATCTATGTGGTGAATAATAAAGTAAACCTATAACTATTTCAACTAGTGATTTAATTTGAAAGAATCGATTTGACCTTGATATGGGTTGATGTCGACCTTTGCTTCCATATTGAAGAGGGATTGTGAATGGTTCATGACACTTGAACTTGGCTAGTTTTTTTTGGGTTCTTCCTTCGAATCCTTCACTATTTCTTTCTAATCCCTTGATTCTCCATTCAATATGACCTCTCATTTGGAACCTCCATCTTCTTTTATAGTCCCAAACTTACTAGTAATGGATTCCATGAGGATGTTCACATTATGGTTTATATATGTGACATGTGCTTCCAACATCACAAATCTCTTCTCTACTAGATTTTGAGGGTTATCATGAATAGATTCATCACTTATGGATGGGTTTTTATAACATCCTTCTTAAATAAATTCCTAGATACCTTGCAACTTCCCACAAAATAAATAAAGAATCGTATTTTGATACCAATATGATTTGTAAATTTTTGTTTCTATTCCAATGGATAATCCATCACAAAAAAATTATTATAATAAACTAAAATTTTTAGTAGGAAGGGTTAATTGTTTTAGTTTATTGATTTATTATTACTGTTTGTTGTTTATGCATGCAACAACTAAAACATTGAAAAGAGATAACAAATAAATATAGCCACACACCAACCACAATGAACACCAAGATATGCTCTAGGAAACCCTTATAAGAAAAACCATCTAGAAGGTGAGGTTACTCTTCTCTTTTTTGTTGGAATAAAATTAACGCAAGTACAAAGGAGAAGGCATTTTCTATGGAGTTATCTGAGACTTGTAGCCTATGCATTGCTACCAAACACAAACCCCCTTTTTCTCACTCTCTCTCTATAGTCTCATCTACTTTTCTCTATTGTGGGATAAAATTCAAAAAAGATAATGGAACCCTTTTCCTCCTAGTGGTTGGGTTATTATACAACTTGATATCTAGCTATAACTTATGTTTGACTCCTTGAACTCTCAACTTGAGTTATAAATTTGATCTTTGTAGAGTCGTCTTCAAATTACCCACATGCATATGCCCATATACATGAATAATATAGGCTGACATGGAATCCACTCATACCATTGTGGTCAACCAATTTGTGGGAGGCATACTGTTTCCATGTGGACTCCTATTTATTTGGTTCTTGCATTATTGGAAAGGTGTTTGAATGTAGAACATTGTTACAAGGTCCTTCATTGAAGTAGGAAATTTTTACCCCTAAAAATTTTTGTTTAAGTCATCAAAATGGTCCTAGAAAGTTTCAAACACTAATTATCCAAATTGGGTCTCATTTATAAAAAGACACTTACAATCTTATTTCTCCTATTTTTCCACTTTAAAAGTAATGAGATGGATGGAAAATAATGTAATGATCCATTTTGGATAATTGGCCTATCTTTTCTAATTAAGCATGACTAGAAATCCTTCATTTCCATTGGTATTATGGGAACCCTTGGTTACATAGCACCAAATTCTTTCACACTAGGTGAGTCATGGCATAATATAAGGTGTTTAGCTTTGACGCCATTTCCCTTGAGCTGACCTATGAAAGGCTTACAATATGGATTATGGAAAAAACTTAGTTGAGTGATTGATCCACATATTTTACTTTTTTTCAGATTTTAATTTTAAAAGAAATATTTTATTGTTTTGGTATTTTAAAATAAATGGTTGAATCCAATTTTCATTTTGATCTTCTTTTTTATTACTTCTAATTTAGGTTTATTTAAATATAAGATATTAGGGTGTCAAGACCCCTAAGGTAAAGAGTTCAAATTTTTTTGTGGTCTTGGTCTCAGGTGAAACATAGTGTTATGTGGGGTATGAAAGTGGTCAGAAGCAACATCTCCATGACTTTTTTTTTGAGCACCCATGTTCTCACCATGGCCTTACAAAATGAAATACTATATTTTTGTGATATTGTAGAAATCGTGATAAGATAGAATTTTAATATGGGAAAGAGTTGGTGGTTGCGTACACAAATGTATCAACAGACTTATTATTTGAGATATTTTATGGAAATGATTAGATTTCAAGATCAACAATGTGCAACATTACTATCAAGTTTTGGTTTGACATGAGATAAATTCTATGGTACACAATCGAAGAATTTCAAGTGGAATATGATTCACTGAGAATTTTTGTGTTAAGGAAAAATACTTGATTTTAAGATATATTAATTTATTCTTTAATATCATTAGTGACTAGGTACAACAATTTTGGAATTTAGTGTTAAAAAGAACTAAATTTCTTCTTAAGTATTCTGCATTTTCATGGAATTATAATATCTTAAGAAGTGATTTGTGTAGAACCATATTCAAGTCATTTATTAGTCCCTACCTTTCATACTGCAGGGACTCTAGCAATCACTAGAGCATTGACAGGCTATTAATTCGTTCTCTGATCTAACATTTTCCTTGGTTACCAAAATGATCTGGGAACTCTTAGCTACCAGAATTAACCAAGATCTTTTACTTCTATGATATTAGCATAATTGCATGTAAAAGAGTATGAAAAACCACATGTGCATGTTTTAAGGAAGAGGAAACATAATGATAGCCATCAATCAAAGAACACAAACACATTGATAATGGATTTCACCCAATTTGGGTTACATCTCTGGGCCCGATGTCAAGAATGGAGAGGTCGCTTCATTAAATGCTGCAAGATGATGATGATGTACATGATATATTCTTCTTTATTATAAGGACAAGCTCCCTCAACTAAAATGGCATGTCTCTCCTCAAGACGTCCTCCTATAGAAACCCTCACTCATATGAGCCCTCCTTTAGCATGACAAGATAATAAATTCTTACATCACGTGGCATACAAGTATCCTTCAACATAATGGTAACAAGGATCTTAACAAAAAAATCATCATCTTAGAAAATCAAAAGAAGACATGGAATCACTAAATATTATACCTCCACTTCTAGGGATGGCCTGAAAATGCAAAGCTTAGTTGCAGAAATGGACATCATCATTGAATTTGTGGCATGAAATCATGTCAAATGACTATAAACTTGGCCCCTTTTGGACACTATCAAAATATGGACCCTCGAGAATCTCAAAGATTCCCATAAAGATTCCTTCTTGGAGAAAGGAAAAAAAAATTCTACTCAGATGAAAATTATTAGCACACCACTATGCTCCTTGCAAAATTATGAGAAAAATCACTATAAAGTCAGCATCATTATGCCTCTGTCAAAAATAGACCTCTAAGGGAATCTTTTAGATTCCTTAAGCTTCTATAAAGATTCCCCAGTGCTGACTTCTAAAATTATGCTACTTAGATGAGCAAACAGACCATGTCATCACGTTCCCTGTGAAATTCTGGTTTATTTGAGTATAAACTTGAAATGATTCAGTCACTACGAATTTTTTCCCTCTAGGGAATCTCTTAGATTCCTCACTGATTTTGCATTGAATATTCTAGGGAATATTCCCCCAAAATATTCTCATCTTGAAAAATGTGCCCGACCTAGGCGCAGTTCCTCCTTGGCTCCTAGTTCCATGGGTGCTCTCCTTCTTCCCCTATCGAATGGCGAAATGAGAGTTTATAAATAAAATTTTGGGAAAACTTTACCAAGCCGTGCCACTTGGTGTAATTGTCAGAGGGTAAACTTGGAGGGCAGAGGTCTTGGGGTAAAACCCACAGGCCTCCCCAATTATAATTGTTTTTGCATTTAATTAATTTTTCGACGTGTTTTGTTTTTTTAAATTGACACGATTTTGAACAGTGTGGTTGGTATGTATCATCACCATTAATTGTGGTGATTGTTGAGTATTGGGGGATGGCATTGATGTTCTTTTTGTTGGTGGTTTTTATTTGTGTTATGTTGAGCTTCCACAATGGGCAAGCCAACCAACTGGCCGATGCGGGTTTGAGCCCTACCGGCTCCATTTTTGGTGGCCATTGTTGTAACGACCATGGGTTGTGGGCGGGGTCCTGGGTTAGCCACAGGCCCTCGCCAATTTATTAATAATATATATCACCGACCATTGGCGGGGATGGAAACCTGCCACCACATTTTTAATATTTTTTTAAGACCTTAGCCAAAAAAAATTCAACCGATTTTTGGGGGCCATTGACAAAATTAATGAGACGACAAATTTACCCATTCCGGCGGCTAGATTTTGTGCATCGGTACTTTGCCAAATTGTCGCCTCATTAGTGACTACCACTTGGCCTAATTTGACTATAACTTTGAATGTGAATATCTTGAGCATACGAACTCATATTCATGTGTCATTCACATCGTTGGAATCAGAACAACAAGCACTACGATCTGGCCCTAGTTTCACTTCGATTCGAGGACTTTTATTTTTCTACAACTGACATGTTACATTGTCTTCACAACATTAAGTGTCCTGACAGATCACACTTCCTTCTCCTTAACCCTTGTTCTTCAAAGCCATAAGTGATGAACTAACACCTACATCCTTTGCAAACATGTAGTACAATATTTGCAAACTACATGCTCAATTACATGACCAATCATGACCCAAGCATCCCCATACTTTCCAAGAGTTTATAACACACACTTTCTGGTCAAGTTTACATCATAATAGAAAACTATACCCCATCAATTAATAAAAGGCCAAAACATCATCATTTCTTTAATAAGTGATGGAAAACACATCATCACTTTTAAAATTATATTGCAACACATGATTTATAAAATGAAACCATGAAAAGCTACCATATCTAGTAAAACCATCTCTTACTCAACAAAATGAACCACTAGGAATGTGGCAAAATATCTCGTTGAACATCTTCACCAATTGGTTCCTGCACGAGCAGTTTGTCCTTGAGACGTTGCTTTGGATGGAGCCTCCAACATGTGTCTTTTTTATGTCCACGTTTATTTCAATCATTGCAAAAAGTCTTCTTTCTCCAGAGCCGCTTAACCTTCTTTCTTCCCTAGTGTGGAGAAGTTCTTTCACCCTTTTTCCTTTTTCTTCCTGTCGTTCTCTTTTAGCACTTGGAAACCACATGGTTATGCAAACTGCTAAAAATATCTTGACTATCTTTGGTGCAATCCTAGCAATGAGAGCTTGCCTCAAATCTTCCTCTGCAATGTGCACTTTCATTGGATAATTTTGATGTGTTCCAATCATCCTCTTTCTCCAATGGCTTCGACAATGCCTTGGAATCTTATGCTACCTTTGAGCACTCTCCTTCAATGTATCCTATCTTGGTAAGGAGTCTCAGGTTGGTTCTTGAAATGGGTACCTCAAGGCTTCCAAACGAAATAATTTCATGTGAAAATGAAATTGAAGAATGATCAACATTGTTTACCTAAACTTTTGGTTCTGAAACAGGTGATGATGTCTTTTCTAAGCCTTTGTTGCACTTAAAATTTTCTAAGGCCTCCTTTGCGGCTCGTAACTGAAGTCGCAATCTATGCTTCTCCTCTTTTTCTTCTTCTATAAGTCTCCTCAATTCAACATTCTCTGCTTGAAGGCTCTAATTGATCTCCTCAATTGAATTATGAGAAGATGATGAAGAAGAAAAAATTTCACTTGAGGGGGTAGATGGAGCATCGTCCTTTGCTCTTTCTTTCTCCTGTTCCTCTCTTGCCATCTTCTCCTCATAATCTACATACACTAAATATACCATTTTTGACATCCTATAGAAGGCCTCGAAGAGATCTCTGTCATCCTCCATTTTCTTTCTAGTTGTACACTCAATAATTCACACTTGCAATTCACATTAGCAAGAAGACTGTAGAAAATCTGATGGTAGGTTAACACAATAGTGCAATATAAATCAAAGCAGAATACTATAACCTACTTCTATTATCAATTTGCGGAAGCTTAAAGATCGAGCTAAATGATATAACCAGAAGAAGAAGAATCAATGGCACAATACATGTGAAGTACTTTGGGGAAAGCCTCAACTAAAAACCCCACACTATTTGTATTATCATACAAGGTGGAAATAGATAGGAATTATACAAAGCCTTAGCTCTCACAGCTAGCCGGCTCTCAGTAAAATCCTCACAAATGCACATAGGCAATATTGGCTTCTCTTCAGCCTTCCTCTCTTCCCTCCAAGCTCCTATTTCCTTGCGTTGTTCCTTGTGGATGATTCTCCTATTACCAAGTGGATAATTTTCTCTTCAAAACTGCGCAATCCTCAAGGATGAAATCCTTGACTGCATGCATGATTTTTCTCTATGAGAAAACACATGCAACTGATAGTACATTGTCCTTAACATTAATCTCAACTGGGTCTTTCTTAGAATAGACATGCATGAGTTTTTTATGAGGGAATCTTCAGTTAGCTAGAGTGGCACTAGTTGATTGTATTAATGCATCAACTAACTATTAACTCACTATTAGTTCCTCAAACAGTTTGGAACTAATTTAACTGGACTTAACTCAGTAAACTGAGTTAACTAATTACAACTCAAATATAACTCAATCTTATCTCCTTAATTTAAGGGATAACTCTTGCATGACTTCAGAAAGACTTCTAACTTGAATTTCTCCAACTAATTAATTTAAAATAAATTAATTAGCTATTTCCAAGTAGCTATTAAGACTAAATTCGATTTAATTCAAAATTTAATTCAAGGAAAAATTAAATTGGAATATTCTTGTTTCCATATTTCAACACTCCCTCTCAACAAGAAAGGGATTATCTACCACCCCGATCCTGTCTTTATGGAACTTGAATTTACACTTTGACAATGCCTTTGTCAAAATGTCAGCATCTTGCTCCTTCATCGAAATATACTGCAGCAACATGATCCTCTCGACCTGTGAAAAGCCACAGGCAACAAATCTTTCCTTGTTCTTCTCTACACTACCATCAGTAGCTTGCTTTACCTTGTAAATCCAACGGTAACTCACAACTTACTTGTTCTCTAGTCTCGGAACCACGTCCCAAACAATGTTATGAACTATGGAGTCATACTTCTCCACCATAACATCAACCCAAATCGGCTGCTGCACTGCTTCCTCAAAGGAAGATGGCTCAGTCTTAACACATTCCCTAGCAAGGGCCATGTATCTAGTGTACCTCTCAAGTGACCTCCTCTGTCTGCGCTAAGAATATGGTGCTCACACATTCTCTCTCGCATCCTCCAACAATCTGTCAACTTCTCTTGTGTGCTTTCGCCCATCTCTATAAGACTCTGCTTGAGAGGATGTATCCACTCTTGGATCCTTTGCATGCAGCTGCTCCGCATCAATCAGAGGCTCCTCCTCCTTAGTAACCAACAATTCCTCCACAGCCTGTAGTTGGAGATCCCTCTCAAGGGAAACTCGCATGGCCTTCTGCTCATCAAACTTGAGATCTCTGTGAACCACTGTCCTCTAATTAGTATGAAAGTACACCTAATATTTGTTAGGTTTATTAGTGTACCCCAAAAATATCCCCAACTCTTTTGTCAGCTCAAGCTTCTTTCATGCATCCTTTGTCACATGGCAATATACCGATGAGCCAAAGATCCTGAAATGACCCACATGTGGTCTCTTACCGAAGAAAGCTTCCTCTAGTGTCTTCATCCCAAGTACACAATGCGGGCTTCTATTCTACAAATAGACTACTGCATTGCATGCCTCAGCCCACAAGTAAAGTGGTAGGCCTTGGTCATGCAACATTTCCCGTGCTTCCCCTACAATAGTTCTATTCTTCCTCTTAGCCACCCCATTCTGTTGTGGGTTATGAGGTGTCGTCAACTCTCTTTTAATTCCTTCCGCTGCACAAAAGTCTTTAAACACTTGAAAGACATATTCTCTACTATTGTCACTTCTCAAGGCCTTGATCTTCTTCCCTAACTCTTTCTCGACCAAAGCTTTGAGCTCACAAAAATTTGTGAAAGTTTGGTCCTTCTTCTCCATGAAATAAATCCAACATTTATGAGAATAGTCATCAACGAAAATAACATAATACCTTTGCTTCGTTGTGGATGCCATCGAGAATGGTCCACACAAATTAGTATGAACTCACTCTAAGATAGCCTCCCCTCACCTGTCTCGATCGTGAAAGGAAGACTTGGTGTACTTTCCCAAGGTACAACCTTTGCATATGTCAACTTGCTCAAGTTTACCTTTGGGAAGACCTGTAGATATCTACTTCATTATCTTCAAAGCCCCATGATGCAAATGGCTCAACCACCTGTGCCACAACTCGCCAATATCTTGGCTTTGCACCAATTCTTCTTTCGTACTCAATGCTGCACAATCATCTACCTCTAGTTTATAGAGATTCTTTACCTGAATCCTTATCCTCTTGGTCTGACCCCTGGCTATGTGTCTTAGGAATGCCTTTCCTTTACTGAAGACAACATCATAGCCTTTGTCCTCGAACATCACGACCGATACCAAGTTCTTCTTCAATCCAGGCACATACATCACATCTTTCAAGGTGAGAGGAGCTCCATGCTCCCTCGGTAAAGCAACCCTATTCACTCCTAAAACATTATACCTTCCATCATCACCCATCAATATGCGCATCTTCAGATCTTTCTCCTTCAAGGCACTGAATAAATGTTTATCAGCGGTCATGTGGAATGAGGCTCCATTGTCAAGATACCAGACACAACCCATCATCGATGACACCATGCATACGATGAGGGTAAAGTCCATTTCGAACTGAGAGGCTAATGCCTCACCTTCTGATCCTTCCAAGGATCCCTTCTCAGACTTTTTCGATGGGAAATTAGTCACATAATGTCCCATATTGTGAAAATTAAAGAATCTTACTTTAGACATGTCACCCTTCTTCCTCCATGAGAAGAATTTAATTTGAATTGGGAAGCCTTCCCCTTCCCTTTCCTTGCCTTACTTGCTAAGGCTAGATTTTATTCATCATCATTCTTGGATGAAGAACCATCTTGTGTGCTCCTCCTGATCTCCTCCTGCATAAGATCCGACCAAATTCGTTCCCAATTTGACAGTTTCTCCCTTCCATTCACAGAGTCTTGGTATCTATTCCAACTCTTTGGAAGGCCAAGGAGAGCGAGGCTCACCATATCATCATCGAAAGTAGTTATTCCCACACTGCCAAGCTCATCTCTACAGGTGGTGAGATTGTTCAGATATCTGGAAATAGTATCACCCTTCTCCATCTTGATTCTTCGAATCTTATCCTTGAGCACCAATTTCCTCTGGTCACTACTATTCTGGTAGAGGTCCTTCAATGTCTTCTACATTGAAAATGGAGAATCCTTTTCATGGAGACTCGAGACAATATGGTCTCGAGATCCCTCAAGGATGATTCATCTCGCCTTCGCCACACACTTTTTCCACTCAACCAACTCTTGTGCATTAGTTGAAGCTAGCTTTGGGATTTCTTGATCAATGAATTCCTTCAAGCCATTGTCTTCTAATACATCCTCCATTCTATCTCTCAAATCTATGTAATTCGAGCTACCTTCCATGGCATACTCGAGTCTCAAGCCATAGAACACCATTGGCCAACATTGAAGTATGATATGAATTCGATTTTCACCTGCAACCCCGAACTTCAAACTTCGAATTCTCTTCTCAGTGTATTGTTCACAGCGTTGATACCATGTAGAAAAATTTCTACAAATCTAGCTCCAATACTATGTAGAAAATTTGATGGTAGGTTAACTCGATAATGCAATATAAATCAAAGCAGAATACTATAACCCACTTCTACTATCAATTTTCGGAAGCTTAAAGATCAAGCTGAACAATATAACCAAAAGAATAAAAATCAATGGCACAATACACATGAAAATACTTTGGTGAAAGCCTCAGCTAAAAACCCCACACTATTTGTATTATCATACAAGGTGGAAATACATAGGAATTATACAAAGCCTTATCTCTCACAGCTAGCCATCCCTCAGTAAAATCCTCACAGATGCTCACGGGTAATATTTGTTTCTCTTCAGCCTTCCTCTCTTCCCTCCAAGCTCCTATTTCCTTGCGTTGTTCCTTGTGGATGATTCTCCTGTTACCAAGTGGAAAAATTTCTCTTCAAAACTACGCAATCCTCAAGGATTATATCCTTGACTTCATGCATGAGTTTTCTCCATGAGAAAATACATGCAACAAATAGTACACTTTCCTTGACATTAATCTCAACTGGGTCTCTCTAAGAATAGACATGCATGAGTTTCTGATGAGGGAATCTTCAGTTAACTAGAGTAGCACTAGTTGAGTGCATTAATGCATCAACTGACTGTTAACTCACTATTAGTTCCTCAAATAGTTTCGAACTAATTTAACTGGACTTAACTCAGTAAACTGAGTTAACTAATTACAACTCAAACATAATTCAATATTATCTCCTTAATTTAAGGGATAAGTCTTGCATGACTTCAGAAAGACTTCTCACTTGAATTTTTACAACTAATTAATTTAAAATTAATTAATTAATTATTTCCAAGTAGCTGTTAAGACTAAATCCAATTTTAATTCACAATTTAATTCAAGGACAAATTAAATTGGAATATTCTTGTTTCCATATTTCAACACTCCCTCTCAACAAGAGAGGGATTATCTTCCACCCCGATCCTCTCTCTATGGAACTCAAATTTACACTTTGGCAATGCCTTTGCAAAAATGTTGGCATCTTGCTCCTCTATCGAAATATACTACAACAACATGATCCTCTCGACTTGTGAAAAGCCATGAGCAACAATTATTGCCTTATGCTTCTCCACACTACCATTAGCATCTTGCTTTACCTTGTAAAGCCAATGGGAACTCACAATTGACTTGTTCTCCGGTCTCAAAACCACGTCCCAAACACTTGTTACGAACTATGTAGTCATACTCCTCCACCATAGCATCAACCCAAATCGGTTGTTGCATTGCTTCCTCAAAGGAAGATGGCTCGGTATCAACACATTCCCCAGCAAGGGCCATGTATCCAGTGTACCTCTCAAGTGACCTCCTCTGTCTGCACTGAGAAGATGGTGCTCCCACATTCTCTCTCGCATCCTCCAACAATCTGTCAGCTTCTCTTGTGTGCTTCTGTCCATCTTTGGAAGACTCTGCTTGAGTGGATGTATCCACTCTTGGAACCTCTGCATGCGGCTGCTCCGCATCAGTTTGAGGCTCCTCCTCCTTAGGAACCAATAGTTCCTCCACAGCCTGTAGTTGAAGCTCCCTCTCAAGGGAAACTCGCATGGCCTTCTGCTCCTCAAACTTGAGATCTCTGCGAACCACTGTCCTCTGACTAGTAGGCAAGTACATCTGATAGTTGTGAGTTGTATCAGTGTACCCCACAAATATCCCTAACTCTGTTGTCAGCTCAAGCTTCTTCCGTTCATCCTTTGTCACATGGAAATATACTGATGAGGAAAATATCCTGAAGTGACCCACATCTGTTCTCTTACCAGAGAAAGCTTCCTCTGGTGTCTTCATCCCAAGTAAGTGATGCGAGCTTATATTCTGCAAATAGACCGATATGTTGCACGCCTCAACCCACAAGTGAAGTGGTAGGCCTTGTTCATTCAACATTGCTCGTGCTTCCCCTACAATAGTTTTGTTCTTCCTCTCGGCCACCCCATTCTGCTGTGGGTTATGAGTTGTCATCAAATCTCGTTTAATTCCTGCTGCAGCACCGAAGTCCTTAAACTCTTGAGAGACATATCCTCCACTATTGTTGCTTCTCAAGGCCTCGATCTTCTTCCCTGACTCTTTCTCAACCAAAGTTTTGAACTCACAAAACTTTGTGAAAGTTTGGTCCTTCTTCTGCATGAAATAAATCCAGCATTTACGAGAATATTCATCAATGAAAATCAAATAATACCTTTTCTTCGTTGTGGATGCCATCGAGAATGGTCCACAAAAATCAGTATGAACTCGCTCTAAGATAGTCTCTGCTCGACTGTCTCGATCATGAAAGGAAGACTTGGTGTACTTTCCCAAGGTACAACATTTGCATGTGTCAGCTTGCTCAAGTTTACCTTTGGGAAGTCCTATAGATATCTATTGCATTATCTTCAAAGCCCCATGATGCAAATGGCCCAACTTCCTATGCCACAACTTGCGAATGTCTTGGATTTGCACCAATTCTGCTTTCGTACTCAATGCTACACAATCATCTATACCTCTATTTTATAGATATTCTTCACTCAAATCCCTATCCTCTTGCTCTAGCCTATGGCTATGTGTCTTAGGAACGCCTTTCCTTTACTGAAGACAACATCATAGCCTTTTTCCTCCAACATCGCGACTGATACCAAGTTATTATTCAGTCCAGGAACATACATCACATCTATTAAGGTGAGATGAGCTCCATGCTCCCTCTAAAAAGCAATAATGCCCACTCCTAAAACAATATACCTTCCATCGTCACCCATCTCTATGCGCATCTTGAGGTCTTTCTCCTTCAAGGCACTAAATAAATTTTTATCACCAGTCATATGGAATGAGGCTCCACTGTCAAGATACTAGACACAACCCATCATCGATGACACCATGCATGCAATGAGGGTAATGTCCATTTCGAAATGAGAGGCTAATGCCTCACCTTCCGATCTTTCCGAGGATGCCTTCTTGGACTTCTTCAATGGGAAATTAGTCACATAATGTCCCATCTTGTGACAGTTAATGTTGGCATTATGACACAGGTTTGGCACTATGGCACAGATGTTGTCCTTGATGGAAATTCACTCAAAGGGCAGATCATAGTTCAGGCTCTTAGAATGAAAGAAAATCAGGTATACACAGGTTCATGTTAACAAAGTCGCATATACACATGGGATTACTGATCAAAAGGCGCGTATGTGTATGCACGCACTTTCATGCAAGTAAAAGCACGTACATGTGGGAAAATTTATGTTTGATCCATGGTATTTAGTCCGACATTTTTGAACCTATGGTTTTGGTCCTTGGTATTGCGTCTAAAGTGTTGAACCCAGGTATTGGGTCCCTAGTATTGGTTCTCAACAGTTTTGGACCATGGTTTGAGTAAGGCCTAAGATTATAAAAAGGGAAGGAGATCATTTGGCAAGGGTATCGATTTAAGTATTAAATATTTGAAGAAGAGTAATATTTGGAACACTGTGATTGGCTTATGGTGCATTGCTAAATCTGATCGAAGGAGGAACCTGAGTGCTAAAAGATGGATAAGTTCTATTAATGAATCAAGATCTTAAGGCTTAAATAGTAGTATCATTGTATGTTTTTTGATCTGTTGTTTTTGGCGCATGATTAGATCGATAAATCTGATAAACTGGGTATATTTGATGTCTGAATACTTGAAAAGAGAAAATTGTCTTGTATAGATCTGTACGTAGGTTCCACACATCAGAGGTGCGTATACACGCAGGTTCAGCGACATAAGGCAGTGTATATGCTGGTTGGCATTGATACAGCTATGTATGTACACATGTTTCTGCATAGTGAAGTAGCGTACATCTCATGAAATATGCTTTAGCTACTTCTATTTATTGTTGCAATGTTCTGGGTTCAGAATTGGTGTCTGGTACTATTATTGTTTTATGGTTACAACATTCTGAGAAGTGTTTGGTTGATTCTATATTGGGTTGTACAAATGAGATTGATTGTTGCAGATATACTTGATGTATGATTGATGTTATTCATGGATGATCCAGTCTGAAAATTTATGAAACGTGGTCCCTGGAAGAAAAGAGAAGGTTGTAGCCTTCTGCAGGTAGCAGCGTGCGTACTAGTACCTCAGCTAGTACAAGAGCTAAAGGGGGTTGGAGCTCCCTTCCAGGTGAAGCTGGAGAATGAGAGAAGGTTGTAGCCTTCTGCAGGTAGCAGCCTGCGTACTGGTATAAGACTGCACCAGTATAGAATCATTGTAAAAAGAAGTTTCTAATTGAAAGAAGCTAGAGACAAATTGCAGCAGGTGGTTTTCACCCACATTGGGTTTCCACCTTATATCTTGTGTTCTTTTGTGTGACTTTCTGATCTACTTTTCTATTCCTGGTTACTATTTATATGATTCTGATACATATATTAATGATCAACATCTGAGGAATAAATTAATTATAAGACTGCAAGTTATACGCAAGTTTCATTCACTATATCTGCGTATACATGTTGTTTTCTCTAACTGAAGTAGCGTATACAAATCTGTATATGAATTGAAAAAGAATTTGATAATATTGATTCACCGCCCCCCCTCTCAGTATTATTTTCAACAATCGGTATCAGAGCAGATCCTTCAGAAGAAGCTTGATCGCTTGAAGGAAGATCTATCATCATGAGAAACTACGAGAGAGAGGCATCCATCAGGCTACCAATTTTTGATGGGAGAAACTTCGTCTATTGGAAGGTAAGAATCACAGCCTATCTTCAATCTCTTGGTACAAAAGTTTTGGATATTGTGGAAACAGGATACACATTTCCATCAACAACTCCTACAAGTCCGGCTGGTAAGAAGCAGTATGAAACAAATGCAAAGGTTGTCAATACTCTATTAGCGAGTCTATCTCAATCAGAATTGTCAATGTTATGCAGCTCAAAACCGCAAAAGTAATATGGGACAAGATCGTTATGAGATATGAAGGAGATGATCAGGTAAAACGAGCAAAAATACAAACTCTTAGAATTCAATATGAAAGTCTCATAATGCACAATGATGAAAGTGTGGCTAACTATTTTCTACGTATAGATGAGATTGTAAATTGTATGAAAAACTTGGGTGAAGAAATAAAAGAAGTTGTTTTGGTTGAAAAGGTTCTAAGATCTTTGTCTTCTAAGTTTGATTCAAAAGTTTCTACCATAGAAGAAAAGCAGAATCTACAGAGCCTTACCATGTCTCAACTGCACAGAATTCTAACTACTTACGAAATGAGAAAAGGGGGACCATCAGACAGGAGAGAAGCCGCATTCAAAGCTTCAAGAAAAGGAGATTACAATGAGTCAGGATATATGTTTGAAGAACAGGAAGAATCAAACTTTGTCAAGAACCTTCAACGAGGAACTGGAAGATTCAGAGGTAAGTTGCCTTTCAAATGCTTTGCTTGTGGAAGAATCGGTCACTATGCTGCAAAGTGTCCTCATAAAGATAAACTAGACAAAGGTAAGGAACCTGTTAGATGGAATAGAAAACAGAATGTAAATAAGAAGAGCCATTACACACATGAAGACAGTGATGGATTGTCAAATAGTGATGAAGATGAACAAGGTAATGATGATAGACTTTTGATGGCTTTTGAAGATAATGATTTATTGGATGCTATAAATGAAGAAGATCTTTATGAAGAAATTTCTAAACTCAAAATTTGTTTAGAGAAAAAGAATATGATTATATATACTCTGACATTCCAACTTGCTGAAAGAGATAAACACAATGAAGAGTTAGAATGTGAAATTGTGGGACTTAGAAAAGAGATTGAGAAAACAAAAGCTCTTAATCTTAGATTTGCTAAAGGATCTAAAACTTTAGATGAGATTATCAAAGTACAGCGTTCTCCTCTAATCAAGACAGGTCTCGGGTATTCTGAAGAAACGTGTCAAGAACAGAAGCCATCCACCTCCAAAAGTTATCTTGATGCAACAAGGAGAAGTGAACAGGTTGACAATCGACAACAAAAGCATAATACAGATTACCAGGTAAATCAGGGACCTTTTGCTTCAAGAATGAACAAAGATTACCAAGTAAATCGGGGGCAATCTACTTCAAGGATGAACAGAAGCTTCAATCAACCACAGGTAAATCATTCTCAATTTGGCTCAATAATGGATGTCAATAGAAACTACAAACAATTGGTTGGTAGGTTTGATAATCGCTGGAATTTCTTCAATTGCCAATGTTTTTCTTGTCATAACATTGGTCATAAAGTCGCTCAATGTGTTGCCTACAAGACCATCATGACTAGGGAAGCTAAAAAACAAAGGAGTATGACTAGGATCATGAAAAGGACCTACGATAACTTTTCTTCTCTTGAAAATGAAATAGAATGTTCTATTTGTAACAACTTTGGTCATGAAGAGTCTGAATGCAGGAGTAGGTTTCGGCAAACAACTCAGAACAAGCAAGCTTCATTGCACCCCAAAACATGGAGAAAGAAAGAACCACAACCAGAAAGATGTGGGATATCCTTATATGCAGAAGGACAGGAAAATCAATGGTTCATCGACAGTGGATGCTCGAAACATATGACAGGTGATAAAAAAAAACTTCAGTCATATAGTGCCTTAGAAAAGGAAAAGAAGGTCTCATTTGGAAATGACACCCCTGCATTCATAAAAGGTAAAGGTTCTGTTCGGTTGAAAGATAAGGTCAAAGCTGGAAATGTTATGTATGTTGATGGCTTAAAGCATAATCTATTGAGTGTCAGTCAAATGTGCGATCAAGGAACTGAGGTAATCTTTCGATCAAATGGATGTATTGTTCATGAGCTTGATACAAAAAAAAATAGTGATCAAAGGCATAAGAACTCCAAATAATTTATACATATTCAAAGAAGGACAACAACAATGTTATCTAAGAAAGAATGATGAACACTGGCTATGTCACAGAAGATTGGGGCATCTTAGCTTCTCTCAGATAAGAAAAGCATGCAAATATCAAGCAGTTCGTGATCTACAAGCAAGCTTCATTGCACCCCAAAACATGGAGAAAGAAAGAACCACAACCAGAAAGATGTGGGATAGCCTTATATGCAGAAGGACAGGAAAATCAATGGTACATCAACAGTGGATGCTCGAAACATATTACAGGTGATAAAAAAAAACTTCAGTCATATAGTGCCTTAGAAAAGGAAAAGAAGGTCTCATTTGGAAATGACACCCCTGCATTCATAAAAGGTAAAGGTTTTGCTCGGTTGAAAGAGAAGGTCAAAGTTGGAAATGTTATGTATGTTGATGGCTTAAAGCATAATCTATTGAGTGTCAGTCAAATGTGCGATCAAGGAACTGAGATAATATTTCGATCAAATGGATGTGTTGTTCGTGAGCTTGATACAGGAAAAATAGTGATCAAAGGCATAAGAACTCCAAATAATTTATACATATTCAAAGAAGGACAACAACAATGTTATCTAAGCAAGAATGATGAACACTGGCTATGGCACAGAAGATTGGGGCATCTTAGCTTCTCTCATATAAGAAAAGCATGCAAATATCAAGCGGTTCGTGATCTACAAGCAAGCTTCATTGCACCCCAAAACATGGAGAAAGAAAGAACCACAACCAGAAAGATGTGGGATAGCCTTATATGCAAAAGGACAGGAAAATCAATGGTACATTGACAGTGGATGCTCGAAACATATGACAAGTGATAAACAAAAACTTCAATCATATAGTGCCTTAGAAAAGGAAAATAAGGTCTCATTTGGAAATGACACCCCTGCATTCATAAAAGGTAAAGGTTCTGTTCAGTTGAAAGAGAAGGTCAAAGCTGGAAATGTTATGTATGTTGATGGCTTAAAGCGTAATCTATTGAGTGTCAGTCAAATGTGCGATCAAGGAACTGAGGTAATATTTCGATCAAATGGATGTATTGTTCGTGAGCTTGATACAGGAAAAATAGTGATTAAAGGCATAATAACTCCAAATAATTTATACATATTCAAAGAAGGACAACAAAAATGTTATCTAAGCAAGAATGATGAACACTGGCTATGGCACAGAAGATTGGGGCATCTTAGCTTCTCTCAGATAAGAAAAGCATGCAAATATCAAGCGGTTCATGATCTTCCTGACATTAGAATTCCAAACAATACAATATGCAAATCATGTCAGTTTGGTAAACAAACTAGAACTAATTTCCCTGAAAAGGAAGGATCAGCTAGCAGGCCACTTGAACTTGTCCATACCAATATATGTGGTCCAACTAGGAAGAGGTCACCTCGAGGAGAAGAATACTTCATATTATTCATTGGCGACTTTTCAAGGATGTGTTGGATAGGACTCATGAGGTATAAAGATGAAGCTTTCGAAAAGTTCAAATCATTCAAAGCCTTGGTTGAAAATGAATCAGATCGCAGAATCAAATTCCTCAGATCTGATCGAGGAGGGGAATTTACCTCGGATGAATTTTTCGATTTTTTTTCCACTACTCCGTTTTCCTCAGCAAAACGGAGTAGTGGAAAGGATGAACAGAACGGTTCAACAAATGGCTCGTGCTATGCTTGATGAATCAGGAACTCCTGCAACCTTCTGGGGTGAAGCCACATTTGCGGCTGTTACTATTCTCAACAAGACAAACTTCCGGGTAAATAGCACTCAGACTCCTCATGAACTTTGGTATGGTAAGACTCCCACGGTAAAATATTTCAAAATTTTTGGAAGCAAATGCTACATCAAAAGGATTGATGAAAATCTTGGCAAGTTTGAACTTAGAGCAGATGAAGGCATTCTACTTGGCTACTCTCCCCACAACAAAGCATATAAGTGTTACAATAAAAGACTTGGAAATTTTTTTGAAAGTATTGATGTAGTGGTTGATGAAGAAGGAAACACTCCTAGGCAAGTAAAATCTGAAAAATCTCGAAGATGATGAGGATTATCCATCACCATCAAATTAGATCCACGACGAAGAAGAAACCCATGAGGTACCAGAAGAACAGATAAGGATAGAAGAAAAGACTCCATCCAGATACGTTCAGAAGAATCATCCAGAAACTCAAATTTTTTGGCAGAAAGAGGCAGGCATACAAACAAGAAGAACCATTTCAGAAACATCAAGCTATATAGCATTGCTCTCCTCCACTGAACCACAAAATGTAAAAGAGGCATGCAAAGATGAATGCTGGGTCAAGGCCATGGAGGAAGAACTTGAACAGATTGAAAAGAATAACACTTGGGAGTTGGTTCCTAGACCAAAAGATAAGAATGTCATAGGGACAAAATGGATTTTCAAAAATAAGCTGAATGAAAATGGAGATGTGGTTAGAAACAAGGCAAGACTTGTTTGTAAAGGGTATGCGCAACAAGAAGGTATAGACTTTGAAGAAAATTTTGCACCAGTTGCTAGACTTGAGGCTATAAGAATGTTCCTTACTCTCTCTAGCTTTCAGAAGTTCAAAGTATTTCAGATGGATGTGAAATCTGCCTTTCTGAATGGAGACTTGGATGAAGAAGTATATATTGAGCAACCAGATGGGTTTATCCTTGGAAATGATCCAAAACTTGTATGTAGACTCAAAAAGGCTCTCTATGGCCTTAAACAGGCTCCAAGAGCTTGGTATTATTGGTTGGACAAGTACCTTCATCAACAAGGTTTTTCAAAAGGATCAATAGATAGCAATCTATATATAAAAATTGACAAGGATAAATTGCTAATACTTGTTGTGTATGTTGATGATATCATTTTCGGTAGCAATGAGGAAGACATGAGTCAAAAATTTGCCTTGGTGATGTAAAAATAATTTGAAATGTCTCTACGTGGTGAGCTCACATATTTTCTTGGTTTACAAGTTCAACAAAACAAAGACAGTATTTTTCTATCACAAACAAAGTATCTCAAGCAAATCTTGAAGAAATATGGGATGGAGCATTCGAAACTAGTATGTACTCCTATGGTAACAGGATGCAGCCTCAACAAAAATTATGAATCAATAGTTGTACATCAACCAACCTATAGATCCATGGTTGGTAGTCTACTCTATCTAACAGGTACCCGACCAGACATTATGCATGCAGTAGGGATAGTTGGAAGGTTTCAGGCAAATCCAAAAGAAACTCATCTTCAGGCAGTCAAGAGAATTTTCAAGTATCTTCAAGGAACTCAAAACTATGGCTTATGGTATCCTAGAGGTGTAGATCTCACACTTTATGCATATACAGATGCAGATTGGGCAAGAAGCGTGGATGACGGGAAAAGCACTAGTGTTGGTGCATTCTTCATGGGTCCTAGATTAGTATCTTGGTTCAGCAAGAAACAAAGTTCCATTGCATTATCTACAGCTGAAGCAGAATATGTAGTTGCTGCATCTTGTTGCACACAACTCCTTTGGATGATGCAAACATTGCAAGATCTTCAAATCACTTGTACTCCACCTATTTCCATTTTTTGTGATAATACAAGTGAAATTAGTATTTCAAATAATCATGTCATGCATTCAAAGACTAAGCACATACCTATCAAGTATCATTTTCTCTGGGAACAAGTGCTTTAACAAAAGGTCAAATTGGAGTATGTTCCCTCTAAGGAACAAGTTGCTGATATACTCACCAAACCACTGCCCAGGGAGACATTTGAATACCTCAAACAGAAGCTGGGGGTAGTTGATGCATCATCTTGCTGTTGAATCTTGTCTGTTTTCAGAGATTAATGGTTGTACGTGAGTTTCAGGTGGGTAATCCACGTACATACACCGGTTTCTGTGGGTACAGTCGTGTATATGCTGGTTTGAAGAAAAATAGTGGGGCCAGACTCAGGATGAAAAGAGTCTGTTATGGGTCTGACAGAGACTATCTGGTACAGGTTTAGGGGGAGCATATATTCTTCTAATAATGCATTGTTGTCATTATCTTAAGAGATCTTGGTTCAAATTCACAGATGTTTTGATTTCAGGTGGAACAGGTGCAGAGGGAGAACATGGTTGCTTGTCTGAATGATGATTGACAGATGTTGCTGATGATAGTTGTTGTGGAACAGGTGCAGAAGGAGAACATGGTTGCTGGTCTGAATGATGATTGACAGATGCTTGTTCTCCATGTCATGTATTTCTCTTCTTATCAAGGTCATGTAACGGCCTATCTTGGTTTCCCCACTATGCCTAGGATGAATGAATTAATGTTCTTGTCTTTATCTTGTGTAAATTCTTGGTGTATCCCCAGTTGCTTGGGTAGATGAGTCAATACCCACTTGGTTGGGAGATGGATGTATGTATGAGTCTTTGGTGGTAGGAAGGTCATTTATAGTGTATAAAGTCATGTTTCTCTTGCAGAACATCTTCTTGCAAATCTTGCCTACAGTCAGGGGGAGCTTGGATAGCACAGCAGAGCAGAAAATTCAGCATGTACTCAGGGGGAGCATAACCCTTTGCCCTTGATGTCAAAGGGGGAGAATGACTTTGAGTGACTTGGGGTTGCCATCAAGTCCAAAGGGGGAGATTGTTGGCATTATGACACAAGTTTGGCACTATGGCACAGGTGTTGTCCTTGATGGAAACTCACTCAAAGGGCAGATCACAGTTCAGGCTCTCAAAATGAAAGAAAATCAGGTATACGCAGGTTCATCTTATCAAAGTCGCGTATACATGCGGGATTACTGATCAAAAGGTGCGTATTCATATGCACGCACTTTCATGCAAGTAAAAGCGTGTACGTGTGGGAAAATTTATGTTTGATCCATGGAATTTAGTCCGACATTTTTGAACCTATGATTTTGGTCCTTGGTATTGCATCCAAAGTTTTGAACCCAGGTATTGGGTCCCTAGTATTGGTTCTCAATGGTTTTGGACCATGGTTTGAGTAAGGCCTAAGATTATAAAAAGGGAAGGAGATCATTTGGAAAGGGTATCGACTTAAGTATTGAATATCTGAAGAAGAGCAAGATCTGGAACACTATGATTGGTTTATGGTGCATTGCTGAATCTGATCGAAGGAGGAACCTGAGCGCCAAAAGATGGATAAGTTATATTGATGAATCAAGATCTTAAGGCTTAAATAGTAGTATCATTGTATGGTTTTTGATCTGTTGTTTTTGGCGCATGATTAGATCGATAAATCTAATAAATTGGGTATATTTGATGTCTGAATACTTGAAAAGAGAAAATTGTCTTGTATAGATCTGTACGCAGGTTCCGCAAATCAAAGGCATGTATACACGCAGGTTCAACGAAATAATACAGCGTATACGCTAGTTGGCATTGATACAGTTGCGTATGTATGCAGGTTTCTGCATAGTGAAGTAGCGTACGTCTCATGAAATATGCTTTAGCTTCTTCTGTTTATTGCTGCAGTGTTCTGGGTTCAGAATTGCTGTCTGGTACTGTTACTGTTTTCTGGTTATAGAATTCTGAGAAGTGTTTGGTTGATTCTATATTGGGTTGTACAAAGGAGATTGATTGTTGCAGATATACTTGATGTATGATTGATGTTATTCATGGATCCAATTTGAAAATTTATGAAATGTGGTCCCTGGAAGAAAAGAGAAGGTTGTAGCCTTCTGCAGGTAGTAGCGTGCGTACTAGTACATCAGCTAGTACAAGAGCTAAAGGGGGTTGGAGCTCCCTTCCAGGTGAAGCTGGAGAATGAGAGAAGGTTGTAGCCTTCTATAGGTAGAAGCGTGTGTACTGGTATAAGGCTACACCAGTACATAATCATTGTAAAAGGAAGTTTCTAATTGAAAGAAGATAGAGACAAATTGCATCAGGTGGTTTTCACCCACAGTGGGTTTCCACCTTATATTTTGTGTTCTTTTGTGTGACTGTCTACTTTACTTTTCTGTTCCTGGTTACTATTTGTATGATCCTGATACACAGATTAATGATCAACATCTGAGGAATAAATTAATTATAAGACTACAAGTTATACGCGAGTTTCATTCACTATATCTACGTATACACGTTGTTTTCTCTAACTGAAGTAGCGTATACAAATATGTATATGAATTGAAAAAGAATTTGATAATATTGATTCACCCCTGCCCTCTTAGTATTATTTTCAACAGTTAAAGCATCTTACTTTAGACATGTCACCCTTCTTCCCTCCATGAGAAGAATTTGATTTGAAATGGGAAGCCTTCCCCTTCCCTTTCCTTGCCTTACTTGCTAAGGCCATATTTTTTTCATCATCATTCTTGGATGAAGAACCATCTCGTGTGCTCCTCCTGATCTCTTGTTGCATAAGATCCGACCATAGTCATTCCCAATCTGACAATTTCTCCCTTCCATTCACAGCGTGCTGGTAGCTATTCCAAATCTTTGGAAGGCTAAGGAGAGTGAGGCTCACATTATCATCATCGGTAGTAGTTATACCCACAATGCCAAGCTCATCTCTGCAGGTGGTGAGCTTGTTCAGATATGTGGAAATAGTATCGCCCTTCTCCATCTTGATTCTTCAAAGCTTATCCTTGAGCGCCAATTTCCTCTGGTCGCTACTGTTCTGGTAGAGGTCCTTGAATGTCTTCCACATTTAAAATGGAGTATCCTTCCCTTGGAGACTCGAGACAATATGGTCTCGAACTCCCTCAAGGATGATTTGTCTCGCCTTCGCCACACACTTCTTCCACTCAGCCAACTCTTTTGCATTAATTGAAGCTAGCTTCAGGATTTCTTGATCAGTGAATTCCTTCAAGCCATTGTCTTCTAATACAACCTCCATTCTATCTTTCAATGCTATGTAATTCAAGCTACCTTCCAAGGCATACTCGAGTCTCAAGCCACAGAACACCATTGGCCAACCTTGAAGTATGATATGAATTCGAATTGCATCTGTGACCCCGAACTTCAAACTTCGAATTCTCTTCTCAGTGTACTATTCATAGCTCTGCTACCATGTAGAAAAATTTCTACAAATCTAGCTCTGATACCATGTAGAAAAATTTCTACAAATCTAGCTCTGATACCATGTAGAAAATCTAATGGTAGGTTAACCCGATAAAGCAATATAAATCAAAGCAGAATATTATAACCTACTTCTACTATCAATTTGTGGAAGCTTAAAGATCGGGTTGAACAATATAACCAGAAGAAAAAGAATCAATGGCATAATACACATGAAAATACTTTGGGGAAAGCCTCAGTTAAAAATCCCACACTATTTGTATTATCATACAAGGTGGAAATACATAGGAATTATACAAAGCCTTAACTCTCACAACTAGCCAACTCTCAGTACAATCCTCATAGATGCTCACAGGAAATCTTGGCTTCTCTTTAGCCTTCCTCTCTGCCCTCCAAGCTCCTATTTCCTTGCGTTGTTCCTTGTGGATGATTCTCCTGTTACCAAGTGGAAAACTTTCTCTTCAAAACTGTTCAATCCTCAAGGATTAAATCCTTGACTGCATGCACGAGTTTTCTCCATGAGAAAACACATGCAATTGATAGTACACTTTCCTTGACATTAATCTCAACTAAGTCTTTCTCATAATAGACATGCATGAGTTTCTGATGAGGGAATCTTCAGTTAACTGGAGTAGCACTAGTTGAGTGCATTAATGCATCAACTGACTGTTAACTCACTAGTAGTTCCTCAAATAGTTTGGAACTAATTTAATTGGACTTAACTCAGTAAAATGAGTTAACTAATTACAACTCAAATATAACTCAATCTTATATCCTTAATTTAAGGGATAACTCATGCATGACTTCAGAAACGCTTCTAACTTGAATTTCTCCAACTAATTAATTTAAAATTAATTAATTAATTATTTCCATGTAGCTGTTAAGACTAAATTCGATTTTAATTCACAATTTAAATCAAGGAAGAATTAAATTGGAATATTCTTGTTGTCATATTTCAACAAATATCACTCTGATACCAAACTTGATCCAAGTACTCTCAGCTACTGGAATTAACCAAGATCATTTACTTCTATGATGTTTGCAGAATTACATGTAAAAGATTATGAAAAACCACTTGTGCATGTTTTAAGGAAGAGGAAACATAATGACAACCCTCATTTTAAAGAACACAAACACATTGAATGCAGAGTTCACCCAGTGTGGGTTACGTCTTCGAGCTTGGTGTCAAGAGTGGGGAGGTCGCTTCGTTAAATGTTGAAAGATGATGATGATGTACATGGTTTATTCTTTGTCATTACAAGGACAAACTCCCTCAACTAGAGTGGCATGTCTCTCCATGAGACATCCTCCTATAGGAACTCTCACTCCTATGAGCCCTCCTTCAGCATGACAAGATAATAAATTCTCACATGACGTGGCATACAAGTATCTTGCAACATAATGGTAACACAGATCTCAAAAAAAAAATCATTATCTCATCAAATAAAAAGAAAAACATGGAATCATTGCATCATATACCTTCACTTCCAGGTATGGCCTGAAAATGAAAAGCTTAGCTGTAGAAACAGACATCATCGTTGACTTCGTGGCACGAAATTGTGTCAAACGACTATAAACTTGGCTATTTTCTGACAGTGTCAAAATATGGACCATTGAGAATCTCAAAGATTCCCTCAAAGATTCATTCCTAGAGATTGGAGAAAAATCCACTGCTTGGATGAAAATTTTGAGCATGCCACTATGATCTATGTGAAATTCTAAGAAAAATCACTATAAATTCAGCATCATTCTGCCTCCGTAAAAAATCAGCCTCTAAGGGAATCTTTTAGATTCCTCAGGATTCTGTAAAGATTCCTCATTGCTGACTGCCTGAAATTCTTCTGCTCAGATGAGGAAATAGACAGCACCATCACATTCCCTTCAAAATTATGGTTTGTTTGAGTATAACTTGGCATCATTTTGTCACTGTGAATTTTTTCCCTCTAGGGAATCTTTCAGATTCCTCACTAATTCTGCATGGAATATTTTGTGGAATATTCCCCTAGAATATTCTCATCTCAAAAAACAAGACCAACTAGGGCATGGTTTCTTCTCAGCTCCTAGTTCTACACATGCTCTCCCTTCCCCCCATTGAATGGTCAATTGAGAGTTTATAAACAAAATTTCAAGCGAACTTTACCAAGTCATGCCACTTGGTGTAACAGTCGAAGGGTAAACTTGGAGGGTGGAGGTCCCGAGGTCAAACTCACGAGCCTCCCCTATTATAATTGTTTTGGAATTTAATTAATTTTTGGGTGTGTTTTCTTATTTTAATTTGGCATGGTTTTGAATGGCGTGGTTGGTATGTATCACCACTGTTGATTGTGGTGGTTGTTGAGTATTGGGGGATGCAATTAACATGTTGGTTTTTTGTTAGTGGTTTTGATTTGTGTTACATGGAGCCGCCGCAATGGGTGGGCCGACCAACCGACAGAGCGGTTTCGAGCCCCTCCAACTTCGTCTTTAGTGGTCACCATTGTAATGAACGTGGGTTGTGGGTGTGGTTCCGGGTCAACCACAGGCCCCAACCCATTTATTAATAATATATATCATCGACTGTTGGTGGGGGTGGCAACCTGCCACCCCATTTTTAATATTTTTTTTATTTTGTAAGACCATATTAGTGAAAAAAAATTGACCCATTTTTAGGGGTCACCGACAAAATTAATGAGGCAACAAACTCACTTGTTCTGGCTGTTGAATTCCTTGTGTTGGTACTTTCCCAAATTGCTACCTCATTAATGGTTGCTACTTGGCCTAGTTTGACTAGAACTTTGATCGAAAATATCTTGAACATACGAACTCAGATTTGAGTATCGTTCGCGCCATTGGAATGAGGACGATGAGAACTACGATATGGTCCTTCTTTCAATTCAACTTGATGACTTTTATTTTTTCGCTATTCTGAGCCACTTCTAAATTCTGAGCATTTCTAGAACCACCTGGATCACAAAATTTAACTAAAGTTTCCATTGAAAATTTTACTTCACCCAAATTTTAACCAAACTTTCCAATTCGACCTCTTGTAGCTTTAGACATCCAAAAAGAATTTATCCAAAGTATAAATGGAAGGTACATTGGATATGCAATGCCGATTTTTCTATCCAAAGTTTACACCATATTCACTACTTTAAAGAAATAATACATGCATATTCCAAATTTTAATAAATTTTAATAGTTTAGTCGATTTCATGTAAGACAAGCACTTATTTCACTTCCCATTATTTGTCATATTTGTTAATGCCAGATATTATACACACGTGTCTTAGTTTCATGCTATATTTACTTTCATGTTATATTTCCCTATAGCACACAACCCTTTTTCTCTTCCTACAGAAATAATACATTCCCCTCCTGCCTCTCCCTGTAGAAGCAAACCTAGAAAATGTGTTGCAATAGTTGACTAGAAGTTGCCGCAAAAAATGTGTTGCAGTAGTTGACCAAAAGCTGCCACAGAAAAGGCAAAAACTTGTAGAAAAGAATAACTACCCAGAAATTGCCACATAAAAGTTGGATGGAGGCCGCAATCTTGCAGAAAAACTGCACGGAGGTGCGCAACTGCCACAGAAAATCTAGACAGAGGCTACAACTAAAATTGTGCATCATGAACATGAGTCTCCTCTTTCTTTACTTTTCTTTTATATTTTTCAGCCATCGTCCTACTATTTTTCTCCCAAAGTCTGTTTTTGCTGAGTTGGTAGTTTTTCAAATCTGCCAATAAATTAAAATTTGAAGGGATAGAGTCTCCAAATAATTTATTATCAATTTTCCAATCACTAGAGGGATAGCTTTAATTCCTTTTTATCATAAATTTCTTATTGTTACAAGTTTAGGGACAATTTTCATTGTTTTATCATAAATAGATGTAATGATTAGAATTTGCAACAATGATTAGTAGATAGAATATTGAAACTGGGCAGGGTTGTATATGATTTTGTGTATTCAATACATAATAGGGTCTACATATTTTGTACCTGATTGTGATATTTTTGTAAAAATGACTTATCATTATCATTGTAGGGGAAATTTGTTTGAATGAACTGACAATGGGCTATTTCAGATGAGGTTCGTTTGAATGAACTGACAATGGGCTACGAATTAACATCACTAATGAAAATTTAGTTATAGATGCTCAAGAAAAAAATTGGTGTCTTTGGAAGGACTATCAAAAACTTCAAAACAAAACAAATCAATTACCAATTATCACTATTAATATGACTGACTCACCTTCATTAATTATGAAATATCCTTGGCCTTTTGGGCCTTTTGACCTTCTGACATGTGCATTCCTTAGTCTTCTTGGCAGAGCCATCATGTCGCTCCATTTACTTTGACATGCACAATCATTTTCAACAAAACAAAAATAAAAATTTCATAATGCTCTTCAAGAAAACAACAATAAAATGTTATACTAGCCTAATTTAATTTTCTCATCTCTAATGCCATCACTGTTAATTGTACTTCCACCTTATTCCTACAATTTTCATATCAATGATTTCCATCTTCCGTCTTGAAATAAAAATCTTACCATAACTTGATTTCCTATATATCTTAGTCTTAATTCTATTTCCTATCTTTCTTAGTTTTCTTTGAGTGTAGGTCCTAGCTAAAGCTTAGAAATTCCTAGCCTAAGCAAATCGGAAAATCCGATTTCAACTTTGGCCCCATTTATAGTGATGGTTTGCCACTTTGTCCTGCAAATAGAAGTAAATCAGGTTCTTTCATGATTTTCTATCTAGATAAAAAGAAAAAAAATGGGTTTTGAATAAAATCAAAATCAGATAAATAAGGAATCTTAATCCTAACACGTAGTTCATCTAGTTAAAAGGAAATTAGTCTCCTTTTCTTTCTTCATTGCTGAATTCTTGGTTTCATGTGTTTTTCCTGCAACAATATCTTTATGCGAGGGTAGTGAGGTAGGGCTACGCGAGGGCAGTGAGGTAATTCAAAGATACTTTTCGCTTCATGAATAAATTTACCATATATATTCAAACAATTACTGTAATAAACGAGGAAAAATATCAACAACCAGGGCAATCAATTAAGCTGCCATTAAACCCTCAAAATGTAGCTTAAGCACCCCAAAACTTGGAAAATCAATTTCTTAAGCTACATGGTGTTCTTCATACCTCAAAGGTCTACACAATGTCTGAATGAATAATAAAACTCTTCTATTGATGAGTAATGTGATTTTGACAATGGGATAATTTGAAAAAGACATTAAAACTCAATAAAAATATGAGAACATACACATAGATGACAACTAAATTTGAAAACAAGTAAAAAACAATAAATAGATGAGAACACACGCAGAGATAATAGCCAAATTTGCAAAATAATAATAAATATATAGGGGTAAAATGGTAGAAATATACCTCTTAAAACCCAAATGATTCATTCCCTGAGTTTTTGGAAGCTCAAAGGTCACTCAAGTTACTGAATAAAATTGCTTGCCATCAAATTTTCTCCAACTCCTTTGCTGTCATGGTGAGGAAAGTGTAGCCCATGCAAATTTTATATATTATAACCAATTAAACCTTTGGCTGGTCTGATAGGGACTACTGCTGCCTCCACGGTGGCTTCACTCAATGAACCTCTGACATATCACCTGCATTTGTGGCATACTAAGCAGTACCCTTAATTTGACTATACATTGGAAAACACCTCTAAAAATTACATTATTTAACTCCCTACCAATATGAACCCAATACACCTTCCCAATATAAAAAACCCCTACTTTCACTACATATTGTAGGTATCCATTTTTTCATTAACAATTTTTATACTCTATATTTTTTCATTAACTTTGGCTTCCATTTTTTATACTTTCCAATATAAAAACCTTTTACCCCCTATTGTATGATCAATATATTATGTCATTTTTTCCTCAATATATATCCCCCAATATGAATGCACGTGGTATGGTATTGCTTTCGTGGCTACCTCAAGCCCTTGTTAAACTGTCGTTCAAGATTTTCATTCGGATCAAGTTGTTACATAAATAAATTGTGAAACATTATATTCTCTTTTGTGAGTTGTATATTATATTGATGGGATGTATAGAGTCCTCTATGTGAAGACAAAATTCATCTAGATTGTTCCATTTCACGTGTCTTTTCAAATCATGCATAGTCACCCAATCCATGGTCATCCAATGATGCATTATTATCCATTCATTGAAATACCATGTGGTCGTCCATTTTTGAATAATGTTTTCTTCCACATAAGTTTTGTCATGCATCACCATTTTGCTCTGAGCCTTGTCACTATCATAGAGTTGATTCTCTAATTGTCTATATCTCGTAGTGAATTAGGAAGATCAGAGTCAATTGGCATCCATGAGGGTGGTGACACTAATATGCATGTCATTTGAATCTTTAGTCGTAAGAGCATTCCCTCTGTGGAAATTAATGTCGTAAGAGTTTCCAAGCTAAAAAAAAAAAATTACACCCATCTGAAATAATTAAAGTAGTTATCAAAGGAGCATGGTGGACTCATGGGTGAATCCCAAGAACATTATCATTTATATATATGGATCTATTTAGATTACTTTTGGAGGAATATATATATTTCTAAGAACTTGGACATGGCAAGGGGTGGTGGCACTAGCGTTGGAAACCTTGATTTCAATGAGGTTGTCATTGCTCACAAGACAATTTACATTAGCATTGTTTTTAGGAGTGCAACAATTGATCTTAAAATATTAACATCTTGGATTTAGATGATGTGGATTATGTGGCTACAATATCTTTTTGGGAGCACAGGATTAGGAATGGTGCTATGGTGTTTATTTTACTACAATGAACCCCTTTGAGTACCTGTTATTAGTGTTACATGTAATTTTTCTGCATCGAGGAAAATGATGCCAAATCCAAATCTTTCGCCATCTAATGAACTATTGTCATGAATCCCCAAGAAATATAGAAGAAGTACCTATTATCAAGTATAACAATCTTGGGTTGAATATCTTTAAAAAACCTAATTTCTTAGATCATTGAAGGTGCCTCAATCACAACCTGCGGTGGTCACACCTTGCATAACAAATGATTTGCGACATCGTGACAACAAGCCTTCAATAAAGGTCTGACAGTCTTATTACACGAGCAAAAATAAAAAATGGTAAAGAAGCTTCCATTTTTAGAATCCTCAAGAGGGTATCTATCCGAACTAGTGGAGATTAGGCTTGAGTTCCTCCTATCCTGAATCTTATTCGTCCCTTTATGGATCTCACCCCTTCCTTAGTGGATCTTAAGTTCCACTCTTTCCCTATAAGTACAATGCACTCAAAGAGAAAGGCATTGTCATTTTTTACTAATGAACTATACTTAGATGTTGTTCAAGTATCCATTAAAGACTTTTTTATTGCAAGGGTTTTGATTGATGATCATTAGAAGGAGGCTTCCAACATCAAGCCCTGGCTATAATTTTCCTTTTCTTTATTCTTAGTATAAAGACATGCTTCTTTCCTAGACTCATTTGTCATGATGTTTGTTGTAATATTCCTTAATCATTTACATATTTTATGATTGAATCATTGATGTATTATTTGCATTTTCCTATTTCTGTTTTTTAAAGTCTTTTCTTAGAGCATCAAGAAAGAGCTTGGAAGCCATAAATGACAACAACAAGGATCATCATCAAGAATTTCAGTAAAAGGTATGAGCTATGCATCCCACTTACATCTATGATTTAATCATGAATTTGTTTTCATGTGTTTGTTTGTTTGTTTCTAGACTTGGTTTCTGTGTCTAGGGAGATTTGTCTTGTCAGCAAGACACGATTTGTTCGCCAAACAATGTTGTGTATTATGTGGCTACAATATCTTTGTGGGAGAACATGATTATGAATGGTGCCATGGTGCTTCATTTTACTACAATGAACCCCTTTGAGTAGCTCTTACTAGTGTTGGTACCCAACAAGTTATTGTTACTCATTGACATTATGCTCGTACCTAAAAAAAATACACAAGACTTCTATTAGAAATGGAGATAATAATATTAAAGAGAAAATCATATGGTGGATTTGGACAATCCCATGGTTCACTTGAATTTCTTAGTGTTAGGGTCCTACTCTAATACCATTCCTTAAATACTTTATTATGTAGGAGGCCACATTCCTTAAATAAGGCCCATTAAATAGTTAGTTAATAGTCACTCATTGTAAAAAAGGTAACTTTTATTAATAACACATAAATTAGTTAGTGAACGATCATTATAAATGAGATTGTAATTAGTTAAGATGAGACATTTAGCTTTAGTGGATGTCCTATAACTCTTAATGTGGAAACATTATTAATATCAAGTTTTATTCCCACTGTGTAGGGAAAAATTCAGGGGCTAATATTAGCAGGTGCGCTCATTTTCCATGTTTTTTCCTAAAAAAGATTCGTTAATTTCCATTTTTCCAAAGAACGACTTGCCTAAATTTTATAGTATAAAATTATATAGAATGATATAAAATCATTAAAAATAGAAACATTTTTACCAAAATATTACGAAACATTTGACAATTTGCATATTAGGGACTAGTAAGATTCCTCAAGGTTTCTAAACTTTAAGATAAACTTCCATTCTTAAATTTTTCCCTGCGATGTAGGTCTCTCAACAAAATGAGGATGGTCATGTGGCCTTATGCATGGGTCCATAAGAGTAAAGAGTATATACACAATGAAGAAGAGTCACTTGGTATAAGATGTTGGATGGCAAGGCTAAACCATTGGAAATTCACTTTTTAAAGTAAGTTGTTGGATCAAATGGATGACCAGTAGCTATCAATACATGGAAACATTGTTGATATCAAGTTATGTGGATATCTAAATATGGAGTAGAAGGTTATGCAATGTTTTGTCAACACTTGTCATTGTATTTGAGTATTGCTCCTGGAGGCTACCCCTCTGAAGAGACAATGAACATCGTTATCTAATTTCTATTATTAAAGAGATCTTTCTTAGGGTTTATCTCTATTTTCCCTTATGTTATTGGGTTTTACATTACATTTTGTGTGATTGTTCTCAATTTTGGGGTTATTGGGTTTTTCATTACATTTTGTGTGATTGTTCTTAATTTTCAGGTTAAGTACAATTCAAGTGGAATAACTCTTTCTTGAATATGAAGTAGGAGAATTTTAAATTTTATAGACTTTTGATTGTGTTGAAAGACACTCTCAAGTAGAGTATGGTAGAGATGTTGTAATGTAATGTTTAACATTTTAACTAAATCAAATTATATAAAAATAAAAATAAAATAAATAAAAAGATTAATGTAATGTAAACATTTTAGTTAGGTCAAAATAAAATAAAAGAATAAAAATAAAAATAACAAAATAAAAATAACCATATAAAAATAAAATAATAATAAAAATAAAAATGACCTATGGTATTGGGCCATGGTATTGAGAAACTATAGTATTCATGTGGTAAATACCTATTTAAAGGGGAGAATTAAACCATCCAAAATCCATCTTAACTTCGTATCTACCAAGTGTCGAGAGGGATCAAATCTCTTGGGATACACACCTATTTTATAATGAAAAGAAATTTGATATCTCACGAGGCTTGGTAGATCTAGAGTTAAATAAATCTGGGCTAATTTAAAAACAAAAAAAAATAACAAGATGACAAAATTTAAATCAATTTGTAAAACATAAAATTTGAAAAATCGATCCAAAATACAAATTCTAAAATAATCGCCCATTTAGAAAAATAGAATAAATAAATAAAAATAAAACATCCACCCAAAATAATGTTTAGGAAGGAAGTGAAAATATAATTATATTTAAAATCAGTTTTTTATAAAGGAATTCCCCACCCCCATGAATTTTAAGCATGTCCCTCGCTCCTGATTGACATCACTTGCAAAGTCCTTAATGCCTTGACTGTGAATTCATTTCATTTCCATGACTAGATGATTAGAGTGATTTGAAAAGTCGGATATGAAGATTGGAAAGTCAGAAAAATGACCGTGTTGACCGTGTTGGTTGGGTGCGAAACGGGTGGGATAAAATTCCAGCGATGTTGGTTGTACCCCCCGTTATTTCGGTCCATTCAGTATGTAATTCCCACTTATTCCGGTGATGGATTTTTCAAATTCATGCTTTTGCTTTGACGCCCCGCCGCACACGCACCATGCCCAACTTCCAATAAACTTTTGAGTTGGCATAGAGTGGGGTCACGATAAAACGGGTGTTGTATGCGTGGTTTATAATTATTAAAAAAATAATAACTTTTAAAAAATATTTATATTACAAATATTAAGTGGTAAAGTATACAATTTAGATGGAGGATTGGAGAGCGGGAAAAAAAAACATGGTAGCACTAAACATATTAAATCATGATTTTATTATATTTTGAAATTTTGTAAAATAAAATTAATAGATTAAATAATATAAAATTTTAAAAATATATAATTAAGTTAATAGGAAAGTCCTAAAATTAATTAAAATCTTAAGAATGTATTTATAAAAAAAAATCAACTCTGAAGATGTATTTTAAAAAATAACAATATATTGGAATATGGTATTAGTTAAACATTGACACAAAGAGCAGTTATAAAAGTGATTAAACTAGTTTAGATCATTGTTAATTCAGAATCTATTAAACGCTTAGAGGGATCAAATTTCTTGAGATGCAAATGTCTTTCAAAGTGAAAATAGATATTTCTTGAGATGCAAATATCTTTTAAAGTGAAAATAGATTTGATCTCTCTGGGTTCTTGGTAGATGGGGAGTTAAGATGGATCTAGGATGGTTTTTATTTTGTTATATTTATTTTATTTTCACCAAGTTAAAATGTTTATATTACAGTAGTTACATTAAGTTACACACATCACTACCATATTTTATTCTTAATTTTAATTTGATGGAATCAAAATGTTTACAATACATTACGTCATACATTTCTAGTAATCCAATAAAAAATAATGATTTTACTAAAAAAATATTATATTCAAAATCTAGTGCTAAATTATTCAATTATTTGTTTATTTATTTTTTATGCAATTTAACAAGTCAATGTTAATTGGAATAGGACAAGACATTAGAGCATCTCTACAATACTTGGTTGGAGAGCGTCTATGTAAATACTAGAAAAAATTTAAATTATCATATTCATTGAGACCCTTAAGGTGAAAAAGTTACAAACATTAATAAAAGAGTTATTTGTGATTTGATATTTATTAAAAGGAATATTATAAGATTTTTAATTATTAAAAACTAATTATTTTTATGAGTAGGAGTAAAATATAAATGATATTTTAATTTAATTGAATACATATTATTTTAATTTAATTGAATATATATTATTTTAATTTTATATTTTGAGAGGTATAATTTCTTTTAAAGTGGAAATGTGTTTTCGAAGTGTAAAGTTTGAAAACATGTTTGTATCTCAAGAGACTTGATTTATTTTAATAAGTAGTAAATTGGTCTAAATTAATTTCAAACATCTGCCATCACATGAAAATTGTAGATGATCATTAATCTATATTTAAAATTAATCTAATTCCCTGGAAATTTTCAAGTATAATTTATAATATAGAAAGTGATCATGTTAAATTCATAAATGATATATAAATGCTTGAAATGAATCTAATCATTCAAATTTTTCTAAGTATCATTTACAATATAGATAATGATTATTTAACTTTCCAATTTACTCACGCTTGTTGTCATTTCAATCTTTTTGTATTATTATGTCACTGCTTATGCAACGACATCTATGATCAGTTCCATGTTATTAACTTATCCGTATTGGTGAAAATTTTCAAATTTCTATATTTAACATTAGGCTTTTGGCTGAAATTTTTGCGTGACGTTAGCACGCCGCCACATCCCTAACTCTGGATTTCAAGGGTTGACGTCATCCTACCATGCACGGTAGATCAGATTATACAATGTAGGTATAAGAAAGGGCGATCCTTCGTACAACTCGGAGTTAACTTGGGCTGCTTTGATCTCTCGTGGTGTTAATTTCATTTTAAGAGTGTTGGTGTAGAATTTATTATTATGGTTGATGGATTATTGAGAAGCAAATTTCGTTGTTTTTGGTGTTCAAAGTGGATGTTTTATTTTTTTCTTTGCGGTGCTCATTAAGGTTGGATTTCTTGGTTATGTGTCTGTGTTTTATGTGCGGCATAACTCCTCGTTGTCAAGTTTTTGTTGATACCATGTGAGTTTTTTCTTTTTTACTTTGGTCGTTGCGAGAAGAAAACTTTTTGTGCAGAACGCTGAAGTTGTTTGGTTATGTGGTAGGATGCGGGTTTGCAAACCTCCTTGACAAAAATTTGACAGGTAAATGTATGAACATTATTTTCTGGCTTAATGGTAGCTGTGCATAATTTGGAGTTCTAAGTATGAACATTATTTTCTGGCTTAATGGTAGTGGTGCATAATTTTGAGTTCTAATGGTTCACTGTTTTGCAAAATTTGCAGGTGCGACTTTAGAATTAGAGCATGACAATTATTCGGGTAAGCGTATTGTTGGATTCTAGCGACAGAAACCTGGTAAGTTTTAGAGCTCTCTCTATTAGAAAACTCTGGTTTAATGGGCCAAAAATGTTAAATACATTGCCGACTCAAGTTTCGATGGTTTAAATGCAATGTTGTAGGAATAAACCAATGTTGATTGACCAAGGCTAGATCGGAGGTCGGCCCATCTTTTCATTTGCAGAAGTCTTATGGGTAAGGTGCTGACCCTAATTCCATATGTTCTAGTTTTAAATGGTTTGTTGACCCCGATTCCATGATTTTTTGTAGAGGTCATGATGACGATTTCCTGGAATTTACTTTGAAACTTGTGAAGTCGGGAGTATAGGATCTTTGCATTTTCAGAAGGATCATGAGCAAGGTGGCAGCTCCGACTACACATCATTTTATTTTAGATAGTTGTGGGGTCAAAGTTCTATTGACATAAACATCTAGCTCAGGAAGAAAATAACTTCGATCACAGTCAAGCGTGACACATTGCGACGTCAGAAGTTGATGCATGTTTCCATTTTAGCATACTCATGTATCCTTTTACATTTAGTTCATTATCATAGGGAACATTGCTTCTATTTTTTTTTTTCAAAATAGTAAATTTATTGGAATGAAAGTTATATTTTAAGAGTTTCAAATAGTTTCCATCTAGAAAAATAAAAACATAAATAATCGATGGAAAAATTCAAGTTTCAACGGTATTCGAGAACTTTTACGATCAATGTTACCAGTATTATAAGTTTCCAGTGGTGGGAGTTTCTAATGTACATTCTTCCTAAATTTTATGCATAGAGGAACATGTTTGACCCAAGGTTGTGAGAGCATGTTTAAAAAGATAAAATTTAGAATAGGGGCATTTGTTCGCTTTTCCATTTTTTGGGTTTCTTTGGAGTCAGAGGAAATTCGTAGTTAAGATCGAGTAGTCAACATCTCTTTGGGGAAGAATCATAAGGAAAAGGTCAAGCTCTGAGACATCTTGGAAAAGGCTGAGCTTTGAGCCATCTTGGCAAAGGCTGAGCTTCGAGAGGTCTTGAAGTTGCAACTGACATTTAAGTTGGTTGTTTTCAACTTTTGTACTTTATGAACCATATTCAGATTGTTTTATCCTTTAGACGAGGTATGACATGTTTGAATATTTTAAGCATTTTAATCCTAATTTTGTTTTAATTTGTAGGTAGCTTTTGGATTTGTTATCTTAAACTTTTAGATAGAAAGAATAATAATCTTTTTGTAAAATTGTTTTAAATAAATGTCTTATAAAAATATTTTTTTGAATTTATTTCTTTGTTGATAAAAGTATAAGGTATTTTAAATTACCTTTATTAAATAATATGTTATGTGTGAAAACAAAATAATAAATTATAGACACATATTTGTTTTGTGGGCCTTCATAGAAGCAAGTCAGAGGGTGGGCCGACTATGAGGTTGGAGGTGGCCATTGTAAACACGCATAACTATACACATTACTTCTTTTGTGGCTCCTACTGAAAGGAAGTTAGAGGTTGGAATTGTCGTTTGAATGGTCTCTCTAGACACTCTCAACTATTGACACACCTGAGCTAATTCAACTCATTGTTGTCATTATTACTATTTCTTATAAATGACTTAAATGAGGTCTATGATCAAGTTTATCATGAGTTGATATGTTATAAATTAAATCTTAAATGTCTTACAAAAATAATTTGTTGAATTTATTTCTTTATTGATAAAAGAGTAAAGTATTTTAAATTACATTTATTAAATAATATGTTATGTGAAAAAATAAAATAGTAAATTATAGACATTTATGTTTGTTTTGCGGGCTTTCGTAGAAGCAAGTTGGAGGTCAGACTAACTATGAGGTTATGCATAACTATTCACACATATTTATTTTGTGGCTTCTAGTGAAAGTAAGTCGGAGGTCGACATTGTGGTTTGAATGGGCTCTCTAGACACTCTCGACTACTGACACTCCCCGGCCAATTCAGATACAACTTTAATACTTTTTTTTTCTTTAAAGAAGGGACAACATGTTCCCATATTTTAAACATTTTATCTTAAAAGTATAGTTTATTAAAAAAAAAATTAATTTAAAGTAATTTTATCAAATAATATTTTATATGAAAAATACAAAATAATAAATTATAAAGAGGCCAATTATACATATATGTTTCTTTTGTGGGCCCTACTAGAAGAAAGTCAGTGTTTGGGCTAACTATGAGATCAAAGGTTGGCATTGTCTTTTAGATGGTGCTATGACATTCTGCGACCAATTTGCCTCCTTCTAAACACGCCCAACTATATGTACATATTTCTTCTGTGGTCCCTACTGAAAGCAAGTTGAAATATGGATCGAGCTATGAGGTCGAAAGTCAGACTTGATGTTTGAATGGTCACTCTAGACACTCATGACTATTGACGGTCCCTGCCCAGATCGACTCCATCTACAATGTTGCATGGAAGCATCCTAAATCAATTTTGCTTTAAATTTAAAAATTATTTATTTAAATTACAATTTTAGATAGTGGATTCTAAAATATTAAGTATATATATATATATATATATATATATATATATATAACATTAAGTTTTATAAATTTATATTTAAAATACATCTTTGCAGTGCATTTAACTTTTGGTTTATAGTACATTTTATATGATTTTTTTTACTTTGTTTGTTGACCATGTTCTTCTTTTTATTTTTTATTTTTTTTGGTTTTTTGGGTCCTAATTATTTTAAATTGTGGCAAGTGACTAAATTGTTAAGTTTTATTGGTTTTACTTAAAATTGTGGATGGTTGCAAAATGAATTAAAATTTCAATGAGTGTTTTAATTATTTTGACTAAACTTTATAAAAGTAAAAGGGACTTAGTTTAAAGTCATGTGAATGTGAATTTAAATTTTATTTCAATTTCAATTTAATTTTATTCATATATTTTGTAAATTAAGTATTTGGAATATTAAATAATTAATTAAATTTAAAATAATTAAATTTATGATAATTTTCATATATCTATATATATATATATATATATATATATATATATATATATATATATATATATATATATATCTATATATATATATATATATATATATAGATATAGATATAGATATATAAAGACTTTGCAGAATATCCTCTAGATTCACAAACTCATGCAATTTACTAAAGCACATGACAAGAATCTACTTCTACTTTCAACCAATAGAAGCGAATAGATTGATGAAAACAATATGAACAAGAAGAAGATAAATCAATGGCACATAACACAAGATGTATCTAGGGAAATCCACTGCTCAAAAGCTCGCTATCTGTATTGCATATATCAGAAATATGAGTGAAGATACAAAGCGTGTTCTCACTAGAACAATTCCTCATAAGTATGCTCAACTCTCTCAACTCGCAGGCAATCTCAAGCCAAATTGTTAGCCTATTCAATAGCTCTCCAAGCCCCTAATCTCTTGTGTAATTCCTAGGATGAATAGTCTTTATTTAAAGGGAATTCATGCTTCCAAAATTGTGCAATCCAAACATAGGTCCTTCTATGATTGCATGCATGATATTTACAACTCCATAAATCATACAACGGGCAACACACTATCCCGAAACTCTAGTCTCAACCGGGTCTTTCTCGAAATTGGCATGCACGAGTTTCTGATGAGGGAGTCTTTAGTTAACTAGAGTGACACTTGTGGATGCACTAGTGCACTAACTAACTGTTAACTCTCTATTAGTTCCACAAATAACTTGAAACTAATTTAACTGAACATAACTCAGTAAAATGAGTTATCTAATTTACAACTAAATCAAAACTCATATTGGACCCCTAAAATTTAGGGAGAGCATATACATGACTTCATAAAGACTTCCAGCTCAAAATTCCTAAGCTAATTAAGTTAATTAAACTTAATTAACTATTTACAAGTTGCTATGAGAATATAATTCAATTTTAATTCACAGTTTAAATTTAAGGACAAATTTAAACTGGAATTTCTTGTTGCCATTTCTCAACACTCCCTCTCAACAAGAAAGGGATTATTAGCTACCCTGATCCTGTCTTTGTGAAACTTGAATTTACATCTTGACAATTACTTTGTCAAAATGTCAGCATCTTTATCCTCTGTGGGAATGTACTCTAATAACATAATCTGCCTGAATACACAATCTGTGAGATGATGATATCTGATATCAATATGCTTGGACCAACCATGACAAATGAGATTTTTAGAGAGTTTGATACAACTCTGATTATTGCAGTAAATAACAGTTGGATCCATCTGCTGACCAAACAAACCAACTAGGATCTTGCTCATCTAGATGGCCTAACATGCTGCCTGACTCACAACCATGTACTCTACCTCTACCGAACTGAGTGCAACCGATCTTTGTTTCCTATTGTACCAAGAAACTGTTGCTGACCCAATACTGAAGATCCCTCCTAATGCACACTTTTGGTCAGATGGAATCCCTTCCCAATATGCATCGGTGAAGCTTGAATATTTACTCCCTCTATTAGTTTGTACCATAATCCATACTGAGAAGTGCCCCTGAGGTATCTCAACACATGCTTTGTTGCCTTCCAATACAACTTTGCAGGGCTAACCATTGCTTGACTAAGCTGGCTAACTGCATAGCACATATATGGTCATGAGCTCACCAAGTACATGAGTGAACCCACAAGGTGCTTGTAAATAGTAGCTTCCACTACTTCCCTTGAAGTAGCATCCTCCTTCCTCCAGTTATCTGCTAGAGGAGTCTCCATGGGTTTGCTTCTCTCCACACGGAATCTCCTGAGTATCTCATTGGCATAATTGCCCCGAGATGCAAACAACTCCTCATCTCCCTACCATACCTCCATGCCAAGAGAGTAATGCATGAGCCCCATGTCCTTCATCTCAAACTCTCTTGCAAGGTCCTCCTTGCAAGATTTGATCAGCTGAACATCACCTGTTAGTATGAGATCATCAACATAAAGTACAATGATCAACAATTTACCTTCCACCACTATGTGGTATAGGTTCGCATCCACTTCACTCTTCGTGAAGCCAAACCTGGTCAAGTAGCTATATATCCTAGTGTACCAAGCACAGGCTACTTACTTCAGCCCATATAATGCTCTCTTGAGCCGACACACATGCGACTCATGGTTGAAGGTATCAAAACGTTCATGCTTCTCTATGTACACCTCTTCCTCAATCATGCCAATAAGGAAGGCTATCATCACATCCATCTAATGTATCTTCCAACCCATCTATGTTGATAGCGCCAATATAGATATGATTGATGAGTACCTTGAAACAGGAGCAAAGGTCTCATCATAGTCAATACCCTCTACTTGTGAAAAGCCTGATGAGCCCCAATTTTTGGTACAATTTGGGCTCATTTGGCCTACTTGCTCTGCTCAAACCATTCATTTTTTATTGCTTATGCATTCATTTCTTGGTTTATTCGTGTTGTTTGTAGGAAGAAGGGTAGGCATTCTATCTACGTGACTAATGCATGATGCTTTCAGGTTTTGGGCATTAAAAGGGAGCAAAGACCACGAAAAAGGAGACAAGGAGACAATGAGGTGGCACTGCTGGTTTTTAGGAGAGGATGTCCACAGTCTTGGGGACCTTCCTCGTGATTCCCACCATAGCTCCGAGCTCCAATCCATCTCCCCATCGAGCTTAGAGGCAACCAACTGTTCTACAGGAACAACAGTTATAACTGTTCTACAGGAACAACAGTTATGACTGTCCTACAGGATCAACAGTTTAAACTTCAGTTGGACAGCCGAGCTCCACAAATCAAGGACACCTGTTGGATGATCATTTTGCATAAATACTGAGGCCGTAGACTTGGATAGAAGCTTTTTGAACTTTCGTATTGCTCTTGTAATTTGGAAGTACGAGCTACAACTCGGTGTTTTGTTCCTTTTGTAAGCCAGTTTTGGCATGACATCAGACTTTTGATTATGAATAAAGGCAGGCAGATTTTGATCTCATTCTGAGTTTCTAAGGGAGCTATAGCTCTCAGGTTAGGGCCCAACCTGAGAGCGATAGATCTCCTCGGTGTTGTAATGTTGTTTGCATTTCGTTCCAGCACTTTGAGTTTTTACTTTGACATGCAATTTGAATTTACAGTCTGTTAATTTAGTCTTTTTCATGAGCGTAGATAGGATTAGTTTATGGTGATTTGCTTTCAGTTGCTTAGATTCGATAGAGGATAGTTATAATTTATTGGAGCTCCAGCAAAAGGTTGTTAAGGCTCACTGCCATCTCTCTTAGGGACTGGGGTGCAGTCCATAACCAACCACCAAAAAGAGAAACACAGTTCTTCTCCCTTCCATGCAAGCTGCAACATAGATATTTTCATTGAAGATCCATCCATGCACTTTTGACATTGAACCATACTTATACATTTCACTTCCATGCACAAGTTTCATTTCTTGGTTTTCCATTGTTGTTCATAGGTTTCATGGCACAGTTATCATAGGTTAATGAATTCTTGTTTTTGGTGCATAAGTCATTTGTTTCATTTACGCTGCTCCATACCATTCCACTTCCTTCTTCTTCTTCTTGATCTCTCCTCAATCCACCTACTCGGCCTCTGTCCAGCTCATTTATCCTCCAACTCATCCATTATCCACGTAGCTTCATGTACTTAACCTTTCGTTGATCCCATCCTTCCAAGCCATCAACCCACTGCATGCACTCTTCCTCCATCTGATTTCTCTACTCCTGAGCCATCACCAGCTCCATCTCCATCTCACCTATCCTCCCACACCACTCCAACACTTCACCATCTCCCAAAACTTCCTCGGTCAAACATCCTGTAGAATTGCACAGACTTCCTGTAGAAACCCCTGAGTTTCCTGTAGGATCCCCTGCAGACTTCCTGTAGAAGCCTGCAAACTCGGTTGCTGAGCATCCGAACGTGGTAGACTTCTGTGGACTGATGCTGGAGACCCTCTGGGACCTCCCTTAGCCATCCTGACCTTGCCCATGCTTTCCTTCCATTCAGATCGCTCCTGCACAACCAAACCCTAATCAAAAGCATCATCACAATAAATCCAACCACTTAATGAAAAAATACAAAAACATGTCTTTTCAGATACAAGTAGCTTAGATGCATGTATTTTAGTTCACTGCAAGTAATGGCATCATTGGTAGAAGTTTCATTCACAGTTTTTCATTGTAAGGGCTTAGCTAGTCAAATTAGGGTTTACTAGGGTTTTTATGCTTTGTTGGTTTTCAGTTCCTTTCTGCAACTAGATTAGTCTTATTTCAGTTAGCTTTCATCCATCATTCATAAAGCTTCTTCTGTGAGCCTATAGAAGTTGGCTTGAGCCCTAGCGGACTTGTGCCAGCTGACCAAGTGACAGCTACGACAAGAGCTAGTACTTGTGCATACAGCACCGTCGCTTCCAAGTTTGTACGAACTACCGGGTTGATAAAATTAGAGATAGGAAGCTCCAGGAGTTGTAGCATTATTGCTACAATACTGGAGCCCACCATATTTTTGGCGCCGTTGCCGGGGAAGCGTCAGAGTATTAGTAATTGTTGCTTTTCTTCTATTTTCTTACTCTTGCCTTCTGCTAAGTAGTTTACTTCATTTCCATTCTGCAAACGTAGCATAGATATTTCCTGCTTTCATAGATTAGCATTTCCTGCTTTCATAGATTAGCATTTCCTGCTTTCATAGATTAGCATTTCCTTTCTGCAAGCGTAGACTAGCATTTCCATTCTTGCAATTTCATTTAAGCAAAGTAGATTAGTTCTTTCCTGCTTTCAGTTTAATTTTGCATCTTTCATAGTTAGTTGTAGATCAATCTGTCTCAGTTTTGCAGGTACCAAAAGAAAAGCAAAGCAAAAACAATCAAAGAAAAAAGAAAGTCTTTTCCATTTCATGCCTCGTAGGAACCGAGATAGATCAGGCAAATTCCTACCAAACACCCCCACCACATCACTAAGTCACCCTTCTCTCTTCTTTGGTGACAGTGACCCAGAAGAACCTATAGGTGAACATCCTGAGATATCCAAAGACCCTATAGTAGAAGAAGAGTTAGAGACCACTCCATCTGAAGCTATGGCTGACAATAGGAGAGAAGATGAGAGAATAGAAGGTGCCTTTCCCATCCGAGAGACCAATGGAGAGATGAAAATGAAGAACATTAGCCCCTCCGCCTTACCTCACTTCCATGGGCTGACCACTGAAGATCCAGATACCTTCCTGTTTGAGTTTGTTGTCCTTTGTAGAACCTATGACTATACTGAAGATGAGCAAAAGTTGAAACTTTTCCCTTCCACTCTTAAGGATGCAGCACTACGCTGGTTCATGGGCTTACCTGGGAATAGTATCACCACTTGGGCTCAGATGCAGCAAGCTTTCAACACCAAGTACCGGGATTACTGTAGGTCCAAGGAAACAAAGGGGGAAATCTTTCGGATGTCCATGGGAAATGATGAGTCCTTAGAGGATTATGAGGAGAGGTTCCAACTAAGCTATAAGCAGGCCAGGTGCACACTTGACCCTGAATCCCTCAAGTTGGTCCTGCTCCGAGGAGTCCCTGAAGACCTCTTAGATACCCTTCACATGTTAGTTGGGGGGGACATTTACCAACTGCCTTATGAGGACATCAAAACTGTGTTTAGAAATCACTCCAGGGCAGCTCGGAAACGAGGTAGAGGAAACCACCTCTCAACTAGTGTCCCTTTCTCCAAACATGAGCTTGCAAATCAATTAGAAGATATTAAGAGTGAGGTGAGACAAACCATTGCCATGCAGCTTGGCACATTCAGGATTCAGCAAAAGAAAGAAGAGGCTGAGAGAGCCTTGGCTGTCTTCTGCCCTAGGTGCACAAGGAGACACCCTAAGAACGAATGTCCATTGCATTCAGTTGAAGTGTGTTTCGTTTGTGAGGAGGACCATCCCACAAATCAGTGTCCAACCTTACCTGGGTTTAAAGCCATGTATCAAGGGACAGAAGCTCCCACTGAACCTCTCTATTACCTCAACCAAAGGAGGCCACAGGGATCTAGACCTTATCAGCAGGGGATGCAAGGGGCATCTCAAGCTTATTACAACCCCAACCAATCGACTCCTATGCCTTCCTGGGGTCCCCCTGCTCATCCTTCATGGCCCATGCCTCCTCCATGGTCTTATCCACCTCAGTACCCCACTCAACCTACTTCTCATTTATATCACTCACATGCCCAGCCTCTGCCTCAATGGAATGCACCTCAGTCGGGGTGGAGGCCCCAGTACAACACTCCTCCTGCCATCTTGCCTCCACCACCAGTTCAACCTCAGCCATTACCTCCTGATCCTCCAAGGTAGCCTCAAATGCCTGCTCAACCGAACCCGAACCCCAACAATAGACAGGCCCAGCAGGTATACACTGGGGAAACCTCATGCCCTACCTATGCTGTGGAGATCCAGGAGATCAATCTTCGATCTGGAAAGACTCTACTAGAGCGCCAACCTCCTCCCCCAGAAGATGAGGAAGATAAGCAGGAAAGTGAACCGAAGGTTATTCCACCCTTTCCTGAGAGACTAACAGCCACCACACAACCCAACCCAGAGGAGGATGAGCTTCTGGGTGAGCTCAAGCAGTTGTGTGTAAAAATACCACTTCTCCAAGCCATCAAGGATGTGCAAATATACAACAAACTGGTTAAGGAGAAGTGTTTCAAACACCCAGGCAGACGGAAGAAAGATGCCTCAACTATCAATGTCATAGGACAACTGTCTGACCTTATGTTAGGACAAGTCATCTGCCCAAAGTACCTAGATCCTGGAAGTCCTGTAGTAGATGTTCACATCAATGGCACCATTATACCTCACACCTTGATTGATATGGGGGCTGCCATTAATGTGATGACCAGGGATACCATGCTTAAGCTTAATCTTCAGGGTTCCTTGAGAAAGACCTCGACAGTACTGCAATTAGCAGATTGCTCCACCGTGACTCCCGAAGGGATTGTGGAGGATGTCTTGGTCTCTATTGACTCTTGGGAATACCCTGCAGACTTCCTGGTTCTGCAACCAAAGGCCAAACTTACTGGATATCCTCTCATTTTGGGAAGGCCTTGGTTAGCTACTGCAGATGCTTACATAAGTTGTCGTGCAGGAAACATGACCATAAAAAATGGTCCCATGTCCAAGCAGCTAGTCCTATACCCTCCTGCCCAACCCTCCTTAGAGCATGACTTACCACTCTGGTTGGAAGAAGGAGAGGAAGACGAGGTGTACTCAACACCTCTGTGCACCTTAGATACCACTAGAAGAGATCCCCCAACCGAGGATGACTTGATCGAGACCTTGATCCAGAATCCACCTTCCAGTGCACTACCCTTAGAGAAATTGGTGGAGGATGCCCAAGCTAGCACCTTAGTGGATCTTTGTACAACCAACCCTGTTACTCCCAGAGTCAAGAATGTGGAGTTCGGCCCTGAGAAAGCATTGAAGATCAGCTCCTCCCTATCTCCTTCCCAGGAAAAGGAGCTGTGTAGTCTGTTGGCCAATCACTTAGATGCTTTTGCTTGGAGCTATAAGTAAATGAAAGGAGTCCATCCTTCGGTCTGTACCCATCATATATACATCAAAGAGGATTGTAAACCGGTTAGGCAACCTCAGAGGAGAATGAATCCAGCCCTTAAGGACATTGTCAAGGAAGAATTGCAAAAACTGTTGGATGCCGGATTCATCTACCCCATCTCAGATTGTGAATGGGTGTCCCCTCTAGTGTTGGTTCCCAAGAAAAATGGGAAATGGAGAATCTGTGTGGACTACCGAGAACTAAACAAATCTACCAAGAAGGACCATTTCCCTCTACCTTTCATAGATCAGGTGTTGGATGGACTGGCAGGAAAGAAGTTCTTCTCTTTCCTGGATGGGTTTAGCGGGTACAACCAAATCCAAATCAGCCCGGAAGACCAAGATAAGACCACCTTCACTTGTCCTTGGGGTACCTTTGCCTATCGAGTCCTTCCCTTTGGGCTATGCAATGCTCTTGCTACCTTTCAAAGAGCTGTCTTGAGCATCTTCTCGGAGCTGGTCCATGATGCAGTAGAAATCTATATGGATGACTTTACTCCTTATGGGGCCAACTTCCAGGAAGCATTGTCCAACCTGGGAAAAGTCCTAATCAAATGCACCGAGATGAACTTGTCCCTTAGTCCTGAAAAATGTGTATTCCTAATGACTGAAGGGACTGTGCTAGGCCATACCATTTCTTGCCAAGGATTGCAGGTGGATCCTAACAAAATTGCTCTCATCAAGAGGGTTCCACCTCCTCAAAAGGTCAGGGATGTCCGGAGTTTCTTGGGATTAGCAGGATACTACCGGAGATTCATTAAAGATTTCAGCAAGCTAGCCTCGCCATTGTTTGGCCTGTTGGCAAAAGATGTGGAGTTTAATTGGACTGACGATTGTCAGAGGGCTTTAAATGAATTAAAGGACAAGTTGGTGTCAGCCCCAATCCTGAGAGGTCCAAACTGGGCCCTACCTTTCCACATCCACACTGATGCCTCAAACAAAGCCATAGGTGCAGCTTTAGGACAAGTTGAGCAAAACCTTCCATATTCCATTTACTTTGTTAGCAAAAACTTGTCCAAAGCTGAGCTGAATTACACTGTAACCGAGAAAGAATTCTTGGCTGTGGTCCATGCATTGAACAAGTTCCGACATTATATTATTGGTTACCAGACCTTTGTACATACTGACCATGCTGCTATTAGATATTTAATGAATAAACCAGATGTGAATGCTTGTATTATTAGATGGTTACTTTTATTGCAGCAGTTTGATTTGACCATTGTTGACAAACCAGGTAGAGAAAATGTTGTTGCTGACTTTTTATCTAGATTGGATTTTTCTGCAGATGAGGATGGAACAGTGGACGACCAGATGCCTGATGAAAATCTGTTTGCTATTTCAGTACTCTCTCCATGGTTTGCTGATATAGCAAACTATCTTGTTTCAGCACAGTTCCCTCCACACCTATCTTCCAGAGAGAAGAGCAGAATCATCAGAAAAAGTGCCTCATCTACTTGGATCGGGGGCAATCTGTTCAAGCTTGGCCCCGATCAGATCTTAAGGCATTGTGTAACGGAGGAGGAAGTCTTTGATATCCTCCTCACTTGTCATGATGGGCCTTGTGGAGGACATTTTGCAGCAAAGAGAACTGCCTTCAAGATCCTGCAGGCAGGCTACTATTGGCCCACACTTCATCAAGATGTCAGAAGATATGTCAGTCAGTGTGACCAATGCCAAAGAATGGGGAAACCGACCCAAAGGGATGAGATGCCTCTCCAACCTCAAGTGACTCTTGAGCCATTTGAGAAGTGGGGCATGGACTTTGTGGGCCCAATCAACCCCTCTTCGAGGCAAAGGACTTACATCATTGTGTGTACTGACTATTTGACAAAGTGGGCAGAGACCAAAGCAATCAAAGTAGCAACAGAAGAAAAGGTGGCCGAGTTCCTAAGAGAAAAATCTTCTATAAGTTTGGCTATCCAAGAGAGCTGGTCACCGATCAAGGGAGCCAGTTCACCTCCAACCTGGTTGAAGATCTCCTAGCTCATCACAAGATCAAGCATAGGACTTCCACCCCTTATCACCCTCAAGCAAATGGGCAGGTGGAAGTCACCAATAGAGCATTAGAAGGGATCTTGACTAAGGTGGTGAGCAGCAGTAGAAAGGACTGGGAAAATCTCCTGGTTGAAGCCACATGGGCTTACAACACCACTTGGAAGACCACCACCAGCTTCACACCGTATGAGCTGGTCTATGGGAAGAAAGCTCTGTTGTCCATTGAGTTTGAATACAACACTTTGCGGATGGCAGCTCAGCTGGACCTAGATCTCAGCCATGCACAACAAGAAAGGCTACTGCAGCTGAATGGACTGGATGAGCACCGAATGCAAGCCCTCCTTCACTCAGAAGCGGTTCAACTTCAGAGAAAGGTGTGGCATGACCAACATCTCCATGACAAGAAATTTCAGCCGGGAGATTGGGCTTTGTTGTATGACTCCAGATACAAAGATTTCAAGGGGAATTTGAGAACCAGATGGCTAGGACCATATGCAGTGGAGAAATGCCATGACAATGGTTCTGTCCTCATTCGAACCATTGATGAGGAAGCCATTCGAACCATTGATGAGGAAGCCATTCCCATGCTTGTCAATGGGCATCGATTGAAGATCTACAGGAGACCTCTCTCAAGACAAGAGTTCATCAAAACTATGGAGAAATCTGTATTGGTCATAGAGAAGGGTTCTGCCTCTGCTTTTGGCATACCCTGAGGGATAAAAAAAAAAAAAAAAAAAAAAAAAAAAAACGAAAAAAAAAGAAAAAATAATAAAGATCCTTGGGTGAAAACCTCTCTGAGGCGCCCAAGGCAGGTGGTAGGGGTTAAAACCTCATTGAGGCGCCCCTATTGTCTTTCAAAAAAAAAAAAAAAAAAAAAGGTGAAAAAGATCCTTGAGTGAAAACCTCTCTGAGGCACTCAGGGCAGATGAAAAGGGTGAAAACCTCTTTGAGGCGCCCCTGTTATCTTTCAAAAAAAGAGAGAAAAAAAAAAAGAAAAAAACAATAAGCAAAATATGGTAAAATTGCATGCAGGTTGCAGATGTTCTATGGAGGAGAGGAAGCCTTCAACTCAAAGCCAAGGGTCCTTATCATGCTGTCAAGGAACCTCACCAGCACCTCCTCCAAGGGTACCCATGTTTTTTCAAGGTATGTGCAATTTTATCATGGTTTGAATCTTCTACAGGAAGATGTTGTCTTTCTACAGGAAGATGCAGTCTTTCTACAGGAAGGCGCAGATTTTCTACAGGAAAGTACAGACTTTCTGCAGGAAGGCCGAACTTTCTACAGGAAGCTCTGTGTTCTACAGGAAACTTCCTGTAGGAGTTTTGGACGGCCTAGAATTCATCTTAAAAGGAGATTTAGCGACTATGGATTGGGTTGGATGCATGCAAGCCTCTGTTGGCACCCTTGCACATTGCTGTCACCTTGCTCCACCATCCTTGTCGACATGCAATCAAGTTCCCTGCACCAAAAAAGAAGATCGATGAGTTCTCGCGGGAAAAGTCATTTTCAAAGTTAAACAAATGCTGGGATCTCATACCGCAGGCATCAAGAGCTCCCGGAACGTGATTGAAAGGCCAGAACCTCCGTCGTGCAGCATGCACCCAAGGAGAAAGGACTGTTACGAGACACCTCGCGGGAATCCTGTAACAGTTCAACCTGCTCGAGTGGATACCATTCACAACACCGCCATCTGAAATGAAACGCGGGCGCATGCAAGCAAAACTTCCACTCCATCGTTGGCAGCCTGTAACCACGAGCCTTCGGGTATGTGTAAGTCGCATGCAGCAGGTAGATCCACTCACCATCGCCCAAGAACTGGAAAAATCGTGTGCAGCCACGCAGGTAAGTGTCTCAACCCTTCCTTCCATCAAATCGCATGTATTTTACTTTGAAATTGTCTGCATAGCATAAAATTGAATGGTTGAGCGGCCGTATGGCCAGTTGACTGGCCACGTCGGCTAGTTAAAGTGTAATTGGATGTTTGGGTGGCGGCCACGACAAAGAGAATGAACGGCACGCACGTGAGAACACTCTCGTCAGAAGCATGAGTTTAACAGGAAAAGGCGGCGGCAAATCTGTGAGAATGGATGCGGCAGCAAGTGAATACGTAGGCGAATGATGGATGACGTCGCCCAACAGTCCGGCGGGGACAGCTCATCCCCCGCGCCACGGATTGCGCCGATTCAAAATCTAATCGGCTAGATCATGCGCATGCATTTATCATCCAACACTTCAAACTCGGGTGGCTATTCTGATCTCCTCTACACTTTGATACGCCGAGCTATTGGCTACCAGAACGCCGGTGAAGCACACCTTGAATGCGGGCCAACTACAGTCCTCCCCGAGAATTGCACACTGCTCCTACAAGAACACAGTTTCTACAGGAACGCAGTCTACAGGAACGCAGTTCTACAGGAACGCAGTCTACAGGAACGCAGTTCTACAAGAACGCAGTCTACAGGAACGCAGTCTTCTACAGGGAAGCGGGTGCCTCACGAAAAAGGTGGCACACCTATCTTGTCAGCAAGGGAAAAGAGGATGAAGAGTAGAATGGATAAAGCTGAGGTGGTCCACGTTAGCCCAAGTACCTCAACAGCACCTGCAACCAAAGGAAAAAGCAAAACTCAGGCAGGCAAGCAAGCGGAGGTGGAGACACCTGTGTCTACAGGAAAGCAAAAACAGGCTTCTACAGGAAGCCCAAAAGCAAAGACCAAGGCTTCTACAGGAAGCCCAAAAATCATTGAGAAAAAGGCTTCTAAAGGAAGCCCAAAAGTAAAAACCAAGGCTTCTACAGGAAGCCCAAAAATCATTGAGAAACAGGCTTCTACAGGAAGCCCGAAAACAGAGACAAAGGCTTCTACAGGAAGCTCGAAATTGTAGAAACAGGCTTTTACAGGAAGCCCCGAAAAAGTGAAACCCAAGGAGAGAAAGGTGGATATTCTGGCATGGGAGGCAGCAACTGTATTAGCTGGCCTCAGCACGCCACCTAAGCCAAAAGGAAAGAGGAAGAGGGAGACCCCTCTATACTTTAAGGCTCGAAGAAGTGTTAGGATAAAGACGGGCAAGCCACAGGCCCAATCCAGCAGCCCGATCGTCATCGAAGATACACCTGCTTCTCCCAAAGAAAAGTCACCCTCCAGGATCACAGTCACCTACGAGAAGGGGAGTCCAAAGAAAAATACGTGGCAAGAAAGGTTAGACTTGTTGACTGAACAAACGCGGCTACAGGAAGCTGAAAATGTTCTACAAGATACTCTGGCCCGGCTACAGGAAACGGAAAAGAAGGAAGGGGAAGGACCCTCATCACCACCAAGGGAGGGTGAGGTAGATCCGCCTGAAGAGATAGAAAGAGAACATATACCAGAACCTAGCCCTTCACCTAATCTGAATTCATACTACACCTTTTTAGAAGCGGGCAAAATCATACCGCATAAATTTACTGTGCCTCTATTTTTTGAACTAGAGAAAGAAAGAGTCCGTTCCCACACATGGATGCAGATCGCCAAATCAAAGGGTGTGGTGGACATAGGCCCTTTACAAGATCAACTCAGGGAGGTCAGGAGTAAATTCACCATGGCTAAACATGTGGCTAATTGCCAACGTGTGCTTCTACAGGAAGAAAATCAGAAGCTGAGATTGCAGCTATAGGAACTAAAGGCAGGGGCAGGAACATCCTCCAAGGACATCACAAATGAACAACAAAGCAAAAAGGAGCTGACCACCAGCCTTGAAGGGCCAATCACACTTCTACAAGAAGCAGAACAGCAAACAAAAATTGAAGTGCAAGCCCTAAGAGAACAACTGCAACAAAAGGAAGCACAATTGGCCTGCATGGCCAGTTGGACCATGGAGGCAATTCAGTGCAGAACACCTTCAAAATCCTATGGATTGTTCTTAAAAGATCAATGGCTGTAGTTCCAAATAAACACCTTGGCACAAAGAGGTATTTCACATATCCAGAACCCACAACAATTTTCTGAATTGTGCAGTACTAGTTCGTCTGAGGACAAAGCCAAATTAGCAGAGTTTTACCTCCACAATTTGGCTTTGCCTAATGAAGTCTCCTGGGATCCCAATGTTGCCTTGGGTGATATGCAATTGATGGCGTTCGCCTCATGGTTAAACCATGAGGATCAGAGAGCAGCTGAAGCAAAATCGGTCATGAACCGAGAAGTGAGTGAACCACTGTTCATTCGACCAGAACTAGAGGATCCGGTGGCACTCATCTCAGCCCACCAACAGTTGGCTACAGATCCCACAGCTTCCTTGAGATTTATGGACCAACAGGCCCAAGCCATAGCCCACTTTGAAGACATGGAAAGGTTGTTGGGAGAAAGTGCTGCCCAAGCATGTGCACGCAGATGGAATACCCTGGCACACAGCTTGAAAATCAGAGAGTACCATACCCCCATTCGGATGAGGGAAGCTTTGGAAAGGGTTGAACTTTACAAGAAATCCATGCAAAGCCTCCAGGCCAGCTGGATTGGCCTTAAACTCAGCCCACCACTACTGCTAGGACTGACTGAAGGCAATACAGAGGAAGATGACAGTCAACAATGGGAAGAGGTGAACAGGAAAGCAGGGTTTCATATCCACAGAGAAGACACTACCACAGAACCTTGGGATGCAAGGGAAGCAGTGAAAGAAATGAAGGATGAGGATTTGGACTAAGTTGCTCAAGGATGAGCAAATGGTTTAGCTGGGGGGTGATGATGAGCCCCAATTTTTGGTACAATTTGGGCTCATTTGGCCTACTTGCTCTGCTCAAACCATTCATTTTTTATTGCTTATGCATTCATTTCTTGGTTTATTCGTGTTGTTTGTAGGAAGAAGGGTAGGCATTCTATCTACGTGACTAATGCATGATGCTTTCAGGTTTTTGGCATTAAAAGGGAGAAAAGACCACAAAAAAGGAGACAAGGAGACAATGAGGTGGCACTGCTGGTTTTTAGGAGAGGATGTCCACAGTCTTGGGGACCTTCCTCGTGATTCCCACCATAGCTTCGAGCTCCAATCCATCTCCCCACTGAGCTTAGAGGCAGCCAACTGTTCTACAGGAACAACAGTTATAACTGTTCTACAGGAACAACAGTTATGACTGTCCTACAGGATCAGCAGTTTAAACTTCAGTTGGACAGCCGAGCTCCACAAATCAAGGACACCTGTTGGATGATCATTTTGCATAAATACTGAGGCCGTAGCCTTGGATAGAAGCTTTTTGAACTTTTGTATTGCTCTTGTAATTTGGAAGTACGAGCTACAGCTCGGTGTTTTGTTCCTTTTGTAAGCCAGTTTTGGCATGACATCAGACTTTCGTTTATGAATAAAGGTAGGCAGATTTTGATCTCATTCTGAGTTTCTAAGGGAGCTATAGCTCTCAAGTTAGGGCCCAACCTGAGAGCGATAGATCTCCTCGGTGTTGTAATGTTGTTTGCATTTCGTTCCAGCACTTTGAGTTTTTACTTTGACATGCAATTTGAATTTACAGTCTGTTAATTTAGTCTTTTTCATGAGCGTAGATAGGATTAGTTTATGGTGATTTTCTTTTAGTTGCTTAGATTTGATAGAGGATAGTTATAATTTATTGGAGCTCCAGCAAAAGGTTGTTAAGGCTCACTGCCATCTCTCTTAGGGATTGGGGTGCAGTCCATAACCAGCCACCAAAAAGAGAAACGCAGTTCTTCTCCCTTCCATGCAAGCTGCAACATAGATATTTTCATTGAAGATCCATCCATGCACTTTTGAAATTGAACCATACTTCTACATTTCACTTCCATGCACGAGTTTCATTTCTTGGTTTTCCATTGTTGTTCATAGGTTTCATGGCACAGTTATCATAGGTTAATGAATTCTTGTTTTTGGTGCATAAGTCATTTGTTTCATTTACGCTGCTCCATACCATTCCACTTCCTTCTTCTTCTTCTTGATCTCTCCTCAATCCACCTACTCGGCCTCTGTCCAGCTCATTTATCCTCCAACTCATCCATTATCCACGTAGCTTCATGTACTTAACCTTTCGTTGATCCCATCCTTCCAAGCCATCAACCGACTGCATGCACTCTTCCTCCATCTGATTTCTCTGCTCCTGAGCCATCACCAGCTCCATCTCCATCTCACCTATCCTCCCACACCACTCCAACACTTCACCATCTCCCAAAACTTCCTCGGTCAAACATCCTGTAGAATTGCACAGACTTCCTGTAGAAACCCCTGAGTTTCCTGTAGGATCCCCTGCAGACTTCCTGTAGAAGCCTGCAAACTCGGTTGCTGAGCATCCGAACGTGGTAGACTTCTATGGACTGATGCTAGAGACCCTCTGGGACCTCCCTTAGCCATCCTGACCTTGCCCATGCTTTTCTTCCATTCAGATCGCTCCTGCACAACCAAACCCTAATCAAAAGCATCATCACAATAAATCCAACCACTTAATGAAAAAAATACAAAAACATGTCTTTTCAGATACAAGTAGCTTAGATGCATGTATTTCAGTTCACTGCAAGTAATGGCATCATTGGTAGAAGTTTCATTCACAGTTTTGCATTGTAAGGGCTTAGCTAGTCAAATTAGGGTTTACTAGGGTTTTTATGCTTTGTTGGTTTTCAGTTCCTTTCTGCAACTAGATTAGTCTTCTTTCAGTTAGCTTTCATCCATCATTCATAAAGCTTCTTCTGTGAGCCTATAGAAGTTGGCTTGAGCCCTAGCGGACTTGTGCCAGCTGACCAAGTGACAGCTGCGACAAGAGCTAGTACTTGTGCATACAGCATCGTCGCTTCCAAGTTTGTACGAACTACCGGATTGATAAAATTAGAGATAGGAAGCTCCAGGAGTTGTAGCATTATTGCTACAATACTGGAGCCCACCAAAGCCATGGGCCACATATCTAGCATTATGCTTCTCCACACTACCATCTGCAGCTTTATTTACCTTGCAAAGCCAACAGGATCTCAGCACTGACTTGTCCTCCGGTCTCAGGACCACATCCAAAACACTGTTATGAACTATGAAGTCATATTCCTCCATCATGACATCAACCCAAACCGACTGTTGCACTGCTTCCTTAAAGTAAGATGGCTTTGTCACAACACATTCACCCATAAGAGCTCTGCATCTAGTGTACCTCTCAGGTGACCTCCTATGCCTATGATGAGAAGTGGTTGCTCCCACATTCTCCCGTGCATCATCCAATAATCCGTTAGCCTCTCTGGTACGATTTCTTCCCTCTCTGGAAGACTCTACCTTAGTGGATGTCTCCACTCCCAGATCCTCTGCATGTGGCTGCTCCACATCAATCTAAGGCTCCTCAACCTTATGAGCTAAAATATCCTCATCAACATGTTGCTCAAGCTCCCTCTTAAGGGAAACTTGCATGGCCTTCTCCTTATCGAATTTGACATCCCTGCAAACCATTTTCATCTTGTTAGTATATAAGTACACCTGATAGTTATGAGGTGTATAAGTGTACCCCACAAATATCCCCAACTTTGATGTCGGCTCAAGCTTCTTTTGTGCATCTTTGGTCACATGGAAATATACCAATGAATAAAAAATCCTGAAGTGACCAACATATGGCCTCTTACCAGAATAAGCCTCCTATGGTGTCTTCAACCCAAGTATCTGATTTGGGCTACGGTTCTAAACATAAATTGTTGTGTTGCATGCCTCATCCCACAAGTGTAGTGGTAGGCCTTGATCATGGAACATCGCCCTCACTGCCCCTACTGTGCTTCTATTTTTCCTCTCGGCCACCCCATTCTGCTGAGGGATATGGGGTGTCGTCAACTCCCATTTAATACCTTCCGCTGCATAAAATTTCTTAAACTTGTTTGAGACATATTCACCACCGTTATCACTCCGTAGAACTTTAACATTCTTGCCCAACTCTTTCTACACCAATTCTTTAAACTCAAAAAACTTTGTGAAGGTTTGATCCTTTCTCTGCATGAAAAATATCCAATATTTTCGAGAAAATTCATCAACAAATATAACATAATACCTGTCTTTGGCCATGGATTCTATCGAGAATGGTCCACACAAATCTGAATGGACTAATTCTAGAATATTCTCTACTCGAATGTGTCTATTGTGAAAGGAAGACATGGTGTATTTTCCCAAAGTAAACCCCTTGCATGTATCAATTTGCTCAAGTGTGCCTTTGGGAAGACTGGTAGAGATTTCCTGCAATATCTTCAAAGCCCCATGATGCAAGTGGCCCAATCACATGTGCCACAACTCACCAACATCTCGGCTCTGCACCCTTTCTACTTTTGTGCTCAAAGCAACACACTCTTCTACCTCAAACTTATAGAGATTCTTCACCTAAATCCCTGTCTTCTTTACTTGACCTATGGCTATGTGTCGAAGGAACACCTTTCATTTCGAGAAGATCACATAAGAGGCTCTATCCCAAAGCATGGCAATGGATACCAAGTTCTTATTCAGCCCGGTCGTATGCATAAAATTATTTAAGGCGAGTGGAGCCTCATGCTCCTTCTGAAAAGTAATCATTCCCAATCTAGTAACACTATACTTCCCTTTGTCACCCATCTCGATATGCATATAGAGATCTTTCTCTTCCAAGTCATTGAATAACTCTTTATCACCAGTCACGTGGAATGAAGCACCACTTCCTAAGTACCATACGCTTCCCATCATTGATGACACCATGCATGCAATGAGGGAAAATTCTAATTCGAATTGAGAGGCCAAACCCTCACCCACCGCTCCTCCTAAGGGCTTCTTCGTAGACTTGTTCAGTGGAAAAATTGTAGCAAAATGGCCTAGCTCATGAAAATGAAAGCACTTGACTTTTGTCATGTCTTTCTTCTTACCTCCATGATAATAATCCTATTTGGAATGGGAAGCTTTCCCTTTTCCCTTCTTCACCTTAATCTCTAAGGCATGGTTCTCTTCATCATCAGCCTTTGATGAAGATCCATCCCTAGTGTTCCCCCTGATCTCCTCCTGCATCAAATCTGACCATAGTCATTCTCAAGCTAGAAGCTTCTCCCAACCATTGACAGATTCCTGATAACTATGACAACCCTTTAGGAGTCCTAGAAGAGAAAGACTCACTATATCATCCTCAGCAACCGTGATTCCAACACTTCCAAGTTCATCACGACACTGAGCGAACTTGGTCAAGTATTTTGGAATCATCCCGTCTTTCTCCATTTTGATTTTTTTAAGTTTGTCCTTTAGTTCCAATTTCCTTTGGTCACTGTTGTTCTGATACAATTTTGTTAATGCTTTCCAAATAGCATACAAAGTTTCCTTGCCATGGAGACTCGATAGAATGTGGTCTCAAACTCCCTCAAGGATTATGTGCCTTGCCTTTTGTTGAGCCTCAAACCTGCACCTTCCTATACACCCTCTCAGCCTTCCTTTTCCACTTATTTCATCCACCCAGCTGTTAAATCATTGCATTGTAGTTTAAAAAGAGCTTTTTACATGGTTTTTTGACTATGCTTATGACTGTTGTTTGGTTTAGTTTTTTTGTTCATGAAGCTGCGGAAACTTGTCAGTTTCCGCAGCCAGCACAGGTTTCCGCAGCCAGCACAGGATTCCGCAACTATTTTGTTAAAAGCTGTGCTATAGGTGTCCTATGAAGAAACGAGCCACATGGGCAAGTTCCAGGTGACGGATACATGGAACGTGTCCCTTCAAATCAGCCAAATCATCCATGGAAGGTCACGTTCAACGAGGGTCAAAGGCAAAGCCAACCAAGGAGTTCAACGGTGGCACGTCTCTGTTTTGAGCATGTGAACATTTACGTGGCACAGTCCTCAGCTCACGAAGACACCAGCACACCTGGAGATCATTTCCGTAACCTGAATCCAACAGCTACCACTCCGGAGATTTAATAGACATGATGACAGTTACGCTAGATCTCGGCTGAAGGGATCTACGTGTCTTTGGCAACGCAGTTAATAGCGTAGGATTCAGTTAATTAGTTCAGCACTTTTTCATTATAAATAACGCGTCGATGAACGCTGTAAAGAAGCTTTTTGGATATGTAAATTCTGAACTGTTGTTGTTATTACCCCACTGTTTTATATATGTTGCTGCTTTAATACATGAGAAGACTTTTCTGAGTTCATTCGTGTGATTACTCGTTGACTGGCTGAAGTGGCAGAGGGCCCCTACGCGCTGAAGCCTTGTAAAGTTTTCATTTGGTTTTATTATGTTTTTGCTTTCATAATCTTTAGCTTGTACATAACACACTGTTTTAATGTTTCTTAACTCACTGCTGTTTATATTTTCACCTCTGTTTTCTTATAGTTGTCAGCTGATCAATGCTTTTCTGCAGGTTTTCTTAGACAGCCCGGGCAAATTTTCATCTTTTTGATAACTATTGACACATGAGATCATCTTGTCCTTCCTGCTAACTTTCATTTTCTGAAGTTTAATTTCAGTATTGTCTTTTTCAAGTTGTGATTTGCTTATTTTTTTTTTTTGTTATTTAGATATCATACTGCTCATCAATTTATGGTTTCTTTCTATAGTGAAGTGACTCTATTAGCAAGAAATCAGAATATTACTAACTGTAGTGTGATTTAGTTATCATATTGCTTAAACTTATTCATGATTGCTTCCCACAAGGTAGATTGAGCTGAAGGGTAAAGGATCAGAAGAGTTGAAATAGTGTGATTAGTTTCCTTTCTGCAATTTAATTTCTTGCAATTTAGTTATCATATTGCTTAAACTCATTCATGGTTGCTTCCCACAAGGTAGATTGAGCTGAAGGGTAAAGGAACAGAAGAGTTAAAGTAGTGTGACTAGTTTCTTTTATGCAATTTAATTTCTTTCCATTTAGATATCATATTGCTTGACTTGTTCATGATTGCTTCCCACAAGGTAGATTCAGCTGAAGGGTAAAGGATCTGAAGAGTTTAAGTAGTGTGAATTAGTTTCTTTGATTTTAGTTTGAGTTGCTTTAAGTTCAGTTTTTACTTTCTTTTCATTCAGCAGCAAGGATACTGGGCCATTGTCATTAGTTCACTGTTTGATGCATTTACTTCCTCTTAAGAATTGATTTCAGTTTAGTTGTTTTAAAGCTTTCTTTTTGAGCACTTTCTAAGTTTTGAAAAATCACTGTAGAAGTCATCATCATCATCCATCCATATTCCATACTTAACTTTCATTTCTGCCATCACACATTAGGGTAAGATAAATCCAAATTTAAAAAAAAAAAAAAACTCAAAAACGACAAAAGACTAAGGAAATGGTTATCTAGTACATATAGTACACTTCACTTCGTCAGTTTACGAATCCCAGATTGACATTTTAAATAGCAATTTAGATCACACTAAATTGACCAAACATTTTGGCGCCGTTGCCGGGGAAGTGAAACTAGGTAACCAATTTACTAAAAAAAAAACAAGGAAATTTCAAGAAAGGAAAATTGATAACCTCTCAAAGTATGCTCTCCTCTTGCACTTAGTGTGATCTGGAGGATCAGAAAAGAGAAAAGTTATTGGTTTAATAGTTTCTTGAGTATGCTCTCTTCTTGCACCTAGAGTGACCTGGAAGATCAGAAAGAGAATTATTAGCCCGACTTGAAGAAAAAATGACATGCATAGAGCAAGAGATTCTAGGGGAAGGTTTTTAGCTAGAGCCAAGAGTTCAATTTTTACAACTCCATCTACTTCAAGGAATAGACAAGAGACACCTCCATCATCTCCAACTTACACTCCTAGCCCTAGGATCCCTGGAATTCAAGAGGCAGTAGTTGACTCTCCCACACCATCCATCGAATTTGAATTAGGAAGAGATCCTTTCCTTCCTTCTACAGGGAGACACATTGTAATTGAAGAAGTAGAATCACTTGAGGAAGAAGAGGGAGAAATTCCTCCTCATTCACCATTAGTAGAAGAACCAGAGGACTCTGAAGTCTCCAGGAAAACTACCATGACAGAAGAAGGAGCAAACGGATTTGGTAGAGGTAGAGGAGGAGGAGGAGGAAATAATGGAAGAGGTAGAGGTAACATTGGTGGAAATAGGGATGGAGATAACTCATTCGGATTTCCTATAGTCGATGAGAACTCTCGAGCAACAATGAAAAACATCTCACCATCTGTCCTCCCAAAATTTCATGGGTTAAGAAATGAGGATCCTGAAACATTTCTATTTGAGTTTGAGGTCGTGTGTCGAACTTATGATTATCTGGAAGGCTCTCAAAAACTCAAACTGTTTCCTTCAACATTGAAAGGAGCAGCTTTGAAATGGTTCATGGGATTACTCACTCAATCCATTAGGACTTGGAATGATATGAAACAAACATTTTTGGATAGGTACCTAGACTATTGTATGCCCACCAATTACAAGGATGAGGTATTCAAAATGGTACAAAAAGAAGATGAAAACTTGGAGGATTTACTTGAAAGATTCCGATATAATCTGAAAAGAGCAAAAATGAGTAATTTAGATGAGGAAACCTTGAAAGCCCTTTTATTAAAAGCCATTAGAGATGAATGGATAGATATTTTGAACATGATGGGAAAAGGAGACATATCTCAACTTCCACTTCATGATATAGCAGAACTGTGTGTCCATCTCTCAAGGGGGAAATCTAAAACTCAAAAAGGGCCTAGAGATCCTTCTCTCATCAGAGCAAACAAATCTGCAACTGGATCAGTAAGTAGGGCTGAGATTGGCAACATACTGAAATCAAGAAGCAGGTGCAGGAGTTGCTCGAGAAGGGGTTTATCAGGCCTAACACATCACCATGTGGGTCACCAATCATTTTGGTGAGAAAGAAAGATGGCTCGTGGAGAATGTGCATTGACTACCAAGCACTGAATAAGATAACAATCAAAAATCGTTATCCCCTTCCTCGCATAGATGATATTTTAGATCAATTGAAGGAAGCTATTTATTTCACCAAGCTGGACTTGCACAGTGGATACCATCAGGTCAGAGTTGCAGAGCAAGATGCATGGAAGATTGCTTTCAAAACAAAGCAGGGATTATATGAGTGGCTGGTTATGCCTTTTGGCTTGACCAATGCCCCTGCTACATTCATGAGATTAATGAATGATGTACTCAGGCCTTTTCTTGATGATTTTGTTATTGTGTATCTGGATGAAATTGTGATTTTTAGTAAAACGTGGGAGGAACACTTAAAGCATGTTAAGCAGACCTTAGATGTTTTGAAAAGAGAAAAACTTTATGTTAAACTCTCCAAATGTGAATTTGGCAAAACATCTCTAAATTATTTGGGTCATATAGTAGGGGGTGGTGAATTGAAAATAGATCCCTCTAAAGTGGCAGTCATTGTAAACTGACCTAAATCCAAGTTTGCTACAAAAGTGAGAAGCTTCTTAGGAGTAGCACAATATTGGAGGAAGTTTATCTCTAAATTTTGCTCAATTGCAGCTCCCTTACATGCTTTGACAGGATTGAACAAGGTGTTTCAGTGGGGAGGCAAACATCAGAAAGCCTTCGACACCTTGAAAGAAAAGATTAGTACAACACCTGTACTAGCACTGCCTGATCTACAAAGACCATTTGAGATCCAAACAGGTGCCAGTGACTATTCCATGGGAGCAGTGTTGACACAACACGGTAAACTCATATGTTATCATTCTGAGACTTTTAATCCTGCAATAGTTAACTATCCTACATATGATAAAGAATTGTATGCATTAGTTCAGAGTGTGAAAAAGTGGAAACATTACTTAATGGGCAAAGAGATAGTAATACATACTGATCATCAACCACTTCAATATCTACACTCCCAAACTAAGTTGTAGCAATCAAGTCATTATAGTTGGATGGGTTTTCTACAACAGTTTGATTTAGTCATCAGATATAAAAAGGGCATACATAACAAAGTTACAGACATGTTATCTAGACCCATTATAAATGCATCTACTATACTTAAGCATAATTCTATACTACATGAAAGCTACATTGAACAATATGCTCAAGATATATACTTTAAAGATGTATATGCAACTTTGAGTCAAGGCACACACTTCTCTGATATCGGGTCACTTTGGGGTAAGTAAAACAGTTGCACAACTGCAAAGATTTTTTTATTGGCCAAAAATGAATGAGACAGTTTCTAGATATGTGAGAGGGTGTACTATGTGTGCCAAAAGAAAGCCCAGCAATAGAAAACTAGGCTTGTACACTCCATTACCAGTTCCTTCTCACCCCTGGGAAAGTGTTTCCATAGATTTTTTTGGTGGACTGCCTAAGTCTGTGGTTGTGGATAGGTTCAGTAAAATGTGCATTTTGATACCTTGTAATAAGCAGATTATAGCTGAACAAACTGCAAAACTATTCTTTGAACATGTGTGGGTTCATTTTGGGTTACCCACTTCTATTGGATCTAATCGAGACACCTGATTTGTGGGGAAGTTTTGGTCAATTCTGTGGGAGCTGATGGACACCCAACTGAAGAAAAGCACAACTTTTCATCCACAAACCAATGGCCAGACAGAAGTAGTTAACAAGACAGTGATCCAACTACTTAGAGGATATTGCAGCAAACATCCTAAGCTTTGGGATGAACACTCGTGTTATGTGCAGCATGCTTACAATAGAGCAAAACATTCTTCTACACAAAGATCTCATTTTGAAACCTGTTTTGGTTTCACACCAAGGTCTCCTTTGGATTTTGTATTTGGTAAAGATACCACCGTTGATGGACACAGTGATGTGGAGAAGGCAACTAGGTTGATTGAACAGATCCAGGGGATCCACCAGGCAGTACAGGACAACTGGAAAAGAGCGAAGCCAAATACAAGGCAAGGCATGACGAGCATCGGATGGAGCATAGTTTCCAAGTTGGTGACCAATTTTGGCTGTATATCAGCAAGGACAGGATGCAAGGCGAAGGTAAAAAGCTAAAGCCTATCAGGTATGGACCCTTCAAGATACTTGAAGAGGATCATTGAAAATGCTTTTCGCCTTGATATACCAGCTTACATGCACATCTACTTAGTCGTAAATGTAGATTTCTTGAGATTGTTTGAACCTTTAATGATTGAGGATCCTGAAGAGCAAAATCAATTGCCTTATATTGATGACCTGCTACCTGAATATCTAAATGAATTGTAGGAAGACATAGTCTTGGACAGGAAGGTGAGGACAATGTGCAGAGGAAATGTTGAGTACCTCAGAATTGGACTCAAGGGTTCAAAGCTGAGCAGTGCAAAGTGGATTGAGATTGGGCAAGTGAGACAACAGTACCCTCACTTAGTCGATGCTTGAAAAACCAAATTTTGGTGTCCAAAAGCTTTTCAGTGGGAAGGCCGTGATCCGAATTGGATCCATAAAGAATAATCAAAAGAACCATGGCTGGACTAGATCAAGATAGCCTTCAAAGAATTGAGAGCAGTGATCAAAAGCACCTCTAAAACAGTGGCAGTTGGCAGCCAACGTGGAACGACGAGGACCTTATTCAAAACGCGTTGACCGAGGCCCATGGAGACTGCGCAGGAGGAAAAATTATCCCCTGGGAAGCCCAGTTTAGGAAACAATGAGTTTTTGATGTGTGATCAGCGAATCGTGCATCGCTGGGAAAAAACCCTCGAAAAGGAGGGGCCCCGAGCGCTCGGTCGCATGGGAGCCTGGAAGACCGTGGGGAAAAAGGCTAACGGCTAAGGCGAGACCCGTGCTCTAAAAACCGACGATATTCATCAAGGGAATCCTTTGGTGGTAAGAAGATTTGGTGAAAATAGAGCGATTCCACTTAGTGCCCAATGCATGGCAAGTGGAGGAGAGAGAAAACCACCACTCATCATGCACTAATAGTTGATCAAGTCAACCATGCGAAATGAGCGAAAGGCGTTAGATCTGGGGGATTCAAATCTAACGATTGATATCGCACTCGATGGTAAGACCAGATCTAACGAGGGATTAAGACATGATTTAGAAGAATTTTAGGTCCACTTTGACTACCAAGGTGGCGGATGACTCACCCCACGACAAAACTGAAGAACCGAACCGACAAAGTAAGTTGGCACAGTTCGCAGGAGGACAAGTGGCTACTCCCTGTGAGTCTGATGATGACGCGAGATAGGGAACTCCAAGTAAAGCTGTAGCAGGCGGTCTGACGGAGTTGGAAGAGGAATCAAACAACCATGAGCTCAAGTGGCTTTAAAGCCATGCATAGACCAGCAGAAGGGACACACACACGAAAGAATAGAGAAAGCAGACAGAGAGAGCAAAAAGCAGTAAGAAGACAGAGGGTCGAGCTGACCAAAGGCAGCATCGAGCACAAAAGGGCTTGAGAAATTTGAGCCATCCCTAAAGGGGATCTATCAGGACCGAGCACCACATTGGGCTCCTTCCATTGTAGACCCGAGAGGTCAAAAAGTTGGTAAGGCCAAGAGTTTGTGTACTCTAGTGGCTTGGGAAATCCAAGAACCACCCTGCCAAGCTATCGTGTGACAGGAGACTCATATTGAGCTCCTTATTTGTAATTCTCTACTTTAATACACAAGAAAAGAAGGCCACCAATGAAAGCTGGACTGGAGATGTAGCCCTGGAGGATAGGGTAAACTCCTTATTAATTTATGTGTTCTTATATTTTCTTACTGTGTTTCTTTGCTGTCTTCCATTTCAAGTGTCTATGTATTTGCAATCTGATTGATCCGTTGGTTAAATAACCTAGACACACACACCAAAACATGAGTCTGTAATACCTCCATTTAATAATTCTTAACTAAGATCACTCATAGGGTGATTATCAGATCACCAAGATAGGTGGGAAAATAGATTTTGAGGCTCACTCTCATTTCACCTTAGTAACGGGTCATTTGGAAGGTCTGAAAAAATATGTTGAAATTGTGCAAGCGGCGGTGGAGGTAATTATATCCAGGATAGAAAATATTAATTACAAGGTGGGGAACTCTGTGTTCAACGTGGAGAATGTAGTTGTCTTAGTGTTAAAATAAATATTTGACCTCGATGACAGTGGTGAACAGGATATGACGATTGGTAAGGGAGGGACTCTCCCTCCAGTCTTTCCCGATCAACAGGAGTTGGAGCAAGAGCAGGGACGACAAGGGGCAGCGGTACCATTCCAGGAAGAGGAGGCAGACATGGATACTACGAAGGAACTCAGAGAAAATAATGTGGAGAGAATCAGGTAGTTAATTTTATAATAATAGTTAGGTAGATTATGTTTTGTAGGTATGTAAGTATTAACGGGGTATTTTTGAGAAATTAAAAGAAGAATGATGTAGTAAATATGGGAAAAACATTATTGTATACCCAAAGATATTGGTTAGAGAAATTTTGAAGGACTCTAGAAATTTTGATGATTTTGAATGTAATGGCACTAGATATATTCCAATTCGATTAATAGAAATATACATGTTCCTTTAAAAAAAAAACATGTTAAAATGATGCATGTCCAATAGTCGACATAAGTCAAAACGATACATCATGCACAAATGATATAAATAAAAATAAATAATTATGTAAGACAAAATGATACAAGTCAATACGATATGTCATTTCCAAATGATATAAGTTGAAATGATACATGTCAAAAAGATACAACTCAATAATATGATACATGAGGTCGTGAAATTGATACATATGATAGTAACCATGAAAATGAACATCACCACAATATATAAAAAATGATCCATGATGCAGTCCATATGATAATGAATGTCACTAGTTGCTACCAACAACTGCCTCATGATCATCATCACCATTTTGATCATCATCATCATCATCTTCTGTATTTGCATCATCCTCGTTGTCATATGTTTCTGTGTCATCATGAGTATCATCTGCCATCTCAACATCAAATCCAATGTGATCTGGATCTATGTGATGAAGATCATTCACATCTTTGGGAAGATCCTTGTTCTACAAAAAAAAAATTTAGAATGAAAAGTTATTATTTATTTCATGCAATAATTAATTTCTTTGTTATATATCTAATATTACAACATATGAAATGAAACAATAATCATATTACATCATATCAAAGTTCACATACGATAATAAAATTTCAAATAAGTTACAACTAAGATGTTGTAACAACAAATTCCATAACAACATGTCAATGTTAAATTTGTTGAAAAATAGATAACACCCATTACTATTGAAATGTCGAAACTGTTGTAAAAGATGATGCTATAACAACTTCTACTATTGAAACTACTGAAATAGTGACCATTAGAGCACATGTTATAACAACAGATGATGTAACAATGCATGTAACAACATATGTTGTAAAAATTTATGGGGTAGAAAGCCATTTCATCTTACTTGTCAAAGCTTGAAAGTGGGAAACCAAGGAGGTGTTTCGGCCACCCAACACTACACCAACACTTGTGTGATCAAGAAAACAAATTGAGAAGCACAAACATAGGTAACAATAGATTGAGAAGTAGATATATGTTGTTACAGTAGATGTTGTAACAAAAAATTCCATAACATATGTTATAACAAAATATGTCATAACAGATGCCATAACAACGAATGTTGTAACAACAAGCCATTTCATCTTGACCTCAAAATCTTGAAAGTGGGAAGCTACCGAGGTGTTTCTTCCACCCAAAATTACACCATCAATTGGGGGATTAAGAAAAAAAATTGAGAAGCATAAAATAGGTAAGAACATATTGAGAAGTAGATGTTGTAACACCGGATGTTGTAGTAGAATATGTTGTAAGAACAGATGCCATAACAACATGTCAATGTTAAACAGGCTGAAAAATGTTGTAGAAGTTGATGCTATAACACCCATCACTATTGAAAATGTTGAAACTTATGAGAAAGGTGATGTTATAACAACAACTAGTATTGAAACTACTGACATAGCGAACATTCATAGAGGATGTTGTAACAATGGATGGTGTAAGAATTGAGGGGGTAGAATTTCATTTCATTTTTCTTATAAAAGATTGAAAGTGGGCAACCAAAGATGTATTTCTTCCACCCAACACTACACCAACACTTGGGGGATCAAGAAAACAAATTGAGAAGCACAAACGTAAGTAATAATGAATTGAGAAGTATATGTTGTAATTATGGATGTGTAACATCACTCAACTCCCCATACTATTAGAGGAATGGGGTAAAACATATTTTTTTTTTTTTCTCCTTCGAACTCTACTCAACTTCCCAACTCATCATAAGGGCGTCACAACTAGAGTTATTACTCTGCATGCTTATCTCTCTCTCTCTCTCTCTCTCTCTCTCTCTCTCTCTCTCTCTCTCTCTCTCTCTCTCTCTCTCTCTCTCTCTCTCTCTCTCTCTCTCTCTCTCTCTCTCTCTCTCTCTCTCTCTCTCTATATATATATATATATATAAGGCCCTACTAAATGCAAGGACCTCCGTTCACCACATCAACTCATTGCTAACCTATCAACGAGGTCCACCCATGACCAATCAAAGAACTTTTGGGCTGGTGTGTTAGGCAACTCATCCTGGTGAATCCCATAGTTGTGCCACACAATCCTCTAGGGTAATCTTCTAGGTTTGTACCTATAGTACACATCATCACTTCCTCATCCAATTGTGTTAAAGGAAAAATTAGGTTGCACCAATGAAGAGTCTCCACGGCTAGGGTTTGGAGTGGTGTAAGGTTTTTCCAAAATTTTGTTATAAATTTAAGGCTTTCCATCCTGTGTCACATCAAGCTCCCTTCAATCTCTACCATGGATCAAGTGAGGGATCTTCACCTTACCTTAAGAAATGCATCAGATGGGGATATTTACAACCATCATAAGAGCAAGTCTCGACCTGACCATAATTTCCCTAAGATGGTTATTTTTACCATGGCTCTGTCTTAGAGGTCCTGCAGACCTCTAGATCAATTCCACTAATCGGTGTCAAAATCGATGTCTTATTAAGGTTCTATATAGTGCTAACCCTCTTGAGCTTAAGACAATCCAACTCCAAGGAGTTCTTGTCCCTTCTACATGCCCATTCTCCAACAAGGAATTCCAGGTATGCAGTCATAAATGTTCCTGCAACCCTTACCTACCACTGGATGCGTGTGAAATCCTAAAATATCTCTACCTCCACTACCATATGCCAAAGGTTTCATGATTAAAATTAGGCCTATAATAAACTCCATGGTGATATCTAGATACTTTTAGGGCCAAGCTAACTACACCTTCATGCAAGCAGAAGATATCCAGCCTACTTATAATGCAAGGTTGACAAATCCTTCCTACATGGTTTTCGACTATTCCTACACTTAAAGGGAGGATAACCCTTCCAGTGTTGAATCAATTCCTTTTGCATAGGTTCAAGGGGTTATAACTTGGTTAACGAACATCCATGTATATGTACAGACCCTGCCAAGCAGGCAATTTCTTAGGTACTTATTTTATGTTAATAAAAAGGGTCTTTGTGCCTAATGTTCCACGTTTTTATTTCAAACCCTTATGAATCCTTCTAATGTCTGTGGCATTTCATGACATCTTTGCATTACTTACATATGCATTGTTAATCATTATGAATGATAATTTACCCCAATACAAGATTCATGTTCAATAACATGACTCAAGTTAGTTTATTGTATAAAACAATCACATTCTGTTGTAGAGTATATGTTATGAACTGTTGTAATGGAAATTTAACACAACACTTGGTTCCATTGTAGATGCATACACTAGTTCAAATTATTTATCAAAAATTTTCATTTCATAGGTGTGACATATGTACTTATGTATTCATTTATTTATCATAACTATAAATTTATCTTTGCATAGAGAGGCATCCACATGGTCATCACATTAACAATGTTGTTACTGTCCAAATAGAATCCAAACCATTTCAACTAGAAATGCATCATAAGTTCATTAATATTTCAGCAACACAAACAAATAACTATCTTTAAATTTGCATGGAAACTGAGTCTGGGACAAGGACTCTCCACCCAACCATAGACAGTTGTAACCACACTTGTAGCTATCACCCTCAAGCCAGATTCCATATTCTGAGCAGGGTGCTTGCTTAATGGATTATAACACTAGCTATCAACAAAAATAGGGAATCTAGAGGGCCTCTTCTTCAATCCCACCAATTGATGTTTCCATCTTCTCAGAACAGGGAGTCCAGAGGTTCTTGCCTCACCCCAAGTGCATACACATTGATTCAATCCCTTCCAGGGAGTCCAGGACCCACTGCAATATTAATCTAGTAACCAAGGTCTTTAATCATGTCTTCTTTTGATGATGTTGTAGTATTATCCTCTTCCAACGATGTCTATGGATCTATATCCTTCTATCTCAACCCACAACCTCCACGGGGCCAAAGTTGTTACGAGGCTCCACAGATTACATCCCAATCCACAACCACCAGGGACCCAAGTTGTTAGAGGGCTCGAGAGGCTGTGTCAACCCACAACCCCAAGGGACTGAAGTTTTTACAGGGCTCCAAGGATCCTATCTCAACCCGTAGCCTCTATGGAACCCCAAACTATTACAGGTCTCTATAGACTACCATCTCAACTCACAATATCTAGGGAAACTAAGAGAAAAACCCATTCTCTTCTCTCTAGTTTTGTGCTTCCTACTGATCGAACAATATTTCTTTGTTTTTCTATTACTTGAATTGTGTCTCCTCTCTCCTTCAACATGAATTCAAACACCATGCCTTTCCTTATTTTCTTTTCTCGCATTTACTGCTTTGTCCTTGATTTCATACACTATGCAATTCCCCTCTTGGTTTCTTGTCCCTTTTCCTTGTGAAGGTTCCCAAGTGCATGAGCTTGTGTACCCTCCTTGTAGTTCATTCAATTTTAAGAACCAATTCATTAATTCATGCACCAACCAAGTATTAATGGTTGTCCCAAACATTTCATATTTTCTCCATAAGAAAACCTCAACCTCCCAAACAAGAAATCATCCTCCCCAACTTTGGAATCCATGTCCCTTTGACTCAGTCCCTTTTTCTTAATTTTACATATTTGTAAAAAAATATTTACAATGCATTTTACGATAGAATAATGGGTGGGGTTGTCACAAGATGTTGTAATAGCATATGTTATAACTAAAATTTCCATAACAACTACCAATGTTAAATATGCTAAAAATTCTCTAACAACTGATGCTGAAACACCCATTACTATTGAAAATGTTGAAACTATTGTAAAAGTTGATGCTATAACAACTGCCACTATTGAAACTACTAAAACAATGACCATTATAGTGGATGTTGTAACAATAGATGCCATAAAAAATGTCAATGTTAAGAATGCTGAAAATGTTGTAACAACTAATGTCGTAACACCCATTCAGATCAATTCAACCTAGTAGTATCACCACTTTTCAGCATTTTGAAGAAGTCTTTCTTAAAATATGGTGTTGTAGTTATTTTATCATCATCTTTCAAAAAATAATATATATATATATATATATATATATATATATATATATATAGACACACAAAAAAAAAAGGGAGATATAAGGACTCTTTGAGCCAAGATTTGTAAAATTTTGAGCTATATATACACTACATTTCTACACTCAAGTGAATGGATGGTCAACATTTCCTTTCAATGTTGAGTAGCTACATGTAGTAAAGGTATTGAATATGAAATGTGTTGGAAACTAGAACAACACTGAGAGGGGGGGGGGGTGAATTAGTATTGTAGCAATTTTTACCAATTAAAATTTCTTTTCTCTTTGTGTTAAAAACAATAAGATAGTAAAGAGAACTTTCAACAATCAAACAATTATTTCAGTCAACAACAGAGCATTCAAGGAACAAATAAGTCCAAATATTGCTTTTCAATTTTATTAATATGGCAAGCTACAACTTGCAAACACAAATTTCTTGCTACAACTAGTAGGAAGCTCCAACTTCCTAATTTTTTAGCTGCAACTAAATGGAGTGCAAACCCCAACTATTCTCTAGCACCTACTGGAAGGAGAACCAACCCTTGATTAACAAGATACAACTTGCTTTGGCGCTTACTAATCCATTTTTCATCCATTTTCATACTAGGACCAATGATTGACTTCTCTTCTTTGAAAAACAATTTATGCATCAACCACCACTCCGAAAACCACCTCCAACAATATTTGATTAATGTAAAACACCATATCAACACGTCGCTACACCATGAACTCTATCTAAAAAACAATCAATGGATTTTTCTTGAATAGGCCTACTTTTATACATTATTCTTCTTTTATTTTTGGCTCTCAATTTTGTGCATGAAATATTATTTTTTTCCTTTTTCATGCATATTTTGGTCTTCTAGACTTGTTCTCCAAGTCATCTCACCTTAAAAGCCTCTTTCTACAATTCAACTGAGCTTAGTTTCTAAATCTATGCATTTTGGAATTTTCACAGAGTTTTGCATACCACCTGCTTATATTAAATGTTGTTATCTTTGGAATAGCTACCAAATCCATTACCAAGCGAACTGTTCTACCATTTTTACCTTTAGCTCCCTCTCCAGGCTCCTTTTCCCAGTTCTCTACCATAGGACCGGTCTCTGCAACCGTCAACTTAAGCCTTGTGTGCTAAGCCTTTTTAAACTCTATCGAGGGCTTGTATTTTTTTGTTTGGTCATACCAAAAAATGATGTTTATCTTATTGAGTCCTAAACGACTAGTTTCTTTTGTTATTGACTCTTTTTTCATTGGTCCCACCTCTATGCAAAGTGACCAGGTACTAGCTAAAAGTCTAGTGCTTAGTTGTGGTTAGTTAGGCCTCTGTCGCACTTTATACTTTGTGCTCGTGGTCCTCCAACCATTGCACGAGACTATGTGTGGGCGTGTAGTCCGTATCACCCTTATTCCCGGCACATTTGTTGGTGTGCCTTTGTAAAAATGTCGTTATATTTCCACTAGGTTGATGTTTCTTGTGGATATTGCTTCATGTTCCCCTATTGAATGTCGTTGTTGACTATTCAACCTCGGTGGCCCGATCCTTTCAGCTTGGCACTGCCACCAAAACACACAAAATATAAACTTTTGAGCTAATGGTCCTGCAAGTTCAGTTGTCTTCGTGGGGTCCTTCCGACCCTTCTTTGATTGGTCTATGACCTGTCCACCATGTCATCATCCAACGTGTACTAGCTCCCCTATATCTCGATGCTTTCACTTAGTGCACCTTTAATAAACCGTCAGGCTCCAACCAGCGGGATGAAGTCACCATGACATCATTGTCACACTGTATCGACCTTTGAGTGGTGACAAGTGTCACCCATAAAAGGGCCACTTGGGTGCCCAAAAACCTTAAATATGTCTGCCACATTTCCATGATGATGTCAGCTTCTAACGTCATTTGGTCTAGTTGCATCCTGGAGGAGAGAGAGGTTTTCCAGACCTTAGTTTTCCTCCAAATTCATTATATTTCACTTTTGGCCTCACCGCCCTTTTCCTTTGTATTTCTTCATAAACACCTTTAGGTTAGATATTTACTATGTTTCCTTATATTGTTCCTATTGGGATGAACTTCCAGGATTCACCATCTTCAGGTTGAGTTGGTAGAGTGGGCCTCCACTATTTATTTCCCATTCACTATTGTTACTACGGTCGTGGCCTAGTGTTCTCCACCTGATGCTTAGCCATGTGCCTTCCAAACAAATATTTAGGAATTATTTTATGGGCTTCCATTCCCAGGTGGGCTCCACCCGCTCAATGTATCCCAATGCTTTACAATTTTCTAGGGTGAACCCCCTGGAGTATTACCTTGGGGCCATCCTGTATAGTGGACCACACTTCCTTCTTACCAGTGAACAATGCTAATTTGTTGTGTCTTGGTTCTTTCTCTTCCTAAACCTTCCCTTTGTGCATCAAATTATTAATGCTAGGGTGAACCTACCGAGGTAAGCCCGTCGAGCCATCCTATCAGGTGGGCTCCATCTCTAGCCAATGAATACCATCTCTGCTATTGTTGTGGCGTAAATATAAGCCCAGTCACTTAGACATGAGAGATAACACTATAATGTCATAGTATATGCTCCGATGTATTACCTCTAGGTGGGTGTTGTTAGGGCCTAAATCTACCTCAGGCTAAGAAAGGCAGGTCTAGGGTAACATCAAACCACGCTTAACCTAGTAGCTAGCCCTACCAGGTCGGGAGAGGGCTCTCTCCTTGTCAATCTCAAAATATCAAGGAAGGCTTGAGATGACTGATATAAAAACTAATTTTAGTCTAGGTATGTTTTCTCAGAGGAATCTAGGTGATTTAAATGGTTGGTTGCTAGATCAGATGGGGAAGGCAGCTTTGGGTCTGGGAAATGAACACAGATTTGTAGAGGTTTCTGTGGGGCGAGGTAGGCAAGTGTTTTAGCACTTTGAAATGGGTTTAATGGTGAGTCTAAATACTGGTGAGGAGCTGGAGAGGGCATGCAAAAGTCATGAGTCCTATTCAAACAGTAGAAAACATGTAAAACTAAATAAACCCCAAGGCAGAGCATTGAAACATCAATGAATTCTACCTTTTACACTTGATTCATTTAGCTACGAAGAATAAAAGAGATGATGGCACACATAAACATAAGATCACTGAATAAATTAGAAGAAAACAATGCTAAATCACATTACCACAAGAATCCCACTGCAAAACCCTGGTTTATTTCCTTTCCAATCTGCATAAGTGATGTACAATAGTGCTCAATGCATCCACATAGTCCAACCTTTGAAAATGACTGGAAAAACACATGATATAGACCTCCAAACCACCTGTGCTATCCATCAGGGGTCAAATACATGAGAAGAGGGGTGGTTTCAACCATATCTAAACTAGGAACACAAAAATAGGTAGTGGAATAGCTTGCCTCTAAAACCTAAGAAACTGATTCATTCAACTCCAAACCAGCTACAACTGATGTATCTACCTTATCAAGTCAATTTTCATCATTTTTACATCAATTTACATCATGTTAGCTCATGAATTTCACCATAAGAGAGAAAAAGTCAAACTAGAAGAAAGCTAGGCGAAAAACAGAGTTTTTAGGCAAAATTGGCACTTTTCCATCCTGTGCGTAGCGCCACTTTTTCTGTGCATAACGATTTTTCCCAGCTGCATTTGGAGGCCTTCCCCTTCACCCAATTTGCTCCAAGTAGGCTTGTTGGAAAGGTACTTCTATCTACTTTCTAGAAAAAGTGGAATTTCAGAATTTGGTACCCATTTTCCCCTCCACAAATTAGTTCTCACAACATTGCTTCCTGTGTGGCCAAAAAGTGGCAGAGAGGGCATTTTTGAGGTGTTTTTGACCCTTTTGGTGACCCAAAACTTGTCCAAATTTCATAGTAATTTCTAGGTATTCATGATTTTTCATGAGAAATCCAAAAATTCAAATTTTTCCTTCAAAGGAGGTCCCTAGAAAAAGCGAGCGCCATGTGGCACTATGCACCTGCTAGAAAAGCCTGTGTTAAAATTTTCTATGCATAGCGCCACTGATTCTATGCATAGTGCTATTTTCAGATCACGTTTTGGAGGCCTTTCCGGTTTCCCAATTGGGTGCACGATAGCTCATTGGAAATATTATTGAGTCTAATTTCCAACAAAACTTTAATTTTTCAATTTGGAGTTCATTTTCCCTGTCAAAAGCCAAATCTCCCAAGACTGGTCAAAATATGCAAAATGAGGCTGCCTAAAGGTAGAGTGTTGTTTCAGTCAACTTTTGAAGCTCTTCCTCAACTCCAAATTGAGATCATGATAGTTCATTGGAAATTTATTTGTGTCTAGTTACCATTTAACTCATAAATCAAGTTATTTGGCCAACCAAGATAGGATAAATCTTGATTTTCCCAAGCTCACTTTAGAGGTGCATCAATTCTCCTGAGGCAATTGTATTTTTGACATTTCTCTAAAACCATGACACCTGAGTAAAATGTGAAGGAGGTTTTTCTTCCTTGGCCTATTTTGGATAAAAACCTCTCTCACTTACTTAAAATTATTTTTTTATTGTTCATAAACATCATTTGAGTAAAACCTATCCCGATGTGTCGAACAGGGGATTTGTCGAAATGAAGGGGATAAGGGGCTTCTAAATTCTTGAGAAAATTTTTTGAAGTAGAGAGGGATGTTAGGAAATATGTGAAATTTTAATTTCAAATATTGAGTGGGGGGAAGGGGTCCAAAAGGGAAAAACACAGGCCTAGTCTAGAAAATTGCCAAACTGTAGCAAGAAACTAGGGTTTGTGGGAAAATGAGGAATTTAAGGGGTATCAGTGATGGGAAGTGTTTAATAAGGTACATTAAAGATATGGGAAGGTGTATGAACATCAGGACACAAGTTTTGTTGATGATTTTACCATCCAAGAGAAATTACCTTCAAAACCCTAGGAGAGGGAAATGAACCTTACCTAGGCACAATTGAAGCATGAACAAGATGTAAAATGACCCATTGGAAATTGAGATGATGATGACAACCCTCTGAATGATGGTACACTCAGCTGAATGGTGACATGAATATCTTGGGAAGAATCACTGACAGTTTCATCATCCCTCTCATATGCTGAATCTATTTCCATATTTGCCACTGTATGGTGTTCAATGATGAGTATGAAGAGATTTTATATCAAGAATAGGTGTTTGTTGTTTGATGAATGGGATTGATGAGTGGGACTGATGAATGAGGGATTTGATGTTGGATGTAGGGTTTTAGGGAGTGATATGGTTTGGGGATGCAAATTAGGGTTTGGGAATAGGGGGATAGGATGAGTGTGAATGAGAGAGGGAAGGGAAAATGAAATGAGGGAAATGTAGTGAAGGGGAATGTAACAATGATGCAGGGGAGCAAAATAGCAACAATGACAAAATTGCAAACCTTAGACAGTTTTTGTAATGTAACTGTGCAACAAACTAGGGTTTAATTTTGCCTCTATTAAAACACCATTAATCAGGAGTAAATCTCTTGGAATGGCAAAGTGGAATGTTTCACTTACTTGAGGAATGAATCTTACAAAGATTTGGAGCTTGGGAAGGTCGATTTGGTGAAATTTAAGCTTGGAGGGCAGGTGCTCCATGCGAAGACACAGGTGTGTCACGCCCAACAGGTGTGCCACACTCAGTCACTTCTCTTTGCAAATTTTGCACTCTGTGCACCATGCTGACTAGGTGCGTCGCACCTCTACCCAGGTGCCCTGCTCCAGGAAGCTTTGCAAAATTTTGTTGCGATTGTCTCCTTTTGCGACTCAAATCGCAATTTTGCTTGTTCACTCTCTCTTTAACATGAAAAATGAAGTCGTCAATACAAAAACACTTTATATATACCCATTGACTTTTATTTTTCATTTAAAAGAACCCACTTTTTTAACGTTTGCTTTTCACTTGTTCTTTAAAAACTCGGTTTTGCAGTTTGGCTCTCTTTTTGGCCTTTGATGGACTAATGCTTTGAATTTCTTGTCTCTTTTGCAAGAGTTGGAGTGGAGGAGTTTGGCAAGGTGACCAGGGCTACATTTCCAGACTTATTATATATAGGAAAATAAAATTACATGAAATTTTATACATAAAAGAAAAAACTCTGTTTTTCCTCAAAACAGGGTTTTAAGGAAAAATCAATCACTAAGTATGTCATTATTGAAATTTTTGATGTTGAGACCTTATTAGACCTCCTCATGTGCCTACTGACCATTATTGAGCTTTTACATGACTATGATGACAAACCCTAGACCTAATGAGTCCTAAAACCCTAAAAATGACTTTAGCAAGTGTAAAGATAGGAAAGGACTATAAATGACTTGAATTTGTGAAAGTAGGCCAACAGGTAAAGACCATGAGGGAAATTTGAGACTGAGCCACTACCATAAGATGATCCATGACCTAATGGAATGTAGCTGATCAGATGAGACACCTAAGAATGCATGCAACAAGAGAATTTTAATCACTGATGGAGGGATAAAGATACCGACAGTGCTCAATTCCCTGGTCTTCTGAAATTTGAAAACATTGTTGATCATCTTCATATGACATGGCAATCAAATTATCATTTATCACTGAGTTATCGAAAGAAGATTTTTCACTTACTTGAACAAAGGTCTCATTTTGTTTTTCATAAAATGACTGGATTACGTCCTCATGAAGGCTTTGTTCTAATGAAATGAGAACACTTGGGTCAATAACTCTATCTTCTTCATTCTAGATGATCTCAACAGCAGAGCTCTCCTTCATGGGATTCAGAACAAGGTTGTCTTCATCATCACGATCTGAATCTAAATCTGAATTGGCCAACTTGACTTTATCACATTCTGAAATTGAAACCTGACTTTCCTGCATATTGTCTTCTTCTATGGATAGATCTGAAATAAAACCTTCTCTTTCATCATTTTCCATTGTACTAAGATCTTGATCCTACTGCAAATTTTCCTGAGCATCTTGATAAGTATCCTCTAAGCTCTCTTTATGCTACTGAAATGGATTTTCATACAGGGCTTCCATGATCTCATCATCCATGAAGTCATCATCCTCATAAACTTTCTCAAGATTTTCAATAAAACTATAAACATGTTTGTAACAATCCTAAACTAAGGTTAAGGATGGATAATATTCTTTATACCTCTCAAAGAACATGGTATGAAAATCCTTTGAACAGTAAATACAAGCAGGCGGAAAAATTTCATACCAAGATCGGGCATCACCTTCCAGAGTGGCCATGAATATCTTCATCAAACAATCTTCAGGAAAATCAACCTTCAACTTGCGAATATGTATGTGAAATCTAACCAGATGTAAAGCAACATCCTTCCTATCATCATCTTTAAACGTAGGCAAATTCCTTTGCCAATCTACCTTCAGAATTTTATTTGGAAAACCTGGAATGTGATCTATGCTCATGGGGGCATACCTTCAATCCAACGAAACCATTTTGATAACAATGAATTCACTAAGAAATTCTTCAAGCTACTGATTCTTGAAGAGTAGAGTTGCCATAAAAATTATGAAGCTTTAGATTTTTCGACACTGGAGTCGCCAGGTGAATGATTTCAGCCTTTCAGTGTCTGATCATTGTCCATCATCAACACTCAGATCTAACTTGATACATGTACTGGGGCAATTTACAAGTCAGATGTTCAATTTATAAAAACCAGAGATTGATTGAAGCATCTTTTATCTACTTATGCACTCGTAAATCAATGTGCAGTTCAAAGGTTACCTGGCATAACTTCAGGCTCCTTTTGTAGTTTATAAAGCAAAGAACACTAAAAAACAAATGAAATTTTCTTCCCCAGTATGGTCACCAAAATGTTAGGGCCTAAATCTACCTCAGGCTGAGAAAGGTAGGTCTAGGGTAACATCAAACCACGCTTAACTTGGTAGCTAGCCCTACTAGGCCGGGAGAGGGCTCTCTCCTTGTCAATCTCAATCAAAATTTATCAAGGAAGGTTTGAGATGACTGATATAAAAACTAATTTTAGGCTAGGTATGTTTTCTTAGAGGAATCTGGTTGATTTAAATGGTTGGTTGCTGGATCAGAAGGGGAAGGCAGCTTTGGGTCCGGGAAATGAACACAGATTTGCAGAGGTTTCTGTGGGGCGAGGTAGGAAAGTGTTTTAGCACTTTGAAATGAGTGTAATGGTGAGTCTAAAGACTGGTGAGGAGCTGGAGAGGGCATGCAAAAGTCATGAGTCCTCTTCAAATAGTAGAAAACATGTAAAACTAAATAAACCCCAAGGCAGAGCACTGAAACATCAATGAATTCTACCTTTTACACTTGATTCATTTAGCTATGAAGAATAAAAGAGATGATGGCACACATAAAAATAAGATCACTAAATAACTTAGAAGAAAACAATGCTAAATCACATTACCACAAGAATCCCACTGCAAAACCCTGGTTTATTTCCTTGCCAAAATGTAGAAATGATGGACAATAGTGCTCAATGCATCCACAAGAGTCCAACCTTTGAAAGTGACTGAAAAAACACATGAAATAGACCTCCAAACCACCTGTGATATCCATCATGGGTCGAATCAATGAGAAGAGGGGTGGTTTCAACCATATCTAAACTAGGAACACAAAAATAAGCAGTGGAACAACTTGCCTCTAAAACCTAGGAAACTGATTCATTCAACTCCAAACCACCTACAATTGATGTATCTACCTTATCAAGTCAATTTTCATCATTTTTACATCATATTACATCAATTTACATCATTTCAGCTCATGAATTTGACCATAAGAGAGAAAAACTCAAACTAGAAGAAAACTAGGCGAAAAACAGAGTTTTTAGGCAAAATTGGCACTTTTCCATCTTGTGCATAGCGCCACTTTTTCTGTGCGTAGCACTTTTTCCCAGCTGCATTTGGAGGCCTTCCCCTTCACCAAATTTGCTCCAATTAGGCTTGTTGGAAAGGACTGCTGTCTACTTTCTATAAAAATTGGAACTTCTGAATTTTGTACCCATTTTCCCCTTCAAAAATTAGATCTCCCAACACTGCTTCCTGTGTGACCAAAAAGTGGCAGAGAGGGCATTTTTGAGGTGTTTTTGACCCTTTTGGTGACCCAAAACTTGTCCAAATTTCCTAGTAATTTCTGGGTATTCATAATTTTTAATGAGGAATCCAAAAATACAAATTTTTCTTCCAAAGGAGGTCCCTAGAAAAAGCGAGCACCAGGTGGCGCTACGCACCTACCAGAAAAGCCTGTGTTAAAAATTTCTATGCGTAGCGCCACTGATTCTGTGCGTAGCGCTGTTCTCAGATCAATTTTTGGAGGCCTTCCCGGTGTCCAAATTGGGTGCACGATAGCTTGTTGGAAATATTATTGAGTCTAATTTCCAACACAACTTGAATTTTTCAATCGTGAGTTCATTTTCCCTACTAAACGTCAAATCTCCCAAGACTAGTCAAAATATGCAAAATGAGGTTGTCTAAAGGCAGAGTGCTATTTCAGTCAACTTTTGAAGGTCTTCCTCAACTCCAAATTGAGCTCATGATAGCTCATTGGAAAGTGATTTGTGTCTAGTTATCATTTAACTCATCAAGCAAGTTATTTTGCCAACCAAGATAGGAGAAATCTTGATTTTTCCAAGGTCACTTCAGAGGTGCATCAATTCTCCTGAGGCAATTGTATTTTTGACATTTTTATAAAACCATGACACCTGTGTAAAATGTGAAGGAGGGTTTTATTCCTTGGCCTATTTTGGACAAAAACCTCTCTCACTTTCTCCAAATTCATTTTTGATTGCTCATAAACATGATTTGAGTAAAACCTATCCCGATGTGTGGAACAGGGGATTTGTCGAAATGAAGGGGATAAGGGGCTTCTAAATTCTTGAGAAATTTTTTGGAAGTAGGGAGGGATGTTAGGAAACACGTGAAAGTGGAATTTCAAAGATTGAGTGAGGGGAAGGGGTCCAAAAGGGGAAAACACAGGCCTAGTCTAGAAAATTGCCAAATTGTAGCAAGAAACTAAGGTTTGTGAGAAAATGAGGAATTTAAGGGATATCAGAGATGGGAATTGTTTAATAAGATACATTAAGGATATGGGAAGGTGTATGAACATCAGAACACAAGTTTTGTTGATGATTTGACCATCCAAGAGAAATTACCTTCAAAACCCTAGGAGAGGGAAATGAACCTTACCTAGGCACAACTGAAGCATGAACAAGATGTAAAATGACCCATTGGAAACTGACATGATGATGAAAACCCTCTAAATGATGGTAAACTTAGCTGAATGGTGACATGAACCTCTTGGGAAGAATCACTAATAGTTTCATCATCCCTCTCATATGCTGAATCTGTTTCCATATTTGCCACTGTATGGTGTTAAATGATGAGTATGAAGAGATTTTATATCAAGAGTAGGTGTTTGTTGTTTGATGAGTGGGACTGATGAATGAGGGATTTGATGCTGGATGTATGTTTTTAGGGAGTGATAGGGTTTGGGGATGCAAATTAGGGTTTGGTGTAGAAATTTTGAATAATATGACACTTATCCACAGAGATTATCCCGATTATACACTATTGCGGAATACATGCATAATACATAACCTCCTCTACGTTGATCATCAATTTAGCAGCATTAAAAACAATGAAACATCAATCGCATGCACACATTAACATAGTATGTAACCCAGGGAAATCTTACAGCTGAAAACCCCACACTATCTGTATATTATAATGATTGAGAACATGTAACAATACATAGTACAATACTCCTCACAAGTACTCAGTACTATCTCCACCTATTACACACAAAACTAGCTCAGATCCGAACAAGTCACAGGTTCAAATCTTCTCTGCTGCTTTGCCTGCCTCCACTGCACAATGCAAAGTGAAAATCACGTGAGAACATGATACAATTGCCTTGATATTGGCCCACGCTGCGCAATCCTCATTGGCATTACTCAATCTATGCATGTGCAAAATCTCATGCACAACTGATAGTCACAACTCACCCTTTCACTTATCTCTAACACCTGTCTCTGTTGAACTGTCCATGCACTGAGTTAACTGATGTATTCTTTAGTTTCTTTATGAGTTAATAATTAGTGAATTAATTAATCAATTCACACAACTCATCACTAGTGTATTCTGCAGTTAGACTAAATACAACTAGTTTAACCAAGTCAAACTGAACAGAACTCCATCAACTCCACATCCAACTCCACAGAACTCACATGGATGAGTTCTAACTGAAGTCCTCCATGCAATAGCTCAACTAACACATAAGAAACCACGTGATTCCTTATGTCAGCTGGATGTGCCACATCCGTAGCTCGAACTGAAGTGCTCCAAGAGAATAAGATAATGTTTAGAGTCCAAATATTACTAAGGGCTAATAATATTTGACTGTTTCTATTTTTAGACTGGCAGTCTAAAAATAGACTCTGATCAGTCCGCTGTGAACCAAAAATAGAAGTCCATATATTTTTTTCCCGACATGACCAATCATCCATAAACAACATCTTGGAACTCATAGCCCATGATCCATATGTCTAAAAATAGACATAGTCTAAAAATAGACTTTGCGCCAAAAATAGCCTGTGGGCCCACTTAGTGAAGGCGACTCCTTTCCACTAAGCTCCATCATCTTGTTGCATTTTCAACATTTGGCAATAGGGGGATAGGATGAGTGTGAATGAGAGAAGGAAGGGAAAATGAAATGAGGGAAATGTAGTGAAGGAGAATGTAACAATGATGCAGGGGAGAAAAATATCAACAATGACAAAATTGCAAACCCTAGACAGTTTTTGTAATGTAACTATGTAGCAAACTAGGGTTTAATTTTGTCCCTATTAAAACACCATCAATGAGGAGTAAATCTCTTGGAATGGCAAAGTGGAATGTTTCACTTACTTGAGGAATGAATCTTGCAAATATTTGGAGCTTGGGAAGGTCGATTTGGTGAAATTTAAGCTTGGAGGGCAAATGCGCCACACCAAGAAACAAGAGCGTCGTGCCCAACAGGTGGGTCGCGCTTGTTCACTTCTCTTTACAAATTCTGCGCTCTATGCACCACGTTGACCAGGTGCGCCGCGCCTCTACCTAGGTGCGCCGTGCCAGGAAGCTTTGCACAATTTTGCTGCGATTTTCTCCTTTTGTGCCTCAAATCGTGATTTTGCTTGTTCACTCTCTCTTTAACATGAAAAATGAAGTCTTCAATACAAAAACACTTTATATACCCATTGAATTTAATTTTTCATTTAAAAGAACCCACTTTTCTAATGTTTGCTTTTCACTTGTTCTTTAAAAACTCTGTTTTGCAGTTTGGCTCTCTTTTTGGCCTTTGATGGACTAATGCTTTGAATTTCTTGTCTCTTTTGCAGGAGCTGGAGTGCAGGAGTTTGGAAAGGTGACCAGGGCTGCATTTTCAGACTTATTACATATAGGAAAATAAAATTACATGAAATTTTATACATAAAAGAAAAAACTTTGTTTTTCCTCAAAACAGGGTTTTGAGGAAAAATCAATCACTGAGTATGTTGTTATTGAAATTTTTGATGCGGAGACCTTATTAGACCTCCTCATGTGCCTGATGACCATTATTGAGCTTTTACATGACTATGATGACAAACCCTAGACCTAATGAGTCCTAAAACCCTAAAAATGACTTTAGCAAGTGTAAATGCAGAAAATGACTGTAAATGACCTGAATTTGTGAAAATAGGCTAGCAGGTAAAGACCATGAGGGAAATTTGAGACTGATCCACTACCATCAGATGATCCATGACCTAATGGAATGCAACTGATTAGATGAGACACCTAATAATGCATGCAACAAGAGAATTTTGATCATTGATGGAGTGATAAAGATACCGACACTAACATGTGTCACTTGTCTAGCCTGGTCCAATGGGGCTACTTCTTGCTTTTGTTGTGGCTTCCAAATGAGCTTGGATCTCTCACTTAGAGGCTTCACTACATCTTTCCACTATCTTTTAGCCATGTGCAAAACTTGGCTATGCGCCAAAACTTCACTACACTCCTTTTAACTCTGCTAAGTTGACTTTTGGGGTCCCTATATTTGACTTACTCCATCTCACAAACTAGGAGACATTTTTGGGACTTCCATGTACCATTTAAAAGCTATTTCCGAGCTATTTCCACCTATAGGGGTTTCACTTGCACCTGAGATGATCTGGTGCTCTAGAATTGGCTCTAAATCCTTTGCACCTTTTTGCTGCCATTTTGTCATAGTGCTCCATCATGATGCCTTCTTTGACACTTGTGCCACATCTTGAATATTAGGAAATAGTCTATTTCCATCACCCTATTAGCATCATTAACAACATATATCAATAATCTCCCCCTTTGACATTGATGGAAACACTAAAATCAAACAACACATCTTTTGCAATCAGCTTTTTATCTTTTTAAGTCTTTCAAGTTTTGCTTTGCTCCCCCTGAGATGGGACTCCTCCTTATCCTTCAGTTGTTTTGGTACTGCTGCTAGTTTTGTTTCCTTTCACACCCTTTTTGTTTGATCACCAAATCACTCCAAAACCTCTTATTATTTGATTTGATAATACTTGTTTGATTTTATCACTATCACTCCTCTTTTGACATCAATGTAAAAAAAACCATCATGCTCCCCCTATCACCATGCTTCTCCTATATTCAATCCTTTCTCTAGCCTTTTGATCCTTGTGGACCTAGAAGCTTCACCATTATATGCTAAAAAATATACCAGCTTCCTTGCTTTCTCTTGGAGGAGGAGCTAGTGAAGGGAGGCAAAAGAAATGACTCCCACTATTTTTCTAAAATATTCAAACTATTCTCTAGGGAGTGGATTTTTAAATATATCAACAACTTGTTCACTGGTGGTAACATACTCAAGCTTCACAATCTAGGTTGTAACTTACTCTTTCAAGAAATTATACTTGATGGGGATATGCTTGGTCTTAGAGTGAAATATTGGATTCTTCGACATGTTAATTGCACTTGTGTTGTCACAAATTATGGGGATCGACTGATCATAAAACACTTTTACATCTTGTAAAGTTTGCTTCATCCACAAAAGTTGAGTACACCATGATGTTGCTGCAATGTATTCCACTTCAGTTGTTGATAAGGAAATAAAAGCTTGCTTCTTGCTCAACCATGAGACTAGACAGTTTCCAAGGAAGAAAAAATGAAAGAAAAATTATGGCAATAAGGAGATCTACCACTCACAACTAGCAAGATGCAAGTATTGTCACTCCTAGCTTCCCACAACCTACAAGGTTGACATTGTAACAACTGGAGGAAAAAAGAGAAAACAGGATTTGCTATAGTTGTGATAGAAAATACACTAAAGGTCATAAGTGTGGTGATAATAACTTATTTTACATATATTGTGAAAAGGATGAAGAAAATAAATAAGAAACATCAAAAGAAGAAGATATACACCAGGAACCAACCCTACAGGTTGAAAAACAATAAATGAATCTGACCATATATTGTAATGCATTGGTGAGAATTACCACTCCTCAAACTCTTAAGATAGAATATATATCAAGAAGAGAAAGGTAATAGTGTTGATTGTTTCAGGTAGTTCTCATAGTTTTATTCATTGCAATATAACCAAGGATTTGAATTTCTTTCTATATCCAATACCAAAGTGTCGTGATGGTTAAAACTAGAGGAACTATAAATTGCTCAAGGAAGTGCCATAATATCAATCTAACCATGGTGGAATATGTATTGAATAGACCAATGCTTGTCGTTATAATGGGTGGTGTAGATTTTGTATTAGGAGTCAAACGGTTACAATCTATGGGGACGATAGCTTTTAATTTTCAATAACATTTCTTTACCTTTTTATCAAAAGGAAAGGAAATTGAATTAAGGGGTATTGTAGGGAAACCTGGGAAGATAATTAGTTCAAATGGAATGAAAAAGATTTTGAACAAAGAACAATGAGGGATAATTGCACAATTATGTTCACTACATATTCAAACATCTAAGTCATCCATTTCTTTAGATTTCGAAAGAGTCCTTGACAATTATTCCAAGTCATTTGAGGCTCCCAAAGGTCTCCAACCTTTTTTTTATCATGATCATGATATTCACTTGATTCCAGGAAGTGGTCCTCCAAACATTACACCTTATAAATATCCTTATTCCTAGAAGAGTGAAATGGTTGCAAAAATTCTAGAGGCGGGTATAATTCAACCTAGCCAAAGTTATTTCTCTTCTTCAATAATATTGGTGCACAAGAAGGATGAATCATGGCATATGTGTCTGAATTATAGAGAGATCAACAACCTCACTATTAAAGATAAGTTTCCCATTCCTGTCATTGATTAATTGTTGGATGAACTACATGGAGAAATTTACTTCATGAAGCTAGATCTTCATTTAGGATATCATCAAAATAGAATGAAGATAGAAGACATTTTGAAAACAACAATTAGAACTCATGAAGGTCGTTATGGATTTGTCATGCCTTTTGGCATTATTAATGCACCTTCCACATTTCAAGTTTTGAGTAATTCCACTTTCAAACCCTTCCATAATAAAATTGTGTTAGTAATTTTTGATGATATACTAATCTATAGAAAGTATTGGAAACATCATGTTCAACATGTTAACAGGGTGCTCAAACTATTAGAGGAGAAACAATTATATGCAAAATCCTCCAAATGTTTCTTTGGGTACAGGAAGTTATATTTGGGTCATATTGTATCCGATGAGGGTGTTAAGGCAGAGCCTAAAACAATTAAAGCCATCAAGGAATGGAAAATTCCCACAACCTTAAGGCATCTTCGAGGGTTTCTCAGGTTAACAGAGTATTATTGCAAGTCTGTTAAGAATTATGGGAAGATAGAAACACCTTTAACAAAATTACTGAAGAAAGATGCATTTTTTTGGACTCTAGAAGCAACTAAGTCCTTTGAACATCTTAAAGAGGAAATGTGTGAAGCTCTGATACGTGACTTCAAAAAAATCTTTATTGTGGAATGTGATGCCTCAAAAAATGGCATTGATTCTATTTTAATGCAGGAAGGAAGACTCATTGCTTTGAAAGTCGTACAATCAAGGGAAATTATTTATAGAAACTTATTTATGAGAAGAAATTGTTGAAAATACTACACGCACTAAAGAAATGGCACCCTTACCTAATGGGAAGAGACTTGAAGGTAAAAATAGATCATGATGGTCTTAAATACTTCTTGGAACAAATATATCTTCAAAAGAGTAGCAAAAATGGGTCACAAAGATGTTGGGTTATGAATTTGAGATCATCTACAAAAAAGGGTAGCAAAATGTTGTTGCATATGTAATCTCAAGAAGTGATGAGGATGTGGAAGCATTGCTTTGTTCCATTTCTATTATCCAACCTGTTTGGATAACATAAGCAAGGGGTGAATGGAAGAATTATGAAGAAGTATAGAAACTCATTCAAAAGTTGTACTAAGATCCCAGTGCATCTGATTCATTTATTTGGAAAATTGATTCACTTTGGTACAAAGTTTGCTTTATCTATGTGAGAACTCCCAACTTAAACAAAAGGTTCTTTTGGAATTACACACCTCTCCTCTAGGAGGGCATTCAATATTTTTTAAAACTTACCATAGGGTCAAGAAGGACTTTTTTTGGGATGGAATTAAATATGATATTCAAACTTTTCTGGTGGAATGCTTGGTTTTCCAACAAAATAAAGTTGATACAATTAAGACCTTAGGTCTTTTACAACCATCAGTCGTTCCAATTCAGCATTGGAAAGAGGTCTCAATTGATTTTATCATAGATTTACCCAATTCTGAAGCAAAGAGTGCCATCATGGTGGTAGTTGATAGACTTATCAAGTATGCACATTTTTGTGTAATGCCCCATCCTTTCAAAGCTAGTACAATTGCTATTGCATTTGTGGAAACAATTCAAAAGCTACATGGAAACCGAAAGATCATTGTAAGTGATAGAGTTCCCATTTTCCTTGGAAATTTTTGGACAATTATTTTCTTGTCTTGGTACTCAATTAGCTCATAGCTCATCTTTTCATCCTTAATCTGATGGGAAAATTGAGATAGTGAGAAAATGTTTGGAAGGATATCTTCATTTCATTATATTTTATAAAAAACACAATGGATCAAGCGGTTACCCCTCAAAGAATGGTGGTATAACACTTCCTTCCATACTGCAGTAAAAATGACCCCATTTATGGTGCTTTACGGATATCATACACCTTCCATCACATTGTGTTTAAGAGACAATTATAAGGTTCAAGTAGTGGAATATAACATCAAACATCAACAACAAGGTCTCCAACTCTTAAAGGATAACTTGAGTCTAACACAAAATTAAATGAACCAAAAGGTGGATCATCATCGTAGAGAAATAAGTTTTGATGTGGGAGATTTGGTATTTTTATGACTACAACCATAAAAACAAATGTTCGTCAAGCAAGCTAAGAAGGATAATAGATCATCACCCAAGTACTATGGCCCTTACAAAGTGTTGCAAAATATTGATACTATGGCATACAAATTGGAGTTGCCTACACTTTGGTGAGTACACCTAGTTTTCCATGTTTCATGCTTAAAGAAAGTTATCAGTGACAAGCTCCCAATTCAAACAATGTTGCTAGAACTTGATGAAGAAGTTAAAATAATATTGGAGCCTGAATAAATCATAGAAACAAGAATCCAACAATGTTGGCTTAGTGGGGCTTGACCCATGTTCAGAGGTGATTGAACCAAACAAATCCCGGTACTACTGGCCCTTTCAGCAATAGTCCATAGAGCGGAGACTGAGGTCTCACCTGAAGTAGTATGGGAGGGTGCTAGAACCAGGTTTCTGCACCCTAGAGATGTATGATGATTTTCAGTGGTCCACGATTCAACCCAGCATGCACGTCTCTATGTGCACTTACCTATACCTCGCAGCATGAGATGTTGCTGTCGCACAACCCTACTCAGGGCCCGAACAGTGTTATTACCCAAGTCCTTGCTCACAGCCTAATATTATGTGATTACCTGAGCTTATTTGTACTCTTTCAGTTATACTTAACAATATTCACAATTCATATAGGTGCATGCAGTAAATAAACAATATAATTGCAAGTAATATCAAACATGTAATGACACAGAACAAATACACATAATTGGTAACAAAGATTATTTTTATTATTTTCTTCCTTCTATTACAGACTCAACTATACCCTACGCACTCAGCTGCAAAGCCCTTTTCTACTACTACGACCCAAGACACTTTTACTCTTGCTCTATGCTTCGATATCTATCAGATTCCATTCATTCCTTGACTACTTAACTACTTTACAACTTAGAGCCTCACTCTATTTATACAATCCTATGGTCCCCAGATGATGGGTAGGCTGAATTTACATTCAAAACTTAGGGAAGATAGCCCTATGACTCTAACATACAATTCATGCTCCGTGCCCGTAATTTGTGGAGTCTTTACAACAATATTAATCAAAACTTGGGCTTTGAGCCCCAAAACATGTTGTGGGGGGATTCCATGCCCAACAAGCCCCCAACACAAACATCGTGACTCACCCTCGAGTCACTCTATTGGCGCGGCGATCTTGGCGCGGAGTCCCTCCAACTGATCCCGAATGGTCTTGATGTTTGCAGCACACTGAGCTACTGCTTGCTGAACCTGCTGCATTCTCTCTTATGAGGCCTCTATTTCTAGCGTGATGCACTACATCTGTGCATGCATCCCCTGAATCTACACAATCTTTCCTTCAATATCTACCATGATTGTGAAGGCTTCATCGATCCATGGCTGGACGAGCGCTTTGAGAACTACTTCCTTATGGCACACCGCGTCCATCTGTTCCTTTAACGCTTTGGCTTGCTGCATCCTCGCAAGCCGCTAAGTGAGGAATACTATCTACGTAGTCCCCCTGATGCTGTCGTATTGATGTTGGAGTTCGCATGCCTCTATCTCCATCCGCTGGATATTGAGATCCTCCTGCAAAGTCGTGAGGACCTCCAGTGCCTGTTCCAACATATTTGTATAGCCACGCACTACACCTCCAATATCTTCCAACCCTGCTGTAATAGCGTTGGCGCACTATTCTCTGATCTCTAGGGGAGAGGAAGGCTACGCCTTCAACCTTAGCTCGGTAATATGAAGGTTCAACTCCAGCTGAACCTTTGTTGTCTCTTCTCTCACGTCGTAGACTCCACTTGCCAAACTGTGGATCTACAGTTCTGCCACTAGATCTGCTGTGATAGCCAGCTCTGGGATGCGTCGGCAAGCGTCATCTACCATCTGTACCAACCATTGATTCTACGACACCAACTCGTCGCCTTGCAAGCTGAGCTACTCCATATTGATCTTCTGTTCACTATGAACTTGAATCACACGGTTCTCCCTAGCAAGCAACTCTGCTGTTATTCCATCCTGTAACAGATATAGCGTTTCTCGGGGAAGGGCAACTAGATTAAGGCCAAGGCCTTTCATCATGCTGATCGAAAACCGATCCATCGCATCTAATGATACTAATGCTCCCTCTGGAAACGCTATTGTGTTGGCCATCCTCGTGCACAACATTTGCTCTGCTACTGAAGTGCCTGCTATGACATGCATGGAAAAGGTACCTTCCTCAGGGGGCCACACCTGTAACTCCTGCAACTGCACCCTAAGGGCCCCCAACACAGTCTGGTGCTTCACTTGTGACATCGTGAACCGTTTCACCAATGTCATGGAGATCACCTTTGGTTAAGGTGAGCGGGTCAATGGCTAGCTTCGAGACCTTAACCTTCTTCCTTGGGCCCAATCTCTCTACGATGCACGACCATTTGAGTTGTGTGGACGTAATCCCTGGGTCTGTGCTCCCTTCTACTATTTCTATGTCCTTTGCCTTTTGCCCTGACGACGTTTCTTAGCCCTCCTCTTCCTGTACTGTTGTTGCCTCTGCTGTCTGCACTGTTGCTACTATTTTTGTTACCTTTTGCTCCGTAGCTTTTTGTTTCACTTCACGCACTGCCCTTACCTCAGATATCACTTTTTTGTTCCTCCTTATCTATGCTAATTGGGTGACGCACAGATTAGCATCATCCTTTTTATTTTCTGTTGTCGCTTGCTCGAGTTCTGCCAGATCCGGGGCACACCATTCGAGAGGCCATCTCTCCAATATAGTGAATATTTCATCGTCAGTGGCTACAAATGGTAGCTCTGTCCATTACTGCGCTGGATCCTTTCACGCCCTAATGTAAATGTTGTGCATGTCCTCCTTGAAGTCTGCAAAACTCTGCAGAATATTGTGCACCGTAGGTGACAAACGTAGCCTCTTGTTGATCCACATTTGGATGCTTGCCTCCATGAGCACCTAGAAAATCTTTGTATCGCAAATTCGTTTCGCGTCCTTGGTGGCCTAGCGCGAAGTGTACTTCGCGGCCTCTGGTAAGTCTCGATCAATGTTCAGGAACTGACTATCCTCCGGAAGTTCTCCCGCTACCAGCAATATGGATAAGAGAAACCACATGAAGTGGAAGGTCTTACCCTGCTCCTAGGCTTCGCGATAGTTTAGAAAAAATTTCTCACAAAGGAATCCGGCCTAGTTGAAATGGACCCCCTCTGTGCACTGCTTGGCGAACGCGACCACCAATGCTGGTACCTCATCGGCGCATCATTTTCCCATCACTTTACCGGCCAGAAGTTGGGTGGCTACGCGCACCCCTTTGTCCTTAATGCTGGAGATGGCATAGCCCCTCTTCTTTTTCTCCATCTTATACTTTGCCTTCATTCCTTCTGTGAGAGCCAAATCGCTACTTTTTTTGGCTATAATCGCAGGGTCCTTTCCCTTACAGGGGAGCCGAGAAATACGGTAGATGAGGTCTGCAGTGACGGGAATAGGCTCCTCTAGCTATAGGTACCCATCATGCACCAAGCAGAGTATCTTCCTGATGACAAAAATGGTGATGGGCGTGTGGTGGAAATGTGGTATCCATAACAGGTGCAACAACCTGGCCTTTTCCACATCGCGCAGCCATTTACGTGGATCTAATGTTATCACCACCCCCTTAGTATTCTGCTTCATCAGATTCGCCATCTCTAGGTACGGGAACTTCTTCCTGTCCGTGAGGTCCCTATCTTCAAATTTCATGGTGCACATGGGGCCTAGGTGCGAGCCCTCAAATACAATGCCATCGGGGAGGAGCGGGGTCTGGAGTGAACTCTTTGTTGCATCTAGATCCTTTGGTACTTTTGTTTTCCCTTTCCATGGAGGGACATAAGCAGGAAGTTTTGTTGTAGAGTGAAATGGTTGGATATCCTCCTCCACATCTTCTTCTTCTACGGTGGTGATCAGGGCCTGCAGGTCTTCCTCTTCCTCATTTGTTTCGATAGTGACTGCCTTCCCCTTTTCTTCCATTGATAATTTGCTGTGCTGCAGATTCCTCAAGGACATGCTTACTAGACCCACTGCCTGTTTATCCTTCTTCGACCGCAGTGTCCATGGTGATTTGGGGATTTATGTCACCGCTCCAATGCCCTTGGGAACATCCTGTACCATGGGGGCCTGCGTGGCCTCGGTGGCAGTTCCTTCTTCAATTCCCAACCCATCCTTAGTGGCTGTCATCATCTCTACACTGTATTCTGTCTTTCGTGAACTCAAGGGCTCTATTATCGCTTGACTCTCAACACTTTGTGCTCTACTCAACAGCTCAATTCTCAAATGACTAAGTGTTGTTCGGTGGCTATCCCTTTGAGTTTTATAGCACCTTTTGAATTCAAATTCGACTGTTCCCCCTAATTCCGGGCCATCAATGCTTTCTTGGTGGTAGATTTTCCCAAATGGTCTCAGCAATGGAACCATTTGTTGGCCTAGTGGGGCTTGACCCAGGTTTGGAGGTGATTGAGCCAAACAAATCCCAGTAAACAGTTCACGGAGCGTAGAATGAGGTCTCACCCGAAGTAGTATGGGAGGGTGCTAGATCCAGGTTTCTGCACCCTAGAGATGTCTGATGATTTTCAGTGGTCCGCAGTTCGACCCAGCGTGCACGTCGATACACGCACTTACCCGTACCTCATAGCCTGAGATGTTTCTGTCGCGCAGCCCTACTCGGGGCCCGAACAATGTTATTGCCCAAGTCCTTACTCGCAACCTGATATTATGTGATTACCAGAGCTTATTTGTACTCTTTAAGTTATACTTAACAATATTCACAATTCATATAAGTGCATGCATTAAATAAACAGTATAATTGCAAGTAATATCAAACATGTAATGACACAGAACAAATATAAAGAATTGGTAACAACGCTTCTCTTTATTATTTTCTTCCTTCTGTTACAAACTCAACTCTAACCTGTGCACTCAGCTGTAGACCCTTTTTCTACTACTACAGCCCAAGGTACTTTTACTCTTGCTTTATGCTTTACTATTTATCAGACTCCATTCATTCCTTGACTGCTTAACTACTTTACAACTTAGAGCCTGGCTCTATTTATACAATCCCATGGTCCCCGGACCATGGGTAGGCTGAATTTACATTCAAAACTTAGGGCAGACAGCCCTATGACTCTAACATACAATTCGCACTCCATGCCCGCAATTCGCAGAGTATTTACAACAATATTACTCAAAACTTGGGCTTTGAGCCCCAAAACATGCTATGGGGGGGATTACATGCCCAACAAATAGCTATGAAACAGATCAATTTTAAAGTATCTCATTACGTGGAAGAACATACTATTGAAGACTCCACAAGGGAGGATGAATATTTTATTGAGAATCATCCAAAACTACCCAAGCGTTGAGGACAACACCTTTTTGAAGGAGAGGGGCATGTTAGGTACCTATAATAATAGTGTAGCCCCGATATTGTTATTGTTGTGCCCCAGAGAAGCCCACTATCATTATTTTTGTGCCTTTACATTATTATTGTTATGTAGCCCCTAACTATATTTTGACCCCTTAAACTCCTATATTTACCAAGGAGACCTTTTCATTTGAATAATCTAAGAATTGTTCATTTATGTGATGTAAAATGATGTTTCCCCCTCAAAGAGGCTTATTTCAAGTTGTTGATATATCTTTTCTTCTATTTTTGTGATTTGGTTACATAACAAAAATTGTCGATGACATAACAAATTCGTTGTGAAAAATCAATTGTTGTCGATCTATCAATGCTAATTTTTCCATCATTGATTGAAATCTTATGCTTAGTGATGTTGGTAGAGTGACTCCAACTTCTTTCAATATTCTGAGGACCCATTTAGTCAAAACATGTATGATTTTGGTGACTGACTAACCGTCGTTATAATCCATCATGAGACACCACAATACTCCTATATCCATTGATCTTCTGATGAAATGTTTCATTGAAAAATGTATGATTTTTGGAGTAGATCGACCACCCCTGTCGTCAATCGTGAAACACTAGAAGAATGCCCTTTTTTTGGTTTACCAATGGTTGATAGACATCAAAATTATGACAAATTTGGAAAACTCCGATAATACAACTATACAAGGTTTCATTTTTAGTAAAACCTCCTTTTGTCTTTATAACAACAAAACTTCGTGGCAATAGAAACAAAAGGCCATTGAAAATTAGCTCAATTTTTATTAGTGACTAATAAGGAAAACGTTAATACAATAATAGAAATGTAATAACTCAATATTCCAATATTAACAAGACATAGATATATTTGCATGCAACTTGTCCATGAACACACTTAATAGTCGTAGAAACACACATTTATTGATACCCTTAATATTGTTGGTATGAAGATAAAGACTTTCAAGTTTGATTAAAATGACATCTACCTCAAGTATGTTTCTTGTTAACATGTTTGAATAAAAAATTAGAAGGGTCAACTTGCCTAATTTTGTATTGCCTTTAAGGATACTATCAATTAACATGTTTGAAGCAAGAAATTGTAAAAAGGAGAAGAGTAGTTTCATAGAGATAGAAGAATTTTAGCCCAACATGTTTTCGAATATAGATAAAGGATTCTAAGTTCTATAGAAAGTCAAATTGAACTAGAAATATTCCACTTTATTTTTTTATAGAGAAAACAATACTTGATGACTAAGTGTAATTTCCTAGAGTTTGAAGGAGGTGACCAACAAGATTGTTAAAATAAATGTCTAATACTTAGAGAGAGGTGAATTTTCTCAAAGAAGTTCAATACTTCAATTCATAAGACTAATGAATAAGGAGAGATATTCTAACTTGACTAGATGGCGCAATTATCTTAGTCTAGTCTTTGTTGAATTTTTTTGAAAGAATGATTGGTTATTATAAATACCACCCTGAAGGTTATTATAACCAACACTTAAAACTCGTAATGATTGAAAAGATGCATAATGTTTAGGAAGCTGGCCTATCAATTTATTTTCCCTTAAATATAGTGCTAGAAGTTTGTTGTAATTGGCGAAAGATGATGAAAGGTTCCTGGAAAATCTATTGGAATGAGCAGAAAAAACCTACAAGAAAATTGGAAAGACGATGTTTAGGGGTCCGCTAAATTTGTTCTCATACATCTTGACATGACTTAACCATCTACAATTCTATAAATATGTGGGAATCTTTCCATTTAGTACGTTTTTGGATAAATCTAACATTTCTATATAGACACATTTGCCAATATTCTCAGGTATTTTTCCACTAAGCTTGTTGTCGAACAATAAAAAATCCGGCATCATTATGCAATTCCCTAGAGATGCGAGAATCCTTCCAGTCAAGTTGTTGGATGAAAGATGCAGGTTCAATAAGTTATGCAACGAGCCCAATTATACTTTAATTCTTCCACTCAAGTTGTTGGATGACAAATCCAAACTCTCTAATTTCTACAGCGAGCCCAATTCTCCTAGAATTATTCCATTCAAGTTGTTGGATGACAAATCCAACCTCTATAAGTTCTACAGTAAGCCCAATTCTCATGGAATTCTTCCACTCAAGTTGTTGGATAAAAAATGTAGCGTCCCTAAGTTTTGCAAGGAGCCCAATTCTTCTGGAATTCTTTCACTCAAATTGTTGGATGACAAATGCAAACTCTCTAATTTCTACAACGAGCCAAATTATCTTGGAATTCTTCCACTCAAGTTGTTGGATGACAAATCCAACCTCTCTAAGTTCTGCAACGAGCCCAATTCTCTTGGAATTATTCCACTCAAGTTGTTCGAATGTAGATCCAGTTGTTGTAAGTTCTGGAGTGAGCTCAATTCCACTACAATTATTCCAATCAAGTGGTTGCCACCTAGAGATAGGTCCTCTAGGTTCTGCAGCAAGCCGAATTCCACTGGAATTATTCCGCTCAAGGAGTTGGAATAAAAGGAAAGATACAATAGTTGTGTACAACTACCCAGAGCTGGAGGGATGTGACCAATCAACTTGTTCTCGTAAATGACCAATTCTTGTAGGGATGTGAAATTGCTCATAGAAGTTGTGATACTTCCAATGAGAGAATTCTATGATAAATCGAGATATTTCAACTTGACTGGACAACCCAATTCCATTGGTATGGTCTCGATCAAATCATTTTCTGAAATATCCAAAGTTCGCAGTATAGAGAGGCTGCCAAGAGATGGAGATAGAGTACCGTTGAGACAATTGTTGCTGATATTAAGAATTTCCACCCCTTTGACCTTCCCAAACTTGGGTGGAATTATTCCACTGAAAAGATTATATGAAAGATCCAACATATGCAATAAGGAAAAGTTGCCCAGATTTGGCAAAAGAGTAACCTCAAAGTATCGCCAAGGAAGTAATAGGGAAATAACTCTATTAGTGTTTTTTTGGCAAGAAACACCATTCCACGAGCATACCTTCATTGAATTCCCAGTTGTCCAATTGGACAAACATCCTCCTGGATCCGATGTGATGGCCTTCTTGAATGACAAAATAAAGAACAATAAGAGAAGAAGAAGCAGGAAGAAGAAGAGAGGCAAAGCAAAATAACATAAGAAACGATGCAGAAACAAGCTGAAGAGAAAGAATAAAACTGAACACCAGCAGAGGAGGAGAGCGGAAAGATTCATGACAAGGAGCTTGCTCAGCAGATTTAAGAGTTGATAGATATTATAGATATGGAAGAGGGACTAGAGCCATAAAATCAAGATTTCGACCTGAAGCCAAGTACACAATAGGTCACCGTTCAATCTCTGCCACCACCAGCAACAAAGTTAGCTCCAAACAAGGAAGAGGAAGTTTCTCCTCTTGATGACAATTTGGTTATGGACGCGTACAATCTATCGTACAATGAACTTCGGAAGAATATTGTACATGCTTATAAGAAGCATTTTCTGGATGACCTCGTATCACTTGAATTCATTAGAGAAAAGGTGATAGTGGCAGACACCAGGAAGAATCTCAATGAAATTGTCATATCCAAATTGGCCTTTGCAGGTGTAGCTAAGTCAATCCTGAGTATTTGGTGGTTGAGAATAAGCAATTGGAAAAAAAATTGTGGGTTGTTAGGCAAGAGGTAGAACAACTTCACGTAGCAGCTCAGAATGTAGCTTTTGCATAGTTCCATCTAGAGGAAATGAAGGCAGCGATACTTGCTAAAGTATCGACACTTGGAGAGACCATGTGGAACCTCTATGAGGAGCTTGTTACTATGCATATGGTAGCTGTCCACTTGCATGGATTGCAGCAGAAATGTAAAGAATTTTTCAAAACTATTAGGAATATACAAGCTTCCATCGTTGTCGTCCATGAATAGTCAATGTGATATAAAGGGGCATTTCTTGACTTGGGAAAGAAAACAAAGAAACAAGCAGAGCTGGAGAAATCAAGAGTATCAATGTTGATCCAGAATAGAAAACATCTTGCCTAGTTCATTGGTAGCATTCAGGCCTCGTATTTATGGTTATACAATAGTCTGGATTTCTTGGTGAACTTAGACAGGATCCCATAAGTTGGCTCACTCACTAAAGCCAAACCTAGGAACCAGGTCAGGCAGGAGATTGAAGAATACTTGGAGCAGCTTAGACATATTTCCACCAAGAAATATTTGGAGGTGAATAGACAGAACATGCAGAACTACATTGGTGGCCTTGTCCAAGTGAGAACAATGTTACTCCTGCTCTAGAAGGAAGTTCAAAATAGTTCCAAATCCTTGTACCTGGATTCCATGGAGGCTAAAGTTTGCTTCCAGCCAGACATCATCGCACTAATGGTGTGAGGTCTAATTGGGACTTCATATTAGGGAGATCCCCTGAATGTTGGTGGATCCAACACTGTCAACAAGACCCTAATCATATTTTGACCCATTAGACTCCTATATATACCAAGGAGGTATTGTCATTTGAATAATCCATGAATAATTCATTTGTATGATGTAAAAGAAGGTTTCCCCCTCAAAGAGGCTTATTTTCAAGTTGTTGATCTATTTTTTCTTTTGTTTTTGTGATCTGGTTACATAACAAAAAGTGTCGATGACATAACAAATTCATTGCGAAAAATCAGTTGTCGTCGATCTATCGACGCTAATTGTTCCATCATTATTTGTACTCCTATGGTCAGTGATGTTGGTAGAGTGAATCCAACTTCTCTAAATATTCTGAGGACCCATTTCATCAAAGTATGTATGCCTTTGGAAATCGACCAACCATCGTTATTATCCATCATGCAACACCACAAGACTCCTACATCCATTGGTATTCTGATGGCATGTTTCATTGAAAAATATATGCTTTCGATAGTAGACCGACCAACCCTATTGTCGATCATGCAACACCATAAGATCTCCCTTTCATTGGTTTACTGAAGTATGATAGACATCAGAATTATGAAAAATTTGGAAAACTCCGATAATGCAACTATACCATGTTTCATGTTTAGCAAAACCTCATTTTGTCCTTATAGCAACAAAACTTCATGGAAATAACAACAAAAGGCCATTGAAAATTGGCTCAATTTTTATTAGTTACTAATATGTAAAGCATTAATATAATGATAGAAATCTAATAACTCAATATTTCGGTCTTAAAAATACATGGATATATTTTCATGCAACTCGTCCATGAACAAACTTAATAGGCATACACACACACACATTTGTTGATACCCTTAATATTGTTGGTTTGAAGACACATAATTTCAAGCTTGATTAAAATGTGAATTACCTTAAGTATGTTGTTGGTTAACATGTATGAATAAAAGATTAGAAGGGTCAACTTGCCTAATTTTGTATTGGCTTTAAGGATACTATCATTTAGCTGTAATTGACAATACATCAGGTGATCAAAACCTTGCTTCTGCGACCTCAAACTACCTACCCAGTCTAATACACCTAACATTTTTTCTTCCTTTCGCACGGGTGCATTTAGACTTGCAGACCCTGATTATCCTCTTTTCTTTTGACTGCCCTCCTATCTAAATGTACCCTTATCTCTTCCAAGGGCCTAGATTAAGCAGTTGGGCTCCTTCATTTCTCTACCTAGCTACTCATCTGCCAAGCTTAAGCTGTTTGGACAGATATTCATTCTCTATCTTCTAAAACAAGCAATTTAAACCTAGGGAAGCCAAGATTAAGCTGTATGGCTTTCCCTTAACTGTAAAACTCTTCAAAAATGGTATGATTCTTCAAAATGGAACTTCTTGGAAATATGGAACCTTGCAGTATGAAAAGATGACATATTTGGCATGTAAAACAGTCAATCATGAAATATGAGACCTATTGCAATAGGAGGCTAACAAATAGTCAATGTGATACAAAGGGGAATTTCTTGACTTGGGAAAGAAAACAAAGAAACAAGCAGAGCTGGAGAAATCAAGAGTATCAATGTTGATCCAGAATGAAAAACATCTTGCCTAGTTCATTGGTAGCATTCAGGCCTCATATTTACGGTCATACAACAGTCTGGATTTCTTGGTGAACTTAGACAGGATCCCATAAGTTGGCTCACTCACTAAAGCCAAACCCAGGAACCAGGTTAGGCAAGAGATTGAAGAATACTTGGAGCAGCTTAGACATATTTCCGCCAAGAAATATTTTGAGGTGAATAGATAGAACATGCATAACTACATTGGTGGCCTTGTCCAAGTGAGAACAATGTTGCTCCTGCTCTAGAAGGAAGTTCAAAATAGTTCCAAATCATTGTCCCTGTATTCCATGGAGGCTAAATTCTGCTTCTAGCTAGACATCATCACACAGTTTGGGGATGTCATGGCACAATAGCATGCTTGGCACAGATACATGACCAAAAAACATCAAGTGGAAATTTTTGAGCTAGAATTTCTCCAAACTCAACCATGATAATAGTTTTTCTTGTTAGGTTGTCTACTTGGCTCTACCCTATTTTGTCTTATACGGGTATGAGTGTATTGTAATATTCTTTTGTAAATAATTTGTAAGTGAAATTCCAAGTGTCAATTGCGGAATATGAAGAGTCATGATGTGATGTAATTGAATAGTCATTTGTAAAGAAGTTGAAGAGTCATGAAGGAATTCGAAGAGTCACCCCTTTTGTTATAAATACATGCATCCTCATAACTTATGTAAAGGGCTTTTGGGGAGCCAAGCTCTTGGCTAGGCTTAGGCTTAGAATTAGGAGCTTGGGAGTTTTGTGAGAGCCTTGGCTTCTCCGTAGCATAGAGGGAGTATATTTCATTGGAGGAGTAGGTGATCTTGAATTCACGTTCCACTATTGAGGCAAGTGGTCCGTCAATGGTATATGTGTGATTGGAACTTTCACATTAACAAAAGCTCAGAGGTTGCGCATTTTCGTGCATCTGTTGTGAATATAGTAGGACTATTCTTATTGTATTTGCAATGTATGCTATTTAACTTAGGCTTGTGCATATGAACTATTTCATTTTCATTGGTATGAATCTTGTTGAATGTATGTTGTTGTATTATTTCATTACTATTAACTTGTGAGCTATTTCGCATATTAGCTTGTGATGTCTTTATGCTCATGTGTCTCTTTTAAGTTGTGGATTATTATAGGCTTCTAAGGGGCTCACTCATTTTCCCTTCATGTGTCAGAACCTTCACGCATCCCACTTGACTCTTCGCAGGGTCACACACTTGTTCTCACCAAAGTCACCATACATCATTCTATGCGTATTTGTAGCCAAGGCATATCATTAACAGCCACTCCATTAGCAACCATGTTGTAATCCATATGGGACTCCTACACCAAACGGTGTGAGGTCTAATTGGGACTTCATATTAGGGAGATCCCCTGAATGTTGGTGGATCCAACACCGTCAACAAGGCCCTAATCATATTTTGACCCCTTAGACTCCTATATATACCAAGGAGGTATTGTCATTTGAATAATCCAAGAATTATTCATTTATATGATGTAAAAGAAGGTTTCCCCCTCAAAGAGGCTTATTTTAAAGTTGTTGATCTATCATTTTTTTTTTGGTTTTGTGATCCGGTTACATAACAAAAAGTGTCGATGACATAACAAATTCGTTGCAAAAAATCGGCTGTCATCGATCTATCGACGCTAATTGTTCCATCATTATTTTTACTCCTATGGTCAGTGATGTTGGTAGAGTGGCTCCAACTTCTCTCAATATTCTGAGGACCCATTTCATCGAAGTATGTATGCCTTTGGCAATCGACCAACCATCATTATCTTCCATCATGCGACACCACAAGACTCCTACATCCATTGGTATTCTGATGACATGTTTCATTGAAAAATGTATGCTTTCGACAGTAGGTCGACCAACCCTATCGTCGATCATGCAACACCATAAGATCTCCCTTTCATTAGTTTACTGAAGTATGATAGACATCGGAATTACGACAAATTTGGAAAACTCTGATAATGCAACTATACCATGTTTCATGTTTAGCAAAACCTCATTTTGTCCTTATAGCAACAAAACTTCATGGAAATAACAACAAAAGGCCATTGAAAATTGGCTCAATTTTTATTAGTGAGTAATAGGTAAAGCATTAATATAATGATATAAATTTATTAACTCAATATTTTGGTCTTAAAAAGACATGGATACATTTTCATGCAACTCGTCCATGAACAAACTTAATAGGCACACACACACACACACATTTGTTGATACCCTTAATATTGTTGGTTTGAAGACACATAATTTCAAGCTTGATTAAAATGTGAATTACCTCAAGTACGTTGTTGGTTAACATGTATGAATAAAAGATTAGAAGGGTCAACTTGCCTAATTTTGTATTGGCTTTAAGGATACTATCATTTAGCAGTTTCCTAGAGATAAAGGAATTTTAGCCCACCATGTTTTTTAATATAGGTAAACGAGTCTAAAGTTATATAAAAAGTCCAATTCCACTAGGAATACTCCACTTTAATTGTTTATGGAAAAATCAATACTTGATGACTAAGTGTAATTCCATAGATTTGAAAGGACATGACCAACAAGATTGTTAAAATAAATGTCCATTACTTATAGAGGTCAATTTTCTAAAAGAATTTCAATACTTCAACTCATAAGAATAATGAATAAGGAGAGATATTCTAACTTGGCTAGATGGCCCAATTATCTTGGTCTAGTTTTGTTTTAATATTTTTTGAAAGAATGATTGGTTAGATGTATGTACAATTACAAAATATTTTGTAGTATAGACCCTATTGAGATAAAGTGTTTGGAGCACTTTCCAAATTATGGTGGATTTCTTCCTATTAAACATTTTTCTCAAAGCTGAAAAGTTCACAATAAGGAGAGGCTACCAAGAGATGGAGAGATACTACCTTCTAAATGTAATCCATAAAGGATTATTTCAAAGACTTTTAGTGTGTGTTTTGTAGGAAACAATCTTCCATGATTGTAGCTTTTTTGAGTTCTCAATTGTCTAGTTGTACAAAATCCTTGTGGATTTAATGTAATAACCTTTTTCAAATGAAATTTTTTCCTCCATGTTCCTTTTATTTCTACATGATGTAAATTGACACATGAAATCCTCCAAAGTTCATTGCATCCAAACAAAATTGTATAGTTAAAGAAGTACTTACACTAGGTGTGGGGTCATAGAGATGATCATATTCCTTGTGAAATATCATAAGATGAAGAATATATTGATCTCCTTGAGAAATTAAATGTTACAATAGTTGGAATGTCCAATGATATTATTGTTTCCATTATCACAAAGCCCACAAGAATCAACATGACCCATAACATAATAACCACTCACATTTTATTCATCAAAATATTATATAGTATTTTAATTTCCAGTACATATTTGATCAAAATAGTATTATGGTTGGATAAAAGATAAGTCATTTAGGGAATCGATACACTCCATAAAATGGTTTTATTTTTGGAGGTACCATCCAATGCCATGCTTTATCCCACATAATTATTACTGTTACAACTCCACCAAAGCCAAGTCCTACCCCTAACCCTAATGCAATTAATGAGATATGTTCATCCACACGACTCAACCATCCTTGGTCATCACTGACATTTGGAGAGACTCCATCTCCTTTTTTGGGGGTAGCTTTATTGCATGCTTGTAAAGGATACCCACATAGGCACTTGTTCCTTTGAAATGAAGCCATGCTGAAAGTGTCCATCTGTGTTCCTTCAGGGATTCGCCAACACAATATGTTAAATCATACATCCAGGTATGCCAACATAGTTAATTTAGAGAGTTCTTGAGGAATCTCTCCACTCAAATTATTTTTAGACAAGTCTAATTGCTCTAGAGTAGATATCTCACTTAGAGATGGAAGAATTTTTCCTTCCAAGTGATTTCTAGATAGATTCAACAACCGCAAGGCACTCAAATTTGCCATGCTTGCCGGAATTTCTCCAATAAAATTATTGCTAGACAAATCCAAAATGGTATTTGTCAGCAACAAATATGTTAGAGAATACTCATGACCTTTAATGTTCACTTGCAGATCAGTGTAAAATGTACTACCAGTGAGCTGGGAAGACGAAGGTATTTGAAATCCTAATAGTCTCCCTAAATTAAAAGGTATTCTCCCTGTAAAATTATTATTGGATAAATCCAACACCTGTAATTGAGGAAGATTTGTGATCCAATCAGAAATACCACCCTGAAGGTTATTATAACCCAAACTTAAAACTCGTAATGATTGAAAAGATGCATACTGTTTAGGAAGCTGGCCTATCAATTTATTTTTCCTTAAATCTAGTGCTACAAGTTGGGTGCAATTGGCTAAAGATGGAAGATTCCCAGAAAAACTGTTAGAATGAGCAGAGAAAACCTCCAAGGAAATTGGAAACACTATGTCTAGGGATCCACTAAGTTTGTTCTCGAACAGCTTGACACGATTTAACTGTGTACAATTCTGTAAAGATGCGGGAATATTTCCATTCAACAAGTTTTTGGATAAATCTAATGTTGATAGACCGACATATTTGCCAATATACTCAGGGATTGTTCCACTAAGCTTGTTGTCGAACAACAACAACTCAAACATGTATGGACAATTCCCTAGAGCTGTGGGAATTCTTCCACTCAAGTTGTTGGATGACAAATACAAACTCCTTAAGCTCTGCAGCGAGCGCAATTCTCCTGGAATTCTTCCACTCAAGTTGTTGGATGACAAATCCAATCTCTGTAATTTCTGCAGCGAGCCCAATTCTCCTGGAATTCTTCCACTCAAGTTGTTGGATAACAAATCCAAATCCTCTAATTTCTGCAGCGAGCCCAATTCTCCTGGAATTCTTCCACTCAAGTTGTTGAATGACAAAACCAAAGTTTGTAATTGCTGCAATGAGCCCAATTCTCTTGGAATTCTTCCACTCAAGTTGTTGTTTGACAAATCCAAACACATTAAGCTCTGCAATGAGCCCAATTCTCCTAGAATTCTTCCACTCAAGTTGTTGAATGACAAATCCAAATACTGTAAGCTCTGCAGTGAGCCCAATTCTCCTGGAATTTTTCCACTCAAGTTGTTGGACCACAAATACAAACCAACTAAGTTCTGCAGCAAGCCCAATTCTCCTGGAATTCTTCCACTCAAGTTGTTGGATAACAAATACAAAAGCTCTAAGCTCTACAGTGAGCTCAATTCTCCTAGAATTCTTCCAATCAAGTTGTTAGATGCCAAATTCAATCTCCATAAGCTCTGCAGTGAACCCAATTCTCCTGGAATTCTTCCACTCAAGTTGTTGGATGACAAATCCAAACTCGATAAGAAGGAAAGGTTGCCCAGAGTTGGCGAGAGAGTACCTTCGAGACTTAGTGATTCAAGGCTTAGGTAAGCGACTCTGTTAGTGCCGTCTATGCAGGAAACACCAGTCCACGAGCATACGTTCGCCGAATTCTCAGCTGTCCAGTCCGACAGCGATCCTCGTGGATCCGATGTGATGGCCTTCTTGAACGATAGAAGCGCCTCCACGTCCCTTTTATCCTCCATTGATGTGAGGGTGCGTTCTTTTGAAACAAAATGATGATGATGATGGGGCTCCCTTAATGAATTGAACATTGTGGCAGCCTAGTTGGCCACTTTATCAAGTCTCTTCTCGCTACATGGAACAACACTGACATGAAATTGAAAGCCATGTTTTATAATTCTATTCATGTGTGGCATATAAATATAGTGACCTTGTGACAATGTTTCTCCTTATCAAAGATGGCTAGGATTTTGTTTTAACTATAGGTTTGCTAAAGTTGAGGTTCTAATTTTCTTTACGTATTTTTTCAACATGTCTTGATGCTTTCAAGTACATTTAGCAATGTGTTTGGGAACATATATATTGTTTAGTGATGTGGGGTGTTCTTAGTTGGTTTTGCCTACTCTAACATCTTCCATTAGGGTTCGCATCCCAGGATGCAACAACGGGTTTGCGTGGGTTTATGAAGGAGAAGTTTTGTCACCATATTCTCATGGTTTGGAGCAATTTAGTTCCCTGTACTTGAGATTAATGTTATATTTTTATTACTGTGGATGCTTCGAGACTTAACTCAAAAGAAATAAACCACATATGCCTAAAATCCATATATATTTTTAATGGTTTTGTCTTTGTGTGTTGCCAAAAATGGAGTATTTATGTTGGGAATGTAGGTTGAGCATATCTGTGAGTGTTGGTTTATGTTGCAATAGTTTTTTGTGTTCTTGCGGTCAACATTCTCCCTTCATTTCATCTTATAAACAAATTTGTACTCTTAATTTGTTTGATAGAGGTGTCTCTCATGGGGTTGTCATGGTGAGTGTCTTAGATTTTCCTACTATGGTTCAGACATTTTTTTTTATATTTGTGTTGGCTAACTCTACCATTGTTGACATCTTATGTGGGGATTTTCATTCAAGGACATAGTGGTGGGATGACTTGGTTTCCTAGAGGGGAATTTTCATTGTCATATTGTAGTGGTTTCAAAGTAGTTTAATTATTTGTACATAAGGTTTAATTATATATTGTCAATGGTTTTCTTCCTACCTATATGGTATTCTACTTGCAGTAGAGATTTTTTCGTAAGGAATGTAGCATATGGGTGTTAGTTTTTTCTTTCTCATAGTCTAAAAAACAATGGTTTATTGTTCATTTATATGGTGGATGTGCTTCTCATGGTGTTTATGGTGGTGGTTGCTCTAGCTTTTTTTTTTTTTTTTTTTTTTTTTTATGGTTTTGAATTTTGGGGTGGCATATTGTTCTTGGTGTTCCAGTGGAAATTTAGCTTTCATGTGTGGTTCTAGGTGTTTCAGATTTGTTATTTGGTCTTGGAAAAATAGAATGTGATGGAGGAGGTTTTGTGTGTTTTATTTGTTATGTGAACAATGATGAGAACTCATCATTTGACTAGATTCAATATTCTTTTAAATTTGTTTGTAATTTTCAAAACATTGTTGTAATTGGGTATTTTGAAATTATAAAATTGAAACATGTCAATTATAAAATTGGTATTAATAAATATTTATTTTATCAATTCATGTTATGAATTAATATGTATAGATTGTTCTTGTATTTTATGCCATTAAATATGGTATCATATCCATAGATACAACCTTCCAGACCTATGGATCCTCCCACTCTACAAAAATAGGTTTACACAAAAAAATGACCTTTGAACCAATGGATTTGAATATTGTTTTTTGAATTTTATTTTTATTTTCCAACAGGTTTTTGGTTGGAGATTTTGTTCACTTGTATTTCTTTTAGAATTGTTTTCACTTTCAATCTTTGAGGATTTCATTATAGTGAGTTTGTTTGGAGAGATACATAATTTGAGGTGAATAGGGTATTGTGTGTGGACTCAAAGGATTATGTGTGGCCTCACTTAGAACACTAGTAGAGTTTAAATAAAACTTTTAAGTCAAGCATATTAGCTCTCAAGTCTATTGCTCCATAGCTTCAAAGCATGACTATGTACATCTCTAAAATAATTTTTGATTTGTGTGTGTAGACTATGTGGAAGTAACCTCCAATAGATACTCTATAATTCGTTGATTCTCTCTACTATTTTATTTGATGTATAATTTATAGCAACCAATAAAAAATGCAATTTTTTTTGTCTCTTAGAACTAATGAAATCATTGATCCTTTGGCATAACTCCACCATCATGGAAATCTTTAAATTAGATAGGTGTGGACATGGGGAAGTTTTCTTTAGTATCCTCCCACGTCAACAAGTGTCTCTCATAAACTCTTATAGCCTTTCAATAATAAAGAAACAAGTATATTATTAATTAGTTCATTATAGATTGAGTCAGAACCTCAATATAGCTTAACTTGTGGTATGTGTTTGCTCAAATAGTGATCATACACCTCATATCTAGGTGGTTTGTCCCTCTTAATCACAATATTTATGCCTTTGCTTACGTTTGAATCATTTCATGATTCAAACAATATGGAACTCAAAATGTGTAACAGCCCCAGGTTGATTTTCCATGTAAATAAAATAAGACCAACATGTATTCCAAGTTGAATGGTGGGAAAAAATTACTGTGGGAATCATTGTGGTTTATTAATGGCTATGGAAAATTGCAAAGGTGTTGGCAAAGGAAAAAAGGCAATAATTGGCATTTAATAAAGGAAATAAAGGAAAATAGGAGAAAAGGAATATGAAGAGACACAAATACGCATGCAAGGGAAACTAGTGAGAAAATGAAGGAAAAGGAAAGAAAAAGGAAAAGGAAAGCAAAGGAAAAGCAAATGAAAGCAAAGGGAAACCAAAGGAAAGAAAGGGAGCACAAGGAGAAAGTTGGATCAATAGCTTTAACAGGAAGATTTTGCATGCAACAAGTTGCATGTGTAATTTCCTTGTTGGGATGTGAATTCATGGTACATTCATTTGATTATTCATTGGCATGGGTTTTTCCTGGATTGACAATGGTTTCATTCTTGCCTTACCATTTCCTGGATAGCCATGATGTGATGGGATTCATTCTTGGTTGAGATTTGGATTTCCAACAGCTTTTGGATCTTGTTGAGGTGGTCTCAAGAAAATCCCAAGGGCTGGGGTTGGAGATGGTTTTGTCTGGGAAGATATAGATAGGTGGGTGGAGATAGGAAAATTCCTCTCGGTATGGTGAAGGAATTCTAAGTGATCTAAGCTTGTTTTGGTTTTGTGATCTTGGGACCAGTTTAGGTGAGATCATGGTAACTTGAGGGTGGGGATGGTTTAACTTCTAGATTCCATATTTGATTATGTATTGGTTTATCGCAAGAGATCCCTTATTTATGCTTGGAATATATCATGGAGATGGTCGAGCGGTACATGGAAGTCCTTGACTTAGTTCTCTTTTTCATATGTCATTATAAGTTATTTTCCCTATTGAGATTTATGAGCACATGTACTCGTTATCATGTGATCTTATGGCTGATTTTTCATGGTTTATATGTTAGTTATATGTATGGTTCTATGATGTGCTCTAGTAATGGCTCTTATTCATGATTTGGTGAGTTATTGAATCATTGATGTGTTGTCACTCACTGCATTGTGGGTTTCAATTGGTCAAGGTTGCCCAAAAACAGGGAAGTTTGGAGCCACTTTCCCAGGCCACAGACGCTCTCAGTGCCAAGTTAGTTTCACTCCATTACATAGTGCCCAAAAGAGATTTCCCACGATATATAGAAGTCCCAAAATGGATTCCTAGATCAAAAGATATGACTTGTTGAATATCAGGAGTTCTCTTACCCTGAAATTAAGGAAAAGAGTTTATTAGAGGAGCCCGGGCATAGCAAGTCAAGCATATTGGGAACCCTGCAATCCCGCATCCCATAGTCTCATACTCCTGCATGGCCCCTGCAAAATCAATGGGCCATTCTTAAGGAATTGTGGGGGGGAATGCACTGATAGTATTAATAGTGGGGGAGGGGCCGATTTCGGTTTACAAAGGAAATGCACGCAAAGACACAGATGGGTCGGCCATTTCTCTCTCCTCCACGTGGTGGTATGGTGGTATGAAATATCGACGATGGAAATCCCGCATTATCAACGATTGAAGGAATAGAGGGGTTATCTCCCCAAAAACCTTGTGGGGTTGTGATATTGCGATTTAGTGCAAAATCGTCGGGGAAGGTAGAAATTCATTAACAAAGGAGATGCCTGTGGAAATAGGGCCAGGCAGGCCTTTTCTCCCTCCTACAGGGAGCCATGTGGCAGCATATGATTGGTCCTCAGAGCTGACAGGGTAGCTAACATCATAAATGATGTGTTAGTATGAAGGAAACGTGGTAGTATAGATGTTGACGTGGCAGATGACACATGTCCCTCAGTTTCAACGTTTTCAGGGTCCTATGGGACCATTTTCGGGTGACACGTGTCACCACTCACATGGCAACGATGACGTCACCCCACATATCAGTGATCGCACAAAGTGTAAGTTCTTTCCCTCACGGATACTCCTTCCTAGGCTGCGATTGCGATATGCTGGAAACCCTCAGGGATGCGATATGTTTTAGTGGTTCTACCTGAGGAGGATTTCGCGTCCGGACTATCAGCCCGCACTATGGAAAAATGTAAAAGGCCCCCTCTCCTGCAATGTGATTTTGATGTCCTAGGTGGGCCCGATCCCATATATTGGCGATCGTAGTTGTCTAGGGAAGAAGCTTAAGGTAAAGCACAATGAACTGCCGAAATGCGGAATTTTGTGTTACAAAGGAAATAGGCCCCTAGACATAGATCTAAAGGCCTTAGCGCCTGAAAGGTTAAGCCCCTAGACCTAGCTTGTGGTTACATGAATAAAATAGAGATAAGGGCACTACACCAAAGGGGAGCTTAAAGGGAAGTCACAACACACTTGTTTCATGTTATTCCTGTGTTAAAGGCCCACGTTCGAAGGACTCCCGGGTACATCATAATACATGACACTAGGTTTTTCAAAGCTCCAATAGTGTCTAGCATAGTTTTAATGGGCAGATGGGCCGGCAGCTAAAGACTTAAATGGAGCATGGCGCAACATTGGAGCAGTACACGGGACTCAGGAGGATTAATGGCTTAGCATGGAGCCCCATCCCTCCACACAACAAAAGACCTCAAATACGAGAACTTACAGCTAACCCAACCCCTACTTCATAGAAGAAGGCATTCGAGTAGTAAAGGCATAAGCGACCGGGTCAATTGAGCAGCACATGAGGCCATACCATGAGAAAATTACAGCCTGAGGCAGAGGCTATCACAGGATGGGCACAAAGACTTTTTCATTTACGTTTTTGTCTAGTTATTTACTTATTTTTGTGATGTAACATGCCTTCCTTTCAATGAGGCTTTTAATTATGTAATGTTTTGGACCACATAGCCATCTCTGACTGAGACAGCTAGTCGACCCGACAGCTAAGACTAGGCTAGAGATATTTTACTGTAATGAATGTTCTTTCTCCCCTCTCCAGATAAATAGGGGAAGGCAAGACTTAGAAAAGGTTCAGAATTTCTATAGAAAAGACTACATGCCATTTTTAGACTATTTTTCTTTGTAACTCATATCTTTTTCAGAATATCAAGGATATGGTGGTGATTACCCCTTCAAGTATTACAGTATGTGTTCCTTCTGTTAAATCTCATTTTATGTTCATCTTTCCTCTTTGTATTCATGCAAATTATAGCTGCTAGAAATGTTTCAATCTTCCTCATAGATTTAGTTATATTGATATGTGAATGCAAGTGCTTGTAATTATATCACAGATTCACTTGTCTCAATACTATTGATGCATATACCTGTGTGAACTATTGAAATCATATATTTAAATCTGCAACACATGAATCATAGCATCCAACCCCCCCTCGATCCATTATTTCTGCTTGTAACTCAAATAAGTATAGAAATCCTTAATGCCTCAAGTTCTATGTGTTAAGTGTATAACTCTTGAATCCTTATGCTCAATGTGATGAGTTTCTCCCTTTTTTCCTCTCTCATCTACTTTGCAAAATCTTCTTAAGCTGTAGGCCCTTGAGTTATTCGACCTCCATTATTTTCATGCATATTTTTGAGATCTGAACTTGTGAGGATGTACCATAAATTCATGTTTTATTTCTTTGGATAAATGAACCAACCCATTTCCTATACATATATATGTATTTATAAAACATAAGTGATGTCTCTAGTTTCCTGTATATCATTTGAGACACACCAATTTAGATTTTCCTAGGCACTAGTCATGTAAGCAATCTAAGGCTGTCTCTGGGATTTACAACATATTTTGGCGCCATTGCCGGGGAATGTATTGAAGGAATTTTCCCCTGGGATATGACAAATTGAACACTCTTTATGTAGGTGAGCAAAGTTTGTTTTGATTGCATTCACATCACCTTGGAGACTCCACACCCCCCTCATTATCATTCATAACTGTGGATTTTAAAAGGCCTCATACTCGCTTAGATACATCTCAATGGAAAGCCCCATTCGTATCTGACCCACAAAAGTTAATTTCCAAGAAGATATGGAAAGATAAAACTCCCTCTGACTGTGCCACCATCTCACCAGCCTTTGAAGTTCCCTCATCCAGTTCTCAGCTTGCTGCTGCTCACTATACAGGTGTTACTCCTAAGGTCCTGACATACTCTCCTTCCCCTCCAAACACTGTGGTCTTAACCCCAGTTCCACAAGAAAATATTAATACACCTCCACTAATCTAGATGGCTCTTCCAGGATTTTTACTAAATAAGTATGCATCTCTTGATCTACCTCATCCCTTAAGTGTCATGTCCCAAGATTACCTAAATATTCTGCCTAGATTCAATGGGGAGGATGACAACATGACACAAAGACACATAGAAACCTTCTCTGCCTTTGCTGGGAACCTAAATGTGGAACAACTAGATGTGGTCATAAGACTTTTTGTACAAAGTCTTGATGGAGAAGCCAGAAAGTGGTTCAAAGGCCTACCAAATGCCTCCACCACTACCTAGGAGGAGTTGGAAAATGCTTTCACCCAGAAATGGGGAGAAAAGAGGAATCATGAGTACCTCCTCACTGATTTTATTGCCATAAGAATAATACCGAAGGAGGTTACTTTAGAATTTATCAAAAGATTCAATAAGAAGTACAATAACCTTCTAGTCGACATAAAGCCTCCTCCAGCTATAACTCGTGTGGTTTTATTGGGATCTTTTGAGTCCACCATTGGTTTTACCTTGAGAGAAAGGAAATATCTCACTCTATACCAACTTCAGATCAATGCCCTTGAAGTAGAAGAAAATCTGGCCTCGGAAGGGAAGGTCAAGGGTAAAGCAAGAACCTACTAAACCCAAAATAGGGAAAGAAGAGGCATACTCCTCTGTTCAAGATAGAGAATCATCAGAGTTGAAGTGGGATGATCTGGAGAAACTCTTTAGGAGTTTATCACAAAAGGTTGGAAATCTTGAAATTGAGAACAAGAACCTCACCAGACAGAATGCTCAAGTCAACAACTGGGGCTATAACCCGCAATATAGAAGGCCTTCACTGCAACTACTTCAAGGGAAAGAAAGGAACATCTTGATCAAATCCCTTATCCCTTATACTTGGAAGATGGCCCCAACAAAAAATCATTTGATACACAAGAGATGAAAGGAAATATATATTATGCTTTTGTTGAAGAAGAATATGAGAATATGGCTCACTAGGAAGTCAGTCATCATACAGAAGCAAGAGTAGATGACGAAGATATGGATTACTATTGCAAACAGTTTGTAGACTTCATGCAAACACAACCCCATAATAAGTATAATCTAAGATCTTCAAAAAGAGGTCAAGAGAACCAGAGCAACAAGAAGGAAGTGCTCCCCAAGTTTCTCCTCCCACACCATACAAAGGGAAAGGTAATCTCCATCTTGACCCACCGAAGATAGGAGTCTCTGCAAATAAGGAGAGAAATGGTCCTGAAGGGCACACAGAAAATGACCCACCTATTCTGCCCAAAACTTCCAGCAGGAAGGGAGAAAGAACAAAGCCATGAGATATAGAAAAGTCCCACCCCACATTCAATATCCAAAAGGAGATGGAAAAGGTAAAAATTCTTGTTCCTCTGACTGAGCTTCTAAAGCATCCTAATTACAAAGCCCAAGTCTCTCAATTTATACATCTCGTCAGTGCAGCACCAACCTCGGATAGTTTGAACCTCCAAGAGGAGAGGCCCATGGTTGTTTTAGAGCTACATGTGGAAGAGTTGGACCCTCCTACTGCACCTTTCAATGTGACTTTGGTGATCCATGACCTTTTGTTACATAATTTCATGCTGGATTCCGGGGCCTCACACAACCTCATGCCATTATCAGTGATGGAATAGCTGGGTTTGGAGATCACCAGACCATACAAGGACCTATACTCTTTTGACTCCAAGAGAGTCAAACGCTTAGGCATGATAAAGGATCTAGTGGTAAACCTGGCTTAGATCTCGGTGAAAAGTGTGCTAATGGATATAGTGGTGGTTGGTATGCCTCCTCGTTTTGGAATGCTCTTATCTAGATCTTAGGGTTCCAAGTTGGGTGGCTCTATCAAGCTAGATCTTAATTATGCCACCATTCCCACTTTTCGAGGTGAGTAGAGGAGGTTCTACGAAGAATCCAGGTTTTTGAAAACCATGACCCCAACTAAAGGCTCCGAAAACTCTCTAGTGCATGGGAAGGTGTTATAGCTCCAAATCCCACTCTTATGATTTGTGATGCTGCACTCATGGCCTAGGGCAACCCTTCCTTCCAGACCTGGTCCAAAAGTTTAAAAAACAATGTTTTATTCCCTATACGCGACTTTTCCCTGAGTTACACGCGTGTACACGCGGGTTTGTCATACCCAACCCGCGTGTATCTATTAAAACATTTAAAAAATATATATTTTCCTCTTTTTCGGGCTGTGATCGCGGGTTTACCTGCTGGATCACCGGTTAGTGCCCGTGGCCCAACTGTTCCCAACCAACTCCTAACTAAACAACTACTTTGGAGAGGGTATAAAAAGACATCAATGGGAAGGCCAAGGAGAGAGAAGAGAGCAAGATTATAATGCTGAGATTTTTCCCTTAGATCAGGTCTGAAGTCCCTAGTGCTTTCTGCACTTCCCCCATCTTGCATAGGAAACCCTTGTTTCCATGTATATTGGTGATCATTCATCCTTGATACCATCTTTGGAGTAGGACTTGGAAGGAGCTCTTGACGGAGGCTTGAGGCTGGAACGAATCCGGGAGGAAGCATGCTTGGAGCCTGCTGAAGGTGTTCAGGTGATATCTTTCCGATATTTGTACTTTATTTGCCTTTATTTATAAAGAAACACGTCTTTGTTCCCGAATAATCTTTCTTTATGCTTATGAAATTCTTGTATCGAATTCTTGCAAAAGTGGTTACTTAAAGATTTTTATAACTAACTTTATAGCATGAAGATGATTTATACATAAATATTTGTACTGGTACTGTTGTGTTCTTTGGTTTGTTTGTCTTGCAGGTCAAAGAAAGAAGAAGGGAACTCCAAGGAGGGTTTGCACCCTAACGGTCTTCTCGAGCGTAGGACCATAGGTATGTGCCCTAAACCTTAGGATTTGCTTAAAAGTAAAGATGATGGCTGTGTGTGTGTTTCTTTAAAATAGCAATTTTCAGTCTGGTAGAGTCTTAGCCCAAAGGACCCTAGGGGTACTTTCCCTTAAACAGAAGGATAGCGACATATCCTTTCTACTCCTAGAAGAAGGTGGGGTTTTTTGAGAGGAAACATTAGTACACCTAATAGGATAGTCAAATCACTTGTGAGTATATGAAAATAAAATATGGAAATTATACTTCGATGGAGAAAACTCAAAAGATGGAAATGGAGCTGGAATATTATTGGTGTCTCCAGAGGACGGCTTGATACCCATGTCTTTCAAACTAGATTTTGAGGCTACCAACAATGTGGCGGAGTATGAGGCACTACTCCTTGGGTTACAAATCGGAAGAAATATGAACATTGAATGCCTATCAGTCTATGGAGACTCTGAGCTAGGCGTAAGGCAGATCTGAGACCAATGCCAAGCCAAACACCCCAGGCTAAGGACGTACCAAAATGAAGACTGGGACTTAATCGGTAATTTCTTCCTGGCCTTTAACATCTAGTTTCTGCCCAGGAAAGAAAATAGGATGGCTAACTCTCTTGCGGTAGATGCAAGCACTTTCAGGCCCCCACATAATCCACTCCTTAGATATGAGATAGAAGTTAGACACAGGCCTTCAATACCAGATAATGTCAAACACTAGCAGGTATTCAAAGATGACGAGCAGGTGAAAATATTCATAACAGTCGTTGGGGAGTTCGCCCAATCCACCATTGATCAAGAAGAAGAACTGGAACAATAAACCACTTCGTGGAAAGACACAGTGGCTAGGCAAAAAAAATGGAACTAAAAGGTAACACCATCACTCGTGGACTTGTTCCACTAGAAATATTTTCTAATAAAGACGACATATCTTCCAAACAAATGGCCCTAGAGAAAGATGAGCAAATAGAAGACTGAAACCTTGGATCAGAGGAGGAACCCCAGACGATCAGGTTGTCCAAAGGAATCCCCTTGTAATACAGACAGAGGTATTTAGATCTATTCAAAACTTACAAAGATGTATTTTCTTGGTCTTATGATGATTTGAAATCATTTGATACTAATATTATTCAGCATAAGATTCCTTTGAAGAGTGGGATAAAGCCATGCAAATAGAAACTCAGATAGATAAATCCACTCTTACTCCCCTCCATTGAAAAGGAGGTAAGGAAGTTGTTGTAGACCAAGATCATAGTACCTTTAAGATACTCTGAGTGGGTAGCTAATTTGGTCCTTGTCCGGAAAAAGGACGGAGAGATAAGTCTATGTGTGGACTTTTGGAATTTAAACAGGGCATATCTAAAAGATAACTAACCTCTGCCCAAGATGGATAATATATTGCAGAAGGTAGTGGGTGCAGCTAGAATGTCCATGATGGACGGATTCTCCAGATTTAACCAAGTGGCAGTCCACCCTCACGACCAGAAAAAGACTACTTTCACCACCTTGTGGGGAACATTCATGTACACTTGAATGCCATTCGAGTTGATAAATATAGGGGCCACATTCTAGAGAGCTATGGACATAGCTTTCGTAGGCAAGAAATAAAAATTCATGGTAGTATACTTAGACGACATCACAATATTTTATAAGACTAATTAAGAGCATGTCCTCCATTTAAATCTCACCTTGGAGAAGTGCAAAAGGTATGGTCTCTCTCTGAATCCTTAGAAATCTCAGTTCACCCTGAGTGAGGGGAAGCTTCTTGGACACATAGTTGCGCAGGAAGGAGTAAAGATTGATCCTGAATGATTCAAATCCATCATCCATATTCCCTTTCCTAGAAACAAGAAAGAAGTCCAAGCCTTTTTGGGGAGGATAAATTTATTAAGGCGATTCATACTTAACCATGCTGAGATAGTCAAAGGTATTACAGATATGCTCAAGAAGGAGAATGAAGTCAATTGGAGAATTTTCCCCTGTGATTCTTTCACTAGACTAAAAGAATCTTTAGTTGAGGCCCCAATGCTAGTCAACCTCGACTATTCAGTTCCTTTCTACATCTTTTATTTTTCCTCTCCACATACCATTGTCGTTGTGTTGTTATAGAAAAATAAAGAAGGTTACGAGAAACCCATTGCCTTTTTCAGCCAAGTCCTAAGGGACGTCAAGCTAAAGTATAATATATTGGAGAAATAGTCCTATGCACTAGTCAAGGCACTGAAGTCATTTCGTATGTATGTGCTACAATCGAAAATCATAGCATTCGTCCCAACGACTACAATCAAGGACATCCTGGTGCAAGGAGATAACAAAGGAAAAAGGGCAGATGGATAGCTAAAAGACAAGAATATGACCTAGAAATAAAGCCTACCAAGCTCATTAAAGGCCACAAGTTGGCCAAGATTTTATCTGAATCCAACTGCCAAGCTCTAGGGATAAACCTCATCATAGAGGAAGGCAGACTAGAGGATCACCACAACAAAATTAAAACAGTTGAGCAGAATATCTATTCCAAATATGAGGGATCGCCCAGGTATAAGAACATTTTTCATTACCTCTTATTCCTAAGATGCCCATTGAGACTAGATAGATCTAAATACCGAAGTCTGAGATTGCAGGCACATAAATACATTATATACAATGGAATTCTCTACTGGAAGGACTCGATGGGGGTATTACTGTTATGTTTGGTTGAGGGAGAAATACATGAAGTGATCGAGGATTTCCATGGGGGAGTGTGTGGATGACACTATAGTTGGAAGAAAACAACACATAAAATCCTCAAGGCAAGATTCTACTGGCCCACACTGTTTGGAGACATTTATTCTTCAGTCAGGTCGTGCCATAAATTCTAATTGTTTGCTGAAAGAAAAAAAAGAATTCTCCTCTCCCCATGATTCCTGTGCACATAGAGGAGCCTTTTAGACAGTGGGGATTGGACTTCATTGGAGAAATAAACCCACCATTTTTTGAATGGTTCTATTGATATATGAGTTTGGAGAGGCATTTCATCAATTCAGATTGGCCTCCCCATTCTTTGGCAGACATCACAACTCGAAAAAAACCTTTTGGCATATTTGAAAAGAGTGGGCCAGTAATAACCCACATGTAGGACCTTGTAGGTTGTTCTTTTGTCTGCAAAATGGACACCATAGGGTTCACTGTGGCAAGCTCTCATGACATCATACATCTCATATTCTCGCACACATTTTCTCATGATTAAATCAGGTCCTGTGCGGTACAAGTCCCACTCTATCCAAGAATAATTAACACTTTGCTGCACAATATTATGTTTCTCCTTGGTGGAAATATTTTGGGGAAACATGCTTGAGATCATATAGTTAACCACATCAGAAAACCAAGGAGTATGTGTTGAGACAACAAATAAATTATCATCTGGAAAATCATCCAAAACTACTACTAAAGTTCTGTCTTGAGCAATGTTCATTTGGTATAAGAAATATGCAGCCAAATTATCTCATCGAGGCTTGTCAATCATAGTGATGTTAAATTCCTGTAACAAAAGTAACCATCTCATAATTCTTCTATTAGTAATGGGCTTATTCATAAGGAACCTAATAACATAGTGATAAGTATGGACAAAATTTTTGTAACTAGTAATATAATGCCTAAATTTGTTGTTAGTGTTGGCATTATTGCACAGGTTTGGCGCTATGGCACAGGTGTTGTCCTTGATGGCAACTCACTTTGATGACAGATCACAATTCAGGCTCTCAGAATGAAGGAAATCATATATACGCAGGTTCACCTTAACGAAGCCGCGTATACACGCGGGTTAGACATTCCAAAGTCACGTATGCGTATACACACACTTTCATGCAAGGGAAAGCGCATACATGTGGGAGAACTTATTTTTGGTCCGTGGTATTTTGTCCTTGGTATTTGAACCTATGGTTTTGGACCTTGGTATCTCGTCTAATGTGTTGATCCCAAGTATTGGGTCCTTGGTATTGATTTGTTATGGTTTTGGACCGTGGTATTGTGAAAGGCAAGACTCTAAAAGAGGAAGAAGATCATTGGGAAAAGATTATCTGAATTATTGAATATCTGATATCATGCTAGATCTGGAATACTGGTGATTAGGTTATGGTGCAAATCTGGATCTGAATGAAGGAGGAACCTGAGTGCAAGAAAAGGGATAAGTTCTCTTGATGGATCAAAATCTTAAGGCTTGAATAGTGGTATCTCTATATGATTTTGATCTATGATATGTGGAGCACGCTTTATCTATAAATCTGATAATCTGGGTTAACTAATGTCTAAATGTTTGAAAGAATGAATTATCCTTTATAGATTTGTATGCAGGTTCAGTGAGGCGAAGGTGCGTATACACGCTGTTTCTGCAAGTGTTACACTAAAAAATGTCACCTTGACTACTTACAGTTAGTATGGCTCAAAATCAACAGTCATGCTACCCTCTTAGGCAAGTCTTATGCCTCTGTTATCCATCTCAAACTCAAAGAAGAGAGAAAGTCTTGTAAAAACTATGTTTATCTCTGGGGTCGCAGGTTCTCTCTAGCCTTACCTGCGGGGACGCAGGCCATGTTCACAAAAACTGCGTCCATGGACGCTCTGTATGTTAAAGGACAGGTGCGTCCTCCTGTAAAAGGCAAAATGCACAAGTTTTATCTTGAGAAAGTTACTTGTGGTTACTTCTAGAACATTCTAGAGGTCGGTTTGATGGAATGGATACGCCTCCAGTTGGTTCATGTATCTCTATTAAGAGGGGACTTATCCCATCAATAAGGGAGCTATCCCACCCATAGAGGGGGATGATCCCATTGATAGTGGACCTGAATAACCTCTTTACAGCACTATAAATGAAGGCATTGAGCCAGAAGGAGGGGAGGTTGGAGCTATACATTTTCTTTGGGTAAATGCTGCAGGATTTAGGTCTTCCATTAGAACCTTTGTGAGGAGAGATTGTCTTTACATGATTCTACTTGGAAGTGGGTGAGCTTTGTCAAGGTAGAGGAAAACACTTGATGGACCCTGGGAGGAACTTGCACAACACCAAGGCCAGGTTGTAAGAGTTTCTTTGTTTCGTTATTAATACAAACTGGTTTATTTTTCTCAATAGCTTGTGTTAATGAGTTATTTCATGTGTTCCTTGGTCTGCATGTTGAATGTATGTTTTATTATATGAAATACAGGTGCTCGGTAATTGTTTGATTGTTTGTGGTTGCAGGAATTGACTTGAAGGAGGAGCTCATCCGGATTGGCAAGGACGAACTACAACAACAGCGTTTTGGAATAAGGTAAGCCTAAACACTTGTACTTTTCATGTCATAAAAGGTATATTTAGAGAAAGATCATTCCATTTTGTCTTGTTTGTCGCTAGAGAGTGTAAACTCCTAGGGAGGTCAGTTTTGTCAGCCCAAATGACTTTTTCCGCCACGACAAATTGGCGACTCCGCTGGGGGTTCCATTAATGGATAAGTCTTTTCCTTTATATGAACTTTGCTTTGTGAAAATCATTTTTATTTTCTGGTTTTTGGCTGTGGGAATTAGTATTTGGGTGGTTTAGCTGTAGATTTAGTTGGCTTTAGTTTTTCTTCCTTTTTCCAGAAGGACGCAGTCTCTGTGTGCTGCACAGTGCGTCCTTGGACGCGCTGTTGTCGACTGCACAGTGCGGGGCCGCACCTGTGACAACGGGTGGCCTGCGTCTTCCTGTAAAAGTTAAGAAAATTCCAGTTTTGCTTTAAATTGCTTTTAGATTTTGTTTTTCCTTAGTATTTTCTGCCCAGATCCTTTAGTACCCTGTCAAGAATTCTCACCTGAACTGGTTTTGTGAGCTTTGAGTGTTTTAGTGGATTTCAACGAAGTTTAGACCTAGGGTTTGATTTTTGAATAGGTTCTGTAGTGACTTTGAGCTTAGAAAGTTGTCCAGCCTTAGATATCTCTGGTTAAGTCAACCTTCTTAGAAGTCGAGCCTGTCGTAAAGTCTCCTTGTTTGAGCAACTTGTCATTGGAGTTGTTTTGGGTCAAATTTCGCATTGCTTGTTTTTAAAGTATTGATTTCCATTTTCGAAAAAGAACAAAAAGATTAGAATTTTGTTTTGACTAGTTTTTGGTTCTGCGATAAGCTAGTCCTTGATTTGTTCATAATCAAGTAAAACACCTTAGAATAATCATTGTTAGTTTTGGCCTTGTTAGAGTTGCTTAGAATAAATTTATCTTTAGTTTGCTTATGAGTGCATTTTCATAGATTTTGATAGTTGTCAAAGATTGCTTTTTGGTTATATTAGTTTTATTTGCTTCATTAAAAGAAAAATACAAAAACATCTTCTTTAAAAGTCTTGTTTCAAGTAGCTTTTTGTTTTTCAAAGAAGAAAAGAGTTTTTCGTGCATGTAAAGAGAAGTTATGTTTTTATGCTTGGAAAAGAAAATCGAATTGTTTCTTTGAGTGTCTTCAATTAAGAAGTTGCTTTTATAAAGATTGCATTCTCTCAACTTTTTAGTTAAAACAATTCATCGAAAAAGCAAAAGTAGTGGATAAATCATCCTAGGTGCATTTTGTAGTGGTTTTGAGTCGAGTCAACACACCACTAGTTTCACTTCCATCACCTTTTGACTTAAAGAACAACCTTAAAAGTAACGCTTAAATTAAAATTGATCTAGTAACTTTTATTTTCTAGGGCTCTGAAGCACCAACATAGCTTAGGCTAGGGTCTTGGAGTAGGTGAGTACTTAACTCTCCAAGACTACAAAACCAAACAGTTAGTCTATCTTGAGTAGAACAAATCCAATTGTTTCAGTTACATTCTGGGAAAGCTCCTCTTAAAGGAGAAGCACGAGCTCGTGTCCGAACTAGTGAGGGGATCATTCCTCCCTCGTTGGGAACGACGCCAGTCAGTACGTATTAAAAACGGTAAACCTCGGATTAACCATTGTCGAGGAGCCAGGGGTCACTTATCGGTAAACCTTGGATTACTGTCAAGGAGCCGGTAAGGGGATTGGAGCTTGTTACTCTGCCCTTGCGTGCTGTCGGAGTTTAGACTGTTCCCCCAGGTGTAATTGTTGTGATTGGTAACCTTAGTGGCCATAATATCTAGGATTCTACCCAAGGTGACGGTGGAGGGAAGGTCCCACTGTACCTGGAGCAGACGTCGGCTATACTCACTTGGATTTTCTGGGGGGTACGCTTCACTTCGAGACAGTTAAAGTGGAGGTACTTGGTCCAGTCTATTCATTAAGCAGGTTGTCGGCGTAACTGTTCCACCCACCATTTCTGTACTGAATCCTGCGAGGTTGGGCCTAATCACCAACTAGCGCTTTTGGTCCGGAAGATACTGTTTGTGTGTGCTTTGACACTCTAGATTATTTAGGCGTATGCTTCAAATTTGTTTGGTTCTTTAGAAGACTTAGGTGATTTGATTTGAAATTTTTTACTTTGTTTTCGTGTGTTGTAATTAAAATCATTAATTGTGGCGGAATTACCGAGACGGTCCCGTCGAATTGGGGGCCAGTCTCCTGAGATTGTCACCGGACTAGATTTGTTAAGAAAACTCCGTCAATCGCGGGGTGAATCTCCTGAAGATATTCTGGGTCAGTTAGAAGGTTTAAAGGTCCTTGTAACTCCTAGTGGCAGTAGAGTAGGTTCACCTGAAGAAGGAGAGTCTGCCTTGGTAGTCCATCCAGATTACCAAAGTTTAGAAACAGGTTACAATCCCGAAGCTGTTACAGTTTCCGAGCTTACTGGTAGTTTTTCATCTGCCAGTGAAACAGGCGAAGAACCTGAAATTTCCGAACCTATTACTCCAACTCCTAGTGTCCCTGGTTCACCAAAAATAGAAAGAATTATCACCGAAAATCTTCCTGTTGGGTTAATTGCTATAGAAGAACTTGTTCCAGAGGAAGAAATAGGCATTTCTGATTCTGAAGATATAATTACCCTTGATTTGAGGGAGCGTGAATCCATCTTTTACAGTCCTCCTAGAAGTGAACCTTGGTACCTTGCTTTAACCAATTTTTTAGACAACTCAGTAGGTTTTTCTACACCTCGTACTCCTTTTCCACCCGGAGGAATTCATAATCCTGTAAATATGTCTGGTTCGTCGTCTGTGTTTACGCAAAGTCCTGAATCATTTTTACATGGTGGTCCTTCTGTTCCTGCTGGGTATCAGTCACTTTCTGGTACTTTTTCAGGAGCATCTCCTCGACCCATTGAGCATGGGTTATTCGTTGGAAACAGTGGTAACGTTCCATTGAGTGTAGGTGAAGTTTATATGATGTCAGGTTCAACTCCCGTTAACCAACCTCAAGGTGGCCAATTACCGCCTGGGGGGCAACCTTCGTTAATGCCTGGGGGGCAACCTCAAGGTACTTCATTCGCGTCTGGGGGGCAACCTCAAGGGTATCAACCCCAAGGGTATCAACCCCAGCCTCAATATGTACCCCAAAGTCAACCTCAGTACCAATATCAACCTCAAGGATGGCAACCTCAAGGATGGCAACCTCAAGGGTATCAACCCCAAGGGTATCAACCCCAAGGGTATCAACCCCAAGAGTATCAACCTCAAGGATGGCAACCTCAAGGTCAAGGTCAACCCCAGTACTCGTATTTACCTCAAGGTTATCAACCTACGGGTCAATACCCTGGTCAAAGTTATCAACCACCTCAAGGGCAATCATATGGGACTGCACCTTACAGTTATCAACCCTATCCTCAATACGGCTATGGATCTCAGTACCCTCAACCTGTTACGAGTCAGTACCCTGGATTGTTAACATGGGATCCTTCACAGGGTCAACAGATGTTGCAGCCAAGTATACAGTCGGCACCTCAAGCAGGACAACCTGCAGTTCCTGGTCCATCCCAGCAACCGCAACCTGTCCAGTCAAGTGTTCAGACCTCTGTAACTTCGGTAGTTACTCAGCCGCCAATTGCACCTGGTACTCCACCTCACACGGCTGCAGCAACTACCGCTACATCTACCATGGTTACTTCTGGAGTATCGGCAGCTCCGGTTTCTACAGTCCCTGTAACCACTCCTCAGACATCTGTACCGTTGTCTGGATCTACAGTCCAAACCACAGTCCAGATGCCTGTAGGACCGCCTGGTACAAGTACGGTTGTTACTACTCAACCTCAATTTGTTCAACCTCCGTACCAGGGACCGTATCAACCTGGGCAAGCTGCCCAACAACCGGCTTACCAGTATCAACCGTATCCTGGGTACACTTATCATCAACCTCAACAACCCCAGTACGGTCCGGTTAATCCTGGTTTTCCAGGAGGATATAATATCCCAAATGCAACTCCTGTTCCTAGTTATCCTGGATATCCTCCTCCTGGGGCTGGTCTTGTGACTCAGAATTTTAGAGATCCTAACCGTCAGTTACCGTTTATTGCAACTTTAGATTTACCCGACTTGACGCGCCTAACAAACGATCCAATTCAATATCAACAGTTCTGGCCGCCAATGCCAAATAAGTTGCCCAGCGATATACCCAAGTTCGAAGGTAAGTCTGGAGAGGATCCATCCAATCACGTGATGACTTACCACCTCTGGTGTGCATCAAATTCCATCTCAGATGATTCCATCCGCTTACGTCTTTTCCAGCGTACACTCATTGGTCTCGCGGCCAAGTGGTACATTGAGTTGCCACGGGCCTCTTTTTACAACTTTAGCCAGTTAGCTACCTCGTTCTTAACTCATTTTCAGTTACCAGTCAGATATGATAATGGTACAGAATTATTAACTTCGCTAAAACAATCGACATCCACGTACATTTCTGATCACATCCATGAGTGGAGACGTCGAAGAAGATTAGTAAAAGTTTTTATCCCGGACCAAATCTTAGCTGAATGGTTTGTAAAATCATTATTACCACGAATTACTGAAGATGTAGCTAAGGCCGGAGTAGTTACTGAGGAGCAAGTCATTGCTCAAGCACAGTACCTTGACTTAGTTTATACTCAGTCGGGTACGTTACACGAGAAAATACCGGATCTTCCCAAGTCAAACCAAATCGCTGCTGCTCCTTCGGGATCTCATGCCGCTGATGGTATGATTGGTATCGTGACTACGAAGAGCAAGAAGAAGTCTTCCAAGGCTTCAACTACTCCAATTATCACTTTGCCTGATTCTCCGACAGGAGAGTCTTCTCCTGAACTCACCGCCGACATTCACGCCGTAGAGTCATCTACGGCCAAACCAAAAAACGGTGGAAAGAAGAAAGGAAAGAAGAAGACCAAAGCAGACAAGGCTCCAAAGGAGAAAGTAGAAAAATCGGAAACCAATGACGAAAAACGCAAACCTCGTTATCCTTGTCTCATTTGTGAAGAAGATCATTTTACGAGAGACTGCCCTCATCGGGCCGAGGTAGTGAAAATTTTCAAAGGTTCTTCCACTCCTGCTGTGTTAAAGAATCCATTTCCCGAGCAGGAGAATAAGATGATAGGTTCTTCTTCGAATGCCAGTGAAGAACCCATTTTGATGATGTCTCATGTCAGGATTGCGACTCGATCGCAAGATTATGGTAGTAAGGCTCCTGTTGATGGTAAAGAAGCAGAATCTTCTCACTCTAACCCATCAACTTCAACTCCTGGTTCCGATCCACTACAGATCGAGAAACCTAACCCAGACTTAGTGATTAAGCCGCCCGCCAAGGGTGTACTTCGAAGGTCTGCTTTCAATCCACATGCGAGAGCAGCCCAGAATTACAACATTGTTGAAGACTTAGCTGTTTCACCTTCAGCAATGTCGGCACTCGAAGTGCTGCAATCATGTCCAGCGCAACGAAAATTGCTTTTGTCGGCTATTGGAGCTGTCGATGTTCAGGACCCGAACCTAATGATCTTTGATCTAGAAAATAGTACACCGCGTCTCCCCCATCAAATGGCTTTCCAAATCCCAGTGATAGTCAAAAACAGGCCTATTCATCGGACTGTGATTGATGAGGGAGCTTCTACGTGTATTATGTCGATTCAATGTTGGAGATCGCTTGGTTCTCCTTCATTGAACCAATCCCCCACCATCCTTAAGGCCTTTGATGGCCGTGGGTTCCGTCCGTTTGGTATTCTACAAGAATTGCCTATAGGGGTCGAAGGTAAAACCGTTAGTCTGGATGTGGAAGTGGTTGATGCCCCTCTAGATTACAACCTTCTTTTGGGTCGAAGTTGGTCATATGCTATGACAGCGGTCGTTTCATCGGTCTTCAGAGTCATTAAATTTCCACATAACGGTAAGATCGTGACTATTGATCAGCTGACATACTTTTCATCCGACCCATCCTCTTCAGAAACTATCCAACATGTTGGTAAAACGACAATCCCTTATAAGGACATTGGTGTAGGTTTAGTTAAGGATTCCGGTTTACTGGGAACTTTTCCTCTCCCTCCACTCAATGTAGATCCTTCATTTGCAACGATTCATATGATCACGTCAGAAAACATTATTCACGATGATCCTTGGTATGTTCCCTCTGACTCTGAGCTAGATTCACTCGGTGATGTTATGCCGTTGAGTCCGTATGAAATTGCTTATGAAGCTCTTATGTCTTTTACTGATTTTCATTCAACCCAACCCGACCAAATGAATGTGGTCAGTGAAGAGTCACTTTTCACCTCACCTTTAGAACGGATAACGTTTCCCGAAGAAGTGTCATCTGACGAACGACTTCGCGAAATCCTAAGTGTAGATGATCTACCATGGGAAGATCTCCATCACAGATCTTCGTTTTTACCTAAGGGCGATGCATTTGAAAATGATTTTTCATCTATCTTTACCGCTGATTATGTCAAAGACGCTCAGGATCCAACGAAACATTCTGATTCAGAGCTGAATTTAGGGAATATTTCTCGTACTGTTCCCATTGATATATCAGTGAAGCCCGGAATTGAGGAGAACATTCATATAGGTGCCGCTTGTACGAAGAAATGCCAGGAATCGATCCTGCCATTGTTGTTCATGAAATCAAAACCTACCCGGATGCTAAACCCATTCGGCAACGGTTGCGTCAGATTCACCCTCGAAAAGCAGCTGCAATCAAAGCAGAAGTCGAAAAGCTGTTGAAAGCAGGTTTCATTTATCCGATCCCGTTAACGGATTGGGTATCGAATATTGTTCCCGTCAATAAAAAACAAGGAACAATAAGAATCTGTATCGATTATAGGGATATCAATCGAGCTTGTCCAAAAGACAACTATCCTACGCCTTATATCGATCAAATAATTGATGATTGTGCCGGAAGTGAGATGTTTTCCTTCATGGATGGTTTCTCAGGTTATAATCAAATCAATATTCTACCTGCCGATCAACCAAAAACGGCATTCATTTGTCCATGGGGGACATTTGCTTATTGCAAATTACCTTTTGGCCTTAAGAATGCTGGTGCTACTTTTCAACGGGCCATGTCTTATGCGTTTCATGACATCAAGCACATTGTGCAACCCTATCTCGATGATTTGCCTGCTCATTCTTTACGTCGAGCTGATCACCTTGTCCATTTACGAGCAATCTTTATGAGGTGTAGGCATTATCGAATTCGGTTGAATCCCCACAAGTGTGTTTTCTGTATAGAAACAGGTCGATTGCTGGGGTTTGTTGTTTCCAAAACCGGCATTCGCGTCGATCCCTCGAAAGTCGAGGCTATCATCCAATTGCCTCCTCCTTCGAGTTTGCGCCAACTCCAAAGTTTGCAAGGGAAAGCGAACTTTTTACGCCGATTCATCCCTAACTACGCCGAGGTCACTAAAGGTTTTACACGGTTGTTGAAACAGAACGTACAATTCTTTTGGGACGAGATTGCCCAACAATCTTTTGATGCACTGAAACACGCGTTGACCCATGCACCGTTATTGCATCCTCCCAACTACAACCAGGACTACTTCTTATACCTCGCAGCTTCGCATTCCACCATTGGAATGGTGTTAGTTCAAGAAGATGAATTCAAGGCAGAGCATGTGATATATTATCTTAGCAGAACCTTAAATCCAACTGAGTTAAAATATTCGCATGTGGAGAAATTGGCCCTGGCAGCCGTTCAAGCTGTCCAGCGTTTTCGTCACTACATTCTTCTCCGCAAAACTACTGTTATTTCGGATTGCAACCCTATGATTTATATATTGACAAAACAACTGCTAGGGGGAAAGTACTCTAAATGGATTGTCATCCTGCAAGAGTTCGACTTGGAGTTTGAGAAATCCAAGTCTAAGAAATCTTTAGTCTTCGCGGAATTGATGTGTGATTTCCCAAGTGCTGACACAGAGACTGTGGCAGAGGAGTCCATTGCGGACGAATCTTTGTTTCTTATTAGCACTGTAGATCCGTGGTATGGGGATATAATCATCTATCTCCAAACCCAAACCTTTCGGCCTGAAGCTTCCAAGGAAGACCGTCGAAAAATTCGGTTTCAATCCCAGCAATACAGAATTATTGGAGATACACTTTATCGCCTGGGGGCAGACTTAGTTTTTCGACGTTGTTTAACTCACGATGAGGCTGAGAGAGTTTTGAATGATTGTCACTCTGGAGCATGTGGCGGTCATATGTCTGGGTATGCCACAGCTCAGAAGGTGTTGCGCGCTGGCTATTTCTGGCCGTCTATGTTTAAAGATTGTATCCTTGCCGTCAGAAAATGCCACAACTGTCAAGTGTTTGATCGCAAGATGCGCGCTCCACCTGCTCCTCTCCACCCTATAATTGCCGCTGGTCCATTCGCCAAATGGGGCATTGACTTTATTACTTGTAACCCTCACTCGGCCGGGGGGCATGCGTATATCATCCTCGCGGTTGATTATTTTACTAAGTGGGCCGAGGCGATGCCTACATTCGACGCAAGCGGCAAGACAGCTGCACTTTTCGTATTCAATCATATCATAACTAGGTTTGGTGTCCCACAAGCAATCATTACTGACCATGGGAGCCATTTTCGAAACGTCATGATGACTGAGCTTACAAGCCAGCTTGGTTTGCGCCACGATAGCTCTACACCTTATTATCCGCAAGCCAACGGTTTGGTTGAGTCAATCAACAAAGTTCTAGTCGTCATGATTCGACGGATCATTGGTATCCATCGAACGAATTGGCATAACATGTTATTTTCGGCGCTATGGGCATATCGAACTTCAGTGAAAAATTCAACAGGTTTCACCCCTTTTCAGCTAGTTTATGGCTTAGAAGCTGTGTTACCTATTGAATGCGAAATCCCATCACTTCAAATGGCTGTCGAATTACTTCCAGCTACTTCCGAAGAGGAGAAACGGTTGTTATACTTGGCTAAATTAGATGAGACTCGACGTGACGCTACTTTAGCTATCGAGACTCACGCAAAACGAATGAAAGCCCAGTACGATAAAAATGTAACTCCTCGAAGTTTTTCAGAAGGAGACCTAGTACTATTATATGATCAAGCAAACGATAAGCTAGGTGCTGGAAAATTCGTTCCCATGTGGCATGGGCCCTACATTGTAAAGCGAAAGCTAGCAAAAGGGGCTTATGAGTTAGTTGATTTTGATGGGGACTCTTTGGGCAAACCCAGAAATGGACTTTACCTAAAGAGGTATTATGCTTAAAATGATGGATGGAGAAATTTTTAGATAGGTTAGATTTCCTTTCTAGCTAGCAAGTGTGTTAGTTTAGTCAGTGTGCTTAGTATAGCGCGTGTGGTTTTCGTCATTATTCTGGCTTATCTTGGTTTTACTCTTGATATTGTAGATGTCGACGCCTCTCCAAACATACATTGGATTTGCTGATGGTGCTTGTCGTAGTACACGGAATATCTCTTCCGCAGCTTGGGTTATCTATTCGCCCTCTGACGAGTTAGTTTCTATGCATGGGGTAAGCCTCGGTCAAACAACGAATAACATTGCAGAATACAGTGCAGTGGTTGAATTATTATCCGAATCTATTTCATTTGGAATTCGACGTTTGATTGTGAGGTTAGATTCTGAACTTGTTGTATTACAACTTAATAGAATTTATGCCATTAGAAATCCTGTGTTGTTAAGGTTGTTTTTGAGAGTGCGTCTCTTGGAACGTGAATTTGATTACATTGAATATCAACATATTCCAAGGTCCCTGAATACATTAGCAGATGCAATTGCTTCTCGAGTGTTGGACAGACATTTATAATAATCATGCAAGTAAATTTAAAGACATTTCATCATACATGTTAAACAAGATAAGCCGGTAATAGTGATATATAGATATAAATAGAAGTGTGTCCAAAAATATATACATCGTCTTCGATCATAGGTTTAACACACCTTATGATCGGCAAAATGATAGTACAAAAGTCAAAAATGTCACATGTGACTACAAAAAGTGACTAGTCAATCACTGGTGGTGCTCTCTGTACGATACCACTGCGCGGGCTACCTTGCGCAGAAATCTCCTAAACGGTCCAGGGACCGCGACTACAAAACGTTGAAGCCTGATAGGAATGTCGTCCATAGGAGTCTCAGGTATGTCTACCGTGAGACGATCTAGGTCATGCTCCAACTCAGCTAGTACGTCTGCAGCCGCATCCTGTGGGGCCGGTGCCGGTGCAGCTGGATGTCGTCTGTCGTAAGGCCGGAGATTGGCTGGACGCTGTGGACCAACATCTGCATTTTTAAAATTTTACTGTTAGTTTGAGACGATATATATAAAAAATAAAAAATACATAACTAGAAAACTCGTGTAAATGAAAGTACCTCTGTCGTCCCATTGTTCTCCCTGTGGAAGAACCATGTCCGGGCTACCTCTGAAATCCATTCCGGCATATGGAAAGTCTTGTATCACAAAAAGCTGGCCCTCTAACCAGTCAAAGTAACTGTCTGAGAATCGAACCACTGCCGCGCCCTCGTCAGGATGTCGGGCCATCACCGCAACCCATCGAATAAGCTTTGGCTCCCAAGGACCCAAGTCATCAACAGTGAGTTGCTGAGGGATCAGCATTGGAACTCTCTCCAAGGCAAAGCTCACGACTATAGGCCCATATCCAAAAGTCTTTAGTCGTCCGTTCTTTGCCTTGGTCAGTTGGCTCTTCATATGAGCCGACACAGCTTCGCACCAGTTGAAGATGGTGCCTTGGTAACAGTCAACTGCCATCCGCATTTGGGATCCGGAAGCAATGTGTAAAGCGGCCGCGCCGCAAATTCTGGTAACCGTGAACGCAATGACTCTGAGTTCCGGTAGAGCGATGTGTTTTATCTCTACACCTTTTTTATGGCGAGTCCCGGGTCTGCACCACTCTGCGCGGAGATCATCAAGGGATTGGCCACCCGGCCTGGTCCCCGCGAGATTGAGTTGCTCACCTCTGTTTGGAAAGCCAGTAAGAAAGTATACATCCGAGGGCTCTATCTCGAGCTGGTGCCCTCCTATGTAAAAGCATTGATCTTGAACGTTCCATCGCTCAACCAGCCATTCCAAAAATCTTACCTGGCCCCTCATGCCCGGTATGGTCCAATATTTATACAACCCGCATGTTCTTAAGGCATCCACAGAAGGCTGGTGGTTTATTGCAGCTTCATCCTCTTCTACATGCTCTCTCTCTCTCTCCAGTCTAACATGTTTAAGGCCCTACACATCAAAAGAGTCAATTAGAAATTAATTTGAGCAAATTTGGTGGTTTTTTGAGAGAGTTGGGGTTTTCAAATGCACCCTTTGCGGAGGACGCACCCCGGCTTTGTAGCACAGGGCGTCCGGACGCAGCTTGCCTGAAGGCGGGCTGCGTCCCCCGAACTTTTTCCCGTGTGAGAAAAAGTCGGGGGACGCAGGTCACCCGAAGGGCACCTGCGTCCGCCGAGGGGCGCATTTTGAACTCAAAACCCCCCCAAAAAATGAAACAGAGACCAAAAACAACAAACTAAACGGATAGAAATGAAGAGTGGGATGTGTAAAATACCTGGGTGAAGCGGCGTTCGATTCCGACGGTCAGATTTTCCGCAGCGACCACGGGAAGTTTCTTGTCAAAAGCTCCTTTTTCAACCACCAAAGTCAAACGGTAAAAATGACATGGTAAAAGGTCTTTTTATAGGTTTTTTGGGTGAATGAGTTCATTTTTTACCATGAAAAGATGTTTTTCGACGTATTTTTGCCTATTTTAAACAGGTATGAGTAATGTGTCGCTTTTGTGCAGGACAAAGGGATTTCGAGGGAAATTGTAATTTTCACAAATAAAAATATTAGAGTCATCTTTTAAGCCCTTTTCTGACTCCTAAAACATGAAAAGATCGCCGAGTGTCTCTTTTTCACTCGTTAAAACGGAATTAAAAGACGATCCCCTTTTAGCTCTTTTCTGACCGTGAAATCAGGAAAAGATTGCCGGGTTTTTGTCGTTTCAAACTCGATAAGGAACTAAAACGACGTGTCTTTGATCGCTTTTTACTTTTCAGGTCGACGGCACTATTATGAAAGTACTCCTTGGTCGCAAGATCAAGCGGTTCCCCCAGGTATTATTTTATACTTTTTCGGGCTTGAGGGACACAAACTTACGAAAAAGTTCAACGTGGAGTTTCCTTAAGTTTTTCAGACTCTCTAAAATTGAAAAACGCCGAGTTTCTCCTATACTGGACTCGTTAAACTTTTACAGTAAAGGACCTGTTCAATTATAAACGGGAACGAACCACTCCTTCCTAGGGTTCGAATTTAAACTAGGTTGGACTCGTCCGAAGGATGAGCTTATAACCAAGCATATGTTATCCTCCTCAAGCTTGTTAAAAATAAAGAGGTACTTGCCAGAAATGGTGGGGGAAAAGAGAGAAGAATGAACCTATTTGTCACCTTTTGTCTCAAACGAAACTTTATTACCACTCTTGAACACGACACTTTTGCATTTCACCTGGGTTGGGAAATCTTTTACCTCACAGTTGACTAAATCACTTTGAAAATCTTTAACCGGGTTCAGGGATTAACTTTGAGTTATTCGTCACCAAACCATCTGTTGTGTCGTTATGTGTTCAAGAGGTCTGCGAGAAAAACTTTCATCTGCAAAATACTTATCATCCATTTGACCATCCCTGAGTCAGTCCTTACAGCAACATTTCTTCAACTTGAACAATGATTTCGTGTTGCAGGCTTGCCTGCAACGAGTCGCTTTCTATCGACATCGACACATTATCTAGAAAGATGACTTAGGAATCGACAGTACCTTGAAGTCTGCATACATCAATGGCAGGTTTCTCGCCTTTGACGACAGTTTACATCATTGACTTTCGATCAAAGGATTCCGTGAAGTGTTCGACATCAAAACATCTATTCACATTTCACGGGTTGTGCTTGGTACTTTGAGAACCATTGACATTACTGGTGGTCTCTCTCACGCTTGTTAACAGTTTACATCATCGACTGGTAATCAAGTGGTTTCTAACATGTTCGACATCGAATCATTTAATCACATGTTTAGAATCGTACCAATTCAGGAAGTAGAAGTGAAGACCCTGGATCTATTTTCTACCATCCAGGCTGCGAGGAGTTTTGTATTCATTATCTATGTAGACTAATCATAAACAGATGGCTGCGTCCATACTGTGTCTACAAAAGTCTATAAAAATGATGTACTGCAAGATCATTCCTGTATCAGAATAGTTAGTCCATTAGTTAAAGTTTTGAATCTGAGTATGGGAATGCCTACCTCAGTGATGATATAATCTTATACATGTATTTTGTGTTGAAAATTGCAGGTTCCAACCAGGTCATCCACAAGTCAATCCTTGAAATTATAAAGCGCTTCACCCTTCCTAGAATTATAAAACACCAATCTATTCCAGGCTTCGCACTTTAGGGGGCAATCTGTTACACTAAAAAATGTCACCTTGACTACTTACAGTTAGTATGGCTCAAAATCAACAGTCATGCTACCCTCTTAGGCAAGTCTTATGCCTCTGTTATCCATCTCAAACTCAAAGAAGAGAGAAAGTCTTGTAAAAACTATGTTTATCTCTGGGGTCGCAGGTTCTCTCTAGCCTTACCTACGGGGACGCAGGCCATGTTCACAAAAACTGCGTCCATGGACGCTCTGTATGTTAAAGGACAGGTGCGTCCTCCTGTAAAAGGCAAAATGCGCAAGTTTTATCTTGAGAAAGTTACTTGTGGTTACTTCTAGAACATTCTAGAGGTCGGTTTGATGGAATGGATACGCCTCCAGTTGGTTCATGTATCTCTATTAAGAGGGGACTTATCCCATCAATAAGGGAGCTATCCCACCCATAGAGGGGGATGATCCCATTGATAGTGGACCTGAATAACCTCTTTAAAGCACTATAAATGAAGGCATTGAGCCAGAAGGAGGGGAGGTTGGAGCTATACATTTTCTTTGGGTAAATGCTGCAGGATTTAGGTCTTCCATTAGAACCTTTGTGAGGAGAGATTGTCTTTACATGATTCTACTTGGAAGTGGGTGAGCTTTGTCAAGGTAGAGGAAAACACTTGATGGACCCTGGGAGGAACTTGCACAACACCAAGGCCAGGTTGTAAGAGTTTCTTTGTTTCGTTATTAATACAAACTGGTTTATTTTTCTCAATAGCTTGTGTTAATGAGTTATTTCATGTGTTCCTTGGTCTGCATGTTGAATGTATGTTTTATTATATGAAATACAGGTGCTCGGTAATTGTTTGATTGTTTGTGGTTGCAGGAATTGACTTGAAGGAGGAGCTCATCCGGATTGGCAAGGACGAACTACAACAACAGCGTTTTGGAATAAGGTAAGCCTAAACACTTGTACTTTTCATGTCATAAAAGGTATATTTAGAGAAAGATCATTCCATTTTGTCTTGTTTGTCGCTAGAGAGTGTAAACTCCTAGGGAGGTCAGTTGTGTCAGCCCAAATGACTTTTTCCGCCACGACAGCAAGTGAAAGCAGCGTATACGCAGGTTGGTCTTGACACAGAAGCGTATGCACGCAGGTTTCTGAATAGTGAAGTAGCGTACATCTCTTGATTTATGTTCTAGCTGCTTCTATTTATTGCTGCAGTGTTCTGGGTTCAGAAGTGGTGTGTGATTACTGTTACTGTGATCTGGGTACAGTTGTCAGAGAAGTGTTTATTTTGATTCAGTTTTGATTGGTGAAAAGGTGATTGGTTGATGCAGAAATTCTTGATGTTTGATTGATGTTATTTGTGGATCCAGTCTGAAAATTAATGAAACGTGGTCCCTGAAAGAAAAGAGAAGGTTGTAGCCTTCTGCAGGTAGGAGCCTGTGTACTAGTATCCCAGCTAGTACAAGAACTAAGGGGGTTGGAGCTCCCTTCCAGGAAAAGCTGGAGAACGAGAGAGGGTTGTAGCTCTCTACAGGTAGCAGCCTGCGTACTGGTAAAGACTGCACCAGTACAGAAACATTGTAAAAAGAAGTTTCTAATTAAAAAGAAGATAGAGACGAATTGTAGCAGGGGGTTTTCACCCACATTGGGTTTCCTCCTTATATCTTGTGTTCTTGTGTGTGATTGTCTTCTGCTCTGTTTCACTGTTTCTGGTACTGTCTATTTGATTCTGATACACAGATTAATGATCAACCTCTGTAAGATAAATTAAATTATAAGTCTGCATGGTATACGCGGGTTTCCTTATCTGTAGTTGCGTATATACGCGGTTTTTACTAATTGAAGTAGCGTATATGATCTGGGTTTGAAAAATAAAATAATTGACTTGATAATACTGATTCACCCCCCCCCCCTCAGTATTATTTCCAACAATTTGTATCAGAGCAGGTCCTTAAGAAGAAGCTTGATCGCTTGAAGGAAGATCTATCATCATGAGCAACTACGAGAGAGAAGCATCGATCATGCCACCAATTTTTGATGGGACCAACTTCGTCTATTGGAAGGTAAGAGTCACAACCTATCTTCAATCTCTTGGTACAGAAGTCTGGGATATCATAGATACAGGGTACACTTTTCCATCAGCAACTCCTACAGATCTGGCTGGTAAGAAGCAATATGAAACAAATGCAAAGGTTGTCAATACTCTATTAGGATGTCTATCTCAATCAGAATTTGTCAAAGTTATGCAGTATAAATCCACAAAAGAAATATGGGACAAGATTGTTCTAAGCTATGAAGGAGATGAACAGGTAAAATGAGCAAAACTTCAAACCCTCAGAATTCAGTATGAAAATCTTAGAATGCACAATGATGAAAGTGTGGCTAGCTATTTCCTACGTGTAGATGAGATTGTTAATTGTATAAAAAATTGGGTGAAGAAATAAAAGAGGCTGTTGTGGTTGAAAAGGTTCTAAGATCTTTGTCCTCTAAGTTTTAATCAAAAGTTTCTGCAATAGAAGAAAAAGAGAATCTACGGAACCTTACTATGTCACAACTGCACGGAATTCTAACTGCTTACGAAATGAGGAAAGGAGGACCATCACATAGGAGAGAAGCTGCATTCAAGGCTTCAGGCAAAGGAGATTATTATGAGTTAGGACATATGTCAGAAGAAGAGGAAGAATCAAATTTTTTCAAGAACCTTCAACGGGGTGCTGGAAGATTCAGAGGTAAGTTACCTTTCAAATGCTTTGCTAATGGAAGAGTTGGTAACTATGCTGCCAAGTGTCCTCATAAAGATAAGCTTGACAAAGGTAAGGAACCAGTTAGATGGAACAAAAAATAGAACGTAAATAAGAAAAGCTATTACACTCATGAAGACAGTGACAGACTTTCAAACAGTGATGAAGAAGAACAAGGTAATAATAATTTTAGACTTTTAATGGCTTTTGAAGATGATGATTTCTTGGATTCTATAGATGAAGAAGGTCTTTATGAAGAGATTTCTAGGCTCAAAATTTGTTTAGAAGAGAAAAATGTGATTATAGAAACTCTACAACTCCAACTTGCTGAAAGTGAAAAACATCATGAAAAGTTAGAATGTGAAATTGTGGGACTTAGAAAAGAGATTGAGAAAACTAAAGCTCTTAATCTTAGATTTGTTAAAGGATATGAAACTTTAGATGAGATTATCAAAGTGCAGTGTTCTCCTCTAATCAAGACAGGTCTGGGATATAATGAAGAAGCATCTCAAGCACAGAAGCCATCCACCTCCAAAAGTTATATTGATGCAACAAGGAGAAGTGAAAGAATTGACAATCGACAGCAGAGGCACAATGCTGCTCACCAGGTAAATCAGGGAAATTTTTCTTCAAGAATGAACAGAGATCACCAAGTAAATTAGGGGTAATCTGCATCAAGGATAAACAGAAGCTACAACAGACCACAGGTAAATCATTCTCAATTTGCCTCAAGAATGGATGTCAATGAAAACTACAATCATTTAGTTCACAGGGTTGATAATCGCAGGAATTTCTTCAATGGCCAATGTTTCTCTTGTCACAATTTTGGACACAACGCAGCTTAGTGTGTTGCCTACAAAACTATCATGACTAGAGAAACTCAAAAATAGAGGAATATGACTGGGATCATGAAAAGGACCTACAATAAATTTTCTGCTCTTGAAAATGAAATAGAATGTTCTATTTGTAATAATTTTGGTCATGAAGATTCTGAATGCAGGAGAAAGTTTCACCAAACAACTCAGAAGGAGCAAGCCTCAAATATCAAAACATGGAGAATGAAAGAACCACAACCAGAAAGATGTGGTATAGCCTTATATGCGAAAGGGCTGGAAAATCAATGGTACATCGATAGTGGATGTTCGAAACATATGACATGTGATAAAGAGAAATTTCAGTCATATAGTGCCTTGGAGAAGGAGAAGAAGGTCTCATTTGGAAATGACACCCCTGCACTCATAAAAGGTAAAGGTTTTGTTCTTTTAAAAGAAAAGGTCAAAGCAGGAAATGTTATGTATGTTGATGGCTTAAAGCATAATCTATTGAGTGTTAGTCAGATGTGCGATCAAGGAACAGAGGTAATATTTCGATCAAATGGATGTAGTGTTCGTGATCTTGATACAGGAAAAACAGTGATCAAAGGCATAAGAACTCCAAATAATTTGTACATATTCAAAGAAGGACAACATCAATGCTATCTAAGAAAGAATGATGAACATTGGTTATGGCACCGAAGATGGGGGCATCTAAGCTTCTCACAGTTAAGGAAAGCATGCAAATACCAGGAAGTTCGTGGTCTTCCAGACATCAGAACTCTAGACAATACAATATGCAAATCATGTCAATTTGGTAAGAAAACCAGAACTAACTTCCCTGAAAAGGAAGGATCAACTAGCAGGCCACTTGAACTGGTCCATACTGATGCATGTGGTCCATCTAGGAAAAGGTCACCATGAGGAGAAGAATACTTTATTTTATTCATTGACAATTTCTCCAGGATGTGTTGGATAGGTCTTATGAGGCACAAAGACGAAGCCTTCGAAAAATTCAAATCTTTCAAATCCTTGGCTGAAAACGAATCAGATCACAAAATCACATGCCTCAGATCTGATAGAGGTGGGGAGTTTACGTCAAATGAATTTTTCAATTTTTGTGAAGAACATGGAATAAGAAGGGAATCCGCTACAGCTAGGACTCCTCAGCAAAATGGAGTAGTGGAAATGATGAACAGAACGGTTCAATAAATGGCTCGTGCTATGCTTGATGAGTCTGGAACTCCTGCAACCTTCTGGGGTGAAGCCGCATTTGCTATAGTTGTTATTCTCAACAAGAAAAATGTCCAGGTAAACAGTACTCATACTCCTCATGAGCTCTGGTATGGTGAGACTTCTATGGTAAAACATTTCAAAATTTTTGGAAGCAAATGCTATATTAAAAATAATGATGAAAATCTTGGCAAGTTTGAACCTAGAGCAGACGAAGGCATTCTCCTTGGTTATTCTCCCCACAGCAAAGCATATAAGTGTTACAATAAAAGACTTGGAAGAATTGTTGACAACATTGATGTAGTGGTTGATGAAGAAGGAAACATTCCTAGGCAAGTAAATTCCGAAGATTTCAAAGGTGATGAGGACTATCCTTCAACATCAAATCAGACTTATGATGAAGAAGAAGCTCAAGAGGCACCAGAGGAACAGATAAGGATAGAAGAGAAGATTCCATCCAAATACGTTCAAAAGAATCATCCAGAAACTCAAATTTTGGGGTAGAAAGAGGCAGGTATACAAACAAGAAGAACAATTGCAGAAGCTTCAAGCTATTTGGCATTACTTTCCTCCATTGAACCACAAAATGTAAGAGAGGCATGCAAAGATGAATGCTGGGTCAAGGAAATGGATGAAGAACTTGAGTAGATCGAAAAGAATAACACTTGGGAGTTGGTTGCTAGACCAAAAGATAAGAATGTCATAGGGAAAAAATGGATCTTCAAAAACAAGTTGAATGAAAATGGGGAAGTGATTAGAAACAAGGCCAGACTTGTTTGTAAAGGGTATGCTCAAAAAGAAGGAATAGACTTTGAAGAAACTTTTGCTCCCGTTGCTAGACTTGAGGCCATCAGAATGTTCCTTGCTCTCTCTAGCTTTCAGAAGTTCAAAGTATTTCAAATCGACGTGAAATCATCCTTTCTAAATGGAGACTTAGAAGAAGAAGTATACATTGAGCAAGTAGATGGTTTCATCCTTGGGAATGATCCAAATCTTGTATGCAGACTAAAAAAGGCTCTCTATGGGCTTAAACAGGCTCCAAGGGCTTGGTACTATCGTTTGGACAAATACCTTCATCAACAAGGTTTTTCAAAAGGATCAACAGATAGAAATCTTTATATAAAAATTGAAAATAACAAATTGCTAATACTTGTTGTGTATGTAGATGATATTATCTTTGGCAGCAATGAAGAAGCTATGAGTCAAAACTTTGCCTTGGTGATGCAGAAGGAATTTGAAATGTCCTTGCTTGGAGAACTGACATATTTTCTTGGTTTACAAATCCAACAAAATCAAGGCGGTATCTTTTTATCTCAAACCAAGTACCTCAAGCAGATCTTGAAGAAGTATGGCATGGAAGATTCGAAACCAGTATGTACTCCTATGGTCACAGGATGCAGCCTCAGTGCAAATGATGAATCAGCAGCAGTGCATCAACCAACCTATAGATCCATGATTGGAAGTCTGCTCTATTTAACAGGTACCCGACCAGACATCATGCATGCAGTGGGAATGGTTGGACGATTTCAGGCAAATCCTAAGGAAACTCATCTTCAGGCGGTAAAGAGAATTTTCAAGTATCTTCAAGGAACTCAAAACTATGGCCTATGGTATCCTAGAGATGCGGATCTCACTCTTCATGCTTATACAGATGCAGATTGGGCTGGAAGCATGGATGACAGAAAAAGCACTAGTGGTGGTGCATTCTTTATGGGTTCCAGATTAGTATCTTGGTTCAGCAAGAAACAGAGTTCTATTGCATTATCTACAGCTGAAGCAGAATATGTGGCTGCTACATCTTGTTGCACCCAACTCCTTTGGATGATGCAAACCTTGCAGGATTATCAAATCACTTGTACTCCACCTATCTCCATCTTATGTGATAATACAAGTGCAATCAGCATTTCAAAGAATCCAGTCATGCATTCAAAGACCAAGCACATACCTATCAAATATCATTTTCTTCAGGAACAAGTGCTGGAACAAAAAGTCAATTTGGAGTATGTTCCCTCTAAGGAACAAGTTGCTGATATACTCACCAAATCACTACCCAGGGAAACATTTGAATATCTCAAACAGAAGCTGGGAGTATTTGATGCTTCATCCTGCAGTTGAAACTTGTCTGTTTCAGAGAAAAGTTGTTGTACGCTAGTTGGCTGAGGAGGATTCGCGTACATACGCCAGTTTATGTAGATACGGTCGCGTATATGGAGGTTTGAAGGATATCAGTAGGGATAGACTTTGGTTAAAGATAGTCTGATATGGGTCTAACAGAGACCATTTGGCACAGGTTCAGGGGGAGCAGATAATATTCTAATGATGCATTGTTGGCATTACCTTAGAAGCGTTTGGTTCAAGTTCACAGTTGTTGTTGGTTTCAGGTGGAATAGATGCAGAGGGAGATCAGAAAGAGATCATGGTTTCTGATCTGAATAATGATTAACAGATGCTGTTGATAGTAGTTATTGATTACTTTCATAGTCTTGCTCTAGATATTTCGTCTCTATGTCATGTATATCTTCTTTTTATCAAGGTCATGTAATGGCCTATTTTGGTTTCCCCACTATGCCTGGGATGAATGATGTAATGTAATTGGTTGTCATGTGTAAATTTCTGATGTATCCCCACTTGGTTGGGTAATGGATGTATGTATAGAGTCTTTTGATGATAGGAAGGTCATTTATAATGTGTAAGTCATGGTTCTTTTTAAAGAACATCTTTTTGCAGATCTTGCCTACAGTCAGGGGGAGCAGAGCAGATATTTCAGCATGTACTCAGGGGGAGCACAACCCTTTGCCCTTGATGACAAAGGGGGAGAATGACTTTGAGGATCTTGGGGTTGCCATCAAGTCCAAAGGGGGAGATTGTTGGCATTATTGCACAGGTTTGGTGCTATGGCACAGGTGTTGTCCTTGATGGCAACTCACTTTGATGACAGATCACAATTCAGGCTCTCAGAATGAAGGAAATCATATATACGCAGGTTCACCTTAACGAAGCCGTGTATACACGCGGGTTAGATGTTCCAAAGTCGCGTATGCGTATACACGCACTTTCATGCAAGGGAAAGCGCGTACATGTGGGAGAACTTATTTTTGGTCCATGGTATTTTGTCCTTGGTATTTGAACCTATGGTTTTGGACCTTGGTATCTCGTCTAATGTGTTGATCCCAAGTATTGGGTCCTTGGTATTGATTTGTTATGGTTTTGGGCCGTGGTATTGTGAAAGGCAAGACTATAAAAGAGGAAGAAGATCATTGGGCAAAGATTATCTGAATTATTGAATATCTGATATCGTGCTAGATCTGGAATACTGGTGATTGGGTTATGGTGCAGATCTGGATCTGAATGAAGGAGGAACCTGAGCGCAAGAAAAAGGATAAGTTCTCTTGATGGGTCAAAATCTTAAGGCTTGAATAGTGGTATCTCTATATGATTTTGATCTGTGATATGTGGCGCATGCTTGATCTATAAATCTGATAATCTGGGTTAACTAATGTCTAAATGTTTGAAAGAATGAATTATCCTTTATAGATCTATACGCAGGTTCAGTGAAGCGAAGGCACGTATACACGCTGTTTCTGTAAGTGAAAGCAGCGTATATGTAGGTTTCTGAATAGTGAAGTAGCGTACATCTCTTGATTTATGTTCTAGCTGCTTCTGTTTATTGCTGCAGTGTTCTGGGTTCAGAAGTGGTGTGTGATTACTGTTACTGTGATCTGGGTACAGTTGTCAGAGAAGTGTTTATTTTGATTCAATTTTGATTGGTGAAAAGGTGATTGGTTGATGCAGAAATTCTTGATGTTCGATTGATGTTATTTGTGGATCTAGTCTGAAAATTAATGAAATGTGGTCCCTGAAAGAAAAGAGGAGGTTGTAGCCTTCTGCAGGTAGGAGCCTGCGTACTAGTATCCCAGCTAGTACAAGAAGTAAGGGGGTTGGAGCTCCCTTCCAGGAAAAGCTTGAGAATGAGAGAGGGTTGTAGCTCTCTGCAGGTAGCAGCCTGCGTACTGGTAAAGACTACACCAGCACAGAAACATTGTAAAAAGAAGTTTCTAATTAAAAAGAAGATAGAGACGAATTGCAGTAGGGGGTTTTCACCCACATTGGGTTTCCTCCTTATATCTTGTGTTCTTGTGTGTGATTGTCTTCTTCTCTGTTTCCCTGTTTCTGGTACTATCTATTTGATTCTGATACACAGATTAATGATCAACCTATGTAAGATGAATTAAATTATAAGTTTGCATGGTATACGCGGGTTTCCTTATCTGTAGTTGTATATATACGTGGTTTTTACTAATTGAAGTAGCTTATATGATCTGGGTTTGAGAAAGAAAATAATTGACTTGATAATACTGATTCACCCCCCCCCCCTCTCAGTATTATTTCCAACAGTTAGCCTGTATTAGTGTTAATAATTCCTTTTCAGGAATTGTGTAATTTGGCTCTACAAGTGAGATATTTTTTCTAACAAAGTAGATAGCATAAGGAAAGTGATTCTCCCATTGTCCAAAAATAGCTCCAAGTGCGGTGCCCGATGCGTCGGTACCAATGTGAAAAGGGAGAGACCAATCAGGTCATCTCAACAATGGAGAAAGAGACAATTTGTCTTTTAGGTCCTGAAAAACATTATGATAGTCAGTATCCCATAAAAAATCAACATATTTAGTAAGCAATTTAAACATGGGTGCTGCAATTTTAGTAAAATTTTCAATAAATCTCCTATAGTACCCTGCATGTCCCAAAAAACTTCTTTCCTCTTTTTGCAACATTGGAGTTGGAATATGTGATATTACCTCATTTTTTGTAGGATTGGCTTTTATCCCTTCTTGAGATACATGATATCCCAAAACAATTTCCTTAGTCTACATCATTTTACATTTAATATTACTAAGGGCCAATTGAGCTTCTTGACAATGAATCAATACCTTTTCCAAGTTCTTCAAATCTTGTTGAAATTCATCACCATAAATTGTGAAGTCATCCATATGGACCTCCACATAGTCATGTATCAAATCAACCAAAATAGCTAAAACAACTCTTTGAAAGGTAGTTGGAGCATTGCACAAACCAAAAGGAAGAACTCGTTAAGCATAGGTTCCCCATGGACAGATAAAAGTAGTATTCTCTTGGTCTTCCAGGGCTATTTGAATCTAATTATAGCCATTGTACCCATCCAGAAAAGAGAAGTTCTTTCTCCCCGACAATGTATCAAGCACCTAATTAATAAAAGGTAAAGGAAAATAGTCCTGCAAGGTAGCGTTGTTCAACTCTCTATAGTCAACAAAAATTCTCCATTTCCCATTTTTCTTGGGAGCTACAACCAAGGGAGATACCCATTTATTGTCAGAGATAGGACATATAAAATTTTCACTTAACAGTTTCTGCAATTCATCTTTAACAATTTCTTTTACAGCTGGATTCATTCATCTTTATGGCTGCCACAGGCCTAACTTCTTCATTCGTGTAAATGTGATGTGTACAAGTGTCAGGATGAATACCTTTCATGTCCAGATAATCCCAAGAAAATGAATTGGACTATTTTTGAACCATATTTATTACCTGTTGTTTTTGTCCTGTACTAATGTGTTGAAAATAGCAACAATAAATGCTATAATAGAAGTGATAAAAATAGCATTGCTATAAATAGCATTTCGGGATACATTCCAATTTTAGTTAGTCCCTGAACTAAAATTGAGAATTAAAATTCGAATTTGTTCTTAGCAGCTATTTGAAAAATAATTAATTAATTCCTCTTGAGTTAATTAGTTGGAGAAAATCAAACATGAAGTCTATCTGAAGACATGCAACAGTTTCTCCATTGATTGAGGAACTTATCGCTTAGTTAAGGAGATGAGGATGAGTTGAAATTAGTTAGCTCAGTTAACTGAGTTAAGTCCATTTAGATTAGTTCCAACAGTTTGTAGAACTAATTGTGAGTTCATTTAGTTAATGCATGCATGCATGTAACTGCTGCTCTTTAGATAACTGAATATTCTCTCATAAATAACTCATGCATGTCAGTTCAGTCAGAGACCCAGTTGAGATCAGATGATGGGACAATGTACTATCAATTGCAGGAATATTGCATGGAAGATATCTCTTGCATGTAGAAGAAATTCATTCCTTAAGGATTGCACAGTTATTTATGAGTTTAGTGAGTTGTATGAGTCCAGACTTCACACAGGTGGCATCACTGGACCCCAGGAAAAACTACACAAGGATATAGGAGGCTTGGAGGGCTGAGGGAAGGCATATGTTGTGTCTATTCAATCTATGAGTTGTATTGAGGGATTGTACTGAGAGTTGGATAGCTTGTGAGCTAAAGCTTTGTGTAATCCGGAGATATTTCCACTTGTATGATAATACAGACATCGGGGTTTTTAGCTGAGGCTTTCCCCAGAGTATTCTTCTATGTTCATGTGTGATTGCTTTCTCTTCATCTGTTATATGTGTTCTATTTGATCTTGCTCATAATCGATTAAGCTTCCGCAAGTTTGTTTTTAGAAGTATATCAAGTATTTTTCTTTAGTATATTGCATTATCAAGTGATCTATAGTGAGAATTTCTACACAATGTACAATGTTTTAGAAGCGCTAATTTCAACAAGTTGAGAAATTTCTTCACTTATTTCTTCCATGGTTTCCATATTAAATGATGCAAATACAATAGGGTGACAAGTTTCCTAAAATTCACTGTTGAAAACATGATGATAGCCATTAAAAAGAAACATGATAATTAATGAATTTAAGATCAGACAAGAATTGCTGCAAAACATGGTCTTCAAATTGTTCTTGAAATCCTCTTGATTTTTCTAGAGTTAATAAGGGGAGCATACAGTATTCTTCTCCATAGGATTCTCCAGACAAAGAGGTATTTCAACAGCCAATTAGGCAGATGGAAAAAGGTCAATGTTTTATTTTGTGATCCATTAGAAATAGTCATTTATCCATTTCTGCACCCAATAATAGCATCAACAGTGGTGAGCCGAGGTTGCCCTAAAACTATTGGATGTCTGGGTTTAGAAGTTTTTGGGGAAATTATAATTAAATCAATTGGGTATTCCCAATAAGCTATTGTTACCACTATGTCTTCTAGGACCCCCACGGGTTTAACAATGGACTTATCTTCCAAATCCAACATAATGGGTGTGGGACTTTCTTCTTTTAATTGTAACAATGTCATGGTATCAATAGTCATGGAATTGATGGTTTCCCACAAGTCTACTAAAGTATTGGGAAAAAGAGTTCCATTGATTTCTATGTTTACCACAGGGTTCCCTACATCATTATACTTTGGTGGTAATCCAGAGATAATTTCTGACATTTGGATAATTACTTTAATATTCTGATTTTTACTTCTCTTCCTTCCTGGAATTTTGATGCAAATATCCTTAATGATCTTGGTATAAATCATAATGTCTCTAATGGATTTCAACAGAGGAAGTTTTATGCAAACATTCCTCAATTCATATTCGAAGTCATATTCTATGGGTGCTTCAATTTTCTTTACGAGAAATCTCTTTGAATAAGGAGGCTCCCTAGGTTCATCTTGTGATTCTTTTAGTTCATTGTTTTTTCCATTTTTTGTTTGTTTATAATTTTTATTTTTGGGTTCTTCATGGGGATCCTCCTCTTGAGTAATTATAGCTAATTTATTTTTCTTAATTGTTTTTCCTTATCTTAATTGAATTTCGTTAAGAGGAAAAGTAGTAATAACATATGTGGGAAAAGTTCGCAACTCAATATTTTGTACAATTTGATGAAGTCTTTTATTAGGATTTGAAATTGGTTGTGTAGGCAGCTGAGTTGGGCAAGGAGGGTTTAGTGATTGTTGCACTTGTTGTGTAGAGGAATTAGAACTTTGAAGTAAAGGCAAGGTTTGATGTGTTATAGGTGGTAATGGCATTGAAGGTTGTTGATAATAGGATGAATTTTATCCTTGCTGAAATTAAGGCATATTGGGTGCATAAGGCATGCAATGTGGGCATTGGTACTGGGGATATGCTTGGCTTTGAGGCTGAAATGTATTCCCATAAGGAATTACTCTCCGCCCTTGGTTCCAAGGAGAAGTTTGAGGTGGTTGAGTAGGCCATGAAGGATAGGGCGGTGATGAATTCCATGACTGATTTTGGGCAAAAGCTTGCATATTATGATCTTGATAAACATTATGGTTCGGCCCTCTCCATGACGGATTTCTGATTGTTTGAGGAAATTCACTAGTCTGAGCCCCCCCCTTTGTAGATAGCTTGTATTCCTAGTAGGGATGGGCATTCATTAGTGGCATGCTCTTGTGTACAAATCCCGCACACTTCTACCACATTGATGGGACATTCTCTTTCAAAATGCTTACGTCTACATTTAGGATAGAAAATTTCCAAGGAAACATTTTCTTCTTCTTGTTTCTTTTTAATTTTTAGAGTATCTAGTTGGTCCCTAATGGTGTTTAAAATATTTATTTTAAATTTTTCCAGAAGGTTCCCAACTCAACTCTAGTGACACCACCTTGTACTTGTTTATGGTTTCTAGACACATAATCCCTTGAGTTGTCTCAGATCCTTTTTCCTACCTTAAATTGACTTCTAGAATAATTTCTACATAATTTAGCTATTTCATAAAAGGGTTTTTTTATAGATATCGCCAGAACTTAGGTGATTTAGTGTTTCAATGCATTCCTCCCTTAACCCCTTCAGAAAGGTAGTCCTAAAGGTTCTCTTGTCCAAATTACCCATTCGTGATTTGTGGTAGTTATAAAGGAACCTCTCTAGGTATTCCTCCATAATTTTGTCCTCCATCTGTTGCATCCTAAAGATATAATTAACATCTCTAATTTTACAATAGTCTTGATATTTCTTAAGGATGACAAACTTCATGTCATCCCATGAGTAAATGGTGTGCTCTCCTAAGCTCATGAACCATCTCAGGGTTGAGTCTTTTAAGGTGGCAGGGAATAGTTTAAGCTTGTGTGCATATTCATAATAATTATAGCTTCTGCAAAGAATACAAAATTTAAAAAAAAATGAGTTAGGACATTCAGAGGAGGTACCATGAAAAAGTGGAAGAGATATCAGGGGTATATTCTTCATATTGATTGGTCTCCCATTCAGTTGCGGATAGTGAACTAGCAAAAGATCATGCCAACGGGGAGACTGCAGGGGGTCACGGTGGATGTTGAAGGTGCGAGCACATTGGTCAACTTTGAGGTGATCGAGATAGTTGATGACAACAACCCTTATCCCACGTTGCTAGGGATAGATTGGGCTACAGATATGAATGGTGTTATTAATTTAAAGAAGCGTAAGATGATCTTTGAAAATAAGGCGTTTACGCGTGATCGTTCCATTGGACCCAGCTGAAGGCGCACGATATACTGAGCCGGTACACGATGAGGACAATGAGGATGATCTTGATTGCATTTATCAGATCACTACGCGTGGATAGGATTCAGTAGATCCAACTACATATGGAAGAATTTCGTGGGAGCATAATAACTCTTGCACCTCGGATTCGAATGAAGAAATAGAAAGATGGAAAAATTGGTTACATGAAGTGACCATATTGAATTGTAATACGTTAACAAGATCTCTGTGATACGTAACTTCAGAGGTGCGTGGATTACCAATATATGATGGGGTGTCCGCGGTAGAAGAATTTCTGAAAGAATTTGAGCACGTGGTGCCTAAACAATAGTTGTTTGATGCGTTGAACAGGGCGCTGTGTGGCGCACCCGCAGAATGGTGGAAGACATATCAAGGAGAGTTGGGAAGTTAGCACGAATGCCAGACGCTGATGCACATATGGTTTGGACAACTCCAGCTGTGAAGAACTGGAAACCAGAATAGCTTACTGGTTGCACCTTTGCTAATGGGTATAGACGTGTACTAAACAAATGATGTCCATAATAGGAAGTCCAAAGGTAGCCTCTACATCATCTTCTTGTTTCTTGGGTCCTCCCCTTGGTCCATCTCTTCGATCATTATTTCCTCCAATGTGGATTATTTCATTACCTCCAATGTGATTTTCCCCATTGTTTCTATTTTCCTCTCCTTTATTGGCCATCTTTATTACAGGACCAAAAGTAAGCTCTGGTATAGTGGTCTGGATAGAAGAGGATTCAAATGAATTAAGCTCAATGTAACCAAGTCCCAAATCCCTTCGAGGTCCTCCTGTTGCAGATTCCACTTGTGAAATTACCACCAATTTTGTACCTGCGGCAACTCCCAAGACAGTTTGTCCTTGTTGTTGTATACTTTGAGGTTGCTATGCCTCCTTTTGATGTGGTATTCCTTTTTCTTATGCCACCTTGCTGGTGGAGCTTTCTCCCTCCTCTCTGATACCTACGTAATGATTAGATGGATTATTTGGGGGTGTTATTATGGGACCAAATAATTCTAAAAATTATTTTGTGCTTGAAATAATTCTACCCTTACAATCCCTAGGCCTACCTTTAATTTTGCGAATAAGAAAAAGAAAACACTACAGAAATCCATGAAACGAAACCAACCTTGGGGCAACGCCATCATAATGGATACGTGGCTCTTCACTCATGCATTACAGTACACTCCCTGCCCTATGATCGTCCTGCAAAATCCTTACCACACATAAACTCTACAAAGTATTACCTAGACCATTTGCAACTCTCCGACAATGAGGCCAAAAATGTTAGGGATTTTACATGTTGTTGGATTCCCTAAATTAAATTGTCAACTAGAGTTCGTAAACTTTGAGTGGCACTGCATTTAGATTCAGGTTCTAAACAACTTAGTACATAATTAACTATGAAATGTTCAATCTATATTTCTAATAATTATAATCTGAAAAGCTAAACTGAAGAAACATATTTTATTCAAATCTATCTCATTCGAAACCCAAAGCACTATTCTATTTTAACTCAAACTTATTTAACTCAAGAACTATATTTAGAAATGAAACTAACAACTGTCACTACTAATTCTCTCAAACCAATCTAACAAAAACCTGATTCAAAATCATTTCATAAACTAATCTTAAGGCTTTATGAATCGAAGAAAATTCAATGATACTCAAACCAATCCATATTTCTTAATTCAACACACTTAACTTTGAAAGACAAATCTTACCTTTCTAATTCAGAGCTAATCTAAATGAAGTCATGAAAATTTAATCTAAGTAAAGAACATTCTACAAAAAGGAACAAATAACCAGTGATCTATTCAAACAATGATTACTCTATAACACAAATAATCCCACGCAGGAAATCGAAATGACTATGTTGTAAATGCCATACAATTCTTAAGATGTTAACACATAACCTATATAAATAACAGTTTGTCTCTACTGGTCTTGGACATTCCACACAGAGCTCAATGTTACAAGAGCCTAGGGTCATTGGTATACATATATAGCTATAAACATATCTCAGTGTAAAACAAGAGATCGAATTCAAAACACGATAGTTGGTTTTCTTGGGAATTAGATTTAAATTGAAAAGTTCCATTTTTTAACCATTCATGACTGTAAAAAGTATAATTGTGAAATTGATCATGTACAAGAGATATTTATAACAATGTCCTCATCTCGCAAAGACTCAGCAATAATATACTCGTTGTTTTTTCCCAGATTTATGAAAAAAGAGTAATAGCTTAAGTATGGAATAACATACTGAAATTTTGTATTTAACAAAATGATTTGGAAATTAAACACAAATCTAGTTATTGAAGAAAAACACACTCCTACATACTACAATGGTTACAAGACTAGATTCCAAGTCATGGTGGGCCCTTGCCACTTCCCAGAGGAAGTCTTAAGCTAACGCAATACCTTATGAATCAAGAGACATAACAATTACATGAAAATAGAAGTCGTGGCAATAATTATATTAGAGTTTCAATGAAACATCAGTCCAAGAGTTCGATCTTACCCAAACATAATCAAGAAGTTGCACCATAATCCCATTCAGCCAGAATATATATCCTTATACAAATTTATTCATGATTAACTTTTACATACAGAAGATTAGGATTTTTAAAGAGTTCAATCGATGAAAATGGTTACAAATTTTTGACTAAGAAAAGTAAAAATATAAAATCAGAACTAAGTTAAGCCGTGTGAAATCTCTTGGATGGCTTCGTAGAGATTGCAACTGAACTTAACCCCATTACAACACCATCGATAAAATTGAAACTGTGTTAAGAATGAGAAGGCCTATTATGGGATGCGAAAGGTTGAATGGGTGCCCTCTATTGAGTAGTCTACTCAACGAGGTACAAAACTGAGTACAGGATAGTGGATGCAAAAAAGATTTCCTGCTATGTTGTTGAGTGATGTGTTTGTTGACCTGTCCACGCACCTCAAATGTTTGTGAGTTCTTTAAAATATTAGACAAAGTAACTCAAAATTTATAGGTTCATTTATCATCTATTGAAACTAATTAAAGAATAACAAAAAATAGTACTTAGCAACAAATCTTACCTCCACTATAAAGTAGTGCGGTTTTAGCTAGTGTGGAGTAGTTTTAGCATACGGAAAGGGTAGTGTAGGGTAAATCACAGTAAAAATTGTGAAATAAGCTCTAAAAAATAGGTACAAAAGTAGGGCCCAACATATCCCTTAATGTTGAAAATAGCAACGAGAAATGTTAAAAATAACATCTAGAAAATCCAATTTAATTTGTTCTTGAATTAAATTGTGAATTAATTTGTAATTCTTTTCTTATAGCAACTTGTAATAGTTAACTAAGCTAGGTTGACTTGGTTAATTTAGGAATTTCGAGTTGGAAATATTTTGGAAGTCATGTAAGTGTTCTCCCTAAATTTTAGGGGTCCAGTATGATTTTAGATTGAGTTATAATTAGATAATTTAGTTTATTGAGTTATAGTCAGTTAAACTAGTTCTAATTGTTTGTTGAACTAGTAGAGGATTAGCGGTCAGTTAGTGAAATGGTGCATCCATAGGTTCTACTCCAGATAACTGAAGATTCACTCATCGGAAACTCATGCATGTCAGTTCTGAGAAAGAGCTAGTTGAGACTAGACTGCAAGGAACACGTTCTATCAGTTATATGATTTACTGAGTTGTAAATATCATGCATGAAATTAGGAAAAGGACCTAATTAGTATTGCACAGTTTTGGAAGCATGAATTCCCTTTAAATATGGACTATTCATCCTAGGAATTGCGAAATGAAATAGGGGCTTGGAGAGCTTCATAATAGGCTAAGGATTTGGCTTGAGCTAGCTTGCGAGTTGAGAGTTGATTATAATTGTGTAGGGATTGTTCTTGTGAGAACAAGCATTGTATTCTCATCTTGCATTTCTAATTAATTCAATATAGATAGTAGGGGTTTTGAGATGTGGCTTTCCCCATATAAATATCATGTTATGTGCCATTGATTATCTTCCTCTTGTTGATAATTTTTTCATCGATATTTATGTGCTTCCATTGTAAAGAGTATAATAGATTCTTGTCTTATGTTTTAGGAAATTACATGAGCTATGAATCTAAAGGAAAATCTACATGGTATCAGAGTTGATTACAGTCAAGTAGAGGAGATTTCGAAGTTTCTGAGTTCAGGGTTACAGGTGAAATTTGAATTTGCACTACATACTTCAGGATCAACAGATGAAATTCTATGGTTTGCAGAGCGAGTATGCCTTGGATGGCAGCTCGAATTACATAGCCTGGAAGGACAAGATGGAGGCCTTGTTGGAGGATAATGGATTGATGGAATTCATTGATCAAGAAATTCCTAAGCCACTAGCATTGGATGCAAAATATCTTATCGAATGGAAGAAGTGTGTGGCAAGGGAAAGGAAAATTATCCTTGAGGGAATTCGAGACCACATTGTCTTGAGTCTCCATGAAAAGGAAACTCCGCATGTTATGTGGAAAGCATTGACGAACCTGTTTTAGAACAAAAGTTACCATAGGAAGTTGGCACTAAACGACAAACTTCGAAAAATCAAGATGGAGGTGAGCGACGCAATTCCAAATTACTTGACCAAGTTCACCCATTGTCAGGATGAGATTGGAAGTGTTGGAATCATTGTTACTGAGGATGATGTGGTGATCCTAGCTCTTCTAGGACTTCTCAAGAGTTGGTAGAGTTATCAAGACTCTGTTAATGGGAGGAAAAGCTGTTAGATTGGGAACAACTATGGTCAGATTTGGTACAAGAGGAGTTTCGACAGAACACCAGAGATGGGACCTCTTCCAAGGAATTGGAAGAGGACTTTGCCTTAGTGAGTAAGGAAAAGAAGGCCAAGGGAAAGAATTCCCAAGGTGAGGTGGGCGACAAGAAGATGGACTCGTCGAAAGTCAAGTGTTTTTACTATCACGAGCATGAGCACTATGCCACGAATTTCCCACAGAAGAAAGCAAGCAAGAAGGATCCTGTAGTAGCTACAACAGGTGAAGCTCTAACTTCACAATTCGAACTTGATTTCACTCTCATTACATGTGTGTCCAAAACTGTCATGGGAGGTGTTTGGTATCTTGATAGTGGAACCTCATTCCATACGATGGGGAACAAAGATCTATTTAGGGATTTTGAGGAGAAAGACCTTGAGAAGATCATAGATTTTGGAGATAACAGGAGGTATAGAGCTACTGGGATCGATACAATTATCTTTTAGAGGGACTTTGGCTCCCCTCTCAGGATCACAGATGTGATGTATGTTCTAGGACTAAAGACGAATCTTATTTCAGTCACGGAATTGGAAGACCGTGGCAATGATGTTATTTTTAGTACGGGAGAGGTTTTCCTTAGACACATCGCCATGGGACAGGTGAAACATATCAATGCATGGGTTAAGAACCTGTATGCTCTTAAGGTACAAGATGCATGCAAATCCTTGAGGATCAAGGAAAAGGTTAGAGACCTATTAGTTGAGAGGGAGAGTAAATTACCTCTCAACATCCAACCCCAGAAGAATCCACAGAAGCAACTTTAGGAAATTGTGGAGCAGCCACAATTGGAGAAGTAGAGAGGAGAACAAGTGGAGGCATCCACTCATGCAGAGGCCTCCAGTAGGGGGAAATTTCAAGCTAAGTGGACAAAGGGAGCACATGTGGTGATACATCCAGGTGTGAGGTGGGGCAATGTGAAATGAGAGTCCCAAGAGGGTTGAAATTGGGTGGGTTCCATTGAGAGTTTTTATCTCTTGGACCATACCTTGCTATGGGATCCCACAATACATAGTAGCGGGATGAATCAGTGGCAATTGATGTAGTCAGAGATCAAAGTGGAAGAGGCTAGAGAAGTTATATACTTAAGACCGCAGAGAAGGGTTGACAAAAGTTTAGAAAGGCAGAGTCAGCAGAAGCACATATTTTTTAGTCGACAAAGGTTGTAGTAGTCAGAGACTTTGATGACAGATGCATCATACTGATTCAGGATGGATATTTTTTTTTTCTTTTTGGAGTTTTTGTACCTACAACGCTATAGAGAAGTGTTGAATGCAAAACATTCCAAAGGTTCAGGATTAGGATAGATTTGAATTCCTTTCTTGTTGAGAGGGAGTGCTGAAAATAGCAACAAGAAATGTTAAAAATAACATCTAGAAATTCCAATTTAATTTGTCCCTTAATTAGATTTTGAATTAATTTGTAATTATTTTCTCATAGCAACTTGTAATAGTTAACTAAGTTAAGTTGACTTAGTTAACTTAGGAATTTCGAGTTGGAAGTATTTTGGAAGCCATGTAAGTGTTCTCCCTAAATTTTAGGGGTCCAATATGAGTTTAGATTTAGTTGTAATTAGATAACTTAGTTTACTAAGTTATAGTCAGTTAAACTAGTTCTAATTGTTTGTTGAACTAGTATAGGATTAGCAGTCAGTTAGTGCATTGGTGCATCCATAGGTGCTACTCCAGATAATTGAAGATTCTCTAATCAGAAACTCATGCATGTCAGTTATGAGAAAGACCCAGTTGAGAGTAGAGTGAAGGGACAACGTATTATTAGTTCTATGATTTATTGAGTTGTAAATATCATGCATGCAATTAGGAAAAAGACCTGATTAGGATTGCGTAGTTTTGGAAGCATGAATTCTCTTTAAATACGGGTTATTCATCCTAGGAATTGTGCAAGGAAATAGGGGCTTGGAGAGCTGCAAAATAGGGATTTGGCTTGAGCTAGCTTGTGAGTTGAGAGTTGATTATACTTGTGTAGGGATTATTCTAGTGAGAATAAGCATTGTGTTCTCATCTTGGATTTCTGATTAATGCAATGTAGATAGTAGGGGTTTTGAGTTGTGGCTTTCCCCAGATAAATATTATGTTATGTGCCATTTATTATCTTCCTCTTGTCGATTATTGTTTTCATCAATATTTATGTGCTTCCATTGTAAAGAGTAGAGTAGATTCTTGTCTTGTGTTTTAGGAAATTACATGAGCTATGAATCTACAAGAAAATCTACACTTAAGCCTCCTCTTCCTTCTTAGTGCATGGCACAATTCTAGTCGACAGGCTATCAAACCTTTTCCACTAGAATCCCCCACTGTGTTGAAGCTTGTCCTACCTCTTCCCTTCTACACGTTGCATAGTTCTTGTCCACAGTGAGGCCTTCCCTTAGCCACTGTGAAGCCCAACTGCACTATCATTGTCTCCTTGTCCCTTGATCCCTATGCACTTCACAATTCTATTCAACAAGTTTATCATCCTTGCCTCTTACACTTGCTCAATGCGCTGGACCTTGAAAATCCCCTCCTCATAGTGCATGGTGCAGTTCTAGTGAGAAATGGCACCTTCCTCAACCATTGTTAAGATTGTTAGAAAATTATATATTAGAGAGCAATGGAACACATAAAATATTGTAGGAATATAAACACAGAAAACGCATAAAACAAGAGAGACACAGATATACGTGGTTCACCCAGTTTGGGCTACATCCATGGAGAAACAGACAGTCCTTATTTTATTATATTATCCAGCAAACTGAAGAGATACAACCTACAACAGATCCACTGTAACTCCCTCTTTGCTCTCAATCTCCTCTCTCTTCCTCACTCAGAATACAGATCTACATAGACGCAATACAATTCCCTCATATATAGTGAGGGGTTGCCTTCTAGGGAAAAAACCCTAAATTAAACATAACTTCTACCATCAGATCATCTGCTTATCGAACAACCTAGATTGACTAGAAATTACTAGACTTTTACAAGGCAATTTTACATCTACTTTTGGCTTCGGGGGCGCTGCCCCTGAACCCTCGCTAGGGGACCACTGGCCCCTGTACCCCCCAGCCGGGGGGCGGGGGGAGGGGGATTTACCCCCCGGACACCTGCAGGGGGGACAAGTCCCCCCCCGAACCCCCCCGCGTGGAGGGGTGTACAGTCTTCCTGGGGTATACATCCAGTTGAAACCTTTGAATACAGAAGATAATCAGGCTCCACACCCAACAATCTCCCACTTGGAGACTGATTATAGCAACTCCACCGCTGCTTCATTTGCTAGACAATGACTCCACTTTGGACCTGGTTGTTTCTCATCTTCTTCATCATACTTGAAGACCAATTGAAATTGAGTGGATTCTCAGTTTCTCCCTGGTTACAACATTTGTTAGCATATCTGCAGGATTTTGGCTAGTGTGTATCTTTTCTAGCTTCAACTGTCCATCTTCCAATGTTGACCGTATGAAATGGTACTTGAGATGTATATGTTTAGTCTTGGAATGAAATGCAGAGTTCTTTGCAAGATGTATGGCACTCTCGTTGTCACTGTATAACCTGCCCAACTCCTGCTTCTTACCCAATTCATCCAGAAACCTTTGTAACCAATTCATTTCTTTACTAGCCTCTGTAGCAGCAACATACTCTGCTTGTGTTGTTGAGAGTGCAACAACATTTTGTAGTTTTGATACCTAACTGACAACTGTTCCACCTACAATAAACACATATCCTGTAGTGCTCCTCCTATTATCTTTGTTACCTGCCATATCTGCATCAACATATCCCTGTAGAGCAATGTTTGAACCACCAAAGCATAATGCTTGATTTGTGGTACCTCTCAAATACCTGAGAATCCACTTCATCGCCATCCAATGTTCTTTTCCTGGATTGTTCATGTACCTTCTTACAACTCCCACTGCATGTGCAATATCAGGCCTTGTGCAGACCATTGCATACATTAAGCTTCCAACTACTGATGCATAACTTTAGACATATGAGCCATTTCTTCCTGAGTCTTGGGACATGCCTCCTTACTTAATTTGAAATGGCTAGCCAAAGGTATACTAACTAGTTTTTCATTCTGCATATTAAACCTTTTCAACACCTTTTCTATGTACTCACTTTGAGACAATGTTAATTTGCGATTCTTCCTATCTCTAGTTATTCTCATACCAAGGATTTGTTTTGCAACACCCAAATCCTTCATTGCAAATGAGTTTTCCAATTTCCTTTTGAGCACATTTATTTCCTGCATGTTAGAACCTGCAACAAGCATGTCATCTACATACAATAACAATACAATATAGCTGCCATTATTTTTCCTTTTGAGATAAACACAATGATTAGAGTGACACCTAGTATAACCTTGTTCAGACATAAACCTGTCAAATTTTAGATACCACTGCATTGGAGCCTGTTTTAAGCCATACAAGCTCTTCTTCAACCTGCAAACTAGTTTCTCCTTCCCTTTTACCTCATATCCTTCTGGCTGTTGCATATATATCTCTTCCTCCAAATCCCCATGGAGAAAGGTTGTCATTACATCTAACTCCTCAATATGCAAATCTTCAGCAGCTACTAGAGTTTAGAATAGTTCTGATTGAAGTCATTTTCACAATAGGAGAAAATATCTCATCAAAATCTATACCCTTTTTCTGTGTGATGAGCCCCGAATTGGGTAACTTATTGGGCTCATTTTGCCTAATTGTCCTTGTTCAATCCTCCATTTTTCATAGGTTATGCATGTTTTTTAGTATGTTTATGTTATTTGAACGAATAAGGGTGGTCACTCTACCAAGGAGGCTAATACGTGGATATTTCACGTTTTTTGGACAAATTTTGGAGCAAAACCAAGCAATTATGGGTCAGGTGACAGCCAAGCTTGAGGTGAGGATTCGTAGGGGGGTTGTCTCTGGCATTAAATGGCCCTTCCTCGAAATCCCCACCCTCAACTCCGAGCTCAACAGGCCACCAAAATGAATCCTAAAGGCAGCCAAGCAGCTTTGGGAAGAGTGACTGTTTACTAGCAGTTGGAACAGCCGAGTCCCTTGAATTTAGGACGGCTGCTAGGCCCCTCCTAGTGTATAAATAGGAAGGCCTCATCCTTCGTAGTTTACTTTTGGAACTTTTGGTATTTGCACTATAGTGCTGTCATTTTCTTAGCTCGTTTTCTTGTAGCTACTGTTGTATAACTTTCTTGTGATGATTATTTTTGGATAATGAAAAGAAGTTCTATTTGGCATTAGCTCTGAGTTCTTTATAGGAGCTTGTAGCTCTTGGGGTTGGGCCCAACCTAAGAGCCAAGGTCTCCTTTATGTATTGTTATTCTTTCTTTATGTATTTGTAACATCATTTCTGTTAAGTAGATTAAATCTTGCTGATTAACTAAGTCACTGTTGATGATTAGAAAGACTTTTGATATTTAGATTGAGTTGATAGGTTATTAACAGGAAAAATATTCAGAAAAAGGCCAAAAAGCACCTTTGATTTCACCTCTCCCTCAGTGGGATTAGGAGCTGGGATCAAGGTGACCTTGTTGCCCACAAAAACACTGACTTTGCTTTGCCATGCAATCATTAGTGTTTGATTTTCATTTGTAGAAGTTGGTTACATGTTCAGATTCTTAAATGCTTCATTGCATAGTTAATATACATGGTTTCCTTGCGATTAAAACTTATGTTCATTCTCTTTACTGTCAGCTAGATCAAAGTAGGTCAACATAACTAGGTCTCTGATTTTACAAGTCTTCGTTGGTTCAGTTGGAAAAAAAAATTGTAGAGCACCTGTACCACTTCTCTACCTACCCATACTCCGTCAAACCCATCTGCTCCATCCCCTAACTCGGATTCTTGCCTCACGTTTTCCATTTTCTCACATAACCCTAATTTTTGTGCCACATTGCTTCAGTCCTCCTTGAACAAATCCAACCATCTACATCTTTCCTCAACTCCATCCACCAAGTCCTAGACCACCTCAAACCCTTATCCTACCTCCATACTCACTCCTTCACCTTTCTCTCTCCATCCATCCTCCAAAATCCCATTTCTGAACAACCTGTAGAAAATCACAGACATCCTGTAGAAAATTACAGACATCTTGTAGAACCCCTACAGACTTCCTGTAGAGGCTCACGAATGAGGTTTCTTGATAGCCAAACTCATTGAAACTCTCTGGAAGGGTGTTAGGGACCCCTTAGGCCCTCTCTGAACCTTCTTGACTTCCTCCAAGAATTTCCTCTCGTCGATCCACCTCTACACAGTCAAAAGAAGTTAAATCACATGGATGATAATTCTGATAACTTATTCAAAAAGACAAAAAGATGGTTCTTTCAGATTTTACTATAGACATAGCGTAGATACATGCATTTCAACTCCTTAGAAGTCAATGGCATCTCTCCCAGTAGCTTGCATCATCTTTCTTGCATCAGTAGAACTAGTTGGTAAAATTAGGGTTTGCTAGGGTTGGTGTTTGCTTTCAGCTTTTTAGTTTCTTTCTGCAAGTAGATTAGCTTCCTTCGAGATAGCTTCCATCCATCACTTAAAAATGTTCTTCTCATAACTCATAGAAGTTGGCTTGAGCCCCTAGCGGACTTGTGCCAGCTGACCAAGTGACAGCTGCGGCAAGAGCTAGTACTTGTGCATATAGCACCGTCGCTTCCAAGTTTGTTACGAACTACCGGGTTGATAAAGGTAAAGAAGGGAGTCCCAGGAGTTGCAGCATTATTGCTGCAATACTGGAGCCCACCATTCTTTTGGCGCCATTGCCGGGGAAGCGTCAGAGTATTTGTGATTGCTACTTTTCTTCTATTTTTCTACTCCAACCTTCTGCTAAGTAGTTTATTTCAGTTTCATTCTGCAATTTCATTTATGCAAAAGTAAATTAGACATTTCCTGCTTTCATAGATTAGCATTTCAATTCTACAATTTCATTTCTGCAAGCGTAGACTAGCATTTCAATTCTGCAAGCATAGCCTAGTGTTTCATTCCTGCAATTTCATTTGAGCAAAATAGATTAGTCCTTTCTTGCTTTCATTTCAATTCCGCATTTTTATTTCAGCAAGGTAGATCTTAGTTCATTGCAGTTCAATCGATTTGAGTTTTGCAGGTACAAGCAGAAAAAAAAATAAAAAAACTTTCCATTTCATGCCTCGTAGGAATAGAGATAAAACTGGAAAATTCCTACCCAACACCCCCACCACATCACTGAGTCACCCTTCTCTCTTCTTTGGTGAGAGTGATCCAGAAGAACCTATAGGTGAACCTCCAGAGATATACGAAGATCCTATAACAGAAGAAGAGCCAGAGAACATTCCTTTCGAGACCATGGCTGAAAAAAGAAACAATAGAGGAGATGACGAGAGAATAGAAGGTGCCTTTCCCATCCGAGGGACCAAAGAGGACATGAAAATGAAAAACATAAGCCCCTCAGCCTTACCTCACTTGCATGGATTGACTGCTGAAGACCCTGATACCTTCCTGTTTGAGTTTGTTGTCCTTTGTCGAACTTATGACTACGCTGAGGATGAGCAAAAGCTGAAACTCTTTCCTTCTACCCTCAAGGATGCAACACTATGCTGGTTCATGGGGTTACCTGGAAACATTATCACAACTTGGGCTCAGATGTAGCAAGCCTTTAACAACAAATACCGAGACTACTATAGGTCAAAGGAAACAAAGGGAGAAATCTTTCGAATGACCATGGGAAATGATGAGTCTTTAGAAGACTATGAGGAAAGGTTCCAACTCAGCTATAAACGGGCCAAGTGTACACTTGACCCTGAATCTCTAAAATTTGTTCTGCTCCGAGGAGTCCCTGAAGACCTTCTAGATACCCTTCAAATTCTAGCTGGAGGAGATATCTAACAACTACCTTATGAGGACATAAAGACTATGTTTAGAAACCATTCTAGGGTAGCTCGAAAAAAGGGTAGGGGGAATTCACTTTCAGCTAGTGACGCCTTCTCCAAGCATGAGTTTGCTAATCAAATGGAAGACCTTAAAAGTGAGATGAGACATACCATTGCCATGCAACTGGATACCTTCCGAATCCAACAAAAGAAAGACGAAGCCGAGAGGGCTTTGGCCATTTTTTGTCCTAGATGTACGAGGAAGCACCCTAAGAACGAGTGTCCATTGCAATCAGTAGAGGTATGTTTCGTTTGTGAGGAAAACCACCCCACGAACCAATGCCCGACCTTACCTAGATTTAAAGCCATGTACCAAGGGACTGAGGCAACCACTAAACCTCTCTACTTCCTCAACCAAAGGAGGCCGCATGGGCCCAGACCTTACCAGCAGGGGATGCAAGGGACATCCCAAGCTTATATGGCCCCAACCAAACTACTCATATACCTTCTTGGGGCCCCCATGCTCATCCTTCCTGGTCCATACCTCCTCTGTGGTATTATCCATCTCAATACCATACTCAACCTACTGCTCATTCGTTTCACTCACATGTCCAGCCACAACCTCAGTGGAATGCACCTCAACTGGGGTGGAGGCCCCAATACAACTCTCCTCCCGCCATTCTGCCTCCACCACCAGCTCAACCACAACCATTACCTCCTACTCCTCCAGGACAACCCCAAATGCCTGCTCAACCGAACCTGAACCCCAACAATAGACAAGCCCAACAGGTATACACTAGGGAGATAACATGCCCTACCTATGCTGTGGAGATCCAGGAGATCAACTTGCAATCTGGGAAGGTCCTTCTAGAATGCCAACCTCCTCCACCAGAGGATGAGGAAGAGAAATAGGAAAGTGAACCCAAAGCCATTCCACCCTTTCCTGAGTGACTAACAGTGACCACACAACCAAACCCAGAAGAGACTAAACTTCTGGGAGAAATTAAGCAGTTGTGTGTGAAAATACCACTTCTCCAAGCCATAAAAGATGTACCAATATACAACAAATTGATTAAGGAGAAGTGTTTCAGGCACCCAGGTAGTCGAAAGAGAGATGCCTCGACTATCAATGTCATAGGACAACTGTCCGATCTTATGTTGGGGCAAGTAATCTATCCAAAGTATTTGGACCCTGAGAGTCCTGTAGTTGATGTCCACATCAATGGCACCATAATCCCCCACACCTTGATTGATCTAGGGGTTGCCATTAATGTGATGACCAGGGACACTATGCTTAAACTCAACCTTCAGAGTTCCTTAAGGAAGACCTCGACAGTACTGCAGTTAGCAGACCGCTCCACCATGACTCCCGAAGGGATTGTGGAAGATGTCTTGGTCTCTGTTGACTCTTAGGAGTACCTTGCAGACTTCTTGGTCCTTCAACCAAAGGAAAAGCTCACTGGATACCCCCTCATTTTTGGAAGGCCTTGGTTAGCTACTGCGGACGCTTACATCAGCTGTCGAGCTGGAAGCATGACCATCAAGAATGGGCCTATGTCCAAACAGCTGGTCCTATACCCTCCTGCCCAACCTCTCCTAGAACATGACTTACCACTCTGGTTGGAAGAGGGAGATGAGGACGAGGTCTACTCTGCACCATTGTGCACAGTAGAGACCACCAGGGGAGGCCCTCAAACCGAGGATGACTTCATTGAGAACTTAATTCAAAATCCACCTCCCAGTGCACTATCCTTAGAAGAGTTGGTGGAAGATACCCAAGCCAACGCTTTAGTGGACCTCTGTGTGACAGATCCGACCTCTCCCAGAGTTAAGAATGTGGAGTTTGGCCCTGAAAGAACTTTAAAGATCAGCTCTTCCCTATCTCCCTCTCAGGAAAAAGAGCTATGTAGCCTATTGAACCGCCATTTGGAGGCTTTTGCCTGGAGCTATAAGGAAATGAAAGGAGTCCATCCGTCGATCTGTACCCATCACATTTACATTAAAGAGGATTGTAAACCAGTCAGGCAACCGTAGAGGAGAATGAATCCAGCCCTTAAGGACATCGTTAAAGAAGAATTGCAAAAATTGTTGGATGCAGGATTCATCTACCCCATCTCGGACAGCGAATGGGTTTCTCCTCTGGTGCTTGTACCCAAGAAAAATGGGAAGTGGAGAATCTGTGTAGATTACAGAGAACTTAACAAAGCCACCAAGAAAGACCATTTCCCTTTGCCTTTCATAGATCAAGTGTTGGATGGACTGGCAGGGAAGAAGTTCTTCTCTTTCCTAGATGCGTTTAGCGGATATAATCAGATCGAAATCAGCCCGGAGGACCAAGATAAGACCACCTTCACTTGTCCATGGGGTACCTTTTCCTACCGAGTCCTTCCCTTTGGGCTATGCAACGCTCCTGCCACTTTCGAGAGAGCAGTGTTGAGCATATTTGCTGAGCTGGTTCATGATTCGGTGGAAATCTATATGGATGACTTTACTCCTTATGGGTCTAACTTCCAAGAAGCCTTATCCAACCTGGGAAAAGTTTTAAACAAGTGCATTGAGATGAACCTGTCCCTCAGTCCTGAAAAATGTGAATTCCTGATGACTGAAGGGACCATGTTAGGTCATACCATTTCTCAGCAAGGATTACAGGTGGATACTAACAAAATTGCTACCATAAAAAAGGTTCCACCTCCTCAGAAGGTAAGAGATGTTCAGAGTTTTCTCGGCTTAGCAGGATATTATAAGAGTTTCATTAAAGATTTCAGTAAGCTAGCCTCACCATTTTTTGGCCTCTTAGGAAAAGATGTTGAGTTTAAATGGACTGACGACTGTCAAGGGGCTCTGAATGAGTTGAAAGATAAGCTAGTGTCTGCCCCGATCTTTAGAGGCCCAAACTGGGCCCTACCTTTCCACATCCACACTGATGCCTTGAACAGAGCCATAGGGGAAGCCTTAGGACAAGTTGAGGAGAAAATTCCATATGCCATATACTTTGTCAGCAAAAACCTATCCGAGGTAGAAATGAACTATACTGTAACCGAGAAAGAGTTCCTGGTCGTAGTCCATTCCCTAAACAAGTTCAGACACTACATCATTGGTTATCAAACATTCGTACATACTGATCATGCTGCGATTAGATACTTAATGAATAAACCTGATGTGAATGCTCATATCATTAGATGGTTACTTTTGTTGCAGCAATTTGATTTAACTATTGTCGACAAGCCAGGTAAGGAAAATTTTGTCGCTGAATTCTTGTCTAGATTGGATTCGCCTGCAGGTGAAGAAGGGACAGTGGATGACCAGATGCCAGATGAACACCTGTTTGCTATCTCAGTACTCTCTCTATGGTTTGCTGATAGAGAAAATTGCTTGGTCTCAGCACAATCCCCTCGGCATCTATCCTCAAAGGAGAAGAGCAAAATTGTGAGGAAGAGTGCCCCATTCACTTGGATCGGGGGCAACTTGTTTAAACTTGGCCCAGATCAGATCTTGAGGCATTGTGTTAGGGAGGAGGAAGTCTTTGACATCCTCCTAACCTGTCATGACGGGCCCTGTGGAGGCCACTTTGCAGCAAAAATGACTGCCTTCAAAATTCTACAGGCGGGCTACTATTGGCCTACCCTTCATCAAGATGTCAGAAGATACATCAGCCAGTGTGACCGATGTCAGAGGATGGGAAAACTGACTCCAAGGGATGAAATGCCTCTCCAACCTCAAGTGACCTTCCAGCCATTTGAGAAGTCGGGCATGGATTTTGTGGGTCCTATCAACCCTCATTCAAATAAAAGGTCTTACATCATTGTGTGCACCGACTACTTGACGAAGTGGGCAGAAACAAAGGCTATCAAAGCAGTGACAGAAGAAAAGGTGGCTGAGTTTTTAAGGGAAAATATCTTCTACAAGTTTGGCTACCCAAGAGAGTTAGTCACCGATCAAGGAAGCCAGTTCACCTCTAACTTGATTGAAGACCTGCTCGCTCATCACAAGATCAAGCACTGAACTTCTACCTCGTATCATCCACAAGAAAATGGGCAGGTAGAAGTCACTAATAGAGCATTGGAAGGGATTTTGACCAAGGTGGTGAGCAGTAGCAGAAAGGATTGGGCAGACCACCTGGTTGAGGCCACCTAGGCCTACAACACCACTTGGAAGACTACAACAGGTTTCACACCTTATGAGCTGGTCTATGGGAAGAAAGCTTTGCTGTCCATAGAGTTAGAGTACAATACATTGAGGATGGCAGCTCAGCTGGACTTAGATCTCAGCCATGCTCAACGTGAAATATTACTGCAGCTGAATGGATTAGATGAACAAAAAATGCAGGCCCTCCTCCACTCAGAAGTATTTCAACTTTAGAGGAAGATATGGCATGACCGGCACCTTAACGAAAAGCAATTCCAGCCGGGAGATTGGGCGCTGCTGTATGACTCAAGATACAAGGATTTCAAAGGGAAGTTGAGGACAAGATGGTTAGGACCATATACAGTGGAGAAATACAATGAAAATGGTTCAGTCCTTATCAGGACCATTGATGAAGAAGCCATCCCCATGCTCGTCAATGGGCATTGATTGAAAATCTACAAGAAACACCTTTCGATGCAGGAGTTAATTGAAATTGTGGAAAAATTAGTACTGGTAGTAGAGTAGGGTTCTGCCTCTATTCTGCCCACACCTTGATCATTCAAAAAAAAAGGGAATAAAAAGATCCCTGGGTGAAAACCTCTCTGAGGCGCCTAGGGCAGACAGTGAGGGTGAAAACCTCATGCAGGTGCCCCAGTTGTCTCTTAGAAAATAAAGAATTGGAATAAAAAAGATGCTTGGGTGAAAACCTCTCTGAGGTGCCCAAGGCAGATAGTGGGGGTGAAAACCTCATGGAGGTGCCCCTGCTGTCTCTCAAGAAAAAAGAAAAAGAAAAAAATAAATAAAAAGAGAAAAAAAAGGAAAAAAAAGAAACATGTCTAATCTCTGTAAAATTATTGCAGGTTGCAGGGAATACAGTGCAGATAAAGAAGGTCATACAAAACGAGAACAAGGGTCTGTACCAAGTTACCAGACATCCTCACAAACACTCCCTCCATGGCCACTCACTTTTTCCAAGATTCGAACACATTCGGGTCGAGATTCAACCTCCTACAGGAAGTTCTGAGCTTTCTACAAGAAGTTTTGGGGCTTTGTTACACTAAAATTTGTCACCATGACTATTCGCAGTCAGTACGGCTCCATCAATAGCCATACTGTCCTCCTTGGCAAGTCTTATACCTCTGCTCCTCATGTCAAACTCCAAAAAAGAGAGAAAGCATTTAAAAATCAATACAACTCTGGTTCCGCACTTTCTCTTACTCTTACCTGCGTGTACGCACCTCAAGTACATAATACCTGCGTACTTGTACGCTCTGTATGTAAAGGGGTGGGTGTGTACCCCTCTAAAAGTCAAAAGGCGCAAGTTTTACTTCAAAAAACTTACTTGTGGTCGATTCTAGAGCATTCTAGAAGATTGTTTGACGTGGATTGAGCGCCTCTAGATGGTTCATGCATCCCAATGAAAGAGGAACTTATCCCATGAAGAGGGGAGCTATCCCTTTGAAAGAGGGACTTATCCCATTGATGGTGGACCTGTTTAACTTCCTCCAAAGCATTATAAATATAGGCATTGGACCAGAGGCAAAGGAGGTTGAAAGCTGAACATTCCTAAGGGTAGATGCTGCTGAAATTAGGACTCCCTTATAGAGCTTGAGAGGATAGATCACATTCCTTTCTTAGCTTCATTTGGAAGTGGGTGAGCTAATCAAAGTAGAGGAGAACTCTTGCTGGACCCTGGGAGGGACCTGCACAACACCAAGGCACTGGTTGTAAGGTTTCTTTTGTTTCCAATTAATACAATTAAGTTCATTTTTCTCAACAAGTTGTTATATAGGATTTGTTTCACAAACTCCTTGGTCTTTATGATGAATATGTTTTATTATATGAGTTATTTAGGTGCTATGTAATTTTTTGCTTGTTAGTATATGCAGGCTTCAAGGAGAAGGAGCTCATATGGATCGAAGAGGCTTAGCTGCTATAAACAGCGTTGGACTAAAGGTAAGCCTTAAACACCTGGTTGCTCTTATTTTAAATGCATATTTAGGGAAAGATAGTGCTTGATTGTTTTGTTTGTCACTAGAAACACCTTAGTTTCTAGGGAGGTCGGTTTTGTCCGCAAAATTGACTCTCTCTGCATGACAAAATGGCGACTCCCATGAGTTTTTCCAAGATTTCGAAAATAAACCTTCATTTCATCCACCTGGTTGAATGCAATGAAGCTTGGGGGGCATGTACCTTGATTTGCATCATTATGTTGGGGGCATGCGAACTTATAACAAGCATAGTTTTTCGTTTCAAGCTTGCGTAAACATGAAACCGAATCCGAGCATAGTTCTTTTCCCGTGTCAAGCTCGTTAAAAAATGAAACAAATCCTCCTCTAATTGAGTCGAGACTTTGACTAGATCTCATAAATGTTAAGTTGTATATTTAGGTTAGTTATTTTAGTTTTTACATAATTTTCTTACAATTTTAGGTCGAGTCTTTCAAATGATCTCATAAATGAACCTTCATTCCATCCAACAGTGTACTTAGTTGAATGAAATGAAGCTGGGGGGGCATGCGCTCTAGCCGTTACGCTTAGGGCGCATCAAGCACAGTTTTCTCTCTGTTTCAAGCTTGTGTAAAAATGAAACTACTTTGAAGCATAGTTTTTCTCTGTTTCAAGCTTTTGTAAAAATGAAACCTATCTCGAGTCAATTTCAGTTATTTTCAAGACTCGTTAAACTCATGAAAATCCCGAGATTATTTTTCTATCTTTCATTCTCGTAAAACAAATGAAAATTCCGAGTTCTTTCCGTCTTTTCCTACTCGTAAATTAAATTGAAAGTCGGCCATATGAGTACACTTTTATCATTTTTTCGAACTCATTAAAACTTATGAAAAAATGAAAACCATGAGTACATTTTTATCATTTTTTTGAACTCGTTAAAACTTACGAAAAAGTGAAACCTTGGAGTTCTCTTTTAAGCCCTTTTCAGAATCTCAAAATATGAAAAAATTGCTGAGTTTTTCTTTTTAAACTCGTTAAACCGGAACTAAAAAGACAGTCCACTTACAGCTCTTTTCTGACCGTAAAAACATGAAAAGATTGCCGGATTTTTGTCGTTTCAAATTCGATATTGGTTATAAAACGACGTGTCGTTGATCACTTTTTTACTTTTTCGGATCAATGACACTAATAACGAAAAGTACTCCTTGGTCGTAAAAGATCAAGCGATTCTCTCAAGTATTATTTTGTACTTTTTCGGGCTTGGGAGACACAAATTTACGAAAAAGGTCAAACCTGGAGTCTTCTTAAGTTTTTCAGACTTTCTAAAATTGAAAAACGCCGAGTTTCTCCTATACTGGACTCGTTAAAATTTCACAGTAAAGGACCTGTTCGATTACAAACAGGAACGGACCACTCCTTCTTAGGGTTCGAATCTAAACTAAGTTGGACTCATCCGAAGGATGAGCTTATAATCAAGCAAATGTTATCCTCCTCAAGCTTGTAAAAAATAAAGAGGTACTTGCCAGAAATGGTGGGGGAAAAGAGAGGAAAATGAGCCTATTTGTTATACTTTGTCTCGGAAAAACCTTATCACCACTCTTGAACACGACACTTTTCATTCACCTGGGTTGGGAAATCCTTTGCCTAACAGTTATTCAAACCACATTGAAAGTCTTCAGCCGGTTTCTGGGTATTAACTTTGCGTCAATTGTCACCAAGCCATCTGTTGTGTCGTTATGTGTACAAGAGGTCACTGCAAATAAACCATTCATCTGCAAAATATCTGTCATCCATCTTGACCATCCCCGAGTCAGTCCTTACAGCTACATTTCTTCAACTTGATCTATGATTTCGTGTTGTGGGCTTGCCTACGACGGATCGCTTTCTATCGACATCAGCACATTATCTAGAAAGATGATCTAGGAATCATCAGTACCTTGAAATCTGCATGCCTTAATGGCAAGTTTCTCGCCTTTGACGACAAGTTACATCAATGACCTTCGATCAAGGGATTCTGTGACATGTTCGACATCAACACATTCATTCACATCTCATGGATTGTACTGGGTACTTTGAGAACCATTTACATCACTGGTGGTCTCTCTCACACTTGTTAACAGTTTACATCATTGACTGGTAATCAAGTGGTTTCTACCGTGTTCGACATCAACTCATTTATTCGCATGGATAGAATCGTACTATTTCGAGAAGCAGAAATGAAGACCCTCGATCTAGTTTCTGCCATCCAGGCTGCGAGGAGTTTTGTATTCATTATACAGTAGACTAATTATAAATAGATGGCTGCATCCATACTGTGTCTACATATGTCTATGGTTATGATGTATTGCGAAATCATTCCTATATCAGACCAGTAGTTAGTTTGTTAGTTAAGTTTTTGATCTGAGTATGGGAATGCCTACCTCAACGATGATATGATCTCATATATGTATTTTGTGTTGAATATTTGCAGGTTCCGACTGGGCTCTCCACAAGATAATCCTCGAAATGATAAAGTGCTTCACCCTTCCTAGATGATATAAAAAACCCTAATCTACTACAGACTTCGCACTTTAGGGGGCAATCTGTTACACTAAAATTTGTCACCGTGACTATTCGCAGTTAGTACGGCTCCATCAATAGCCATACTGTCCTCCTTGGCAAGTCTTATACCTCTGCTCCTCATGTCAAACTCCAAAAAAGAGAGAAAGTCTTTAAAAATCAATACAACTCTGGTTCCGCACTTTCTCTTACTCTTACCTGCATGTACGCACCTCAAGTACATAATACCTGCATACTTGTACGCTCTGTCTGTAAAGGGGTGGGTGTGTACCCCTGTAAAAGTCAAAAGGCGCAAGTTTTACTTCAAAAAACTTACTTGTGGTTGATTCTAGAGCATTCTAGAAGATGGTTTGACGTGGATTGAGCGCCTCCAGATGGTTCATGCATCCCGATGAAAGAGGAACTTATCCCATGAAGAGGGGAGCTATCCCTTTGAAAGAGGGACTTATCCCATTGATGGTGGACCTGTTTAACTTCCTCCAAAGCATTATAAATATAGGCATTGGACCAGAGGCAAAGGAGGTTGAAAGCTGAACATTCCTAAGGGTAGATGCTGCTGAAATTAGGACTCCCTTATAGAGCTTGAGAGGATAGATCACAATCCTTTCTTAGCTTCATTTGGAAGTGGGTGAGCTAATCAAAGTAGAGGAGAACTCTTGCTGGACCCTGGGAGGGACCTGCACAACACCAAGGCACTGGTTGTAAGGTTTCTTTTGTTTCCAATTAATACAATTAAGTTCATTTTTCTCAACAAGTTGTTGTATAGGATTTGTTTCATAAACTCCTTGGTATTTATGATGAATATGTTTTATTATATGAGTTATTCAGGTGCTATGTAATCGTTTGCTTGTTAGTGTATGCAGGCTTCAAGGAGAAGGAGCTCATCTGGATCGAAGAGGCTTAGCTACTACAAACAACGTTGGACTAAAGGTAAGCCTTAAACACCTGGTTGCTCTTATTTTAAATGCATATTTAGGGAAAGATAGTGCTTGATTGTTTTGTTTGTCACTATAAACACCTTAGTTTCTAGGGAGGTCGGTTTTGTCTGCAAAATTGACTCTTTCCGCATGACAGGCTTTCTACAGGAAGTTCTACATTTCTACAGGAAACATCCTGTAGAGCCTTCAAGCAGGCCAAAATTGATTCTGGAAAGGGACTTAAAGCTTGAAACCTGTTGATGAGGCCTGCAACCACCCCTTTCTTCCATCCATCACCGGTTTCATCTCTTTCCACCACCATTGCAACAATCTAGTTATGTATTCCTGCACAGTCATACAAAGAGTCCTGTTTTCCTAAGATTGAATTTTTTTCCAAGTGATAAATCAAGCACACAAAGGCTCGCACACTCTACCTGTCAAAGCTCCATCAGGACCCTTCATCTGTGAATACAACATTTCTCGTTTCAGCATGCATCCCAGGAGGAGAAGCAGCTACAGGATGTCCTACAGGAATCCTGTAGCAGTTGATTCGTCTGGAGCACATACTATGGAGTCAATAGCAGCTGAAATCGACACAAGGGACATGTAACAAGCTCCACTTGGACGTGAACACCTCCTCAACAGATGAAATCAGACGAAGCCTATGCATGCAGCGTTTACAACCAGAGGATCGGGTCCCGAAGCCTTGCATACAACATCAGCCAATGAAAGAAGGAGTTCCAGCGCCTGTGAACGAAGCAGCAGCAAGCAAAGCCATCGTTCCACGTCCTGAAGCCTGCAGAAATGTCCATGGCCACACAAGTAAGTCTCCAACCTTATTTTTCAAATTGCATAGACTATACTCTGAAAACTGCATGTCTGTGAAATGGTGCGGATTGAACGAATTCGGTGGCGAGTCAACTGGCCACCCACAGTCAGTCGAATGGCCTCATGGGATCCGAATGAGCTCGGTTACGCCAAAGAGATGTGCAGCCGACACATGGGAAGTGTCCAATCGGGGAGAATCGGTGGATTGGCAGTAATGGTGGCAGTTAATGGCAGAGAAAGGAAATGGAGGTCAGAGACACGCCGAGGAATGATGGCCATGACGTTGCTAACGGATCGGCCTTGACACCTCACCCCCTTGCCATGAATTGCATCGTAATTCAAATTTCTCGGCCAAAGAACTCACGATGAACCATTGTCATTTACACTTGCAACCTTTTTTCAGCAAAGTACGCGTCCTCCTCCTCTGCAGTTTGTTAGCCCGAGCTTCTCAGCCCGTTTCAAAATCCTCCCACGTCCCGGGCTTGTTCAGAAGTGCCGTAACGTCCTCGAGAAGCCGAAAACGCTTTCTACAGGAAGGTGCTCTACAGGAAACAAGGCATAGCCTCCTGGAGCAAAGAAACCTGAACTTTCTGCATCGAAATTGGAGTTTCGAAGAGAGGTAGGCTCAAAAGCACCATTCCCATGCATGATATTTCAAAAGGTGGTGAATTAAATTGTCTGGAGTGGGAGAATTAAAAGCAAGTCTGCCTCTGATTCAAGAATAGTAGTTTTCCTGTACAATACATGGAATTTTTTAGTTGGTTCTACGTCAAATTCTCCTCCACAGTTCCTGTTAACAAATTCCTCCTATAGAAACGATAAACCACTGTAAGGGCTAACCTGTGCATAAAAAACGTGACTTTATATGTGGTTGGGGATGAAAATTAAGCTTTGCACTCTGTCTGTGACAGCCTAATTCCCTTTTGACAGTCGAGTTTTAGGCAGCAACAGCATTATAACCAGGGAATTGGTGCAAAGTGACATATAAACACTTGAGGGATATTGTCTTCAACATTCTAGGGAGGAAACCATACACAAAATTCCCCTTCTAATCAGAGCACAAGCCAAAACACAACATTCTCGCTATGCCAGAAGGGTTTATCAGAAAGAAACTCTCGGATTCCAAGAAATTGCGAGAAACTCCCGAGGTGGTAGACCTATTTACCCGTGCCAATTGGATGATCTATTGTGATAGAATTCAAGGTCATGATGATGAGATAACAAAGGAGTTCTTAAGGTCCCTGCAACCTAAATCAAAGACACTGGCCACTGTAAATTTCAAAGGGTTGACCCTAAAGCTTACCCCACAACTCATTAGTCGAGTTACTGATCTGCCATTAGGGATACCCTGGAGCAAAGAGGAGAGGGCATTGGGCCAAAAAGCCAGGAAAGAATTCTTCCTACCAGAGGAACAGTTTTCAGAAGATAAGAATGGCGTCCAGAGAGCCAACCTACATCCTTTTTGGAGAGAGGTCAATCTTCAGATCATGAAATACATTACCTATGAGGGGCGGTTCAGTATTGTATACGGTTATCAATTCCAGTTGCTAACTGAACTCAGACATAAGATGGATTTACCCACAGAACAAAAGTTAAGCATCCCCTATTTCCTCCTACAATCATTAATTGAGTGTGGCACAAAACTGAAGGAAGGGACACCGGACCAGCTGGCCCATCATGGGATTATCAAGCTTCTAGTGGAAGATGCCCTCCATACCTATACTGTCCCTCTCTCCTGGGAGATTTTCCGCAATATGTCCAAGGATGATGATATCTGAATTCTGGCCGAGGAACTCACTTCATCCAGCAGTGAGGAAAGGGAGCACATTGAGGCAGAAGAGAAAGCTAAGGGTGAGGAAACCTAGGACAGACCACCACAGAAGGAACAAGAAGAGGAACGAGGGAAAGGCCAAGCTGTTGAGGCCAAAACTATGGGTGGAATAAAGGCACAAACACCAAGGGAGAAACGATTGCAAATCAGGGCAGAGAGGACTGAAAAAGTCCAAGCAAGTGAGGGCACACCCAAGGCAACCACAGAAAAATTAAAAGAGAAGGCACCCCTAGCCAAGCAGGCCAAAACAGTGAAAACCATTTCTACAGGAAGCTAGAAAACCGTTTCTACAGGAAGCCAGAAAACCGTTTCTACAGGAAGATAGAAAACAGTCAGCACAGGACTTTCTACAGGAAGTCTGGAAAAAGGGAAACAAAAGGAAAAATCACCTAAGATTTTAGCCAGGGAGGCAGCAGTTGTGCTAGCCACCCTAAGCACATCTCCAAAGAAGAAAGGGAAGCAAAAGAGGGAGGCTTCCATGTATTTTAAGGCAAGAAGAAGCATGCGGATAAAAACTGGCAGACCAAAAGAGCCACAGTCAAAAGAGCCAATTACAATTGTAGACACCCCAGCTAAACAAAAGACATCCATCACCTATGAACGGGGAAGCCCGAAGACATCCACATGGAGAGAAAGAATGAAAATGTTGGACACAAAGGCCTCTCTACAGGATGCTGAGACTGTTCTACAGGAAACACTGGCTAGGCTAAAGGAGACCGAAAAGATGGAGGAAAAAGCAGCTAAATCATCACAGGAGGAAGAGAAGGCTGAAACCATTGTGGAACCAAGCCCCCAGCCCAGCCTGGGCTCCTACTATAACTTCTTAGAGGCCGGAAAGATCATTCCCCAAAAATTCACAGTGCCACTTTTCCTTGCACTAGAAGAAGAGAGAGTGAGGACCCACACTTGGATGAATATCGCTAAGTCCAAGGGTGTGGTAAATATAGGTCCTCTAGAGGAACAACTCAAGGAGGCCCGAAAAGAATTGGCAATGGTACGCCATGTGGAGAGCTGCCAGCGGGCCAAGCTACAAGAAGAAAATGAGCTGCTTAAACAAAAACTATAGCTACAGGGGCAGAAGAAGGAAGACAGGCCTCACATCTTGGGAGAACAACAGCAACAGGAGATACAGTCTCTAAAACAATAGGTACAAGAAAAGGAGGCCCAACTAGCCTGCATGGCCAGTTGGGCGATGGAAGCTCTGCAGTGTAGGCAGCCTGCCAAATCCTACGCCCTATACCTCAGGGACCAGTGGTTGCAATTTCAGATCAACACTTTGGCATAGAGGGGCATCACTCCATTCCAAAACCACCAAAAATTCATGGCCTTATGTCACAGTAGTTCACCAAAGGACAAGGCCAAACTATCAGAGTTCTACCTACACAATTTGGCCCTTCCCAACATGAACTTGTGGGACCCCAACACTGCGGTAGGAGACATGCAACTTATGGTGATGGCCTCTTGGCTAAATCATGAAGAAAAAAGAGTAGCAGAGGTCCGGAATGTTATGGACAGGGAACTACAGGAACCACTATTGATTAGAGCAGAGCCAGGGGATCCCTCAGCATTAATATCCGCCCACCAGCACTTGGCCAATGACTCTCAGGCCCTGCTAGATTACATCGATCGACAAGCTCAATCCATAACACATTTTGAGGACATGCAGCGACTGTTGGGGGACAAATGTATTCATGCTTGCACCCGAAGGTGGAACACACTGTCCCATAGCCTAAAAATTAGAGAATACCACACCCCAACTAGGATGAGGGAGGCCTTGGCACGAGTACTTCTTTACAAAAATCCCATGCAGAATCTTCAGGCCAACTGGATAGGCCTCAAGTTAAGTCCACCTTTGCTTTTGGGGATGTTGGAAGGAGGCAAAGAAGAGGAGGAACATAGGCAGTGGGAAGAAGTGGAAAGAAAGGCCGGATTTCATGACAGTGAAGAAGATATCACCTCAGAGGCCTGGGACATGAGGGAGGCGATCAAGGTAATCAAGGATGAGGAGCTGGACTAGTTTCTCAGAGGATGAGCAACCCATTTAGCAGGGGGGTGATGATGAGCCCCGAATTGTGTAACTTATTGGGCTCATTTTGCCTAATTTTCCTTGTTCAATCCTCCATTTTTCATAGATTATGCATGCTTTTTTAGTATGTTTATGTTATTTGAACGAATAAGGGTGGTCACTCTACCAAGGAGGCTAATACGTGGATATTTCAGGTTTTTTGGACAAATTTTGGAGCAAAACCAAGCAATTATGGGCCAAAGTGACAGCCAAGCTTGAGGTGAGGATTTGTAGGGGGGTTGTCTCTAGCATTAAATGGCCCTTCCTCGAAATCTCCACCCTCAACTCCGAGCTCAACAGGCCTCCAAAACGAATCCTAAAGGCAGCCAAGCAGCTTTGGGAAGAGTGACTGTTTACTAGCAGTTGGAACAGCCGAGTCACTTGAATTTAGGAGGGCTACTAGGCCCCTCGTAGTGTATAAATAGGAAGGCCTCAGCCTTCATAGTTTACTTTTGGAACTTTTGGTATTTGCACTATAGAGCTGTCATTTTCTCAGCTCGTTTTCTTGTAGCTACTGCTGTATAACTTTCTTGTGATGATTATTTTTGGATAATGAAAAGCAGCTCTATTTGGCATCAGCTCTAAGTTCTTTATAGGAGCCTGTAGCTCTTGGGGTTGGGCCCAACCTAAGAGCCAAGGCCTCCTTTATATATTTTTATTCGTTCTTTATGTATTTGCAAAGTCATTTCTGTTAAGTAGATTAAATCTTGCTTATTAACTAAGTCACTGTTGATGATTAGAAAGACTTTTGATATTCAGATTGAGTTGATAGGTTATTAATAGGAAAAAGCTTCAGAAAAAGGCCAACAAGCACCTTTGATTTCACCTCTCCCTCAGTGGGATGAGGATCTGGGATCAAGGTGACCTTGCTGCCCACAAAAACACTGACTTTGCTTTGCCATGCAATCATTAGTGTTTGATTTTCATTTGCAGAAGTTGGTTGCATGTTCAGATTCTTAAATGCTTCATTGCATATTTAATATACATGGTTTCCTTGCGATTAAAACTTTTGTTCATTCTCTTTACTGTCAGCTAGATAAAAGTAGGTCAACGTAACTAGGTATCTGATTTTACAAGTCTTCGTTGGTTCAGTTGGAAAAACAACTTGCAGAGCACTGTACCACTTCTCTATCTCCCCATACTCCATCAAACCCATCTGCTCCATCCCCTAATTTTTGTGCCACATTGCTTCAGTCCTCCTTGAACAAATCCAGCCATCTACATCTTTCCTCAACTCCATCCACCAAGTCCTGTACCACCTCAAACCTTTATCCTACCTCCATACTCACTCCTTCACCTTTCTCTCTCCATCTATCCTCCAAAATCCCATTTCTGAACAACCTGTAGAAAATCACATACATCCTGTAGAAAATTACAGACATCCTGTAGAACCCCTGCAGACTTCCTGTAGAGGCTCACGAATGAGGTTTCTTGATAGCCAAACTTGGCGAAACTCTTTGGAAGGGTGTTAGGGACCCCTTAGGCCCTCTCTGAACCTTCCCGACCTCCTCCAAGCATTTCCTCTCACCAATCCACCTCTGCACAGTCAAAAGCAGTTAAATCACATGCATGATAATTCTAACAACTTATTCAAAAATACAAAAAAGATGGTTCTTTCAGATTTTATTGTAGACATAGCATAGATACATGCATTTCATCTCCTTATAAGTCAATGGCATCTCTCCCAGTAGCTTGAATCCTCTTTCTTGCATCAATAGGACTAGATGGTATGCTAGGGTTGGCGTTTGCTTTCAGATTTTTAGTTTCTTTCTGCAAGTAGATTAGCTTCCTTCGAGATAGCTTCCATCCATCAGTTAAAAATCTTCTTCTCAGAACTCATAGAAGTTGGCTTGAGCCCCTAGTGGACTTGTGCCAACTGACCAAGTGACAGCTGCGGCAAGAGCTAGTACTTGTGCATACAGCACTGTCGCTTCCAAGGTTGTTACGAACTACCGGGTTGATAAAAGTAAAGAAGGGAGTCCCAGGAGTTGTAGCATTATTGCTACAATACTGGAGCCCACCACTGTGCAAACCCTTTCACCACAAGTCTATCTTTATACCTTTTTCTACCTCCATCTTCTTCCTTCAACTTGTAAACCCATTTATTCTGCAATTCTGTTTTACCTGCAGGAAATTTGACTAAGTCCCAAGTCTGGTTATGTGCTAAGGAGTCCATCTCTTCTTTCATGGTTTGCTCTCACTTCTTCCTAATTTCTACCTGCATTGCTTCTTCATAACATTCTGGTTCACTAGAATCAGTCAAAAATACATAATATAATGAAGGAGAGTATCGTTCAGGGGGTCTACTTATCCTGGTAGATCTTCTAACACCACTTTCAGGTGTTTGAGGTGCTTGTTGCTGTTGTGGTTGTTGTTCTAGCTATTGATCATTATGATTTTCAGGCACCATCACTTTTCCTGTGATATCGTCAAGCACTGTGTATTCTCTGTTTTCTTTTTCCTGTTTCTTTTCCTGCAACTGATTCTTATACAAGACCTTTTCATTGAATATTACATCTCTGCTCCTAAGGATTTGTGATTTTCATAATCATATAAGTGATAACCAAAATCATTAACACCATATCCAATAAAGGTACATTTCTTTGATTTTTCCTCAAGCTTTGTTCTATTTTCTTTATTAATTTGGACAAAGGCTTCACAACCAAAAGTCTTTAAAAATGAGTAGTTTACCTTTTTACCAATCCATGCCTCCTCTGGAATACCACCATCCAAGGAACTTGAAGGCCCTCTATTTATTAGATAAACAGCAGTGTCTACAGCATTTGCCCAAAATTGTAAAGGCAATCCTGCACCATGCACCTTGCACGCTCCATGATTTTCCTGTTCATCCTTTCTGACACACCATTTTCTTGTGGTGTTCCTGGAATTGTCTTCTCTCTGCGAATTCCATTCTCCGAAAAGTACCTATCAAACTCTTTGCTGTAATATTCACCTCCATTATCTGATCTGAGACACTTCAACCTTTTCCCTGTCTCATTTTCAACCAAAGCTTTCCATTTCTTGAAAGTATCAAATACATCGGATTTATTTCGAATAAAATAAATCCAGTTTTTTTTGGTTGCATCATCAATAAAAGTAACATAATAACGAGATCCACCAAGAGATGATACTTGAGCAAGTCCCCATACATCTGTATGCAAAAGCTCTAATTTTTTGATCTTCTTTTCTTTCCCAACTTTAAGGAATCTGACTCTCTTCTATTTTCCATAAACACAATTCTCACAGAAGTCCAAATCAACATTCTTCAAACCCGGCAAAAAATTCCTTGAGTGAAGAATCTTCATCTCCTTCTCACTCATGTGTCCGAGCCTATGATGGCATAACGCTACATTTTCTCCTTTGGAAGTTAAAGCATTAACAGAGTTAGAAATACCATTGCATAAATACAATGTACCAACCTTTTCAACTTTTGCTATTACCAGGGCTCCTTTGGTGACCTTCCAAGCTTTATCTGTGAAAGTTGTCACACAACCTTCACCGCCTAACTGCCTTGTTGAAATCATATTTTTCTTCAGATATGTAACATGCCTTACCTCATTAAATAGCCACTGATTTCAATTTTTCTATTTTATGAAAATTGTACCCATTCCAACGATTTTACAGGGTTTATCATCACACAATTGAACCTATCCAAAATGTCCTTGAACATAATCATGAAAATGTTTCTTATCAGGTGTGTCATGGTATGAGGCCCCTGAATCTACCACCCAGGCATCAATAATATTTTCTAGTGAAAGAATCAAAGCATCTTGCAACACATCACCTGTTACATTCGCTTCATGATTAGTTTCTTACTGCACGTCTCCTTATTTTCCTTTCAAAGACTTAAAATCTTTCTTCGGGTGTCCTTTCTTCACATATTTCCAGGACACTATCCCCAATCTGGACTTGGATCTACCTTTTCTTGACTTACTGCGATATCCAGAGCTCTTTCCTCTTTCCATTTTTCTTCCCCTAGTCTCTGCAGTCAAAGCATTACCTGATGTCTCACTGGAGCTTTTCTATCGCATTTCCTCACTAAGGATTGCACCAACAACATCATCAAACTTTAAAGTACTAGATCCAGAAACAGATTTACTAATTTCCATAACTAAACCATTCCAACTTTCTGGCAATAAGCACATAAATAACAGAGCCCTAAATTCATCATCAAAATTTACCCCTACAGAACTTAACTGACTTGTAACAGTATTAAAATCATTTAAATGGTCTGCAATAGATCCACCTTCTGACAGCTTCATATTAAATAAACACTTCATAAGAGATACCTTATTTGAGGTCGAGGGTTTTGCATATAGTTTGGCCAATGTCGACATTAAACCCTGTGTTTTCGTTTCCTTTGAAATATTAAACGCTACCGACGCCGCTAGGCACAGCCGTATTGTTCCAAGTGCCTTTTTGTTGAGAATATCCCATTCTATGTCTGTCATACTCGTCGACTTCTTTGTCTTTCCGCTCAATGGTAGGTATAGATCTCTCTGATACAGATAATCTTCCATCTGCATCTTCCACAGCTGGTAGTTTTGGCCGTTAAATTTTTTGACCCTAAACCTACCATCTTCTGCCATTGCTCCCACTCGAACCAGGAACCCTTCTCTCCTACGAGTTTATCAGCCAAATAGACCTTCGGCTTTGATACCAGTTGTTAGAAAATTATATATTACAGAGTAATGGAACACATAAAATATTACAGAAATATAAACATAGAAAACGCATAAAACAAGAGAGACACAAATATACGTGGTTCACCCAGTTTGGGCTACGTCCATAGAGAAACAACCAGTCCTTCTTTTATTATATTATCCAACAAACTGAAGAGATACAACCTACAACAGATCCGTTGTAACTCCCTCTTCGCTCTCAATCTCCTCTCTCTTCCTCACTCAGAATACAGATCTACATAGACGCAATACAATTCCCTCATATATAGTGAGGGGTTGCCTTCTAGGGAGAAAAACCCTAAATTAAACATAACTTCTACCTTCATATCATCTGCTTAATGAACGACCCAGATTGACTAGAAATTACTAGACTTTTACAAGGCAATGTTACATCTATTTTTAGCTTCGAGGGCACTGCTTCTGAACCCTCACCGAGGGACCGCTGGCCCCCAGACCCCTCAGCTGGGGGGATTTACCCCCTCACCCCCCCCCCCCCCCCCCCCGCGTGGAGGGGTGTACAACCTTCCTGGGGTATACATCCGGCTGAAACCTTTGAATATAGAAGATAATCAGGCTCCACACCCAAAAAAGATCAACTCTGCCATCCTCAACAAACCCTTCCTCCTTAGTTCTTGTACAAGCCCATCATAAGGAACTTCTTCCATAAGAAAAGTAGGAGTAGAATAGATGATTTTCAAGACTAACCTTGCCTTTTCATGAGTGATCCTCATTGACAGGTGTACCATCTCAACATGGAAAGGATATGCTCAAGGAAGATTTCAAGGAGAGACAAAGAAGCACTTGTAGAGAAGAAGCATGACAAAGAACCACCATGATAACATTAAGAGATCCTGACATCGACATAAGAAGGACCTTTCATGATGACTCGAAAGGTTCTAACATTGATTCAAGATCTTTTGGAGGGTGAAGATGAAGATGAAGCATAAATCATATCTGTCATGAAGAATGCAAGAAATAGTAGCAAGGAAAGAAACATGGCATTGCCTTATAATCATGAAGCTCCATGTCATCAACGCTAAGTCATGGCTTGTACAAGTGTCATCAAAATGCCATGTGTCAATATTTATGGCCACATCATGTGGAACGTAATTATATATCATCAAAGGGAAAATGAAAAAATGTAATATTGAAGTCCAAGAGTCACATATGGAATATGAAAAGCCACATGTGGACCAAAGAATCATATAGAATTTTAAAGGTAATTTAGGAGTCTAAAAGTCATGAGGGTAGCTCAAGAGTCATGAGGATATGAAAGGTCATTACTCTTGTTATAAATAGACCCTCATAACTCAAGTAAAGGGATTTTTGGAGCCTTATATTTTTTAGAGTTATCCTTGGCTTCTTCAACTTGACATAGGAGAGAAGATCATTCCTTGGAGAAGCAAGAACGACTTAATGTTCCAATACTAGAGCTAGTGGCTCATCATTGTAACTATGTACTTGGATCTTTCACTTAATAATCAGAAGCTCATTGAGCCAACACACTTTCATCCATCTATCATGAATGTTATAATATTGTTCTTCATATTTTTGCGATATATGTTATGTTTATATGTACTAAAGAAATTGAACTACTTCATTGGTTTTGGTGCTTATCTTATTGAATGTGTGTTTTATTTTATTTAATGATCGTTCTGTCTATGTGAACTATTTCTATAGATAACTAATGAATATTTCCTTGCTCTTATGTTCCTCTCTTAGGTTAGTACTATTAGTTTCCTTTGAGAGACTCACTCTTTACTCTCCCTTCGTGAAAGTCTCTATTTACACATTGCAAATTGTGTTTCGCAATGTCAACTTACTTGCTAATTTTAAAGGTTATGTGCATACTCTCTTATAATATTCCCTGCAACCAAGGCAAACCTTAGGTTATGGTGGTTGATTCGATACTCCGAATTGGGCCCCTAGTCCAAATTGTGTGAGGTCTAATTGGGACTTCACATTGGGGAGACCCCTTGTATGTTGAAATATTTCCAGCACTATCAACAGAATGATTGTTAATGACTTTGTGAAGATCCATGGGAATAGAGGATCTAGCTATTTGAACACATAGTGAGTACATTTGTGCAATTACACTATGGTTTCCCTTTTTTTAGCACTTTTTTCATGTCATTATATATTATCATTGTAGAGAGTTTCAAATTCTTACTTTTGATTTTGTCATTTCCCAACTTTCTGAGGAAAATCTCATGCAAATTTTCTCATAATTAAGACCCATTATTCTCAATTACTTTAACTGATGGACCTCTAATTCAACATCAACACCACCTATTTGAATTGAAAATATTGAACTATCTCGTAAATACTCCCCATGGTGATCTTAATACTAATGCACGTCCTTCAACAATGTATGATACCTCCATTTGTAATTGTCACTTGAAACTCTAGTGCTAGATATATAAAGCAATTGAGAATTTTGGCTAATTTGAAATAAATGAAGTTATGGGTACTTCCAAAAGTAATCAACATTATTAAATTTTTATTGTGATATACTTTTCTATGTAGAGAGTTTAAGAAATGTTGATTCCACCCAATTCATAACAAGTTATGCTTGGAGGAGTGCCTCCTAATACTACATCTTGAAATAATTCCAATTATTGATCTTATTCCTCCTCACAATCTATGTAGGATAATATCCTCTCACCACACTTATGTACTTTATTGTACTTGTCATCACAATTGAACCATAGTCTTTTTTCTCTTCATTCATCCATTTGTTGAAGTGTCATTATTTTAGGTCGACTTATGCTAGGAGAGGGAACATGGTTCTCTATATATTGTCAGTTAACATCCTTCTAATAGCTATATTTTTTCTTTAAATTTTCCATACTGGATTAAAAGAATGTTCTATGGATTTAGGTTCCAAGAAATGCACCTTATATTGTGTGCTCTCCTTTAATGTGCTCGTAAAGAGATCTAAAAAATATGCTTTGTGATGTTCTTTAATTGGAAACTTAGGTTTTAAAGTTGATGAGTGTGTTTTTTTATTGGACCTCTTTGCTAGAGATTTATCAATTTACTAAAGAAATGTGTTTCCCTTAATATCCTCATAAACTGCTATCAATTCATTCCTAAAAATGGACCAAGAGACAATATAATCCTTTTTTCATTCACAAAGGCATTAGTATCAAACTAATTGATTAGGTTCTGGATACAAGGATGCAAGAGTCAATATGGGGGCTTCACTCAATGAACCTCTAAGATATCATGTGCATTCATGGCATACTAGAAAATATTCTTAATTTGACTACATATTGGAAAATACCTCTAAAAATCACATTATTTAACCCCCTTACCAATATGAAAATAATAAACCTTCCCAATTAAAAAAAAAAAAAAAAAAAACCTACTTTCACTAGATATTGTAGATATCCATTTTTTCATTAACATTTTTTATACCCCTTTATATTTTTTCATTACCTTTGAGTTCTATTTTTTATACTTGCCAATAAAAAATCCATTTACTCCCTATTATATGCTCAATATATTATTTCATTCTTTCCTCATTATATATCCCCCAATATGAATGCATGTGGTATGGTATTTCTCCCCTAGTGAAGCCCTCATGGCAAGAGTTACCTTTTGTAAATTTGGGAGTGATGAATGACCATAATTTTATGACTCAATGTTTATTTCCTCCAAATGTGTTAAAATTCTCCCCATACGTGACTAGTGTTCAACAATTTAGTTCTCCTTATTTTCATGATTTCTTTAAGTAATAATATAACTTTTAGGGAACCTCTTATCTAGGGTATGTAGGAAAATGGGTTCCATGCATTTTTCTATGATTATATCTTTTGATCCATAAACTTATTCATTTTATCTTTAACTTCCATGTTTTAATCCATCAACTTTTCCATATTTTGATCCATCAACATTTCCATTTTACATTTAGTTTCTCTTTTATGGATTTCTTATGAATATGCCTAGTAAACATTTTCATCACAATATTACACATCCCTTTAAATGGGTTCCTCAACTGGGATACCTAGTTCACTAAGCCTTCACATTCTTTAGGTATCATGGATGAGTTCTCTAGAGGCATATTTCTTTGAATGAGTTTAATATCTTGCATTAAACACCCAAATAGTATAAAAATGTAAAGAGAAGCAACTTCGTCCTTGAGAATGGGAGAACAATCAATGAGAAGCCTCTTTGGGAGGCAACCTCCATTCATAATATAGAAAATGTGCAGGATGAGATTATCTCTTAAACAAAGTCTCCTTAGTATATATGGTAGAAAAGGGATACAATTACAATTTAAGAGTCTAGTTGACCATTGAAAAGCCTAGTTAACTAATAAGGATGACAATAATACAATAATAGAAATGTAATAAATCAATATCCAAGTCTTAACAATACATGGGTATATTTGCATGCAACTTGTTCACGGAAAAACTTAATAGTCTTAGATACACATATTTGTTGATACCCTTTAGATTATTGGTATGAAAATAAAGGCTCCAACTTGATTAAATGTGAATTACCTCAAGTATGTTTCTTTTTAACATGTTAGAATAAAAAGTTAGAAGGGTAAACTTGCCTAATTTGGTAACAACTTCAAGGATATTACCAATTAGCTTATTTGAAGAAAGAGATTGTAAAAAGAGAAGAAAACTTTCCTAGAGATAGAGGAATTTTATCCCAACATGTTGTTGAACATAGATAAAGGAACGTAAGTTTTATAGCAAGTCCAATTCAACTAGACTTCTTCCACTTGACTTGTTTATGAAAAAAACAATACTTAATGGCTAAGTATAATTTCATAGAGTTGAAAGGGTATGAACAACACGATTGTTAAAATAAATGTCCAATACTTATAGAGATGTGCGTCCTCTCAGAGAAGATCAATGCTTCAACTCACAAGATTAATGAGTAAAGAGAGATATTCCAACTTGACTAGATGACTTGATTATCTTGGTCTAGTATTTTCAAAATCATTTTTCTCAATACACTAAATTTTAGGATTGCAATAATCATCTAATTTTTTACCCAAATTAAAATATAAATACCAAGAATCATCAATTTCACTTGATAAGTAAACATAATTTACAAATTAAATTAAAATAGATTAATCAAATACCCTATGAAAGACATTTGAAACCAGATAAAAATCATAAAAAAAGGGTTAATTTTTCATAAAGATTCTCAACCGAGAATGTTTCTTTCAAAATCTATGAAAAAACCCAAACATAGAAGCCATATGTCACTTCATTGTGCTCACTTGTTATGAAACCAACTCACAAAAAGATAGAAAAGATAGATCAACACCTTAGAAATCAACCTCTTCAAGGGGACAACCTCCTTCAGATTACACAAATGAACAATTCTTGGATGATACAAATGACAATACCTCCTTTCTATATATAGGAGTCTAAGGGGTCATAATGTAATCAGAGCCGACATAACAATAATAATGTAAGGGCACAACAATAACAATAGTGGGCTTCTATGGGGCACAATAATAACAATATGGAGACTACATGGGCACAAAAATATAATAAGGGGGTTGCACTATTAACAATAAGGGGTTACACTAGTAGTATAGGGACCTAACATGCCCCTCTCCTTCAAAAAATGTTGTCCTCAACACTTGAGTAGTTTTGCATGCTTCTGTATAAAATTCTTGTCCTCCCATGTGGAATCTTCAGTGGGTAAGTTCTTCCACTTGATGAGATACTTTGAAATTGATCGATTTCATAGTTGTCAGGTTCTTGTTTCTATGACTGCTTCAGGTTCCAATATGATTTTTCCTTCCTTGTCAATTTCCGACAATATTGTTTGAAATGGGAGCTTGTCACTTATAAACTTCTTTAAGCATGAAACATGGAAAACTGGGGGCACTCGGGAAGATGTAGGAAGCTCCAATTTGTATGCCATAGTACCAATCTTTTGCAGCGCCTTGTAAGGACCATAGTACTTTGGTGATAATTTATTATCCTTCTTAGCTTGCTTGAGGGACATTTGTTTGTATGGTTGTATTCGTAAAAATACCCAGTCACCTATATCAAAACTTCTTTTGTTGCGATGTTGATCTGCCTGTTGTTTCATTCGATTTTGTGCCAAAGTGAGGTTATCCTTTAAGAGTTGGAGAACTTGTTGTTGTTGAGGGTCTACCTTAACACCTTCATGAGATACAATATGACCCAAGTATTCCACCTCTTGTATTCCAAAGAAACATTTGGAGGCTTTTGCATATAATTGTTTCTCGTCCAATAGTCTGAGCACTCTATCAACACATTGAACATGATCCTTCCAAGACTTGTTGTAGATTAGTATATCATAAAAAATTACTAACATAAATTTTTTAAGGAAGGGTTTGAAAATGGAATTCATCAAACCTTGGAATGTAGAAGGTGCATTGGTAAGGCCAACCAAAAATTCATAATGACCCTCATGAGTTCTAAATGTTGTTTTCAGAATGTCTTCAGTCTTCATTCTAATTTGATGATATCCTGCATGAAGGTCCAACTTACTGAAGTAAATTTCTCCATGCAATTCATCAAATAATTCATCAATGAGAGGAATGGGAAATTTAGCTTCAATAGTGAGCTTGTTGAGCTCTCTATAATCCATACACATGCACCATGATCCATCTTTCTTGTGCACCAATACTACTGGAGCAGAGAAATAACTTCGACTAGGTTGAATTATACCAGCCTCTATCATTTCTACAACCATATGTTCAATTTCACTCTTTTGTGCAAAGGGATATCTGTAAGGTCCGATGTTTGGAGGAACACTTCCTGGAAAATGAATAGCATGATCATGATCACAAATATATGGGAGGCCTTTAGGAGTCTCAAATACCTTGGAATGATTATCCAAGGCTTTTTGGAGATCTGGAGAAATAGATGATTTCGACGTGGGAACCTCTAACGAACATAAATGTGAAATTACACCACGTTCTTCTTCCTTTGGAATCTTTGTCATGCCGTTAGAGCTAATTGCCTTTCCCCGTTTCCCCAAAGATTGTAGCCATTGGGCTCCTAGTACAACATCAACGCCACCCATTGGAATGGAAAGCATTGGACTATTCAAAACATATTCCCCCATCGATAGCTTGATATTATGGTACTTTCTGGAGAAATTTATCATTCTTCTATTTACAACCATCACTTCACACTCTGGTGCTTGATATAGGAAGCAATTCAATTCCTTCCCTATACTACAATGAATATAATTATGGGTACTGCTCGAATAAATCAACACTATTACCTTTTTCTTCTTGATATGTCCTTCTATGTTGATAGTTTGAGGACGGGTAATTCCTTCCAATGCATTACAATATATGGTCGGATTCATTTCTTTATGCTCGATGTGATCTTTCACTTCTTGAACCTTTCTCTTCTTGATATGTCCTTCTATCTTGAGAGTTTGAGGAGTGGTAATTCTTGCCAGTGCTTTACAAGATATGATCGGATTCATTTCTTCTTTCTCTGGGGTTGGTTCCTGGTGTATATCCTTTTATTTTGATGTTTCTTGATATTTTTCTTCCTCCTCTCCATAATCTAAGTAAAATAATTTCTTATCAGAACACTTATGACCTTTAGTGTATTTGCAATCACAAATGTAAGTAAAGCCCTTTTTATCTTTTTTCTTCCGATTGTTGTGGTGTATACCTTGTAAGTTGTGGAAGGATAGGAGAAAAAACACTTCCATATTTATAGTTGTGAGTGGTAGGATTTCTTGTTTCCATAATTCCGCTTTCAATTTTTATTGCCAACTTGAATGCCTTCTCCAATGAATCAAGTTCCCAAAGATGAACCTCATGTTGAATGTTATCCTTTAAAGTCCCTATGAAGACATCAATCCTTTGCTTATCTGGAATATCATTTACCCTTATATTCAATTTTTGGAAGTCCTTAATGTGCTCTTCCATTGAACCCTTTTGTTTGAGATTTATTAATTGGCTAAAGAAGGTGTTGCTCTTTGTATCATCATAGTTTACTATCATTTCCTCCGTGAAAATTGACCAAGTGACAAGTGGTTTATAAGAACAAAGCCCTTTATACCATAAACATTGATTTGATTCTAAATATAAAGATGCAATATGTACCTTTTGTAACATTTGTACATCATGTAGATCAAAATATTGTTCCATCTGTAGTATCCAATTTATTAGATCCTTGCCATCAAACTTCCTCATATTGCATTTTCTTGATTTTAGGAGCTTGATCTTGAAACAACTGTAACTCTATAATTTCGGATCTCCAAGGTCTGGAATTATGACTTGCAGTAGCCCTCTGCATCCTCTTTCCAATGCCACTAGTCTGATCGAAATTGGATTCTCCAAGAAAGAGTTATGCCAATCTCCCAAGATGACCTGCTTATATACTTTTTCAGTAGAACGAACTTGTATGAAGTGCCACATGTTACTGTTTCAACCTTCAGACCTAAAAACAATACACCAAAAAGTACGTTCTGTCCTATTTCTGTATCTTCTTATGAAATTTCAATCTAATACTCAGAGAGAAAGTTATGACTATTTTCCCCAGTTCACTTGTTTGGGATGTAACTCGGGAGCCTGAAAAAACCATAACTTCCTTGGCTCATATCTCTGAAAATATAGCGATACAAGATCTGAAATTCGGACCCGAGCTTTAGCACGATTTCGGCTCAAATGGGTTTTTTTTTTTTATCTTCTGAAACTTTGTAGCGAAAACGTTATAGGGAAAATTCCACAATGACCTATTTGGAGAAGCAAAACACTAGAATCCAAAGCTCTGATACCAAATGTTATGAAACCATCTCACAAAATGATAGAAAAGATAGATCAACGCCTTATAAATCAGCTACTTCAAGGGGGAAACCTCCTTTACATTACAAAAATGAACAAGTCTTGGATGATACAAATGACAAGGCCTCATTTCTATATATAGGAGTCTAAGAGGTCATAATGTAATTAGAACCAACATAGCAATAATAATGTAAGGCCACAACAATAACAATAGTGGGCTTCTATGGGTCACAATAATAACAATATGGGGACTACATGGGCACAACACTATAATAAGGGGGTTGCACTAATAACAATAAGTGGCTATACTAGTAGTATAGGGACCTAACAACACTATTGAAAATAGTGTGAAATATGTGTAAACTAGGAAGTAAAAGGCTAGAAATTGTAAAAAGAAATCATAATTAAGTGGTAATGAAAAATAAAAATAAAAATTATAAAAACCAATCATATTTTATTCATGAAAATATTGATATTATTTTAATTTTTAGTACATATTTTATGAGAATAGTATTATGGTTGGATAAAGGATAAGTTATTTGGGAAATCGATACACTCCATAAAATGGTTTTATATTTGGAGGTACCATCCAATTCCATGCTTTATCCCACATAATTATAAATTTTACAACTCCACCAAAGACAATTCCTACTCCTAACCCTAATGAAATTAATGAGATATGTTCATCCACACTATTCAACCATCCTTGATCTTCAATAACATTTGCATAGAGTCCATCTCATTTTTTGGGGGTGGCTTTATTGCATGCTTGTAAAGGATAACCACATAAGCACTTGTTCATTTGGAATGAAGGCACACTAAAAGTGTCCAATTGTGTTCCTTCTGGGATTCGCCCACAAAGACTGTTAAATGACACATCTAGATATGCCAGCGTGGTTAATTTAGAGAGTTCTTAAGGAATCCCTCCACTCAAATTATTTTTAGCCAAGTCTAACTACTCCAAAGTAGATATCTCACTGAGAGAGGCAGATATTTTCCCTTCCAAGTGATTTCTAAATATATTCAACAACCGCAAGTCACTTAAATTTCCCATCTTTGGGGTATTTCTCCAGTGAAATTATTATTGGACAAGTCCACATGATATTTGTATCTAACACATATGTTAGTCTGAGAATACTCAAAGCCTTTAATGATAACTTGACATTAATATATAATGTATTATCACTAAACTGGGAAGACCTTGGTATTTGAAATCCTAGGAGTCTCCCTAAATTAAAGGGTACTCTCCCTATAAATTTATTATTGGATAAATCCAACACTTGTAGTTTAGAGAGATTTGTGATACAATCAAAAATACTACCTTGAAGCTTATTATAACCAACACTTAAAACTCGTAATGATTGAAAAGATGCATAATATTCAGGAAGTTTTCCTATCAATTTATTTCTCCCTCCTCAAATCTAGTACTTGAAGTGCAATGTAATTGGAAAAATATGAAGGAAGATTCCCAAAAAAACTGTTAGAATGATCAGAAACAACCTCCAAAGAAATTGGAAACACTATGCCTAGGTGTCCATTAAGTTTGTTCTCTAGCACCTTGATGCCATCTAACAATGTACAATTCTGTAAAGATATTGGAATATTTCCATTCAACATGTTTTTGGATAAATAATGGGGACTTACTAGTTACGCCATGAGTGTAATATGGCAACTCTCTTGACGAATTGAAAGTAGCGGCAGTCGCATCATCCAAATCTGCCAACAATATAAAAAGGCTGAGAAGCATGGAAATAACAACTTTATCCATGTAGTGTTGCATATGAATTCACTTTCATTGCCTATAATAAAAGTTAGAGAATAAGGTTGAAGAGTCATACAAATTGGCATGATGAGTTGGTCTTGGGCAACAAAGAAGTGAAGAAATTCTTTCGAAATTTGATAAAATCTCATCAGGTCTTGAAAATCATGATTTTGTAGTGCACCTAGATGGACTTGGGTGTCTCTATCCCAACCGACTTGGAATAGTTCCGTAAATTCAAAAAATTAAGTATACTTCAAACGTTAAGGAATTTAAGATGGAGGATTCAAGAGAATAAAAAACAAAATATATTAATTTTTAAACATGAATCCACTTGCAATTCAACAATAAATCATGGTTTCGAACTCATGATTTCATTATGTCTGAAAATTAGGAAGAATTTTAAATCAATGCATTATGGGTTCTGTATCATGATTTAATTTATAAATCATGGTTTCAAGATCATGATTTAGTGATAGTTTCATTACAACCTCAAAATTAGGATGAATTTATAAATAAGGTTTTAGAAGAAAACGAAATTCACAAAATCAATTAGAATTTTATGGATCTATTTTAGAAAAATAATAACCTCAATGATTAGACTTCTATGGATTTATTTCAGAAAATAAAAACCCACAAATTCAATGGTTCATAGTTAGAAATTTACATGATATACACACGTCACTCATTAAAACAATAACATATAGAGCACAAATTTAGTGGGTCAGGGTTAGGAATTTAGTCACTCATTAAACAATAACATATAAAAACAATAACATGTAGAGCACAAATTTAGTGGCTCAGGGTTAGGAATTTAGTCACTCATTAAACAATAACATATAAAACACAAATTTAGTGGGTCATGGTTAGGAATTTAGTCACTCATTAAACAATAACATATAGATCATATAAAACACAAATTTAGTGGGTCATGGTTTGTAATTTAGTCACTCATTAAACAATAACATATAGAGCACTTGCTGCATAAAGTAATTAAGGATGCAAAGTAGGTTTAAATTAGCATATTCATTGTGATATTGTGAGACCAAAGAAAGTTGTAAATTTTATTTGGAATTCAATACTTAATAAATTTATTGAAATTTATATAAATAATATTTCAAAATTTAAAGGATAAGATTGGTTTTCTTCCGAGGGTGGGAGCTTTTGAATATATAATTTTTTTAATAAGTTGAGTTTAAATGTTTTATATATTAGTCTTTTTTCATTAGACTTTAGTGATAAAAACAATTTTGAGAATATAATTTCATGTTGTTAAAATTGTATTCTTAAATATAAAAATAGATGCAATATTTTAAAAAATCTCTAGAGCCACTTAAATTATAGAAAATCAACAACTCAAATATACAATTTCAACAATTATAATCAAATTTCAAGTAAATTTGATTAGAAAATATGTCTAGAAAAGAGCAAAGTGTAGAGCATTTAGACTATGCTCATTGAATGAGTGCAAATGTTCTATCATTTGCACATTTTCTAGCAATCTCACCAAAATCCAACGATAGAAGATTTGTTGGAATTACAATTTTCCATTGTTGGAATTATAAAAATGCATTCAGTGACCCCAAAAACCCCAACTAGCCTAGATGTAGTCTCAACAACTAAAATCCATTATTCTTCCTCGATGATCGCGTTGGTTCTTCTTGCATTAACATCTTGCATTGGGATTTGCATCCCAAGATGTAATGATGGGTTCATGTGGGTTTCTAGAGGGATAATTTTGCCATTTTATTCTCATGGCATGGAGCAATTTAATTCATTGTACTTGAGGGTTAACATTGTATTGGTAGTTTTTTTATCTTTGAGTTTTGTGCATAGTGGAGTTCTTTGTGTGGGGATTGCACATAGAGGATGCTTGTGGTTTATAATATGTCTTGTGTTGATTTTTTATTTTCTTTTGGTTATCATTGAATCCATCATATTCAAAATGTTTGGTCTCTCTAGAGGAGGTGTTACTCGTGGTATTTTTCATGGTGGGTGTACTTGATGTTTAGCATTGTATTGGTGATGGTTTTGTCTCAGGATTTTGCCAATAGTGGATCTCTTTATGTTGGAAATGTATGTTGAGGATGCATATGAAATTTAGTTGTTTTGCACTAGTTTTTTTTATGTCATTTTAGTTAGCATTCAACCCTTCATAGAATCTTCGAAACAAATATTTACTCTTCATTTTTTTGGTAGAAGTGTTGCTCATGGTGTTTTTCCTTGTGAATTTGTATCATCGGTCATGTGGAATGAGGCTCCACTGTCAAGATACCAGACACAACCCATCATTGATGACACCATGCATGCAATAAGGGTAAATTCCATTTAGAACTGAGAGGCTAATGCCTCACTTTCTGATCCTTTCGCGGATCCCTTCTTGGACTTCTTCGATGGGCAATTAGTCGCATAATGTCCCATATTGTGACAATTAAAGCATCTTACTTTAGACATTTCACGCTTCTTCCCTCCATGAGAAGAATTTTATTTGAAATGGGAAGCCTTCCCCTTCCCTTTCCTTCCCTTACTTGCTAAGGCCAGATTTTCTTCATCATCATTCTTGGATGAAGAACCATCTCGTGTGCTCCTCCTAATCTCCTCCTACATAAGATCTGACCAAAGTCATTCCCAATCCAACAGTTTCTCCCTTCCATTCACAGAGTCCTAGTAGCTATTCCAACTATTTTGAAGGCCAAGGAGAGCGAGGCTCACCATATCATCATTGGTAGTAGTTATTCCCACACTGCCAAGCTCATCTCTACAGGTGGTGAGCTTGTTCAGATATGTGGAACTAGTATCGCCCTTCTCCATCTTATTCCTTCGAAGATTATCCTTGAGAGCCAATTTCCTCTGGTCACTACTGTTCTATTAGAGGTCCTTCAATGTCTTCCACATTGGAAATGGAGTATCCTTCCCATGGAGACTTGAGACAATATGGTCTCAAACTCCCTCAAGGATGATCCGACTCACCTTCACCACACACTTCTTCCACTCAGCCAACTCTTGTGCATTACTTGAAGCTGGCTTTGGGATTTCTTGATCAATGAATTCCTTCAAGCCATTGTATTCTAATACAATCTCCATTCTATCTTTCCGTGCTATGTAATTCGAGCTACCTTCTAAGGAATAATCAAGTCTCAAGCCATAGAACGCCATTGGCCAACCATGAAGTATGATATGAATTCAATTTGCACTTGCAACCTCAAACTTCAAACTTCGAATCCGCTTCTCATTATACTGTTCATAGGTCCGATACCATGTAGAAAATCTGTGATAGGTTAACCTGATAATGCAATATAAATCAAAGCAGAATACTATAACCTACTTGTACTATCAATTTGCGAAAGCTTAAATATCGAGCTGAAAAATATAACCAGAAGAAGAAGAATCAATGGCACATTACACATGCAAATACTTTCGGGAAAGCCTCAGATAAAAACCCCACACTATTGTATTATCATACATGGTGGAAATACATAGGAATTATACAAAACCTTAGCTCTCATAGCTAGCCAGCTCTCAGTACAATCCTCACAGATGCTCATAGGCAATCTTGGCTTCTCTCCAGCCTTGCTCTCTGCCCTCCAAGATCCTATTTCCTTGTGTTGTTCCTTGTGGGTGATTAGCCTATTACCAAGTGGAAAAAAAAGTCTTCAAAATTGCGCAACCCTCAAGGATGAATCCTTGATTGCATGCATGAGTTTTATCCATGAGAAAACACATGCAACTGATAGTACACTGTCCTTGAACATTAATATCAACTGGGTCTTTCTCAGAATAGACATGCATGAGTTTCTGATGAGGGAATCTTCAGTTAACTGGAGTAGCACTAGTTGAGTGCATTAATGCATCAACTGATTGGTAACTCACTATTAATTCCTCAAACAATTTTGAACTAATTTAACTGGACTTAACTCAGTAAACTAAGTTAACTAATTACAACTCAAATATAACTCAATCTCATCTCCTTAATTTAAGGGATAACTCTTGCATGACTTCAGAAAGACTTCTAACTTGAATTTCTCCAACTAATTAATTTAAAATAAATTAATTAATTAGTTCCATGTAGCTGTCAAGACTAAATTCGATTTTAATTCACAATTTAATTCAAGGACAAATTAAATTGGAATATTCTTGTTGCCATATTTCAACACTATGTAGTGTTCTACTCATGGTGGAGCTTTTCTTGTCAGGAACGTAGGTTGAGTATTTTTATGGGTGCTAGTTTGTGTTTTTTCATGGTCTAAAAATCAATGGTTTCTTTTTCATTTCTAGGTTGGAGGTGCTACTCTTGGTGTTTGTATTGGTGGGTGTTGTCGGGGATTTTTCTTGTGTTTTGTGCTTTCAAGGTAGCTTACTATTCTCATTGTTCTAGTGGGAACTTGACTTTCATGCATGGTTTTGGTTCTTTCAAATTTGTTCTTTGGTCTTCAAAAATTAGATTGTCTTAGATGATGTTTTGGTATGTTGGTTTTTCTACTCGAACAATGGTGATAATTCATAGTTTGAATGGATTTAAGATATTCTTTTAACTCTTTTATTTTTTTATCAAAACATGCATGTAGTTGGGAATTTTGAATATATTTCTACAAGTGCTTTTTCAGTTTGACTTAGAGGCTAATTGTTGGTAGTGAGCTTTATATGTTGTTTGGGTATTTCCTCTATTTTTTGTGGCCCAATTCTAGTTGGGTTATGGTGGACATGAGTGTTAGGGGTTTTATGTGTCATCACAATAAGAAAACATAGTGACTATGTTATAATGTTTCTCCTAATTGTACATGATTTAATTATTTTTTTCAAAATATATGAGGACTAAAGGGCAAGATATATTCTCCTCTAGGATTTTATTCCATCTTACTTAATCTTACCCATAGATATTATATAATCTACTCTTATCTATTGGTATTGTCTCACTTATATTACCTATCTTATCTACTCTTACCTATGATTTTGAGAATCAATCTCATTGACCAAGAAATTGATCTCATTTACCAAGAACTAATGTTGGGAATTGAAGGTGATCTTAACCTTATCTATCTTCTTGAACTTATTATGCTCAAGTTGTTTGATTCAATTTTTTCTTTTTTCTAATCGTGTATGTGTTTTCCCTTTCAAAACATACTTCCCTTAACTTCCTACCTTGACATTCATGACACACATATATCTTCCTTGTGACTCACATGCATTTTAGATCCCTCCCTTCAATATGAGACTCACACGAATCTAAAATCCAAACCAAATGAATATCGATCATAAGTTGAGAACCACCGAGGTTGGAGTGTCAAAAATTTGGAACCATGTCTACAAGGGAGGAAACAACACTAGAAATTGTGTGACATTTATCCATTTCCTAGTTTGGCTTTGGTGATGTGTAATGGTGCTTTAAAGTATGTTTAATGACATGGTTGTGTTCTTTTATGTTTTTTTCCAACATGGGTTTTCTTGATTGGTTCTACTCATGTTAAGGTCTTTCTTTGATATTTTCATGCCAAGATGTGGTGAGACATTCTTTGTTTTATGTATTCTATTATGGATGCCCTAGTGAAATTTCACATTTTGTTTACTTTTTTAGGTGTTTTAGATTTAGAAATTGGTGTTTGAGTGGTATAAAGCGGTGGGTGGTGTTTTTTTGGCATAAAGGTTGTTGGGTTTGGCATTGTGTCTATTTTTGTATGTCCAAGGTTTGGTCCTTTTCCTTCGAATTATAAAAAATATGTAGTTTGGGTTGTTTGGTGGTTTTGGTCCAAAAGTGTAGCCATGGTTCCTCATTTTCCTAGAGAGAATTGTTGTTGTGAATTATGTGGAGGTTTATAATGAACTTTTTTTGCATTTTTAAATTTTAGCTATTATTTCATGTGCACAAGATGTCCATACTTTATCTCTAACTCTAAATGAGGCCTTTGTCATGTGTTGATCATGCATGGCTCTATATTTTTCTTTGAAATTCTCAGCACATCTTATACTCGTTATTGGATCTACCTATTCTTCTCAACAATTTTTCTTACTATTATAGAATCCATCATGAGATTCTCCCTCGCTCCTCCTTATTTTCCATATATTACATCCAATGATGAAGGCAGAAAATATTCAAAACAAGTCTCAAATGGTGGCTTACTAGTTGAAGTCTGGATTTCTCTGTTGCAAGAGTGTTATATACAAACTAGATTTTTCATCCCAATCCTTCATATGCTTTTGATTGTAACCCATTGAAATGTGTACCAAAGTTAGTTTGGCTACTTCTGTTCCATATTGTCCCACAACGTAGTCCAAACTGAACAGATAAATCTACTATCCTTGTCTAAAATTATGCTCCTTGGTATCCCCAAATGCATTAGACTTGTTCAAGGAACAACTTTACTACTTCTTTTTCCCTGATGGTCTTTTTACAGGGCATGAGAACACACATCTTGCTAAACTTGTCAACTACCACTAATAGGTAGTCATGTCCCTTGTTCACGGAAAATATTAAGGATGGAAGTTTATTCTATATTTTAGAAACCTTGGTGATTCTTACTAGTCCCTAATATGCAAATTGTAAAATGATTGGTGATATTTTTATATAAATATTCAGATTTCTAATGATTTTATATTAGTATATATAATTTTTTGTTGATTTTTAAGGTAAAATAATTTTATAATATAAAATTGGGTTGAATCATTTTTAGAAAAAATGAAAATTGGCGAATATTCTTTTAGGAAAAACATGGAAAATTAGCCCACATGAAAATATTAGCCCCTACATTTTTCCCTGCCCTTGTTGTTAGCTCGTAAATCTCCCACAAAATCCATGGAAATTATTTTGCAAGGGATAGTGAGTATAGGAAAGGGATGATAAAGACCATGTTTCTTGTTACTAAGCTTGTTTTTACAACAAAGTATAATCCTCTAATGAACCTAGCTACATCTTCTTGCATCCTAGACTAGTACACATACCTATGTAAGTTAGAACTTCCCACCAACAAAATTCCTTGCAACCTTTGAGGTGTGAGCCTCTCTAATCAGTGAGAGTCACTCACCTTTAAGAACACATTTCTTTTCTAGCCTTAGAGTAAGCCATTTTGGAGATGATAGTCAATTGCATGGTCACCATAAACCGGATGACTCTCGACCTATACCTATTGATACACCTCCCTCGGGTCCTAGTTCTATGTATATGCCTCTCTGTATGCATCATGGATATAAGGATCCATGTGTATTAAATTTCCTTAAGCTATGATTTTTTATGCAAGTGGGATTTAAAACATGTTGATAAACTTGTTTGTGTTTTCCTTCTTATACTTGATAACTAAATGAAACTACTATAATAACTCTATCCACTTGTAATCCTTGGTTTGTTGTAGCTTACTCTAATCGTGTAGGTATTGTAGAAACTAATGATTTGCATGAATGATGGTCTCTTTACCCATCATAGTAGTGTTTCCACTTTTTGACAACTTGTACAGAGGGCATATAACTCCTTGTCATAAGTATGGTTTTTAAGAACCGCCCCATGAAATACGTCAAAATGGTAACATATATTCCTTCATCACTACATCAAGACTTCTCCCATGGCATACCCACTCGCATCTCTCTCCACTTCAATGGGCTACTACAAGTTTGGTAATGTGAAAATTGGTGCTTGACTTATTTTCATTTTTATCTCTTCAAATGCCTTCAACTAACCCTTTCACCACTAAAAACTATTGCCACTATCTATTATGGCATGGAGTGGTGTCGATATTGTTCACAATGAAGTTATGAATTTTCTCATGTACTATGTTTCCTCAACAAAACTCCTAACTTTAGAAAATCTTGTTTCCACTAGTTGTATGGTGTGGAGTGGTGTGGCTATTGTTGAAAATGAAGCTATGAGTTTTCTTAGGTACTATTTTATTCCAAGAAAGCTCGTAAATTTAGAAACACTACTAGGAATCAACCAAATCATGATGGCATCAATCTTTGCAAGATATATCTTAATATCCCCTCCACAAATCCCATAGCCTAAATACACCAAAGTATGTTATGCAAACTCACATTTCTTGAGATTTTATAGTTGTTGGTGCTTACTTAATGTCTCTAGCATTTGCATCAAGTGTGATATGTGCTCATCCTAGGTAGCATTGTATACCAATATATCATCTAAATTAATAGTAACAAATGAGCCTAGATAAGGGTACAATATATCATTCATTAGTCTCATAGACATAGCAGGTGCATTGCATAGAATGAATTGGCATGAATAGCCACTCATACAACACTTGTTTTATTTCGAAGGCAGTTTTGCAGGTATCTTCTTATTTGACTTGAAGTTAGTAATACCTTGATTTTAATTCCAACTTGATGAAATATTTTTCTAGTTGTAACTAACTTAATAGGTCATCAGTCCTGGGAGGGGATACCTATTCTTGAGTGTGATATTGTTTAATGATTTGTAATCAATGCACAATCACTGTGTCCCATACTTTTTTGAAACAATCATGATGGGTGACCCATATGGAAAATTATTTGGTCAAAGAATACCTTCAATAATTGCTTCTTCACATTGTTTGCTTCCAGAATGAACTTCCTATACAACCCAATGTTTGGAAATGGAGAGCATGCTAACAATTAGTTCTTGTGCTCCATTTCCCTCTTGGGTGGTAGCCCTTTAGCCTCTTAGAACACTCCCCTCTATTCTTGTAGCAACTTGATGAGCCCCAAAAATGGATAATTATTTGGGCTCATTCAACCTCCTAATTAGACTTAATCCACCATTCTCATTAGTTTATTGCATGTTTTTTATTATATTTATGCTAATAGAGTGAATTGGGTTAGTCATTATGCCAACAAGTCTAATGTGTGCTTTGTGTAGCCTTTTTGGTCAATTTGGAGACAAAATTGAAGGTTTTAATGAGCACTTGGCAGCCAAATTCGTGGGAGAACAAGGGAGAGGATTTGTAGGAAGGTGTCCCCTTCATTTATGGGCCCTTAACTCGAATTCTCCACCATCAGCTCGGAGTTCAAGGGCCACCAAATCAATCAGCACAAGGGCAGCCAAGCAAGTAAAGTAGGACTGATGTTAACTGCAAGTTTTGGGCAGCCGAGTCCCTAAAGTTTAGGAGGACTATTGGGGTCCTCAATTTGTATAAATAAGAGGGATTAGGGCCTCATTTCAGTTAGTCATTTTTGGTAGCTAGTGGTTAGTCATTTTGTAGCCAGAAGTTAGCTAGTTTGTATTTCGATCTTTATGCAGTAGATTAGCTTTTCTTTCAGCACATTTTCAAGTTTCCATTGTGGACAGTTTTGATGTAACTCTTCTTTTCTTGCTCAATAAAGATGAATCCAGCTTTGAACCAGCTCTTAATCTCTCTTAGGAGGCTGTAGCTCTTGGGGTTGGGCCCATCTCAAGCGCCCAGTACCTCCTTTGTTTACTTTTATGTGTTTTTGCTGCATTCTTAGAATAAAATCTGCTATTTAGATCTAAATCTTGTTTTGTTATTTAGTTTGTTTTTTGATGAGTAAAATAGATTTTCATGCTCAGATTTAGTTGATAGGTTGTTAATAGAAAAAACTTCAAGAAAAGGGCCAACAAACATGTGTGGTTTCACCTCTCCCTCAGTGGGATCAGGAACTGTGACTAGGATGACTTTGCTGCCCACAAAAACACTGACTTTGCTTTGCCATGCAATCATTAGTGTTTGGTTTTCATTTGCAGAAGTTGGTTACATGTTCAGATCTTTGAATGCTTCATTGCATAGTTAATATACATGGTTTCCTTGCAAATAAAGCTGCTGTCCATTCTTGTTACTGTTAGCTAGATCATATTAGGGTAGCATAACTAGATCTTTGTTTTCTTGCATGTCTTTGTTGGTTCAGTTGGAAACACAAATTGTAGAGCACCTGTACCACTTATCTGTCTACCCAGACTCCCTAAAACCCATCTTCTCCATCTCCTAACTTGGTTTCTTGAATCACGTTGCCATACTACCCTCATAACCCTACCTTTTGTGCAGCATTACTTCAGTCTTCTTGGAACAAGTCCAGCCATCTACACCTTCTCCTCAACTCTATCCACCAGTCCTTGGGTCATTTCAGGCCCCTACCCTGCCTCCCTATCCATTTATGCACCTTACCTCACTCACCCATCCTCCAAAATCCAATTTTTAAACATCCTGTAGAAAAATTACAGAACATCCTGTAGAAATCCTAAACATCTTGTAGAACCCCTGCAGACTTCCTGTAGAAGCTCATGAATGAGGTTTCTTGATAGCCAAACTCTGTGAAACTCTATGGAAGGGTGTTAGGGACTCCTTAGACCCTCTCTAAACCTTCCCGACCTCTTCCAAGCATTTCTCCTCTTTGATCCACCTCTGCACAGTCAAAAATAGTTAAAAGCACATGTATGATAATTCCAACAACTTAATAAAAAATAAAAAAAGATGTTTTCTTCAGATAGAGGTAGTCTAGACACATGTATTTTACCTTCATAGAAGTAATGGCATCTCTTTCAGTAGTTTGCATGCTCTCCTTTGCGCCAGTAGGACTAGCTGGTAGAATTAGGGTTTGCTAGGGTTTGCGTTTCTTTTTGGCTTTTAGTTTCTTTCCGCAAGTAGATTAGCTTCCTTTGAGTTATGTTTCATCCATCAGTTAAAAAGCTTCTTCTAAGAGCTCATAGAAGTTGGCTTGAGCCCCTAGCGGACTTGTGCCAGCTGACCAAGTGACAGCTGCGGCAAGAGCTAGTACTTGTGCATACAGCACCGTCGCTTCCAAGTTTGTTACGAACTATCGGGTTGATAAAATTAAAGAAGGGAGTTCCAGGAGTTGTAGCATTATTGCTACAATACTGGAGCCCACCACAACTCTTCCAATTATTTTCTTTATTTATTACAACACCCCTCTAGCGATTCCTTTGCTCTCATTGATTCCTATACAAATTGATTTTCTCTTAATCATAATAAAACATATTTCTTACTAAAATTGATCAATTTCATGGCTTGATTGGCACTTACAAGTGCAATCTTTGACTTCCCCTTGTGCACATTAATGGTGAAATATTTTTCATCGTTTATAAGGTGATACTAGTTAGTTCTTTGTATGAACATTGCATCCCTTATATACATGTAGGAACAGGGGCTTCACTCAATGAACCTTTGATATATCACATGCATTTTTGGCATACTAAACAATACCCTTAATTTGACTACGTAATGGAAACTACCACTAAAAATCAAATTATTTAAACCCCTACCAATACGAACCCAATACACCTTCCCAATTTAAAAAACCCCTACTTTCACTAGATATTGTAGGTAACCATTTTTTCATTAACATTTTTTTATACCCCTTTGTATGTTTTCATTAAATTTGAGCTTTATTTTTTTATACATGTCATTATAAAAACTCATTACCCCCTTTTATATGCTCAATATATTATGTCGTTTTTTCCTCAATATATATCTCCCAATATCAATGCATGTGGTATGGTATTCCTCCCTCAATGAAGCCCCCATGCATGTATGGAATCCCAAACATGACTCCACATACACCAAGTGGCATTGCATTGAATCCTACTTCATCAATATAATCAAAACATATAATAAACTTGATTTTACACTATTTGGTCACCATTATATTTCCATCATTGTCAACCCATTTCAATGGATATGCGTTAGGATGATCATGGACCTCCAATCCAAGTTGGTTGAGAAGATATGCTACTATGGGATTTAATTATGAGCTTGAGTCGAACAGAGAATAATTATTCATTTTCTCGACCTCTATATTTACATGGTCATCTCCTTCTATTCCTATTGATGTAGGATACTCAAATTCAACCATTTATGCATTGATATGTAAACAATATTCTCGTCCATGTCAGAACTACTTTCAATTTCATTACAAGAATTTATGGCTGTGAGAATTTTATTTGTATCCTTCTTATATTTCTTTGATTTGAGGTCTATATGTAATTTCCAACCCTTCTCGTCTATGTGACAATCAATGTTGTAGTGGTTGTAGTGGTTGCTAGGATTTTTTCACTATTTTGTTGCAGCTATCATCTTCTTATCATTTGACCCTTTCTACTTATTCTTATCCTCTTCTGAAGCTTCACAATGTTCCTTATACTTTGAACCACTTGATTGTCATTTATTTTGGTTTATGCTTTCCACATATTGTTCCCACACACAAGCCTCATCCACCATTCTTGGTTTGAAAATCATCACTTTCTTTCGCAAATGTGTATAACCCTTACATACTTGAGGAATACATATAGGTTCTTGGGAGAGATTATCAACATTATTTCCATATTCATAAATTTTTTTGTTTACTCTTATGCACTCTGCCCCTATCAGGCATTTGTTTTTTCTTACTTTATATCACCTTTTACTTGAAATCCCTCATGCTTGTGTTTATTTTGAATTGTTACTGTCGTGGTTTTGTGAATTCTTAGAGAAAATAAAGTAAGTATTTACTATTTTTTATTATTCCCTTGTTTTAATGAGATTTAAACATTAAAAGCATCATTATAATAGTTTGTGTGTTTGCAGGTTTAAACTTAATTGATTACCTTTTTATGCATATGCCAACATGCCTTGATCCTGCACTCACCTCCTTATACTATGCATCAGATTCCTGTACCAATTGGGATTCCTGCACTCATGAGGATTCATGCACTAGTTTATTATAATATTGCCCAACTCCTGCACCACGGATCAAGTTCCTGTACTCACATTCCTGCACCAGATTCAAAGAATTCACAATTATTCAAATTTGGAGGACATTACTTACCTCGCAGTTTGAATTTCAGTTAGAGGATATTTTTGGAGGCACTTGTTGGTCAACATCACTCTTAGTTTTCACCACCAATCGTAGACCAATAAAATAGGATTCATTTACCAAAACAGTCCCTCATGTGCCAGATTTAGCTCCTCTATTTGAAATTTAGTTGCACCGGAACTAGATCTGACTTTTATCCATGGAAAATTGTTACAATTTGTAATTTATTCCTTTTTTATTCAATTGACTTATTAATAGCCCCAATTTGTAATCTAAAGATATATATAAACTGAAATATGGCGTTGAGCCTAGGGGAAAGGAGATGGTTCCAGTGTAACATTACACGAGTATAATCAATCTGTGGATCGCTCCCTCTGTTACAGGGAAAAGTGTCTACACAGAACTGCTTATCCCACTAAGATGTGGTAGCTACCTTAGAAACAAACAAAGTAAAGCTACTTTCATTTTTCCTTTCTGAAATATAGATGAGAGAATAACAAAGAAGACCAACCTCTGTCTTGCGCTAATCTCCTAGTTCGATTCCTCTCTCTCTTGATAGTCTTTCACTACTTGCTTCCTCGTACGCCCAGCTTCATAGAATACCTGTAGGATCACAGTAGCATAAAACTATACAAGAACATGGATCTATAATCATAAACAATCTAGGATCATATGTAAATTGACCATACAAATGCATAAAACATAAATGACACAAGAGTATGGAGGAAAAATTGAATAGCTTTTATTGATAAACAAGAAAGAGCCAAGGGAGTTACAACCAGTTGTTCTGACCCAGCATCATCCTCTCAGCAAGTAAGCCCTTCTTCACCTCATACAAAGCTTAGATCACCCAACACTATGATGTCGTCTCAAGAAACCAACAGCAATTCCTTACAATATGCAAAATTCCAGCCTCTGGATCTCTGGGATGAGGGATCCATATATAGATATCTGTAAGGGAGATGAGTCAGCTTGTGATTTGATTAGTGTCTTCCCTCTGATAGTTCTTGCTTCCACTTGGAGATTGATGATCTCTTACTCATCCTTGGTCGAATTCAGAGAGGCAAGTGTCATAGGAGAAGTTTCTAGAAGATTCCATGCCTCTCCACCTCGCGGAATGACACTGCCATTTGTCACTTCTCGCCCATCGCACCCCATAGAAGTGATTTTTGAAATGAAACGCACCCACAGAGTGTACTTAGGTGAGATGCAACACACTTTGTCTATGGAGTAGCTGAAATGATCCTGTTTTGACCAATTTTGAGCAGCTTTCATGGAGAACTTCTGGGAGAAGCTGTAATCAGTTGACCTTGTTCCTTTAGGGGTTAGAACAACACTTTTAGGGACTTAGGAGCCCTTGGTTTATGGACATTTTATGCTTGGGGTTGCAGTGCCCAAAAATGTCTATAACAGTTTCCCCCTAAAGCATGAGGTCGTTAATCTTTTGATGTCGGGTGAAATGCTTTATTATGAGGATCCGAAGTTCTTTCAAGCTGGGAGGAGACCTGTAATAAGACACAATACAATACATTATCTTCATAATATTTTCATGATCTAGATGAGGCAGGCATTCCCATGCTCAGTTTTATAAATTCATTTGCATGTACATAGGACAGACAATCGTCTGAGTGTAGACAGATGATTCTGGTAAAGCCATCATCCCTTTGATTGGATGATTATCTGTGCAGCAATGATGTACATTTGATGTCTTTATTTCCCTGAATATATATCGCAGCCCAGATGGATGAAACTAGATCCGGGGTCTTCAATCTCGTTCGATCTTCACTCGAAGTACAAGTCGATCCATGTGAGAGATGTTCTGGAGTCGAACATGGAAAGACATCGCCTGATTACCAGCCAATGATGTAAGCTGTTAACGGACGCGAGAGGAGTCACTGATAATGATAATAACCCTCAAGGTACTACAGTACAATTCACGTGGTGTGAATAAAGGACTTGGCGTCGAACACCACGCAAAATATTTCGGTCGAAGGCCATTGATGTAAACCTGTCGCTGGAAGTGAGAAACTTGCCATTGAGGCATGCAAGCTTCAAACTACTGAACGGGGTGTTCCTAGATCAACTTCTTGGATAACGAGCTGATGTTGACAAGAAGCAATTCGTCACAGGAGGGCCTTAATGAATCCCACATCAATGACATGGAATGGAGCAAATGATTTTAATGGAGGTGAAAATGATTTGATGACATAAGGTTCAGGGTGGCGGTCATGAAAGAATGGAGTGTAAATGTATTGTAGTGGGTGAGACACAGGTGAACTCTCTGCATGACTTCTCTTGAACATATCGGCGACACTGACATGATGGATTGGTAACATTAACCCCAAATGTGGATGGTGTGATGGGACCATGGTGATGTGACCGGTGAATGAAACAACCCAACCCGACTTGGATGCGGAGTGAAAGTGTCATGTTCAAGAGCGACTTGCTACCAACAAAATTTCTTCAAGTTTTCTTCCCAATTTTTCCCCAGTCATTGCTGACCAGTACCTCTTTATTTTTGTCAAGCTTGAGGAGGATAACATATGCTTGTTCTATAATTTGCCCTTCGGGAAAACCCATCGCTATGTTTTAACGAGTCTAGCGATAGTGAAACTCGTTCTTGTCTACTATGGACAAGTTTGTCACTATTAGGTTTTAATGAGTTTAACGACAAAGATAACTCGATGCTTTTCAATTTTAGAGAGTCTAAAAAGGAACGTAAAGGAAACTCCAAAATTCCTTTTTCGTCATCTAATCCCTTAAGTCCGAAAAAGTATAAAACAATACAGAAGGGATGAATTTTTTATACTTTTAACGAGCCGAACAAAACAAGTGCTCGATCTTTTTGTGTAATAATCCCTCGGGTCCAAAAAGATTAAAATCTAAAGGAGGGATAGCACTTCCAGTCCCTTTAACGAGCTAGGGAGGCCAATGGCTCGGCAATCTTTTCATATTTTACAAGTCAGTTGAAAAAAATTAGAGGAGACTCGTCTTTTGAGGAACGAGTGATAAAATTGGGTAGCAGCTGATTCCAGGTAAGGTTTGGAATTTTCCAATCATGGCAGTGTTCCAAGGATGGCTAGTGGGATCACTCTTCGCAGCTGTTCCTCAAAAGGGGTAAACAATCAAATGGAGGTGAATGATCGGCCAATACAGAGTGGAGGTGATGATGAGAACACGACCAAGGCTTTAAAGGCTGAAGTACTACATTCACAATGGTTATTTACCGGGAAATAGTTCATTTTTTAATGAGCTTAAACGCGGGGAGAAACATTTGCTCATGACTTATGTTTATTTTTTAACGAGCTTGAACTATGTGCTAAAAATGCTTGATGCGGGTTTATTTTTTAACGAGCTTGAACCTTGTGGTAACACTGCTCGTTTAATCCAGTCGTATAATAAGAATGTCTCATTTAAAACGGAAATTTTTCAAAAATTTGCCCCACGTCCTTTCTTTATGCATGTTAGGAAACGACCAATCTAAAAAACAGATAAATGATCGCTCTTCGCTTGCACGCCAAAAGGTTTGCATGCCCCCAGGTATAAAATAGAGTTTCAAGGTCACCTTTCAAAACTCCAACAAAACATTTGTTTTATCAGGAAAGGTCTACCTCTTTCAGGTTACCAAAGCTTGTTCTATTCACAGCGCAAACAAAACATTTCTTCGGCGATGTCTACCGAAATAGACAAAGGCGAGTGGTGGAGATGACTCCACTCACATAACTTTGACGAGAGAATCTTATTCCAGTCTAACCCCCTCTTCCAATCACGGACGGGAGTACAGTCCAGTCATATATCTCTCGCGGAAACCTACCCTATACCCGAAGTTTTCCTACCGAAGCAGACCAGGGTGCATGCCCCCTGGGTTTCAGTCATGTCCCCCGAATCACTCGCGCTCATTAGGTGGACGGACTGGGGATTGATGAGACATTCCTTGTGTGAAAAGACGATTCAGGGTTGGTATATGACTATTTGCTATGCGTGACTCGGGAAATGGAAGTTGGTCCACGAGCTTGACCACTCTTCCTTCGTGCGGAAAACACATTACTCTAAAGAGTGATGAGACAATTGCTCCCATGCAATAAATATAGTCTCGTCCAAGGAGTAGATTATAATCTAGGGGTCCTTGGACTACCATTACGTTCATTTGAACGGTTTTCCCTCTCAATGTTATGGGCACATTGAGAAGGATCCCTAACGGTCGACTGGTTCCTTTGTCAAATCCTGTTAGATTTCTCATCTCAAGCAAAAGCGAGGGCGAACCAAGCGCTTTCCAAGCAGTCGAGGAAAGGATACTCACAGAAGCCCCTTCATCTATGATGGTACCAACCATAACCATTCTATATATTTGAAAAATGATTTGGAATGGTACACTAACCGGTAAGTGGGGTCTGCCTAGTTGATTCCAGTCGAAGGAAAAAACTAGGTTGCTTGGAGGTGGGACCGAATAGACGGTCGGGTACAACTCTGACGAACTTCCTTCCTTCGGTAAAGGAATGGGTAAATTGCCTCCATGTTCATTGGAGTCTGTGCTTACAAAAATAATTTGGACGGTGTCATCCTTACTCTCTTCTATGACTGTATCATCTGAAGATGGAACCTCTGAAGGCAAGGCCGGGTCAACTGCCGCCTCGACCTTTTGACTTTCGCCTGGTATGGTTTCAGATGGTTTTTCTTCAATGGTAGATGCTTCGGCTGACCACCTAGGCGGGTCAGCCGGCTTTTCAACTAGTGACGGACTCGGCAAGAGTTTTTTATATCCAGGAGGAAGTCGTAACGGTGAAACTGGACGATCGTCCAAAACTCTTTTAGCTTCGTCTAAGAAGGGACAATGGTGGACGGCATGATCTCCTTCGCACAATTTACAAGGAAATCTGTATTTTCCTTTTTGTCCTAGGGCTTCACTTTCACTAGTTGACGGTGTGTTTTCAACATGATCATCAGAGGTTGACGACACTGGGTTGTGCAAACGACGAGACCAGTCCCTTAAGATCTGAGGGATGCAGGGACAATCTCTATGATAATGGTCTCCTTTGCAAATGACACATGGTGATTTAGGCCTGGTCGATGCAGTGTGTGGATTTTCGCTAGACAATGCTCGGTTGCCCCCTTTCGCTTTTGGTTCCCTCTTCTTCTTCTATTTCTTCTTCTTTTCCTTCTTCTTCTCAGATACTTGATTTTTGGCTTTACCAGCTCCATCAAGCGAAGAGGAAGGAGGAGAGGAAGAATTGGAGGAAGTAGAAGGTTGGTGGGTAACTCTGGAATCGTCTAGTTGCTGACTCGATTGCTCAGGAATTGCGGTGTTCTGAATGACAGAGGTTGAGAAGAGCCATACGGGCAAGCCGATTGTCAGTCCTGGAAGCCACAATGTGGCCATATGGGGTGCACCAACATCTCCACAAGAGGAGAAGGGACTAGGATTTCCTCCAAGGGGAATTCCTTGGTTGGTGGATTCCATTTTATTAACCTAAGATCAACGCAGGAAAGGGTGATGATTATTTCGTTTAAAATAAATTTTATACGCTTTGACACAACATGTTTTTTCAATTTTTAAGGGTCGAGAAAAAAAAAAGATGACTCTAGTTGCCTTCGATTTTTAATGAGCCCGAAGTGACAAGTGCTCAGATGGACCTTTTCCATTAAGGAGTCTGAAAAGGAACGAAAGGGACTGCTCTAGAAATCTAGGTAGAGGGATTACCAAACCAATCGCAAAATTGCAGAATACTTTTTACGGTATGGCAGTCAATCTTCTTGAATGTTGTGTTCAGTGCATTGCGATCGATAGGGCGGCAGATAGGACTTCCTATGGATAAAGGATTAATCCTATTGTGGTCTCCCAAAATATACTCGACGGTACATGGGAGCACAAGTTCGTATTGGCACTTATCGTCTCAAAGTGGAGGAATCACCCAAACATCAGTGAGAACACAGTTACCAGGCTTTACGACGCCAGAATACGTCTCTAGCCTAGACTTCTAGATGTTGTGCATTAGGTTCCAAAGCGTTGTTAGATTCATTAAATTTATTTTATAGTTGATCTTGCTTAAGAAATTTGCCTTTCAGGTTCACCACGAGATGTAGATGTACATTTCCTAAAATGCAATCTAAGATGATAAACAATCTTTTATCTTCTTTGTGCAATGAAAATCCTAGCTACTAAGGAAAGAGAGACAATATTCTTTCACAAAGAGCAAAGAGCACACACTATATGCACTGTCCTAAATCAAACCAATCAAACAATCTAAATGCAAATGCACATGCATGTATTTGTTTTCGACTTTCTTAATATGTGAATGATAAAAAGAAAGCTAATGCGCAAATCTGAATTACTTTTCAAGTGACAATTACTAACAAGTTCTTTTTCAAAATCAAAAATGGAGACAATCACAACACTTTACGATTCGGAAATGAATACTTGCTTTCGACACTAGAAAAACTATAAATTCAGACCAAATACAATAGTAACAGGGTAATCGACTATCAAGAGTAATCAGACTCCCTTCTACGACTGAAAACGATACTTACGACACCTTCAAATCGAGAATCGACAGCACAACTACGTTACTTTTTTGCAAAGGAGAACTGAAAAAGACTCAAAAAATACACAAAAAAATTATAGTTCTTTGCACATTGGAGGCAGAATAACAACAAGGAAAAGGGGTTTCAAATAGAGATATACTGATTACAGGCAACAAAATTCATGAATAGAACTGAAAAGAATGAATCACAGAAACAAAAACTGAACAATGCCTAGTCTGATCAGCGCACCTATAACACATTGAACTTGAAATGCAGCGCACCTACTACACTCGGGAAGTGCGCTGAATTTTAGATTCACAGAACAGTACCTGCGCTGGGCTAGAGATGAGACTTTGCTTGGGTTCTGGGTCACAGTTTGCAGTTCAGTTCATGGGTTTTGTCCGAGCAAATGGTAATCAGTAAAGCAACAATCAAGGGTAGATCTAAGGAGGTTACTAGAGCTACCACAAGGGGCAATCAGAGAGTTTGTAAATCAGTCATTTAATTTATAAACAAAACCCAAAGATTGACTAAAGCGGCATTTATCTACTTTGCATTTGCATAGAAAATGCAGTTCGAAAGCTACCTGGCTCGACTTCAAGCTCCGTCTGTAAGTTTATAAAATAAACAACAAGGAAGATAAAGAAACAAACTAATTCGTCCCTAGTGGAGTCGCCATTTTGTTACAGGGAAAAGTGTCTACACAGAACTGCTTATCCCACTAAGGTGTGGTAGCTACCTTAGAAACAAACAAAGTAAAGCTACTTTCATTTTTCCTTTATGAAATATAGATGAGAGAAGAACAAAGAAGACCAACCTCTGTCTTGCGCTAATCTCCTAGTTCGATTCCTCTCTCTATTGATAGTCTTTCGCTACTTGCTTCCTCGTACGCCCAGCTTCACAGAATACCTGTAGGATCACAGTAGCATAAAATTATACAAGAACATGGATCTATAATCATAAACAATCTAGGATCAGATGTAAATTGACCATACAAATGCATAAAACATAAATGACACAAGAGTATGGAGGAAAACTTGAATAGCTTTTATTGATAAACAAGAATGAGCCAAGGGAGTTACAACCAGTTGTTCTGACCCAGCATCATCCTCTCAGCAAGTAAGCCCTTCTTCACCTCATACAAAGCTTAGATCACCCAACACTATGATGTCGTCTCAAGAAACCAACAACAATTCCTTACAATATGCAAAATTCCAGCGTCTGGATCTCTGGGATGAGGGATCCATATATAGATATCTGTAAGGGAGATGAGTCAGCTTTTGATTTGATTAGTGTCTTCCCTCTGATAGTTCTTGCTTCCACTTGGAGATTGATGATCTCTTACTCATCCTTGGTCGAATTCAGAGAGGCAAGTGTCACAGGAGAAGTTTCTAGAAGATTCCATGCCTCTCCACCTCACAGAATGACACTGCCATTTGTCACTTCTTGCCCGTCGCACCCCATAGAAGGGCTTTTTGAAATGCAATGCACCCACAGAGTGTACTTAGGTGAGATGCAACGCACTTTGCCTATGGAGCAGCTGAAATGATCCTGTTTTGACCAATTTTGAGCAGTTTTTCATTGAGAACTTCTGGGAGAAGCTGTAATCAATTGACCTTGTTCCTTTAGGGGTTAGAACAACACTTTTAGGTACTTAGGAGCCCTTGGTTTATGGAAATTTTATGCTTGGGTTTGCAGTGCCCAAAAATGTCTATAACACCCTCCGTTTGCTAGAGTCTGATCATTTCCTGCACCATGTAAAGACTCCACCTTTAATATTAATCAAACCACTTAATGTCAGGTTCTTTTTAATTTGGCTGAACATTTCATGTTTATAATCTTTGTGTGAACCATATCGTTGACTGAAGGTGCGAGCTAGATGGGTTAGCTGCCAAACTAGCTCAACACCACTCTAAGTTGTTTAATATTAGGTTAAAATTGTGGTTTGCTGAGTGAGTGCATATAATCTATCATTTACTATGTGAACGGTGTGTGTATTGTTGGCATTATGATTCTGGTATGGCTCTATGTTACAGATGTTGTACTTGATGGCAACACCCTCAAGTGGCAATGCTCTGATCAGGCTCTCAAAATGTTGACAATCAAGAAGTATGCAGGAGAACAGTTCAGCAGATGTGTAAACGCAGGGACACCGTGAAGGGACCGCAGCCAGACACGCAGATCACCCATTCAAAAAGTGCGTACCCCCAGTTTCACTTACTTCAAGGCAGAAAAGCGCGCTCACATGGGGTTTCCTATGTTTGGCCCGTGGTATTTAGCCCGTCGCTCTTGATTCTATGGTTTTGGCCCGTGGTATTGATTTATATTATTATTATTATTGAGCCCCATGTTTTTGGGCCCCCAGTATTGGTTATCTATGGTATTGATCCACGATTTTAGGAGGCACTTGCCTATATAAAGCAAAGGAGATCACTTGGCTAAGTATCTTTTGCATATTGAACATCTTAAGATCTGAAATATTGGGTTATTATTTTAAAAGCTTGATCTATATGAAAGTGAAGCTAAAGGCGAATCTGTGAAGGGTGATCTCTCGAGCGCATGATCAGATCTGGGCATTCGACTAACTGTAGCACACTGATGAACTGTCAATTCGGCCCTAATCAAAAGTACGCAGGTATTTAGTGGTGCAACTGCGTGGGTATGCAGAGCAGAAACAGGAGAGCTGCGTGTGTATGCAGAGCAGAAGAAGGGGAACTGCGTGGGTACGCAGATCAAAAGAAGGAGAACTGCGTGGGTACGCAGTGCGACAGAGGTTTAGGTGCGTACGCACAGTAAAAATACGCGGCGCGATAGTGTATCTGGGTGTGTACCTACTGTAACAATACGCGGCGCGATAGTGTATCTGGGTGCATACCTTCTATAATAGTACGCAGCACGATAGAAGAAGCAGTGGGTGGGTACGCGGTGCAGCAGAAGGCTCTCTGCGGGTATACGCAGGGAAGAAGAAGGTGAAGTGCGTAGCGACGCAGGCCAGAGAAAGAAAAAACTGCGTATCTGTCTTAAGATCTTCTGTTGACTGAATTTTTCTGTTGATAAGGTGTTCTTGGTTTAGTTCTGTTATTGTTGATCTGGTTACTGTAGTTGACTGTGTATTTTACATGTACTTGATGTTTATGGATCCAGTTTGAAAATTTATGAAAAGAGATCCTTGTAAGAAAAGAAGTAGGGGGTTGTAGCTCCCTTCCAGGAGAGACTGGAAAACGAGAGAGAGTTTTAGCTCTCTGCAGGTTGCAGCCTGCGTACTGGTAAAGGACTGCACCAGTACAAATCCACTGTAAAAGGAGTTTTCTAATTTGAAAGAAGATAGAGACATATTGCAGCAGGTGGTTTTCACCCACATTGGGTTTCCACCTTACATCTTGTGTTCTTTGGTGCGACTATCTGTCTTTCTTGTTCATGCTCATTATTTTATGGTACTAATATGCAAAAATAATTCAAAGTATAAATAAGGAAGATTTGTTAAAAGAACTTGATAATACTGATTCACCCCCCCTCTCAGTATTATTTCCAACAATTGGTATCAGAGCAGGTCCTTCGGAGAAGCTTGATCGCTTGAAGGAAGATCATGAGCAACTACGAGAGGGAAGCATCAATCAAGCCACCAATTTTTGATGGGACAAACTTCAATTATTGGAAGGTAAGAGTTACTGCCTATCTTCAATCTCTTGGTACAGAAGTTTGGGATATCATAGACACAGGCTACACTTTTCCTTCAGCTACTCCTACAGATGCGGACGAAAGGAAGAAATATGAAACAAATGCTAAAGCAGTCAATACTTTGCTGGGATGCTTATCTCAAACAGAATTCATAAAGGTCATGCAATATAAATCCGCAAAAGAAATATGGGACAAGATTGTCTTGAGCTACGAAGGAGATGAACAGGTAAAGCGTGCTAAACTTCAAACTCTCAGGATTCAGTATGAGAATCTCAGGATGTATAATGATGAAAGTGTGGCTAACTATTTTCTTCGGGTAGATGAGCTTGTTAATTGCATGAAAAACTTGGGTGAAGAAATAAAAGAGGCTATTTTGGTTGAAAAAGTTCTAAGATCATTGTCCCCCAAGTTTGAATCTAAAGTGTCTGCAATAGAAGAAAAGGAAAATCTACGAATTCTTACTATGTCTCAGCTACACGGAATTCTAACTGCTTATGAAATGAGAAAGGGAGCTCCATCAGACAGAAGAGAAGCTACTTTCAAGGCTTCAGGCAAAGGAGATTATTATGAAGCAAGTCACGTGCCAGAAGAAGAAGAAGAAGAATCAAATTTTGTCGGTAATCTTCAAAGGGGTTCTGGAAGGTTCAGAGGTAAGTTACCTTTTAAATGCTTTGCTTGTGGAAGAGTAGGTCATTATGCTGCAAAATGCCCTTATAAGGATAAAGGAAAGGAACCTGCTAGATGGAACAAGAAACAAAATGCAAATAAGAAAAGCTACTACACTCATGAAGATAGTGATGGTCTATCAAACAGTGATGAAGATGAACGAGGTAATGATTATAAACTGTTAATGGCATTTGAAGATGATGATTATATGGATGCTATAGATGTGGATAGCCTTTATGAAGAAATTACTGAACTCAAGAGATGTATAGAAGAAAAGAATATGATCATTGATACTCTACAATTTCAAATTGATGAAAAAGAAAAACATCTTGAAAAATTAGAAGGTGAAATTGTTGGTCTTAGAAAAGAAATTGAGAAAACAAAAGCTATTAATCTTAAGTTTGTCAAAGGATCTGAAGCTTTGGATGAGATTATCAATGTACATCGTTCTCCACTAAACAAGACAGGTCTGGGCTATAATGGAGAAACTTCTCAAGCATCCACCTCAAAAAATTATCTTGATGCAGCAAGGAGGAATTGGAAAAAGCACAATGGAGACCATCAGATAAAGCAGGGACGAATTGCAAACAAAGACTATCAGGGGCAATCCGTCTTAAGGGTGAACAAAAGCTACAACCAGCCACAGGTAAAATCTTCTCAATTTGGTTCAAGAATGGATGACAATAGAAATTACAATCATTTGGCCGGTAGATTTGATAACCGCAGAAGTTTCTTCAATGGACAATGTTTCTCTTGCCATAACTTTGGTCACAAAGCAACTCAATGTGTTGCATATAAAACAATCATGACTAGAGAAGCTCAAAAACAAAGAAGTATGACCAGGATTACAAAAAGGACCTATAACAACTTTTCGACTCTTGAAAATGAAGTTGAATGTTCTATTTGCAATAACTTTGGTCATAAAGATTTTGAATGCAAGAGCAGGTTTCAGCAGACAAAGGAGCAAGCTTCAAGCACCAAAACATGGAGAATAAAGGAACCACAAACAGAAAGATGTGGGATAGAATTTTATGCAGAAGGACAGGAAAATCTATGGTACATTGACAGTGGATGTTCGAAGCATATGACAGGTGATAAAGAAAAACTTGAGTCATATTATGCTCTAGAAAAAGGAAAGAAAGTTTCTTTTGGAAACGATACTCCTACAACCATAAAAGGAAAAGGCATTGCTCAGTTAAAAGAAAAGGTCAAGGCTGGAAATGTTTTGTATGTTGATGGATTGAAGCATAATCTTCTAAGTGTCAGCCAGATGTGTGATCAAAGAACCGAGGTGATATTCAGATCAAATGGATGTCTTGTTCGTGATCTTGATACAGGTAAAACAGTGATCAAAGGTAAAAGAACTCCAAATAATCTATACATATTTGAAGAAGGACAACAACAATGCTATCTGAGCAAGAAAGATGAGCACTGGTTATGGCATCGAAGGTTGGGGCACCTAAGATTTTCACAAATAAGGAAAACATGCAAATATTAGGCAGTTCGCGATCTTCCAGATATCAAAATTCCAGACAACACCATATGCAAATCATGTCAGTTTGGAAAGCAAACCAGAACTAACTTTCCAGAGAAGGAAGGATCAGCTAGCATGCCTCTTGAGCTAGTACATACAGATACATGTGGTCCATTCAGGAAAATAACACCTCGAGGAGAAGAATACCTGATATTATTCGTTGACGATTTCTCCAGGTTTGTCTGGTTAGGACTTATGAAGCACAAAGATGAAGCATTTGAAAAATTCAAATCATTCAAAGCCTTGGTTGAAAATGAATCAGGACACAAAATTAAGTGCCTCAGATCCGACAGAGGTGGGGAGTTTACCTCAAATGAATTTTTCGATTTCTGTGAAGAACATGGGATAAGAAGAGAATTATCTACAGCTAGAACTCCTCAGCAAAATGGAGTTGTGGAAAGAATGAACAGAACAGACCAACAAATGGCTCGTGCTATGCTTGATGAGTCGGGAACACCCGCAACTTTCTGGGTGAAGCTGCACATGATGCGGTTGTTATTCTCAACAAAACAAATGTTCGGGTGAACAGTACTCAAACCCCTCATGAGCTCTGGTGTGGTGAGACTCCTTCGGTAAAGCACTTCAAAATCTTTGGAAGCAAATGTTATATTAAGAATACTGATGAGAAACTTGGCAAACTTGAACCTAGAGCAGATGAAGGTATTCTTCTTGGTTATTCTCCACATAGCAAAGCATACAAATGCTACAATAAAAGACTTGGCAGAATCGTTGATAGCATTGATGTAGTGGTTGATGAGAAGGGATACATTCCTAGGCAAGTACATCGTGAAGACATCGAAGAAGATGAAGGCTACCCTCAAAGACAGAATGATGAAGAAGAAGAACCTCAAGAAGAACCAGAGGAGCAGACAAGAATAGAAGAGAAGACTCCATCCAGATATGTTCAGAAGAATCATCCAGAATCTCAAATTGTGGGGCAGAAAGAAGCAGGTGTACAAACAAGAAGAACAGTTGGAGAAGCTTCAAGCTATTTGGCATTACTCTCCTCCACTGAACCAAAAAATGTGAAAGAGGCATGCAAAGATGAATGTTGGGTGAAAGCAATGGATGAATAACTTGAGCAGATCGAAAAGAACAACACTTGGGAGCTGGTTCCTAGACCAAAAGATAAGAATGTTATATGGACAAAATGGGTCTTCAAAAATAAACTGAATGAAAATGGAGAAGTAGTTAGAAACAAGGCCAGACTTCTTTGTAAAGGGTATGCGCAGCAAGAAGGAATATATTTTGAAGAAACCTTTGCTCCTGTTGCAAGACTTGAGGCCATCCGAATATTCCTTGCTCTCTCAAGCTTTCAAAACTTTAAAGTATTTCAAATGGTCGTGAAATCAACCTTTCTGAATGGAGACTTGGAAGAAGAAGTATACATTGAGCAGCCAGATGGGTTCATTCTTGGAAATGATCCAAATCTTGTATGCAGATTGAAAAAGGCTCTCTATGGCCTCAAACAAGCTCCCAGGGCTTGGTACTATCGTTTGGACAAATATCTTCATCAACAAGGTTTTGCAAAAGGATCAGCAGATAGCAATCTTTATACAAAAGTTGAAAATGACAAATTGCTAATACTTGTTGTGTATGTAGATGACATTATCTTTGGCAGCAATGAAGAAGCCTTGAGTCAAAGCTTTGCCTTGGTGATGCAGAAAGAATTTGAAATGTCCTTGCTGGGAGAACTGACATATTTTCTTGGTTTGCAAATCCAACAAAAAGAAGGAGGGATCTTTTTGTCTCAAACCAAGTATCTCAAACAGATTTTGAAGAAATATGGCATGGAAGATGCAAAACCAGTATGTACACCCATGGTCACAGGATGTAGCCTCAGTGCAAATGATGAATCTGCAGCAGTGCATCAACCAACCTACAGATCTATGATTGGAAGTTTATTGTATCTGACAGGTACCTGACCGGACATCATGCATGCAGTTGGAATAGTTGGAAGATTTCAGGCAAATCCGAAGGAGACTCATCTTCAGGCAGTGAAGAGAATTTTCAAATATCTTCAAGGGACTCAAAATTATGGCTTATGGTATCCTAGAGATACAGATCTCACACTCCATGCTTATACAGATGTAGATTGGGCAGGAAGCGTGGATGACAGAAAGAGCAGAAGTGGTGGTGCGTTCTTTATGGGCTCCAGATTGGTATCTTGGTTCAGCAAGAAACAGAGTTCGATTGCCTTGTCTACAGCTGAAGCAGAATATGTTGCTGCTGCATCTTGCTGCACTCAACTCCTTTGGATGATGCAGACCTTGCAGGACTTTCAAATCACTTGTACACCACCTATCTCCATCTTATGTGATAACACAAGTGCAATCAGCATTTCAAAGAACCCAGTCATGCATTCAAAGACCAAGCACATACCAATTAAATATCATTTTCTCCGAGAACAAGTGCTTGAATAGAAGGTCAAGTTGGAGTATGTTCCTTCTAAGGAACAAGTTGCTGATATACTCACCAAACCATTGCCCAGGGAGACTTTTGAATACCTCAGGCAAAAGCTGGGGGTTTTTGATGCATCATCTTGTTGAATCTCCTCTAATGGTTACATGTGCTGGGTTGCGGATTGGTTGCAGATCGAATGGCACAGGTTCAGGGGGAGCGTATAATGCATTGTTGGCATTATGGAGAATGTACAGAAGGAGATCATGGATGCTGATCTGATTATAGCTGCAATATGTCTCTATCTCTTTCATGATCATTTATGGTGTTTGGTGGATTACGGTTCTTCTTTACAGATCTGGTTCATATTCAGGGGGAGCATAACCCTTTGCCCTTGATGTCAAAGGGGGAGAATGAAGCTGAATATTTTGAGGTTGCCATCAAGTCCAAAGGGGGAGATTGTTGGCATTATGATTCTGGTATGGCTCTATGTTACAGATGTTGTACTTGATGGCAACACCCTCAAGTGGCAATGCTCTGATCAGGCTCTCAAAATGTTGACAATCAAGAAGTACGCAGGAGAACAGTTCAGCAAATGCGTACACGCAGGGACACCGTGAAGGGACCGTGGCCAGACAAGCAGATCACCCATTCAGAAAGTGCGTACCCCCAGTTTCACTTACTTCAAGGCAGAAAAGCGCGCTCACATGGGGTTTCCTATGTTTGGCCCATGGTATTTAGCCCGCTGCTCTTGATTCTATGGTTTTGGCCCGTGGTATTGATTTATATTATTATTATTATTGAGCCCCATGTTTTTTGGCCCATGGTATTGGTTATCTATGGTATTGATCCATGATTTAGGAGGCGCTTGCCTATATAAAGCAAAGGAGATCACTTGGCTAAGTATCTTTTGCATATTGAACATCTTAAGATCTGAAATATTGGGTTATTATTTTAAAAGCTTGATCTATATGAAAGTGAAGCTAAAGGCGAATCTGTGAAGGGTGATCTCTCGAGTGCATGATCAGATCTGGGCATTCGACTAACTGTAGCACACTGATGAACTGTCAATTCGGCCCTAATCAAAAGTACGCAGGTATTTAGTGGTGCAACTGCGTGGGTACGCAGAGCAGAAACAGGAGAGCTGCATGTGTACGCAGAGCAGAAGAAGGAGAACTGTGTGGGAACACAGATCAGAAGAAGGAGAACTGCGTGGGTAGGCAGTGCGACAGAGGTTCAGGTGCGTACGCACAGTAAAAATACGCGGCACGATAGTGTATCTGGGTGCGTACCTATTGTAACAATACGCGGCGCGATAGTGTATCTGGGTGCGTACCTTCTGTAACAGTACGCAGCACGATTGAAGAAGTAGTGCGTGGGCACGCGGTGTAGCAGAAGGCTCTCTGCGGGTATACGCAGGGAAGAAGAAGGTGAAGTGCGTAGCGACGCAGGCCAGAGAAAGAAAAAACTGCGTATCTGTCTTAAGATCTTCTGTTGACTGAATTTTTCTGTTGATAAGGTGTTCTGGGTTTAGTTCTGTTATTGTTGATCTGGTTACTACAGTTGACTGTGTATTTTACATGTACTTGATGTTTATGGATCCAGTTTGAAAATTTATGAAAAGAGATCCTTGTAAGAAAAGAAGTAGGGGGTTGTAGCTCCCTTCCAGGAGAGACTGGAAAATGAGAGAGAGTTGTAGCTCTCTGCAGGTTGCAGCCTGCGTACTGGTAAAGGATTGCACCAGTACAAATCCACTGTAAAAGGAGTTTTCTAATTTGAAAGAAGATAAAGACATATTGCAGCAGGTGGTTTTCACCCACATTGGGTTTCCACCTTACATCTTGTGTTCTTTGGTGTGACTATCTGTCTTTCTTGTTCATGCTCATTATTTTATGGTACTGATATGCAAAAATAATTCAAAGTATAAATAAGGAAGATTTGTTAAAAGAACTTGATAATACTGATTCACCCCCCCCTCTCAGTATTATTTCCAACATGTATGACTAGATAGGAGATTTTCTTTCCAAACCTTTTTTCTTATCAGTCTTTTTTGATCTATGTCATGCTTTGAACGTAATTCTGGGGAAGATTGTTTTTGTGAGCATAATGAATTTTTATAGAAAATTCTTTATTGATTACAAATCATTTATTTCAAATTATTTTATCTTTCCTTCCATAGATTGTGTTGATTATGCTGGTGAACATGTTGTTTTCTTGAGACTCTATTACTTGATATTAATTTCACACCTTCATGTTATGAACCTTTTGCTAAATATCGATTTGTCTATTTCTTAATTGCATGATGGCGCACAGGGTATGAAATTTCTATTTATCAAACTTATTTTAATTTCAAAGGCTTTGTTTTGTGACATTTTGCCTCTGCTAGTTTTGATTGTGTAATATTAATCTCTTGGCGTTCCAAAATCGGTTTAGATTTGATGGGAAGTTGTGACCTCGTATTCTAGAAAAACAAGACTTATTCCTATCTTTTGATTTCACTTTAATCTGAATGATTGTGATATGGAGTAAATATGTAAGGATTGAGGATCGATGCATGGATAAATTAAATTATAAACTAGTTTGGAGCTGCATGCTTAATTATTCAATGCATACTTGTTTGTACATTAGGGACATAAGTCTCATTTTCTGTTATTGATAATGTATAATCATGGCTGTGAGAATTTATTGATGGATGAAAACTATATCATACTTAAGGTTGGAAGGTCATGGTTCTAGCAATCATTTGCTTTCTTCCTTTATTCCCACAAGCAGATATTTTCTTCCACAATATCATTTGCAAGGCATTTCTTTATTCAAAGAGAGCAAGAGTGTTTTTCCATTTCGACCTTGTCCACACAATATGCTTACACAATGAACATATTTAATAATGATTAATGATGCTTTTAGTAAATCAGATCATAATTTCTTGAAGGATTTTGTTACACAGACTCGAAAAACTAGATATAATTATTACAAAATAAAGTCACACTTTACATGGAGAATGGTGTGAATTTATCTTGAATTCTTTCAACATTTATAGTCTGCCTTTTTAATGTTGTTTAGGCATTTCTTGGTTTCCAATTAAACAATAATTAGGACTTACCTTCTGTCTGCCAACAATTAGGATTTCCTTTTGCAATTGCTAATAGTGTAGGTTTGTCTTTTGTTAGATTGAGGTTTGTTTTAAACTATCAGGATTGGTGTTTATTCTTTCTCATTTTTCCTTTGAAGTGCAGTATTCAATTTAATTTGTTGAGATTGATGCACAAGTTAGACTAGAATTTGATTTGTTGGTTATTAGGGGATCTCTGTGGAATTTCTAGTGTTGTGCCTCAAAGTTCACGAACTCTCGTATTGATAATTAAATGTTTTTCCATTAATATGCCCTATATTACACCCAAAATTTTGGCGCCATTTCAGGGGAGGTGCTTGTTGGCATTATGATTCAAGTGTTGTCCTTGATGGCAACTCACTCAGAGGTTGGTACAGGTGATGGCAACTTAATCAGAGGATAGATCTTAGTATAGCAGGCCAAGATAGTTCATACACGCAGGTTCATTAAGCCCAAGTCGCGTATACACGCTGGTTCACTATATACCAATTCGCGTGTACGCAGGTTCGCTATATACCAAGTAGGGTATACATGCAGTTTCATGAACGGAAAAGAGTGTACATGTCGGAAAGCTTACTTTTGGTCTGTGGTAGTTAGTCCTTGGAATTTGTGCCTATGGTTTTGGACCATGGAGTCTCGACAGACGTGTTGATCCCTAGTATTGAGTTGATGGTATTGGGTTACTATGGTTTTGGACCGTGGTATTGTGAAGGGCCTAAAGCTATATAAGGAGAAAGATCATTAGGCCAAAGTGTGAGTGTCTAAGTGATGAAGATCTGAGGAAGTGTGAGATCCAAATGCTAGTTATGGGTTGGTGATCTGAACCAAGGTTTCACTCATGTGGAGGATGATGAATGATGGAACGAGATCTCAAGGCTTGGAATGATTATCTTCATATGGGTTGACTGTGGATAGACTAGATCTACTGACGCATGTTTATTATTATGATATGGGTATCTTTTGATGTCTGATATAGCTGCGGAGTTTTAAGCTTGAATTTGCAGATCTGTACGCAGGTTGTCTTTGGTAAAAGAGCGTATACACGCAAGTTGGGTTCGTTGAAGTAGCGTATACAATGTGAAGTATGAAGATGGAGTTGGATCTGGTTGTTGTTATGTTGTCTGTGTTCTTGACAGGGTTTCAGTGATTCAGTATTGGGTGTTTCAGTGATTGATGATGCAGGTTGTACTACAATGGTGATTGTCTTATGGATCCAGTATGAAAATGTATGAAACGTGGTCCCGGGAAGATCGTAGGCTGGCACCTACGTACTGGTAAACATATCAGCCAGTACAAGAGCCAGGGGGTTGTAGCTCCCTTCCAGGAGCAGCTAGAAAACGAGTGAAGGTTGTAGCCTTCTGTAGGGTTGGCACCTACGTACTAGTAAATGGATCGGCTAGTACAAGAGCTATGAGGGTTGTAGCCCTCTGCAGGTTGTAGCCTGCGTGATGGTAAAGGACTACACCAGTACATTGTAAAAGAAGTTTCTTATTAAAGGAAGATAGAAACAAATTGCAGCAGGTGGTTTTCACCCACATTGGGTTTCCACCTTATATCATGGTGTTCATGTGTGTGCCTTATGTGTGATGATCTGTTCTGTTATACTGCACCTGTTTACTGTTAATGTGGTTAATAATGTTCTGATGCATTTACTGAAAATAAACGAACTGAATCATAAGACTTCTGGTTATATGTTGGTTGCTTTAGACACAGTAGCGTGTACACGCAGGTTCACTTAACTGAAGTAGCGTATATGTTTCTGAGTATTGAAAAAGCATTGTTAATCTGATAATACTGATTCACCCCCCCCCCCCTCTCAGTATTATTTCCAACAATTGGTATCAGAGCAGGTCCTTCAGAGAAGCTTGATCGCTTGAAGGAGATTCGTAGAACAATGGGGAAGAAAGCACGTCAGAAGAAGAAGACAACTCAAAGGAACAATGACAACCTGCCGTTGAGTGGAAGCAAGAATTCAGATCCTGAATCACCTCAGAATGAAGATGGACAAACAAATGAAGCATCAGATCAAACCATAGATCAGCAAGATCTACCTAGCAAAAAGGAGAATGCCCTCAAAGAAGAAATCATCAGATTAGAAGATCTGTTGGAATGTGCCTCCAGAATTCGACAAATGCTGCTAGCACTGAATAAAGAGCAAGAAAACGAGATCCTCAAACTAAGGCATCAGCTGGATGAAGGAAGGGAAGCTAAAGAGACCTTGAAGAAGCAATGTCTGGAAAAAGAAGAACAACATCAAGTTGAGGTAAATATCTTGAAAAGTAAATTAGAAGAAAAATATAAACTATTACGATTTCAAGATAGTACTAAGATCTTGGATGATATTCTTAGTAGTCAAAGGTCCCCTGCTATCAAAACTGGTCTTGGTTTTCATGAGTCTATTGAAGATGAATCTGGTTCACAAAGTAAGACAAGAATCTCTAATGCAAAATCTGAAAGGCTCTACAAAGAGATGAAAGGACAACCCCATCAACAATCAAGGAAAGAGACTCCTCAAAGAAAATCTTTTACTCCTCCCATGAATAATGTTGAATGTTATGTATGTCATAATCTTGGACATGTTGCAGCCATATGTAGAAGAAGAAGGTTTCAAGACCATCATGTAGAAAGATCATCACATTCAAGGTACTTTAATGGATATTGCTTTTCTTGCAATATGTTTGGCCACAAAGCTGCTGATTGCTATAAGAGGAATATGAAACATGTAAGATGCTATGCATGTAACAAGTTTGGACATAAAGCAAGAGATTGCAGGAACAAAGCTCATGATAAGAAGAAATCATCAACATGCTTGAAGATATGGAAGAAGAAGGAAGTTCAGTCAGAAAAATATGGCACAGCACAGGGTACTCAGCACAGCACAGACATAACAGACTCAGGGGGAGCTGAAGGTGTAAAACTTCAGTGTTCTAATTCTCATACGCAAGTTTAATGAAGGGAAGCCGCGTATATACGCGATTTCTACACTGCAAAGTCGCGTATATGTCAGTTTGTGGAAAAGCAGTGGGAACAGACTCAGAAAAGGGGTCTGATATGTTTCAGTCCAGTATATGCTCTATTGGTTAACAGTTACAGTCTGCTGAGGAGATCTAACTGAAAACAGATGGCACAAGCTCAGGGGGAGCATATACTTCAAATAATGCATTGTTGGCATTATGGTTACAAGTTGTTGAAGCTAAATGATACATCTTGTTGTTTGATCAAAGGAATGGTATTGCAGGCTGATGCTTATGGTACAGATCATGATGCTGCTGGTGGCTTTCATAAGTCTTGGTCTAGATATTTCATCACTATGTCATGTATCTCTTTTATGATGTCAAGGTCATGTAACGGCCTATGTTGGTTTCCCCACTATGCCTGGGATGAATGATGTAATGTTCATGTCTTATCATGAGTAAACTCTTAATGTATCTCCACATGGTTAGGTGGATGAGTCAATATTGGTATATCCCCACTAGGTTGGGTGATGAATGTATGTATTGAGTCTTTTGGTGATAGGAAGGTCTTCTATGATGTATAAGTATTTGTTCTTCTTGAAGAACATCTTTTGCAGATCTTGCTTACAGTCAAGGGGAGCATGAACAGCACAATTCAGCAAGAGCAGGATGGATAGATTGGTACACTTTGGCATACACAAAGGGGGAGCACATTTGGAGATTTCAGCAGGTACTCAGGGGGAGTATGTACAGCAGAAGGTATAGCAAAGAAGAGAATATCTTGGTCCTCCCTTTGCCCTTGATGTCAAAGGGGGAGAGTGACTTGGTGTGGGGGTTGCCATCAAGTCCAAAGGGGGAGATTGTTGGCATTATGATTCAAGTGTTGTCCTTGATGGCAACTCACTCAGAGGTTGGTATAGGTGATGGCAACTTAATCAGAGGACAGATCTTAGTACAGCAGGCCAAGATAGTTCATACACGCAGGTTCATTAAGCCCAAGTCACGTATACACGCTGGTTCACTATATACCAAGTCGCGTGTACGCAGGTTCGCTATATACCAAGTAGGGTATACACGCAGTTTCATGAACGGAAAAGAGCGTACATGTCGGAAAGCTTACTTTTGGTCCGTGGTAGTTAGTCCTTGGAATTTGTGCCTATGGTTTTGGACCATGGAGTCTCGACAGACGTGTTTATCCCTAGTATTGAGTTGATGGTATTGGGTTACTATGGTTTTGGACCGTGGTATTGTGAAGGGCCTAAAGCTATATAAGGAGAAAGATCATTAGGCCAAAGTGTGAGTGTGTAAGTGATGAAGATCTGAGGAAGTGTGAGATCCAAATGCTGGTTATGGGTTGGTGATCTGAACCAAGGTTTCATTCATGTGGAGGATGATGAATGATGGAACGAGATCTCAAGGCTTGGAATGATTATCTTCATATGGGTTGACTGTGGATAGACTAGATCTACTGACGCATGTTTATTATTATGATCTGGGTATCTTTTGATGTCTGATATAGCTGCGGAGTTTTAAGCTTGAATTTGCAGATCTGTACGCAGGTTGTCTTTGGTAAAAGAGCGTATACACGCAGGTTGGGTTCGTTGAAGTAGCGTATACAATGTGAAGTATGAAGATGGAGTTGGATCTGGTTGTTGTTATGTTGTCTGTGTTCTTGACAGGGTTTCAGTGATTCAGTATTGGGTGTTTCAGTGATTGATGATGCAAGTTGTACTACAATGGTGATTGTCTTATGGATCCAGTATGAAAATGTATGAAACGTGGTCCCGGGAAGATCATAGGCTGGCACCTACGTACTGGTAAACATATCAGCCAGTACAAGAGCCAGGGGGTTGTAGCTCCCTTCCAGGAGCAGCTGGAAAACGAGTGAAGGTTGTAGCCTTCTGTAGGGTTGGCACCTACGTACTAGTAAATGGATCGGCTAGTACAAGAGCTATGAGGGTTGTAGCCCTCTGCAGGTTGTAGCCTGCGTGCTGGTAAAGGACTGGACCAGTACATTGTAAAAGAAGTTTCTTATTAAAGGAAGATAGAAACAAATTGCAGCAGGTGGTTTTCACCCACATTGGGTTTCCACCTTATATCATGGTGTTCATGTGTGTGCCTTATGTGTGATGATCTATTCTGTTATACTGCACCTGTTTACTGTTAATGTGGTTAATAATGTTCTGATGCATTTACTGAAGATAAACTAACTGAATCATAAGACTTCTGGTTATACGCTGGTTGCTTTAGACACAGTAGCGTGTACACGCAGGTTCACTTAACTGAAGTAGCGTATATGTTTCTGAGTATTGAAAAAGCATTGTTGATCTGATAATACTGATTCACCCCCCCCTCTCAGTATTATTTCCAACAGTGCTTAGGGGATTAACATTGGTAACCTACTGCAATTTGGTTTTCTTTTCATCAAGTTTCTCTTGCAAGTTTTTGTTCTTTGAATTTATTTTTTTCCCTCATATCTTAGTTATTTGAAGTTTTTTCATTTCTCGGGTACTGTAAGAACACCCCTATATATATACATTAACCTTATGCTAATAGAATATCCCAGCTGGCTTGTTGAGAATAGGAAAATGGTATTTTGAGGAATATTCCAATGAGGACTTTTGATGTGGCTGCAAAGATATACAAATCATTTAACGAATAACTCAAAAGTGCATAATTTAATATTTTTCTTGAACATAAAAATAATATTATTAAATCTTTGATTTCAACATTAGATGGATTGTAGGAAGAACAAAAAAAAGGATGACGAACCATTGTTGATCTTTTGCACTAACTATATAAAGAAACATTTCCTTGGAAAGGGTCCACTTAGTAGCTTGAAGGTTTGCATAATTTGTGAAGAGGATCATGCAACAAAAAAATTCCCATCACTACTAGGATTACTAAAGCTACTTAGGAAATCAAGTAAGAAATCAAATCAATTTCCAGGTATAACTCAAAACCCATCACCATTTAATACTTGGACTAATGCTTATTATCCTGAGTAGGTTCCATAATAGATTTATAATCATACAATCCCATGGAAAACCTTTGATCCTCCTCCAACTGAATACCTTACAACGTGGCCATAATGGCCCTCTCCCTAGACCTCATCCTCGAATCAAATATCCCCATGGTCTGAAGAATGGTTTGGAGCGCCTTCCCTAGGGCAATATTTCATTCAAAATCAACAACAACAACCATAATTTCCACTCAATACACTACCAAGTCAACCTCCTCCATGGTCCCATCTATGTGCACAACCTTACCCTAATCCATACCATAGCCCTAATCCACACCCTATCCCTTATCCTAATCCATACCCTAGCCCTTATCCTAGTCCATACCCTAGCCCTAATCCAAACCCTAGGCCTAATCCTAGTCCATACCCTAATCCAAAACCTAGACCTAACCCTAGTCCTAAGCCTAACTCAAATCCTAATCCAAATCAAAATCATAGTCCAAACCTTAACCCAAACCCTAGCCTAAAACATAGCCCAAACCCTAATCTAAACCAACAAGTTGCACAACAATTTTAAACACCTATTCTTACCATTAACTCCTCTACTGGGTGTAATGATATATCTTCGAGGTTGGGAGAAGGGGTGAGCTTGGAAACATTGCCTATCACTATAGATTATTCACCTCGGGAAGATCTAAGACCATTGGAAGACCAATCTATAATTGGAACATGTTCTAAAACTATTGTTGAAGCTCAAAACCATAGAATTTCCCTAAACTATTCTTGTCAAAATGAAAAGAAGATAATTGAGCCTAAACTTGAGGGATTTTTCTTTTGTCTTTCAGCATTTCCTTCATACCTCCAAGAGAGTTATCCTCAAGTTGTGTAAGATTTGTACTAGTTAGAGAATCATAAATATGTGGATCCCATTAAGTCTCGATTTCAAGCAGTCATCAACACAACTTATTCCCTCATCATTCAACAACCCTTGGAAACATATCAATTAAAGAAATTGGTTACTCATACTCTAGTATTTCTTAAATTTTATTCTTTAAAACTAAGTGTGAGTATATTTAGCATTTTGTTACACACATGGCTACATTGGAAGTACTCCTACACTTGAAGGAGATCTTCCTCTCTCTAAATTAGGGTAGGGAAATATAAGAGCAATGAATAAAAACTTCATTTGAAATAAAATGTTTACAACAACACTCTTGAAATCGCAATTCCTAAGGCACAACTATTGAAATTTCTATCATTAAGCACTCTTTTGGTAAGACTTGTCTGAAACAATTCACTTTTAATACCTCATATTTTATAAAGTGACTTTGATTATTGACTGATATTATTCATTGGGTCAGTTATGGGTATTGTTATAGTTATGTTTAATACTTTCCATTCATAAGAGTAAAAACTTATTTCTGGCCTATTCATTCTAAGAAACTATCATCCAAGAAACCTTTTCAAGTTTCTCTTCAAATGTATTGATGAAAATACTCCTATGGTGGACCACTCCTATAAAACCCTAATGAGCTCTCATGAGAACCATAGCATGATCAACTTAAGGAATATTTCAGTCATTATCTAAGACATTTTCTATAAAATGAGTCTTTAGGGTAAAAGCACCAACCAGTAAAGATTAGTAACTAAATACTTTTCACGCCATCATGTGCTCTTAAGGAGAATATTTTCCTCTCCACCTATTAAGTAACCTATCTAAGGTTAATCATAATCAAAGTTTTTTTTTCATAAAAATATCAATTGAGGGACAGGTGGTCTCCTTACGAGCTGATCTACCATGACCATGGGTCCTAATGAGAATGAAATTACCATTATTGATCACCAAGCCAACGTAATGGATTTCATTTGAAAAGAAGGAAGATAGCAGGTCTCATCATGAGCTAACTTGTTCATTCTTGTTAGTTCTTGTGAATGTTACTATCATTAGATGGTTACCAAGCCAGGACAGTGACCTCCAATTAATTTCTAAAAAAATGTAAATTCTTTTAATCAACTCTAAATCTATATCTAATAGATGGGACACATGCATTTCATCGGGTTAAAGGCATCCCTGTCGAGGCTATAGACACTTGCTGGCAGCAGGGTTGTGTCTTTGTTATTAAAGTTTATTTTACACTATGATTTACTTGGTCGTTTTTTTCTTTCCCTAAACTCATTATAATATATCTTTGACAATGGCTTTAAGATCCTTCCAAGATTATGCTTTGGAGTTATCTTTTGGAATAATTTGTTTTTCTTATGGAGGTGGGACCCTTAGTGCAGGTGATTCACTTTTCCCCGACAAGAGGAGCTTCAACTATATGTTGGATAATGGTAAGATGGTCACTGTGGGAAGGAATTATTCTGTCTATTCTTAACACCATGGCTTTCAAATCATGTCACTTATATTTAAATTAGAACATGTTGTCAAGGTTTCCCCTAAGATACTTGTGGAAATTTTAATAGATGGCTATTTTATTTAGTAATAACACCATCCTTGTAATTTAGTATTCCAATGGAATCCCTTGTGTTAGACTTTACTAAAATCAGTATTAATAAATAAAGAGTCCAACAGACACTCTATTTCTTAGAACAAGCTCTATCTAGCAAAGAAAAAGTTGATTACACAGAGTTGTAGGAACACTATTATGGGTGTAAAGGTCATCCATAGATGTTTTAATATATTTTTTTTGCAAGGGAGGAACAATACAATAATTTATTTTCTTGCTTGAGGACATGCAAGATGATCAGCATGGGGGTATGTCAGGCCTCTATTTTGTCTTTCTTTATATCACCTTTTACTTGGAAATCCCTCATTATTTTGTTTAGTTTGAATGACTATTGTCATGGTTTTGTGCATTATTGGAGAAAACAAAGTAAGTATTTACTATTTTCCATGATTCCCTTGTTTTAACGATATATAAACATTACAATCATCATTAATAATAGTTTGTGTTTTTTTAGGTTTAAACTTATTTGATTACATTTTTATGCATATGCCAACAAGCCTTAATCCTCCACTCACCTCCTTATACTATCCATCAGATTCTTGTACCAATTGGGATTCTTGCACTCATGAGGATTCCTACTCCAGTTTATTATAAGAATTCTTAGTTCTTGCACCACGCATCAAGTTACTATACTCACATTCCTACACCAGAGAAAAAGAATGCATAAACTACTACAATTATTCAAATTTGGAGGACATTACTTACCTGGTAATTTGAATATCAGTCTGAGAATATTTTGGGAAACAATTGTTGGTCAACATTGCACTTAGTTTTCACCACCAGCCGTAGACCAAGAAAATAAGATCCATTTACCAAAATAGTCCCTAATGTACCAGATTCAACTCGTCTATTTGAAATTTAGTTTCACCAGAACTAGTTCTGACTTTTATCCATTGAAAACTATTACGATTTGTAATTTGTTCCTTTTTTATTCGATTGGATTGTTAATAGACCAATTTGTAATGTAAGTATCCATATAAACTGAAAGATGGCCTTGAGCGTGGGGGAGAGGAGATGGTTCCAATGTAACATTACACGAGTATAGTTAATCTTTGGATCACTCCCTCTATTTTCTGGAGTCTGATCTTTTCCTACACCATGTAAAGACTACACCTTCACGATTAATCAAACCACTTCATGTCAAGTTCTCTTTAATTTGGTTGAGCATTTCATGTTTATAATATTTGTGTGAACTAGATCGTTACTAGAGGGTGTGAGCTGGCAGGGTTGGCCACCAGACCATCTCGACACCACTCTAAGTTGTTTAATATTTGGGTAAAATTGTGGTTTGATAAGTGAGTGCATTTAATCTATCATTTACTATGTGAACGATGTTCATATGACAAGATCAGGAGATTTTATTTCCAAAACGTTTTTCTTATCTGTCTTTTTTGATCTATGCCATGCTTTGAAAGTAACGCTATAGAAGATTGCTTTTATGAACATAATGATTTTTTATAGCAAGTTCTTTATTGATTACATGTCATTTCTTTCAAATTACTGTATCTTTCCTTCCATGGATTGTGTTGATTATGCTAGTCAGAATTTGCTTTCTTGAGACTTTGTTACTTGATATTAATTTCACACCTTCATATTATGAACCTTTGGCTAAATATTGATACGTCTATTTCCTAATTTCATGATGGCACACAGGGTATGTGATTGCTATCTATCGAAGTTGTTCAAATTCCAAATTCTTTGTTTTATGAGATTTTGCCTCTACTACTTTTGATTACGTAATATTAATCTCTTGGCCTTCCAAAATTGGTTTAGATCTGATGGGAACTTGTGACCTCGTATCCGAGAAATACAAGAATTATTCCTATCTTTCAATTTCACTTTAATTTGAATGATTGTGATATGGAGTAAATATGTATGGATTGAAAATCGATGCATAGATAAATTGAATTCTAAACAAGTTTGGAGCTGCATACTTAATTATTCAATGCATACTCGTTTGTACATTAGGGACAAAGGTCTCATATTTTTGTTATTGATCATTTATAATCATGGTTGAGAGCATTTATTGATGGTTGAAAACTATATCATACTTAAGGTTGGAAGGTCATGGTTCTAGCAATCATTTTCTTTCTTCCTTTACTCCCACAAGTAGATATTTTCTTCCCCAATATCATTTGCAAGGCATTTGTTTATTCAAAGAAAGGGAGATTATTTTTATGTTTTGACCTTGTCCACACAATATGATTACACAGTGAACATATTTAATAACGATTTATGGTGCTTTTAGTAAATCAGATCTTAATTTCTTAAAGGATTTTGTTACGCAAAGGCAAACTAGAGATAATTAGTACAAATTAAAGTCTTGCTTTACATAGAGAATGGTGTGCATTTATCTTGAATTTCTTTCAGCATTTACAGTCTACCTTTTTAATGTTGTTCAGGCATTGATTGGTTTTCAATTAAACAGTAGTTAGGATTTACCTTATGTCTGCCAATAATTAGGATTTCATTTTGCAATTGATAATAGTGTAGGTTTGTCTTTTGTTAGATTGAGGTTTGTTTTCAATTGTCAGGATTGGTGTTTATGCTTTCTCATGTTTCATTTGAAGTGTGGGATTCACTTTAATTTGTTGAGATTGATGCACAAGTTAGACTAGAATTTGATTTGTAGGTTGCTCGGGACTCTCTCTGGCATATCCAGTGCTACACCTCGAAGTTCACAAACTCTCGGATTGAAAATTAAATGTTTGTCCATTAATATGCCCTATATTTCACCCAACAACCCCTGTCTCTATCTGAGCTAATGCCACTAAATCCATTAGTCCTCTACATAATCAATAGGGTGGATTTGGGATGCTATTAGAGTTTTAATTTCCTTCGACCTATTTACTATAGGATATCCCTATAGCTAAAGGGTTTATGTGTGAATTTCCCAACAAGTCATGGCATGATCCTCTAATTTGAATCTAGCAAATGAAAATTTATTTTCCCCATCTATGTGGCGAATAATAAAGTAAACCTCTAACTATTGCAACTAGTGATTTAATTTGAAAGAATCAATTTGACCTTGATATGGGTTGATGCCGACCTTTGCTTCCATATTGAAGAGGGATTGTGAATGGTTCATGACACTTGAACTTGGCTGGTTTTTTTTGGGTTCTTCCTCCGAATCCTTCACTATTTCTTTCTAATCCCTTGATTCTCCATTCAATATGACCTCTCATTTGTAACCTCCATCTTCTTTAATAGTCCCAAACTTACTAGTAATGGATTCCATGAGGATGTTCACATTATGGTTTATATATGTGACATGTGCTTCCAACATCACAAATCTCTTCTCTATTAGATTTTGAGGGTTATCATGAATAGATTCATCGCTTATGGATGGGTTTTTATAACATCCTTCTTAAATAAATTCCTAAATCCCTTGCAACTTCCCACAAAATACATAAAGAATCGTACTTTGATACCAATATGATTTGTAAATTTTTGTTTCTCTTCCAATGGATAATCCATCACAAAAAAATTATTACAATAAACCAAAATGTTTAGTATGAAGGGTTAATTATTTTAGTTTATTGATTTATTATTACTATTTTGTTGTTTATGCATGCAACAACTAAAATGTTGAAAAGAGATAACAAATAAATATAGCCACACACCAACCATAATGAACACCATATATGCTCTAGGAAACCCATACAAGAAAAACCATCTAGAAGGTGAGGTTACTCTTCTCTTTTTTGTTGGAATAAAATTAATGCAAGTACAAAGGAGAAGGCGTTTTCTAAGGAGTTATCTGAGACTTGTGGCCTATGCATTGCTACAAAACACAAACCCCCCTTTTTTCACTCTCTCTCTATATAGTCTCATCTACTTTTCTCTATTGTGGGATAAAATTCAAAAAAGATAATGGAACCCTTTTCCTCCTAGTGGTTGGGTTATAATACAACTTGATATCTAACTATGACTTATGTTTGACTCCTTGAACTCTCAACTTGAGTTATAAATTTGATCTTTGTAGAGTCATCTTCAAATTACCCACATGCATATGCCAATATACATGAATAATATAGGTTGACATGGAATCCACTCGTACCATTGTGGTCAACCAATTTGTGGGAGGCATAATGTTTCCATGTGGACTCCTATTGATTTGATTCTTGCATTGTTGGAAAGGTGTTTGAATGTAGAACATTGTTACAGGGTCCTTCATTGAAGTAGGAAATTTTTACCCCTAAAAAATTTTGTTTTAGTCCTCAAAATGGTCCTAGAAAGTTTCAAACACTAATTATCCAGATTGGGTCTCATTTATTAAAATACACCTACAATCTTATTTCTCCTATTTTTCCACTTTAAAAGTAATGAGATGGATGGAAAATAATGTAACTATCCAATTTGGATAATTGGCCTTTCTTTTCTAATTAAGCATGACTAGAAATCCTTCATTTCCATTGGTATTATGGGAACCCTTGGTTACATAGCACCAAATTCTTTCACACTAAGTGAGCCATGGAATAATATAAGGTGTTTAGTTTTGACGCTATTTTCCTTGAGCTGACCTATGAAAGGCTTACAAAATGGATTATGGAACAAACTTAGTTTAGTGATTGATCCACATATTTTACTTTTTTCAGATTTTAATTTTAAAAGAAATATTTTATTGTTTTGGTATTTTAAAATAAAAGGTTGAATCCAATTTTCATTTTGATCTTTTTTTTTATTGCTTTTAATTTAGGTTTATTTAAATATAAGATATTAGGGTGTCAAGACCCCTAAGGTAAAGAGTTCAAATTTTTTTGTGGTCTTGGTCTTAGGTGAAACATAGTGTTATGTGGGGTATGAAGGTGGTCGGAAGCAACATCTCCATGACTTTTATTTTGAGCACCCATGTTCTCACCATGGCCTTACAAAATGAAGGACCGTATTTTTGTGATATTGTAGAAATCATGATAAGATAGAATTTTAATATGGGAAAGAGTTGGTGGTTGCGTACAAAAATCTATCAACAAACTTATTATTTGAGATATTTTATGGAAACAATTAGATTTCAAGATCAACAATGTGCAACATTACTATCAAATTTTGGTTTGACATGAGATAAATTCTATGGTACGCAATCCAAGAATTTCAAGTGGAATATGATTCACTGAGATTTTTGTGTTAAGGAAAAATACTTGATTTTAAGATATATTAATTTATTCTTTAATATCATTAGTGACTAGGTACAACAATTTTGGAATTTAGTGTTAAAAAGAACTAAATTACTTCTTAAGTATTCTGCATTTTCGTGGAATTTTAATATCTTAAGAAGTGATTTGTGTAGAACCATATTCAAGTCATTTATTAGTCCCTACCTTTCACACTGCAGGGACTCTAGCAATCACTAGAGCATTGATAGACTATTAATTCGTTCTCTGATCTAACATTTTCCTTGGTTACCAAAATGATCTGGGAACTCTTAGCTACCAGAATTAACCAAGACCTTTTACTTCTATGATATTAGCATAATTGCATGTAAAAGAGTATGAAAAACCACATGTGTGTTATAGATATTTTTGTGCCCTACAACCCCAAGCATGAAATGTCCATAAACCAAGGGCTCATAAGTCCCTAAAAGTGTTTTTCTAACCCCTAAAGGAACAAGGTCAATAGATTACAGCTTCTCCCAGAAGTTCTCCATGAGAAACTACTCAAAATTGGTCAAAATAGGATCATTGCGGCTGCTCCACTGTGAGGGTGACTTGCATTTCAAAACTCCCTTCTGTGGGGTGCGATGGGCGAGAAATGACAAATGGCAGTGTCATTCCGCTAGGTGGAGAGGCAATGGAAGCTTCTAGAATCTTCTCCTGTGACACTTGCCTCACTGAATTCGACCAAGGATGAGTAAGAGGCCCTCAGTCTCCAAGTGGAAGCAAGAACTGTCAGAGAGAAGACACTAATCAAATCACAAGCTGACTCATCCCCCTTACAGATATCTATATATGGATCCCTCATCCCAGAGATCCAGAGGCTAGAATTTTGCATATTGTAAGGAATTGTTGTTGGTTTCTAGAGACAAACATCAGATTGTTGGGTGATCTAAGCTTTGTTTGAGGTGAAGAGGGGCTTCTTTGCTGGGAGGTTGATGTTGGGTCGGAACGACTGGTTGTAACTCCTCTTGGATCTTTTCTTGTTTATAAATAAAAGCTATTTGAGTTTTCCTCCATGCTTTTGTATCATTGATGCTTGTTACATTTGTATGGTCAATTTACATCTGATCCTAGATTGTTTATGAATATAGATCCATGTCTTTCTATAGTGCTATGCTTCTGTGATCTTACAGGTACTTTGTGAAGCTGGGCGTGCAAGGGAGCAGGTAGCTGGGGACTATCAAAGAAGGGAGGGATTGAATCAAGGGATTAGTGCAAGACAGAGGTTGGTCTCTCTATTCCTCTCTATCTATAATTCATAAAGGAAAAACATAAGTAGCTTTTCTTTGTTTGTTGCTAAGGCAATTGTCACACCTTAGTGGGATAGAGCAGTTCTATATAGACACTTTTTCCTGTAACAAAATGGTGACTCTGCTGGGGACCTAATTAGTTTGTTTGTTTATCATTCTTTGTTGTTTCTTTCATAAACTTACGAGTAGCATTCGAACTGCATTTGCCATAACAAATGCAAAGTAGATAACTGTTGCTTCAATCCATCCACTGGATATGTTTATGATTTAAACAACTGATTCACAAACTATCTGATTGACCTTGTGATAGCTCTTAAATCCTCCTTAGATCTACCCCTGATTGTTGCATTACTAATTGCTTTTTACTTGGCCAAAAACCAAGAACTGAACTGCAAACTGTGACCCTGAACCTGAACAGAGTCTCGTTTCTGGCCCAGCGCAGGTACTGTTCAGAGATTCTGAATTTTAGCGCACTTCCCGAGTGGGCAACCTGCGCTGCATTTTAGATTCTCTGTGTTACAGGTGCGTCGATCAGACTAGCTCTGTGCAGTTGTGGCTTCTGTGATTCATTCTTTCCAGTTCTATTCCTGAATTTTGCTGTCTGTGATCAGTATATGTCTTTTTGAAACCCCTTTTCCTTGTTGTTATTCTGCCTCCTTTGTACAAAATAATTGTAGATGTTTTTGTGTGTTTGTTGAGTCGTTTACAGTTCTCCTTTGCAAAAGTAGCATAGTCGTATAGTCGTCCTTTGATTTGAATCTGTCGCAAGTGTCGATTTTGATCGTAGGAGAAAGTTTGATTGCTGTTGATGGTTGATTATCCTGTTACTATTGCTTTTGGTCTGAATTTGTAATTTTCTAGTGTCAAAAACAAATATTCATTTCAAAGTAATAAGGTTTCGTAATCGTCTGCATTTTTTATTTCGAAAAGAAGCTTGTTTATATTTGTCGCTTGAAAAGAAATTCCGATTTGTGCATCAACTTTCTTTTTAGCATCCATATACTAAGAAAGTCGAAAACAAAAACATGCATGTGCATTTGCATATAGACAGTTTGATTGGCTTGATTTAGGAAAAGTGCATTTAGAGTGTGCTCTTTGCTCTTTGTGAAAAGATTATGTCTTTCTTTTCCCTAGTAGCTAGGATTTTCATTGCATAAAGAAGATAAGAAGTTTGTTTATCATCTTAGATTGCATTTTAGGAATTACATCTACATCTCGTGGTGAACCAAAAAGGCAAACTTCATAAGCAAGATCAACTTAAAATAAATTCAATGAATCTAACAACGCTTTGGAACTTAACGCACAACATTTAGAGGTCTAGGATAGAGACGTATTCTGGCTTCATAAAGCCTGGTAACTGTTGTTTTCACCGATGGTTGGGCGATTCCTCCACTTTGAGATGATAAGTTCTAGTACGGACTTGTGCTCCCACGTACCGTCGAGTATATTTTGGGAGACCCCTATAGGCTTAAATCCTTTATCCATAGGAAGCCGTGTCTGCTGCCCTATCGATAGCAATGCACTGAACACAGCATTCGGGAAGATTGACTGCCGTACCATAAAAAGTGTTCTGCAGTTTTGTGATTCGTTTGGTACTCCCTCTACCTAGACTTCCAGAGTAGTCCCTTTCGTTCCTTTTCAGACTCCTTAACGGAAAAGGTCCATCTGAGCACTTGTCACTTCAGACTCATTAAAAATCGAAGGCAACTAGAGTCATATTTTTTTTTCTTGACTCTTAAAAACTGAAAAAACAAGTTGTGTCAAAGCGTCTAAAATTTATTTTAAATGAAATATTCATTACCCCTTTCCTACATTGATCTTGGGTTGAGAAAATGGAATCCACCAACCAAGGAATTCCCCTTGGAGGAAATCCTAGTCCTTTCTCCTCTTGGGGAGATGTTGGTGCACCCCATATGGCCACATTGTCGCTTCCAGGACTGACAATTGGTTTGCCTGTATGGCTCTTCTCAACCTCTGTCGTTCAGAACACCACAATTCCTGAACAATCGAATAAGCAATTAGACGAGTCCAGAGTTACCCACCAACCTTCTACTTCCTCTAATTCTTCCTCTCCTCCTTCCTCTTCACTTGATGGGGCTGGTAAAGCCAAAAGTCAAGTACCTAAGGAGAAGAAGGAAAAGAAGAAGAAAGAGAAGAAGAAGAAGGAGCCAAAAGCGAATGGGGGCAAACGAGTGTCGTCTAGCGAAAATCCACACACTGCACCGACCAAGCCTAAATCGCCATGAATCATTTGCAAAGGAGACCACTATTACAGAGATTGTCCTTGCATCCCTCAGATCTTAAGGGACTGGTCTCCTCATATGCACAACCCGGTGTCATCAACCTCTGCTGATCATGTTGAAAACACACCGTCAACTAGTGAAAGTGAAGCCCCAGGACAAAAAGGAAAATATAGATTTCCTTGTAAACTTTGCGAAGGCGATCATGTCGTCCACCGTTGTCCCTTCTTAGACGAAGCTAAAAGAGTTTTGGATGATCTTCCGGTTTCACCGTTACGACTTCCTCCTGGATATAAAAAACTATTGCCGAGTCCGTCACTAGTTGAAAATCCGGCTGGCCCACTCAAGTGGTCGGCCGAAGCATCTGTCATTGAAGATAAACCATCTGAATCCATACTAGACGAAAGTCAAAAGGTCGAGGCGGTAGTTGACCTGGTCTTGCCTTTAGAGGTTCCATCTTCAGATGATACAGTCACTGAAGAGAACAAGGATGACACCGTCCAAATTCTTTTCATAAGCACAGACTCCAACGAACATGGGGGCAATTTACCCGTCCCTTTACCGCTGGAAGGAAGTTCGTCAGAGTCGTACCCGGTCGTCTATTCGGTCCCACCTCCAAGCAACCTAGTTGTCTCCTTCGACTGGAATCAACTAGGCAGACCCCGTTTACTGGCCAGTATACCATTCCGGATTATTGTTCAAATATATAGAATGGTTATGGCTGGTACCATCATATATGAGGGGGCTTCTGTGAGTATCCTTTCCTCAACTGCTTAGAAATCACTTGGTTTGCCATCGCTTTTGCCTGAGATGAGAAATCTAACAGGTTTTGATAAAGGAACCAGTCGACCGTTAGGGATCCTTCCCGATGTGCCCATAACTTTGAGAGGGAAAACCATTCACATGAACGTAATGGTAGTTCAAGGACCCCTGGATTAAAATCTACTCCTTGGACGAGACTATATTTATTGCATGGGAGCAATTGTCTCCTCACTCTTTAGAGTAATGTGTTTTACGCACGAAGGAAGAGTGGTCAAGCTCGTGGACCAACTTTCATTTCCCGGATCATACAGAGCAAGTAGTCATATACCATCCCTGAATGGTCTTTTCACGCAATAAATGTCTCAATCTCCAGTCCGTCCTCCCGATGAGTGCAAGTGATTCAGGGGGACATGACTGAAACCCAGGGGGCATGCACCCTGGTCTGCTTTGGCAGGAAAACTTCGGGTATAGGGTAGGTTTCCACGAGAGAATATGACTAGTCTGTACCCCCGTCCGTGATTGGAAGAGGGGGTTATTCTAGAACAAGATTCTCTTGTCAAAGTTATGTGAGTTGGCGGGCATCGCCGCTCACCTTTGTTTATTTCGGTAGACATCACAAGAGAAGCTTTTTGTTTACGTCGTAAATAGAACTATCTTTGGTTACCTGTAAGAGGTAGGCCTCTCTCGGTAAAACAAATGTTTTAACGAACTAAAGAAGGGGTAACCTTGAAACTCTGTTTTATACCTGGGGGCATGCAAACCTTTTGGAGTGCAAGCAAAGAGCGATCATTTATCTTTTTTTTGGATTGGTCATTTCCTAACTTGCATAAAGAAAGGATGTGGGGCAAAACTCTAAAAGTTGTCGTTTTATATGAGACATTCTTATCACACGACTGGATTAATCGAGCAGTTTTAGCACATAGTTCAAGCTCGTTAAAAAATAAACATAAGACATGAGCAAATGTTTCCACTCGCGTTTAAGCTCGTTAAAAAATGAACTATTCCCCCGGTAAATAACCATCGTGAATGTAGTACTTCAGCCATTAAAGTCTTGGTCGTGTTTGCACCGTCACCTCTACTTTTGCATTGGTCGATCATTCACCTCCATTTGATTGTTTACCCATTTTGAGGAACAGCTGCGAAGAGTGATTTCACTAGCCATCCTTGTGACACTGCCGTGATTGGAAAATTCCAAACCTTACCTGGAATCAGCTGCTACCCGTTTTATCACTTGTTCCTCAAAAGACGAGTCTCCTTTAAGCTCTTTTCAACTGACTCGTAAAATATGAAAAGATTGCCGAGCTATTGGCCTCTCCAGCTCGTTAAAGGGACAGGAAGTGCTATCCCTCCTCTAGATTTTAATCTTTTTGGACCTGAGGGATTATTACACAAAAATATCGAGCGCTTGTTTTGTTCAGCTCGTTAAAAGTATCGAAAATCCATCCCTTCTGTATTGTTTTATACTTTTTCGGACTTAAGGGATTAGATGACGAAAAAGGAATTTTGGAGTTATCTTTACGTTCCTTTTCAGACTCTCTAAAATTGAAAAGGACTGAGTTATCTTTGTCGTTAAACTCATTAAAAGATTAATAGCGACAAACTTGTCTTTAGACGAGAACGAGTTTCACTATCGCTAGCCTCGTTAAAACATAGCGATGGGTTTGCCCGAAGGGAAAATTATAGAACAAGCATATGTTATCCCCCTCAAGATTGACAAAAATAAAGAGGTACTGGTCAGCAATGACTGGGGAAAAATTGGGAAGAAAACTCAAAGAAACTTTGTTGGTAGCAAGTCGCTCTTGAACATGACACTTCTGCTCCATGTCCGAGTGGGGTTGGGTTGTTTCATTCACCGGTCATATCACCATGGTCACACCATACCATCCACATCTGGGGTTAATGCTACCGATCCATCACATTAGTGTCGCCGATATGTTCAAGAGAAGTCATTCAGAGAATTCACCTGTGTCTCACCCACTACCATACATTATACTCCATTCTTTCATGACCACCATCCTGAACCTTATATCACCAGATCGTCCTCACCTCCATTAAAATCATTTGCTCCGTTCCGTGTCATTGTTGTGGGATTCATTAAGGCCCTCCCATGATGGATCACTTCTTGTCGACATCAGCTCATTATCCAAGAAGTTGATCTAGGAACACCCCATTCAGTACTTTGAAGCTTGCATGCCTCAATGGCAAGTTTCTCACTTCCGGTGACAGGTTTACATCAATGGCCTTCGACCGAACGATTTTGCGTGGTGTTCGATGCCAAGTCCTTTATTCACACCACGTGAATTGTACTGCAGTACCTTGAGGGTCATTATCATTATCGGTGATTCCTCTCGTGCTTGTTAACAGTTTACATCATTGACTGGTAATCAAGCGATGTCTTTCCGTGTTCAACTTCAGAACATTTCTCACATGGATCGACTTGTACTTCGAGTGAAGATCGGATGAGATTGAAGACCCCGGATCTAGTTTCATCCATCCGGGCTACGATATATATTCAGGGAAATAAAGACATTAAATGTACATCATTGCAGCACAGATAATCATCCTCAAAAGGATGATGGCTCTATCAAAATCATCAGTCTACACTCAGACGGTTGTCTGTCCTATGTACATGAAAATGAATTTATAAAGCTGAGCATGGGAATGCCCGCCTCAGCTAGATCATGAAAATATTATGAAGATAATGTATTGTATTGTATCTTATTACAGGTCTCCTCCCAGCATTGAAAGAACTTCGGATCCTCATAATAAAGCATTTCACCCGACACCAAAAGGTTAACGGCCTCATACTTTAGGGGGCAATTGTTATAGACATTTTTGTGCCCTACAACCCCAAGCATGAAATGTCCATAAACCAAGGGCTCCTAAGTCCCTAAAAGTGTCGTTCTAACCCCCAAAGGAACAAGGTCAACAGATTACAGCTTCTCCCAGAAGTTCTCCATGAGAAACTACTTAAAATTGGTCAAAACAGGATCATTGCAGCTGCTCCACTGTGAGGGTGCGTTGCATTTCAAAAGTCCCTTTTGTGGGGTGCGATGGGCGATAAATGACAAATGGCAGTGTCATTCCGCGAGGTGGAGAGGCAATGGAAGCTTCCAGAATCTTCTCCTGTGACACTTTCCTCACTGAATTCGACCAAGGATGAGTAACAGGCCCTCAGTCTCCAAGTGGAAGCAAGAACTGTCAGAGAGAAGACACTAATCAAATCACAAGCTAACTCATCCCCCTTACAGATATCTATATATGGATCCCTCATCCCAGAGATCCAGAGGCTGGAATTTTGCATATTGTAAGGAATTGTTGTTGGTTTCTAGAGACAAGCATCATATTTTTTGGTGATCTAAGATTTGTTTGAGGTGAAGAGGGGCTTCTTTGCTGGGAGGTTGATGTTGGGTCGAAACAACTGGTTGTAACTCCTCCTGGATCTTTTCTTGTTTATCAATAAAAGCTATTTGAGTTTTCCTCCATGCTTTTGTATCATTGATGCTTGTTACATTTGTATGGTCAATTTACATCTGATCCTAGATTGTTTATGAATATAGATCCATGTCTTTGTATAGTGCTATGCTTCTATGATCTTACAGGTACTTTGTGAAGTTGGGCGTGCAAGGGAGCAGGTAGCTGGGGACTATCAAAGAAGATAGAGATCGAATCAAGGGATTAGCGCAAGATAGAGGTTGGTCTCTCTATTCCTCTCTATCTATAATTCATAAAGGAAAAACATAAGTAGCTTTTCTCTGTTTGTTTCTAAGGCAACTGTCACACCTTAGTGGGATAGAGCAGTTCTATATAGACACTTTTCCCTGTAACAATGTGTGTGTTTTAAGGAAGAGCAAACATAATGATAGCCATCAATCAAAGAACACAAACACATTGATAATGGATTTCACCCAATGTGGGTTACATCTCTGGGCCCAATGTCAAGAATGGAGAGGTCGCTTCATTAAATGCTGCAAGATGATGATGATGTACATGATATATTCTTCTTTATTATAAGGACAAGCTCCCTCAACTAAAGTGGCATGTCTCTCCTTGAGACGTCATCCTATAGAAACCCTCACTCATATGAGCCCTCCTTTAGCATGACAAGATAATAAATTCTCACATCACGTGGCATACAAGTATCCTTCAACATAATGGTAACAAGGATCTTAACAAAAAAATCATCATCTTAGAAAATCAAAAGAAAGACATGGAATCACTAAATATTATACCTCCACTTCCAGGGATGGCCTGAAAATGCAAAGCTTAGCTGCAGAAATGGACATCACTGTTGAATTTGTGGCATGAAATCATGTCAAACGACTATAAACTTGGCCCCTTTCTGACACTATCAAAATATGGACCCTCGAGAATCTCAAAGATTCCCCCAAAGATTCCTTCTTGGAGATGGGAAAATTTTTTTCTACTCAGATGAAAATTATTAGCACACCACTGTTCTCCTTGCGAAATTATGAGAAAAATCACTATAAAGTCGGCATCATTTTGCCTCTGTCAAAAATAGACCTCTAAGGGAATCTTTTAGATTCCTCAAGTTTCTATAAAGATTCCTCATTGCTGACTTCTAAAATTATGCTACTTAGATGAGGAAATAGACCATGCCATCACGTTCCCTATGAAATTCTGGTTTATTTGAGTATAAACTTGGCATGATTCAGTCATTGCGAATTTTTTCCCTCCAAGGAATCTTTTAGATTCCTCACTGATTTTGCATTGAATATTCTAGGGAATATTCCCCTAGAATATTCTCGTCTTGAAAAATGTGCCCGACCTGGGCGCAGTTCCTCCTTGGCTCCTAGTTTCATGGGCGCTCTCCTTCTTCCCCTGTCGAATGGCGAATTGAGAGTTTATAAACAAAATTTTGGGGAAACTTTACCAAGCCGTGCCACTTGGTGTAATTGTCAAAGGGTAAACTTGGAGGGCAAAGGTCTTGGGGTAAAACCCACAGGCCTCCCCAGTTATAATTGTTTTTGCATTTAATTAATTTTTCAGCGTGTTTTGTTATTTTAAATTGACACGGTTTTGAACGGTGCGGTTGGTATGTATCATCACCATTGATTGTGGTGGTTGTTGAGTATTGGGGGATGGCATTGATGTTCTTTTTGTTGGTGGTTTTTGTTTGTGTTACATTGAGCTTCCATAATGGGCAAGCCAACCAACCGGCCGATGCGGGTTTGAGCCCTGCCGGCTCCATCTTTGGTGGTCGTTGTTGTAACGATGTGGGTTGTGGGCGGGGTCCTGGGTCAGCCAGAGGCCCTCACCAATTTATTAATAATATATATCACCAACCATTGGCGGGGATGGTAACCCGCCGCCACATTTTTAATCTTATTTTAAGACATTAGCCAAAAAATTTCAACTGGTTTTTTGGGGGCCATTGAAAAAATTAATGAGACGACAAATTTACCCATTCCAGTGGCTAGATTTTGTGCATCGGTACTTTGCCAAATTGTTGCCTCGTTAATGACTGCCACTTGGCCTAATTTGACTATAACTTTTACTGTGAATATCTTGATCATACGAACTCATATTCAAGTGTCATTCACGTCATTGGAATCAGAACAACAAGCACTACGATATGGCCCTAGTTTCACTTCGATTCGAGGAGTTTTATTTTTCTACAACTGATGTGTTACATTGTCTTCACAACATTAAGTGTCTTGACAGGTCACACTTCCTTCTCCTTAACTCTTGTTCTTCAAAGCCATAAGTGATGAACCAACACCTACATCCTTTGCAAACATGTAGTACAATATTTGCAAACTACATGCTCAATTACATGACCAATCATGACCCAAGCATCCCCATACTTTCCAAGAGTTTATAACACACACTTTCTGGTCAAGTTTACATCATAATAGAAACCTATACCCCATCTATTAATAAAAGGCCAAAATATCATCATTTCTTTAATAAGCGATGGAAAACACATCATCACTTTTAAAATTATATTGCAACACATGATTTATAAAATGCAACCATGACAAGCTACCATATCTAGTAAAACCATCACTTACTCAAAAAAATGAACCACTAGTAATGTGACAAAATATCTTGTTGAATATCTTCACCAGCTGGTTCCTGCACGGGCACTTTTTCCTTGAGACGTTGCTTTCGATGGAGCCTCCAACATGTGTCTTTTTTATGCCCACATTTATTTCAATCATTGCAAAAAGTCTTCTTCCTCTAGAGCCACTTAACCTTCTTTCTTCCCTGGTGTGGAGAAGGTCTTTCACCCATTGTCATCTTTCTTCCCGCCATTCTCTTCTAGCACTCGGAAACCACATGGTTATGCAAACTGCTAAAAATATCTTGACTATCTCTAGTGCAATCCTAGCGATGAGAGCTTGCCTCAGATCTTCCTCTGCAATGTGCACTTTCATTGGATAATTTTGATGTGTTCCAATCATCCTCTTTCTCCAATGGCTTCGACAATGCCTTGGAATCTTATGCTACCTTTGAGCACTCTCCTTCAGTGTATCCTAGCTCGGTAAGGAGTCTCAGGTTGGTTCTTGAAATAGGTACCTCAAGGCTTCCAAACAAAATAATTTCATGTGAAAATGAAACTGAAGAATGATCAACATTGTTTACCTAAACTTTTGGTTCTGAAACAGGTGATGATGTCTTTTCTAGGCCTTTGTTGCACTTAAAATTTTCCAAGGCCTCTTTTGCGGCTCGTAACTGAAGTCGCAATCTATGCTTCTCCTCTTTTTCTTCTTCTATAAGTCTCCTCAATTCAACATTCTCTACTTGAAGGCTCTAATTGATCTCCTCAATTGAATTATGAGAAGATGATGAAGAAGAAGAATTTTCACTCGAGGGGGTAGATGCAGCATCGTCCTTTGCTCTTTCTTTCTCCTGTTCCTCTCTTGCCATCTTCTCCTCATAATCTACATACACTAAATATACCATTTTTGACATCCTATAGAAGGCCTCGAAGAGATCTCTGTCATCCTCCATTTTCTTTCTAGTTGTACACTCAATCATTCACACTTGCAATTCACATTAGCAAGAAGACTGTAGAAAATCTGATGATAGGTTAACCCAATAATGCAATATAAATTAAAGCATAATACTATAACCTACTTCTACTACCAATTTGCGGAAGCTTAAAGATCGAGCTAAATGATATAACCAGAAGAAGAATCAATGGCACAATACACGTGAAATACTTTGGGGAAAGCCTCAGTTAAAAACCCCACACTATTTGTATTATCATACAAGGTGGAAATAGATAGCAATTATACAAAGCCTTAGCTCTCACAGCTAACCAGCTCTCATTACAATCCTCACAAATGCACATAGGCAATCTTGGCTTCTCTTTAGCCTTCCTCTTTGCCCTCCAAGCTCCAATTTCCTTGCACTGTTCCTTGTGGATGATTCTCCTGTTACCAAATGGAAAATTTTCTCTTCAAAACTGCGCAATCCTCAAGGATGAAATCCTTGACTGGATGCATGATTTTTCTCCATGAGAAAACACATGCAATTGATAGTACACTGTCCTTAACATTAATCTCAACTGGGTCTTTCTCAGAATAGACATGCATGAGTTTTTGATGAGGGAATCTTTAGTTAGCTGGAGTGACACTAGTTGAGTGCATTAATGCATCAAATGACTGTTAACTCACTATTAGTTCCTCAAACAATTTGGAACTAATTTAACTAGACTTAACTCAGTAAACTGAGTTAACTAATTACAACTCAAATATAACTCAATCTTGTCTCCTTAATTTAAGGGATAACTCTTGCATGACTTTAGAAAGACTTCTAACTTGAATTTCTCCAACTAATTAATTTAAAATAAATTAATTAGTTATTTCCAAGTAGCTATTAAGACTAAATTCGATTTTAATTCACAATTTAATTCAAGGGAAAATTAAATTAGAATATTCTTGTTGCCATATTTCAACACTCCCTCTCAACAAGAAAGGGATTATCTGCCACCCCGATCCTGTCTTTATGAAACTCAAATTTACACTTTGACAATTCCTTTGTCAAGATGTCATCATCTTGCTCCTCCATTGAAATATATTGTAGCGACATGATCCTATCGACCTACGAAAAGCCATGGGCAAAAAATCTTGCCTTATGCTTCTCCACACTACCATCAGTAGCTTGCTTTACCTTATAAAGCCAACGAGAACTCACAACTTACTTGTTCTCTAGTCTCGAAACCACGTCCCAAACACTGTTATGAACTATGGAGTCATACTCCTCCACCATAACATCAACCCAAATCGGTTGCTGCACTACTTCCTCAAAGGAAGATGGCTCAGTCTCAACACATTCCCCAGCAAGGACCATGTATCCAGTGTACCTCTCAAGTGACCTCCTCTGTCTATGCTAAGAATATGGTGCTCCCACATTCTCTCTCGCATCCTCCAACAATCTGTCAACTTCTCTTGTGTGCTTTCACCCATCTCTGGAAGACTCTGCTTGAGTGGATGTATCCACTCTTGGAACCTTTGCATGTAGTTGCTTCGCATTAGTCAGAGGCTCCCCCTCCTTAGGAACCAACAATTCCTCCACAGCCTATAGTTGGAGCTCCCTCTCAAGGGAAACTCACATGGCCTTCTGCTCATCAAACTTGAGATCTCTGTGAACCACTGTCCTCTGACTGGTATGAAAGTACACTTGATAGTTGTTAGGTGTATTAGTGTACCCCACAAATATCCCCAACTCTGCTGTCGGCTCAAGCTTCTTTCATGCATCCTTTGTCACATGGCAATATACTGATGAGCCAAAGATCCTGAAATGACCCACATCTGGTCTCTTACCAGAGAAAGCTTCCTCTGGTGTCTTCATCCCAAGTACGCGATGTGGGCTTTGATTTTTCAAATAGACTGCTACGTTTCATGCCTCAACCCACAAGTAAAGTGGTAGGCCTTGGTCATGTAGCATTGCCCGTGCTTCCCCTATAATAGTTCTATTCTTCCTCTCAGCCACCCCATTATGTTGTGGGTTATGAGGTGCCGTCAACTCTCTTTTAATTCCTTCCACTGCATAGAAGTCCTTAAACTCTTGAAAGACATATTCTCTACTGTTGTCACTTCTCAAGGCCTTGATCTTCTTCCTTGACTCTTTCTCGACCAAAGCTTTGAACTCACAAAACTTTGTGAAAGTTTGGTCCTTCTTCTGCATGAAATAAATCCAACATTTACGAGAATAGTCATCAATGAAAATAACATAATACCTTTGCTTCGCTGTGGATGCCATCGAGAATGGTCCACACAAATTAGTATGAACTCACTCTAAGATAGCCTCTGCTCACCTGTCTCAATCATGAAAGGAAGACTTGGTGTACTTTCCCAAGGTACAACCTTTGCATGTGTCAACTTGCTCAAGTTTACCTTTGGGAAGTCCTATAGATATCTACTGCATTATCTTCAAATCCCCATGATGCAAATGGCTCAACCACCTATGCCACAACTCGCCAATATCTTGGCTTTGCACCAATTCTGCTTTCGTACTCAATGCTGCACAATCATCTACCTCTAGTTTATAGAGATTCTTCACCTGAATCCTTATCCTCTTGGTCTGACCCCTGGCTATGTGTCTTAGGAATGCCTTTCCTTTACTAAAGATAACATCGTAGCCTATTTCCTCGAACATCATGACCAATACCAAGTTCTTCTTCAATCCAGGCACATACATCACATCTGTCAAGGTGAGAGGAGCTCCATGCTCCCTCAGAAAAGCAACCCTGTCCACTCCTGAAACATTATACCTTCCATCATCACCCATCAATATGCGCATCTTCAGGTCTTTCTCCTTCAAGGCACTAAATAAATGTTTATCAGTGGTCATGTGGAATGAGTCTCCACTGTCAAGATACTAGACACAACCCATCATCGATGACACCATGCATGCGATGAGGGTAAAGTCCATTTCAAACTGAGAGGCTAATGCCTCACCTTCCGATCCTTCCGAGGATCCCTTCTTGGACTTTTTCGATGGGAAATTAGTCACATAATGTCCCATCTTGTGACAATTAAATAATCTTACTTTAGACATGTCACCCTTCTTCCCTCCATGAGAAGAATTTAATTTGAATTGGGAAGCCTTCCCCTTCCCTTTCCTTGCCTTACTTGCTAAGGCTAGATTTTATTCATCATCATTCTTGGATGAAGAACCATCTTGTGTGCTCCTCTTGATCTCCTCTTGTATAAGATCCGACCAAAGTCGTTCCCAATCCGACAGTTTCTCCCTTCCATTCACAGAGTCTTGGTATCTATTCCAACTCTTTGGAAGGCCAAGGAGAGCGAGCCTCACCATATCATCATCGGAAGTAGTTATTCCCACACTGCCAAGCTAATCTCTGTAGGTGGTGAGATTGTTCAGATATCTGGAAATAGTATCACCCTTCTCCATCTTGATTCTTCGAGTCTTATCCTTGAGCGCCAATTTCCTCTAGTTGCTACTATTCTGGTAGAGGTCCTTCAATGTCTTCTACATTGAAAATGGTGTATCCTTCCCATGGAGACTCGAGACAATATGGTCTCGAAATCCCTCAAGGATGATTCGTCTCGCCTTTGCCACACACTTCTTCCACTCAGCCAACTCTTGTGCATTAGTTGAAGCTAGCTTTGGGATTTCTTGATCAATGAATTCCTTCAAGCCATTGTCTTCTAATACATCCTCCATTCTATCTTTCAAATCTATGTAATTCGAGCTACCTTCCATGGCATACTCAAGTCTCAAGCCATAGAACGCCATTGGCCAACTTTGAAGTATGATATGAATTCAATTTGAACCTACAACCCCAAACTTCAAACTTTGAATTCTCTTCTTAGTGTACTATTCACGGCTCTGATACCATGTAGAAAAATTTCTACAAATCTAGCTCTGATACCATGTAGAAAATCTGATGGTAGGTTAACTCGATAATGCAATATAAATCAAAGCAGAATACTATAACCCACTTCTACTATCAATTTGTGGAAGCTTAAAGATCGAGTTGAACAATATAACTAGAAGAAGAAAAATCAATGGCACAATACACATGAAAATACTTTGGTGAAAGCCTCAGCTAAAAACCCCACACTATTTGTATTATCATACAAGGTGGAAATACATAGGAATTATACAAAGCCTTAGCTCTCACAGCTAGCCATCTCTCAGTACAATCCTCACAGATGCTCACAAGTAATCTTGGCTTCTCTTCAGCCTTCCTCTCTTCCCTCCAAGCTCCTATTTCCTTGTGTTTTTCCTTGTGGATGATTCTCCTGTTACCAAGTGGAAAACTTTCTCTTCAAAATTGTGCAATCCTCAAGGATTATATCCTTGACTTCATGAATGAGTTTTCTCCATGAGAAAAAACATGCAACTGATAATACACTTTTCTTGACATTAATCTCAACTGGGTCTCTCTAAGAATAGACATGCATGAGTTTATGATGAGGGAATCTTCAGTTAACTAGAGTAGCACTAGTTGAGTGCATTAATGCATCAACTGACTGTTAGTTCCTCAAACAGTTTGGAACTAATTTAACTGGACTTAACTCAGTAAACTGAATTAACTAATTACAACTCAAATATAATTCAATATTATCTCCTTAATTTAAGTGATAACTCTTGCATGACTTCAGAAAGACTTCTAACTTGAATTTCTACAACTAATTAATTTAAAATAAATTAATTAATTATTTCCAAGTAGCTGTTAAGACTAAATTAGATTTTAATTCACAATTTAATTCAAGGAAAAATTAAATTGGAATATTCTTGTTGCCATATTTCAACACTCCCTCTTAACAAGAAAGGGATTGTCTTCCACCCCGATCCTATCTCTATGGAACTCAAATTTACACTTTGGCAATGCCTTTTTCAAAATGTCAGCATCTTTCTCCTCTATCGAAATATACTGCAACAACATGATCCTCTCGACTTGTGAAAATCCACGGGCAACAATTATTGCCTTATTCTTCTCTACACTACCATCAGCATCTTGCTTTACCTTGTAAAGCCAACGGGAACTCACAACTGACTTGTTCTCCGGTCTCAGAACCACATCCCAAACACTTGTTATGAACTGTGTAGTTATACTCCTCCACCATAGCATCAACCCAAATTGGTTGTTGCACTGCTTCCTCAAAGGAAGATGGCTCAATATCAACACATTCCCCAGCAAGGGCCATGTATCCAATGTACCTCTTAGGTGACCTCCTCTGTCTGCACTCAGAAGATGGTGCTCCCACATTATCTCTCACATCCTCCAACAATCTGTCAGCTTCTCTTGTGTGCTTCCGTCTATCTCTAGAAGACTTTGCTTGAGTGTATGTATCCACTCTTGGAACCTCTGCATGTGGCTGCTCGGCATCAGTTTGAGGCTCCTCCTCATTAGGAACCAACAGTTCCGCCACAGCCTGTAGTTGGATCTCCCTCTCAAGGGAAACTCGCATGGCCTTCTGCTCATCAAACTTGAGATCTCTGTGAACCACTGTCCTCCGACTAGTAGGCAAGTACATCCGATAGTTGTGAGTTGTATCAGTGTACCCCACAAATATCCCCAACTTTGTTGTCATCTCAAGCTTCTTCCATTCATCCTTTGTCACATGGAAATATACTGATGAGGCAAATATGTTGAAGTGACCCACATCTGGTTTCTTACCAGAGAAAGCTTCCTCTGGTGTCTTCATGCCAAGTATGCAATGGGGGCTTATATTCTACAAATAGATCGATGTGTTGCATGCCTCAGCCCACAAGTGAAGTGGTAGGCCTTGTTCATTCAACATTGCCCGTGCTGCCCCTACAATAGTTTTGTTCTTCCTCTCGACCACCCCATTCTGCTATGGGTTATGAGTTGTCATCAACTCTCGTTTAATTCCTTCTGCTGCACCGAAGTCCTTAAACTCTTGAGAGACATATCCTCCACAGTTGTTACTTCTGAAGGCCTCGATCTTCTTCCCTGACTCTTTCTCGACCAAAGCTTTGAACTCACAAAACTTTGTGAAAGTTTGGTCCTTCTTCTACATGAAATAAATCTAGCATTTACGAGAATATTCATCAATTAAAATCACATAATACCTTTTCTTCGTTGTGGATGCCATCAAGAATGGTCCACACAAATCAGTATGAACTCGCTCTAAGATAGTCTCTTCTCGATTGTCTCAATCATGAAAGGAAGACTTGGTGTACTTTCCCAAGGTACAACATTTGCATGTGTCAACTTGCTCAAGTTTACCTTTGAGAAGTCATGTAGATATCTGTTGCATTATCTTCAAAGCCCCATGATGCAAATGGCCCAACTGCCTGTGCCACAACTCGAGAATGTCTTGGCTTTGCACCAATTCTGCTTTCGTACTCAATGCTGCACAATCATCTACCTCTAGTTTATAGATATTCTTCACTCGAATCCCTATCTTCTTGGTCTGGCCTGTGGCTATGTGTCTTAGGAACACCTTTCCTTTACTGAAGACAACATCATAGCCTTTTTCCTCCAACATCGCGACTGATACCAAGTTCTTCTTCAATCCAGGAACATACATCACATCTATTAAGGTGAGAGGAGCTCCATTCTCCCCCTGAAAAGCAATCATGCCCACTCCTAAAACAATATACCTTCCATCGTCACCCATCTCTATGCGCATCTTGAGGTCTTTCTCCTTCAAGGCACTGAATAAAATTTTATCACAGGTCATGTGGAATGAGGCTCCACTGTCAAAATACCAGACACAACCCATCATCGATGACACCATGCATGCGATGAGGGTAATGTCCATTTCGAAATGAGAGGCTAATGCCTCACCTTCCGATCCTTTTGAGGATGCCTTCTTGGACTTCTTCAATGGGAAATTAGTCACATAATGTCCTATCTTGTGACAATTAAAGCATCTTATTTTTGACATGTCACCCTTCTTCCCTCCATGAGAAAAATTTGATTTTAAATGGGAAGCCTTCCCCTTCCCTTTCCTTTCCTTACTTGCTAAGGCCATATTTTCTTCATCATAATTCTTGGATGAAGAACCATCTCGTGTGCTCCTCCTGATCTCCTCCTGCATAAGATCCGACCACAGTCGTTCCCAATCCGACAGTTTCTCCCTTCCATTCACAGCATGCTGGTAGTTATTCCAATTCTTTGGAAGGCTAAGGAGAGCGAGGCTCACAATATCATCATCGGCAGTAGTTATTCCCACACTGCTAAGCTCATCTTTGCAGGTGGTGAGCTTGTTTAGATATGTGGAAATAGTATCGCCCTTCTCCATCTTGATTCTTCAAAGCTTATCCTTGAGCGCCAATTTCCTCTGGTCGCTACTGTTCTGGTAGAGGTCCTTCAATTTCTTCCACATTGAAAATGGAGTATCCTTCCCTTGGAGACTCGAGACAATATGGTATCGAACTCCCTCAAGGATGATTCATCTCGCCTTCGCCACACACTTCTTCCACTCAGCCAACTCTTTTGAATTAATTGAAGCTGGCTTCAGGATTTCTTGATCAATGAATTCCTTCAAGCCATTGTCTTCTAATACAACCTCCATTCTATCTTTCAATGCTATGTAATTCGAGCTACCTTCCAACGCATACTCAAGTCCCAAGCCATAGAACGCCATTGGCCAACCTTGAAGTATGATATGAATTAGATTTTCACCTGCGACCCCGAACTTCAAACTTCGAATTCTCTTCTTAGTGTACTATTCATAGCTTTGATACCATGTAGAAAAATTTCTACAAATCTAGCTCTGATACCATGTAGAAAATCTGATGGTAGGTTAACCCGCTAATGCAATATAAATCAAAGCAGAATACTATAACCTACTTCTACTATCAATTTGCGAAAGTTTTAAGATCGAGTTGAACAATATAACCAGAAGAAAAAGAATCGATGGCATAATACACATGAAAATACTTTGGGGAAAGCCTCAGCTAAAAACCCCACACTATTTGTATTATCATACAAGGTGGAAATACATAGGAATTATACAAAGCCTTAGCTCTCACAACTAGCCAGCTCTCAGTACAATCCTCACAGATGCTCATAGGAAATCTTGGCTTCTCTTCAGCCTTCCTCTCTGCCCTCCAAGCTCCTATTTCCTTGCATTGTTCCTTGTGGATGATTCTCCTGTTACCAAGTGGAAAACTTTCTCTTCAAAACTGCGCAATCTTCAAGGATTAAATCCTTGACTGCATGCACGAGTTTTCTCCATGAGAAAACACATGCAACTAATAGCACACTTTCCTTGACATTAATCTCAACTGGGTCTTTCTCAGAATATACATGCATGAGTTTCTGATGAGGGAATCTTCAGTTAACTGGAGTAGCACTAGTTGAGTGCATTAATGCATCAACTGATTGTTAACTCACTATTAGTTTCTCAAACAGTTTGGAACTAATATAATTGGACTTAACTCAGTAAAATGAGTTAACTAATTACAACTCAAATATAACTCAATCTTATATCCTTAATTTAAGGGATAACTCTTGCATGACTTCAGAAAGGCTTCTAACTTGAATTTCTCCAACTAATTAATTTAAAATTAATTAATTAATTATTTCCAAGTAGTTGCTAAGACCAAATTCAATTTTAATTCACAATTTAAATCAAGGAAAAATTAAATTGGAATATTCTTGTTGTCATATTTCAACAAAGATCACTCTGATACCAAACTTGATCCAAGTACTCTCGGCTACTGGAATTAACCAAGATCATTTACTTCTATGATGTTTGCAAAATTGCATGTAAAAGAGTATGAAAAACCACTTGTGCATGTTTTAAGGAAGAGGAAACATAATGACAACCCTAATTTTAAAGAACATAAACACATTGAATGCAGAGTTCACCCAGTGTGGGTTACGTCTTTGGGCTTGGTGTCAAGAGTGGGGAGGTCGCTTCATTAAATGTTGAAATATGATGATGATGTACATGGTTTATTCTTTGTCACTACAAGGACAAACTCCCTCAACTAGAGTGGCATGTCTCTCCATGAGAAATCATCCTATAGGAACTCTCACTCATATGAGCCCTCCTTCAGCATGACAAGATAATAAATTCTCACATGATGTGGCATACAAGTATCTTGCAACATAATGGTAACAAGGATCTCAAAAACAAAATCATTATCTCATCAAATCAAAAGAAAAACATGGAATCATTACATCATATACCTTCACTTCTAGGTATGGCCTAAAAATGAAAAGCTAAGTTGTAGAAACAGACATCATCGTTGACTTCGTGGCATGAAATCGTGTCAAACGACTATAAACTTGGCTATTTTCTGACAGCGTCAAAATATGGACCATTGAGAATCTCAAAGATTCCCCCAAAGATTCATTCCTGGAGATGGGAGAAAAATCCACTGCTTGGATGAAAATTTTGAGCATGCCACTATGATCTATGTGAAATTCTAAGAAAAATCACTATAAATTCGGCATCATTCTGCCTCCGTAAAAAATCAGCCTCCAAGGGAATCTTTTAGATTCCTCAGGATTCTATAAAGATTCCTCATTGTTGACTGCCTGAAATTCTTCTGCTCAGATGAGGAAATAGACAGCACCATCACATTCCCTTCAAAATTATGGTTTGTTTGAGTATAAACTTGGCATCATTTTGTCACTGTGAATTTTTTCCCTCTAGGGAATCTTTTAGATTCCTCACTAATTCTACATGGAATATTTTGTGGAATATTCCCCTAGAATATTCTCGTCTCGAAAAACAAGACCAACCAGGGCATGGTTTCTTCTTAGCTCCTGGTTCTACACACGCTCTCCCTTTCCCCTCATCGAATGGTCAATTGAGAGTTTATAAACAAAATTTCGAGCGAACTTTACCAAGTCGTGCCACTTGGTGTAACAGTGGAAGGGTAAACTTGGAGGGTGGAGGTCCCGAGGTCAAACTAGTGGCCCTCCCCTATTATAATTGTTTTGGCATTTAATTAATTTTTGGGTGCGTTTTCTTATTTTAATTTGGCATGGTTTTGAATGGCGTGGTTGGTATGTATCACCACTGTTGATTGTGGTGGTTGTTGAGTATTGGGGGATGCAATTGACATGTTGTTTTTTTGTTAATGGTTTTGATTTTTGTTACGTGGAGCCGCCGCAATGGGCGGGCTGACCAACCGACGAAGCAGTTTCGAGCCCCTCCAACTTCGTCTTTAGTGGTCACCGTTGTAACGAACGTGGGTCGTGGGTGTGGTTCCGGGTCAGCCACGGGCCTCGACCCATTTATTAATAATATATATCACCGACCGTTGGTGGGGGTGGAAACCTACCACCCCATTTTTAATATTTTTTTTATTTTGTAAGACCATATTAGCCAAAAAACATTGACCCATTTTTAGGGGTCACCGACAAAATTAATGAGGCAATAAATTCACTCGTTCTGGCAGTTGAATTCCTTGTGTTGGTACTTTCCCAAATTGATACCTCATTAATGGTTGCCACTTGGCCTAGTTTGACTAGAACTTTGATCGAAAATATCTTGAACATATGAACTCAGATTTGAGTATCGTTCACACCATTGGAATGAGGACGATGAGAACTACGATATGGTCCTTATTTCTATTCAACTTGATGACTTTTATTTTTTCGCTATTTTGAGCCACTTCTAAATTCTGAGCATTTCTAGAACCACCTGGATCACAAAATTTAACTAAAGTTTCCATTGAAATTTTACTTCACCCAAATTTTAACCAAAGTTTCCATTTTGACCTCTTGTAGCTTTAGACATCCAAAAAGAATTTATCCAAAGTCTAAATGAAAGGTACATTGGATATCCAATGCCGATTTTTCTATCCAAAGTTTACACCATATTCACTACTTTAAAGAAATAATACATGCATATTCCAAATTTCAATAAATTTTAATAGTTTAGTCGATTTCATGTAAGACAAGCACTTATTTCACTTCTCATTATTTGTGATATTTGTTAATGCCAGATATTATACACATGTGTCTTAGTTTCATGCTATATTTACTTTCATGTTATATTTCCCTATAGCACACAACCCTTTTTCTCTTCCTACATAAATAATACATTCCCCTCCTGCCTCTTCCTATAGAAGCAAACCTAGAAAATGTGTTGCAATAGTTGACCAGAAGTTGCCGCAAAAAATGTGTTGTAGTATCTGACCAAAAGCTACCATAGAAAAGACAAAAACTTGTAGAAAAGAATAACTACCCAGAAGTTGCCACATCAAAGTTGGATGGAGGCCGCAATCTTGCAGAAAAACTGCTCGGAGGTGCGCAACTGCCACAGAAAATCTAGACAGAGGCTACAACTAAAATTGTGCGTCATGAACATGAGTCTCCTCTTTCTTTACTTCTCTTTTATATTTTTTAGCCATCGTCCTACTATTTTTCTCCCAAAGTCTATTTTTGCTGAGTTGGTAGTCTTTCAAATCTGCCAATAAATTAAAATAAATTAAAATTTGAAGGGTTAGAGTCTCCAAATAATTTATTATCAATTTTCCAATCACTAGAGGGATAGCTTTAATTCTTTTTCAGCATAAATTTATTATTGTTACAATTTTAGGGAAAATTTTCATTGTTTTATCATAAATAGATGTAATGATGAGAATTTGCAACGACGATTAGTAGATAGAATATTGAAACTAGGCAGGGTTGTATATGATTTTGTGTATTCAATACATAATAGGGTCTACATATTTTGTACCTGATTGTGATATTTTTGTAAAAATGACCTATCATTATTATTGTAGGGGAAATTCGTTTGAATGCACTGACAATGGGCTATTTCAGATGAGGTTCGTTTGAATGAACTGACAATGGGCTACGAGTTAACATCACTGATGAAAATTTAGTTATAGATGCTCAAGAAAAAAATTGGTGTCTTTGGAAGGACTATCAAAAACTTCAAAACAAAACAAATCAATTGCCAATTATCACTATTAATATGACCGACTCACCTTCATTAATTCTGAAATATCCCTAGCCTTTCGGGCCTTTTGACCTTCTGACATGTGCATTTCTTAGTCTTCTTAGCAGAGCCATCATGTCGCTCCATTTAATTTGACATGCACAATCATTTTCAACAAAACAAAAATAAAAATTTCATAATGCTCTTCAAGAAAACAACAATAAAATGTAATACTAGCCTAATTTAATTTTCTCATCTCTAATGCCATCACCGTTAATTGTACTTCCACTTTATTCCTACAATTTTCATATCAATGATTTTCATCTTCCATCTTGAAATAAAAATCTTACCATAACTCTATTTCCTATATTTCTTAGTCTTAATTCTATTTCCTATCTTTCTTAGTTTTCTTTGAGTTTAGGTCCTAGCTAAAGCTTAGAAATTCCTGGCCCAAGCAAATCAGAAAATCTAATTTCAACTTTGGCCCCATTTATAGTGATGGTTTGCCACTTTGTCCTGCAAATAGAAGTAAATCAAGTTCTTTCATGATTTTCTATCTAGATAAAAAGAAAAAAATTGGGTTTTGAATAAAATCAAAATCACATAAATAAGGAATCTTAATCCTAACATGTAGTTCATCTAGTTAAAAGGAAATTAGTCTCCTTTTCTTTCTTCATTGCTAAATTCTTGGTTTCATGTGTTTTTCTTGCAACAATATCTTTACGCAAGGGTAGTGAGGTACGCGAGGGCAGTGAGGCAATTCAAAGATAATTTTAGCTTCATGAATAAATTTACCATCTATATTCAAACAATTAATGTAATAAATGAGGAAAATTCTCAACATCCAGGGCAATCAATTAAGATGCCATTAAACCCTCAAAATGTAGCTTAAGCACCCCAAAACTTGGCAAATCAATTTCTTAAGCTACATGGTGTTCTTCATACCTCAAAGGTCTACACAATGTCTGAATGAATAATAAAACTCTTCTATTGATGAGTATGTGATTTTGACAATGGGATAATTTGAAAAAGACATTAAAACTCAATAAAAATATGAGAACATACACATAGATGACAACTAAATTTGAAAACAAGTAAAACACAATAAATAGATGAGAAAACATGCATAGATAATAGCCAAATTTGCAAAATAATAACAAATATATAGGGGTAAAATGGTAGAAATATACCTCTTAAAACCCAAATGGTTCATTCCCTGAGTTGTTGGAAGCTCAAAGGTCACTCAAGTTACTGAATAAAATTGCTTGCCGTAAAATTTTCTCCAACTCCTTTGCTGTCATGGTGAGGAAAGTGTAGCCCATGCAAATTTTATATATTATAACCAATTAAACCTTTGGCTGGTCCGATAGGGACTACTGCTGCCTCCACGGCGGCTTCACTCAATGAACCTCTGACATATCACGTGCATTTGTGGCATACTAAGCAGTACCCTTAATTTGACTATATATTGGAAAACACCTCTAAAAATCACATTATTTAACTCCCTACCAATACGAACCCAATACACCTTCCCAATATAAAAAAAAAAACCCTACTTTCACTACATATTGTAGGTATCCATTTTTTCATTAACAGTTTTTATACTCTATTTTTTTTCATTAACTTTGGCCTCCATTATTTATACTTGCCAATATAAAAACCTTTTACCCCCTATTGTATGCTCAATATATTATGTCATTTTTTCCTCAATATATATCCCCCAATATGAATGCACGTGGTATGGTATTGCTTTCGTGGCTACCTCAAGCCCTTGTTAAACTTTCATTCAAGATTTTCATTTGGATCAAGTTGTTTCATAAAGAAATTGTGAAACATTATATTCTCTTTTGTGAGTTGTATATTATATTGATGGGATGTATAGAGTCCTCTATGTGAAGACAATTAATTCATCTAGATTGTTCCATTTCCTGTGTCTTTTCAAATCATGCATAGTCACCCAATCCATGGTCATCCAATGATGCATTATTATCCATTCATTGAAATACCATGTGGTCGTCCATTTTTGAATAATGTTTTCTTCCACGTAAGTTTTGTCATGCATCACCATTTCGCTATGAGCCTTGTCACTATCATAGAGTTGATTCTCTAATTATCTATATCTCATAGTGAATTGGGAAGATCAGAGTCAATTGGCATCCATGAGGGTGGTGTCACTAATATGCATGTCATTTGAATCTTTTAGTCGTAAGAGCATTCCCTCTGTGGAAATTAATGTCGTAAGAGTTTCCAAGCTAAAAAATATTTTTTACACCCATTTGAAATAATTAAAGTAGTTATCAAAGGAGCATGGTGGACTCATGGGTGAATCCCAAGAACATTATCATTTATATATATGGATCTATTTAGATTAATTTTGGAGGAATATATATATATTTCTAAGAACTTGGACATGGCGAGGGGTGGTGGCACTAGTGTTGGAAACCTTGATTTCAATGAGGTTGTCACTGCTCACAAGACAATTTACATTAGCATTGTTTTTAGGAGTGCAACAATTTATCTTAAAATATTAACATCTTGGATTTAGATGATGTGGATTATGTGGCTACAATATCTTTGTGGGAGCACAGGATTAGGAATGGTGCTATGGTGTTTCATTTTACTACAATGAACCCCTCTGAGTACCTGTTATTAGTGTCACATGTCATTTTTCTGCATCGAGGAAAATGATGCCAAATCCAAATCTTTCGCCATCTAATGAACTGTTGTCATGAATCCCTAAGAAATATAGAAGAAGTACCTATTATCAAGTATAACAATCTTGGGTTGAATATCTTTAAAAAACCTAATTTCTTAGATCATTGCAGGTGCCTCAATCACCACCTGCAGTGGTCGCATTTTGCATAACAAATGATTTGCGACATCGTCACAACAAGCCTTCAATAAAGCCCTGACAGTCTTATTACACGAGTAAAAATAAAAAATGGTAAAGAAGCTTCCATTTCTAGAATCCTCAAGAGGGTATCTATCCGAACTAGTGGAGATTAGGCTTGAGTTCCTCCTATCCTGAATCTCATTCCTCCCTTTATGGATCTCACCCCTTCCTTAGTGGATCTTAAGTTCCACTCTTTCCCTATAAGTACAATGCATTCAAAGAGAAAGGCATTGTCATTTTTTACTAATGAACTATACTTAGATGGTGTTCAAGTATCCATTGATGACTTTTTGATTGCAAGGGTTTTGATTGATGATCATTAGAAGGAGGCTTCCAACATCAAGCCCTGGCTATAATTTTCCTTTTCTTTATTCTTAATATAAAAACATATTTCTTTCCTAGACTCATTTGTCATGATGTTTGTTGTAAGATTCCTTAATCATTTACATATTTTATGATTGAATCATTGATGTATTATTTGCATTTTCCTATTTCTGTTTTTTAAAGTCTCTTCTTAGAGCATCAAGAAAGAGCTTGGAAGCTATAAATGACAACAACAAGGATCATCATCAAGAATTTCAGTCAAAGGTATGAGCTATGCATCCCACTTACATCTATGATTTAATCATGAATTAGGGAATGTTTTCATGTGTTTGTTCGTTTGTTTCTAGACTTGGTTTCTGTGTCTAGGGAGATTTGTCTTGTCAGCAAGACACGATTTGTTTTCCAAACAATGTTGTGTATTATGTGGCTACAATATCTTTGTGGGAGAACATGATTATGAATGGTGCCATGGTGCTTCATTTTACTACAATGAACCCCTTTGAGTAGCTCTTACTAGTGTTGGTACCCAACAAGTTATTGTTACTCATTGACATTATGCTCGTACCTAAAAAAAATACACAAGACTCCTATTAGAAATGGAGATAATAATATTAAAGAGAAAATCATATGGTGGATTTGGACAATCCCATGGATCACTTGAATTTCTTAGTGTTAGGGTCTTACTTTAATATCATTCCTTAAATACTTTATTATGTAGGAGGCCACATTCCTTAAATAAGGCCCATTAAATAGTTAGTTAATAGTCACTCATTGTAAAAAAGGTAACTTTTATTAATAACACATAAATTAGTTAGTGAACAATCATTATAAATGAGATTGTAATTAGTTAAGATGAGACATTTAGCTTTAGTGGATGTCCTATAACTCTTAAGATGTGGAAACATTATTAATATCAAGTTTTATTCCCACTGTGTAGGGAAAAATTCAGGGGCTAATATTTGGAGGTGTGCCCATTTTCCATGTTTTTTCCTAAAAAAGATTCTTTAATTTCCATTTTTCCCAAAAACGATTTGCCTAAATTTTATAGTATAAAATTATATAGAATGATATAAAATCATTAAAAATAGAAACATTTTTACCAAAATAGTACGAAACATTTGACAATTTGCATATTAGGGACTAGTAAGATTCCTCAAGGTTTCTAAACTTTAAGATAAACTTCCATTCTTAAAATTTTCCCTGCCATGTAGGTTTCTCAACAAAGTGAGGATGGTCATGTGGCCTTATGCATGGGTCCATTAGAGTAGGGAGTATATACACAATGAAAAAGAGTCACTTGGTATAAGATATTGGATGGCAAGGCTAAACCATTGGAAATTCACTTTTTAAAGTAAGTTGTTGGATCAAATGGATGACCAGTAGCTATCAATACATGGAAACATTGTTGATATCAAGTTATATGGATATCTAAATATGGAGTAGAAGGTTATGGGTAGAAGGTTATGCAATGTTTTGTCAACACTTGTCATTGTATTTGAGTATTGCTGAGGTTACCCCTTTAAAGAGACAATGAACATAGTTATCTAATTTCTATTACCAAAGAGATCTTTAAAGGGGAGAATTAAACCAACCAAAATCCATCTTAACTTCGTATCTACCAAGTGTCGAGAGGGATCAAATCTCTTGAGATGCACACCCATTTTATAGTGAAAATAAATTTGATAACTCACGGGACTTGGTAGATCTAGAGTTAAATAAATCTGGGCTAATTTTGAAAAAAAAATGAAAAATGACAAAATTTAAATCAATTTGTAAAACATAAATATTGAAGAATCGATCCAAAATATAAATTCTAAAATAATTACCAATTTAAAAAAATCCGAATAAATAAATAAAAATAAAACATCCACCCAAAATAATGTTTAGGAAGTGAAAATATGGTTATTTAAAATCAATTTTTTATAAAGGAATTCCCCACAACCATGAATTTTAACCATGTCCCTCGCTCCTGATTGACATCATTTGCAAAGTCTTTAATGCCTTGACTATGAATTCATTGCATTTCCATGACTAGATGATTAGGGTGATTTGAAAAGTCGTAAATGAAGATTGGAAAGTCAGAAAAATTCCCGTGTTGACTGGGAAATAGAGAGGTGAAGCAGGTTACTTCCAACCAACCAATAAAGTTACTTTAGTTGGTGGGATAAAATCCCAGTGATGTTGGTTGTGCCGAGGGTCTTCCCACTAATTTCAGCCCGTTCAGTACGTAATTCCCACTTATTTCGGTGATGGATTTTTCAAATTCATGCTTTTGCTCTGACGCCCCGCCGCACACGCACCATGTGCAACTTCAAATACACTTTTGAGTTGGAATACACTAGGGTTATAATTAGAGTGATTTGAAAAGTCGTAAAGGAAGATTGGAAAGTCAGAAAAATGACCGTGTTGACTGGGAAACAGAGAGGCCAAGGAAGTTACTTTAAACCAATAAAGCTATGATTTGGAATTTGGAAACGGGTGGGATAAAATTCCACTCACGTCGGTTGGTCTTCCCACTTATTTCGGTCCATTCAGGATGTAATAAGTCATAAAAGCTGCAGAGGAAGGTTGGAAAGTCATAAAAATTACCGTGTTGACTGGGAAATAGAGGGGAATAAAGTGACTTTAAACCAATAAAGCCATGGTTTGGAATTTGGTTGGGTGCGAAACGGGTGGGATAAAATTCCAGGACGTAATTCCACTTATTACGTCCTAAAATAGAGAGGAGAAGAAAGTTACTTTAGTTGGTGGGATAAAATTCCGGTTGTGCCGAGGGTCTTCCCACTTATTCCGGTCCGTTCAGTACATAATTCCCACGTATTCCGGTGATGGATTTTTCAAATTCATGCTTTTGCTTTGATGCCCGACCACACACGCATCATGTGCAACTTCAAATAAACTTGGAATAGCGTGGTCACGATAAAATGGGTGTTGCAGGGGTGGTTTATAATTATTAAAATAATAATTTTTAAAAAATAATTATAAAATAATTATACTAGTATTTGCATCAAATGTTGCAAAAGAAATTTTATAAGACATAAATTGAATTATGCAAATACAACAAAAAAATACTTTGATAAAGAATAAAAATATATTGAATGCTCACATTAATGTCCCATTAATTGGAATCACTTAGTAGATATATTTATCAACATTAGGATTACACAGAATGATCAGGGAATTTCTCATATACAAACAACACCTTCCACAACAAGTAGACATATCTATCAACATTAGGATTACACACCATGATCAGGAAATTTCCCATATACAAACAACACCTTCCGCAACAACCTTTTCTCACATCCACATTTTAAAAAATGCCTTGGAACGTGATTGGAATATCCCTTATTGCCTTTTCCATTATGTAGATAAATCTTCTATATTACTATTTTCATCATGAAGATTGTTAGTTCATTGTTGTAAAGTGTTAGTGTGTTAAATTCAATACTGTTCAACAAGTGAAAAACATTCTTTAATTAGCATAATATGCATTTTTCTCTCACCGTGTATTTTTCAGTCATTCATTACAAAACTTCCATCAAAGAACACAAGTAACAGATTAACATGTATTTTGTCTTCATTATTTTCATCACGGAGCCAAGAAACATGAAATCCTAGAGTGGGTGTTTTTTATATCCGAATTGTTGCAATGGATGTGACCTACCATCAAAAAAAGCATTCCCATCCTCAGATGAACCTCATTCTTCTTCAGTTGACCACTTGATTTTATTCAATTCCCATCATTTTTTCTCCATTCATTTGCCCCATCTTGTTGTCTATCAAAGGACTGCCCTTGTCCTTCGAAGCATTACCACTAGCAACAAGGAGATCATTAGAAAACACACTTTACAACTTTGAATAGGGTTGAGACATATCACATACAAGAGTATTCAAGCTGCAATATTTTGTTCAAATAATGCATTCTAAGATCATTTTTCTTAAATTTCAATTTATAATAAGTCGTATTTTAATATTTAAAATAATTATTTTTAAAATATGTAGTAAACTAACAAAAAAAAGTATGCAATAATGTGCCAAATTATATAGAGTAAGTTATGTATGAGTGGGTACTATGAGATATTCTCATAACTTTGGAAATTATAATAATTGTTATTTTATTTTTTAATTATTAATAATTATAATACATTTAATATAGATGAAATATTATTAATTAAACAGAAATCTAAATAAACAACTTCTAAAAACACCATTTTGCACTTTCAATTATATTTTAAATTATCCCACATGGATGTCAACGATATGTCATGTACTTGTTCACTATTTTTTTATTGATATCATTAATAAACAACTTTTAAAAAGACCATTTAGCACTTTCAATTATATTTTAAATTATCCCACATGGATGTCAATGATATCTCATGTACTTGTTTTGTTTTATTAATGATAATGACCATGCAAGTACATTGAAGCATATTCAACGCACCTTAGTTGCAACTTGCAAATTGTGATAGTTGTATATACGGATATACGGAATGTAATGCAGGGCATCTTGTCACGCTTGGACAATATTTAACCAGTGCTCACTTTTATTACGCTCATTTTTAACATACTGTCTGCATACGCAATTGGGAAAACTTGACAAACAAGACGCCAAGATAGGATTATCGCATACACAGTTCTGGTATTGAAATAAACTGCTCCCATGAATACCATTGCTCTCCACCAGCATGACCTCTCCCCGCATCAATTTTGATGTAATACAAGACCACGTGTATCTCTCGAAAGTCATTAAGTTATTCCTTACGTCTGCCGCTATCCCAAAATTGCTAACGAATTTGATTAGTGTTGACCCACTCTAAAATATAACCTCCAACTCCTCTTTTCTTCTTTCCGTTTTTATCAGACTGATTGATGTGCACATTTATTCCAGAATTACACGCATCCAATAGAATGGATCCGCACCGATTGCTAAATGTATTCCATATAGAGGCAACTGACTGCATACGAGAAATATTAAAAGGGAGATTACAGTTTAAAGAACCTTCTCCCTAAAGGGTACTTTTCGTTCAGCTGTCTAGACTTATGGTAAGATTGAAAGAAATGGTCTCACAAGATGCAGCACACGAAACCCACCGCTTGGCATTTTTCCTTCTCCAAAGAACTGTTGTCATGTAATAACATAGTTTCATCATTTGAATATACATTGTCTATTTTAAATATAAATGGTTAATGTCAATATACATTTTGTGGCAACTTCAAAAATTTGAAATTTAAACTTTACAGTTTTCTTTTTTCTAAATAAGATTAATCTATTAACATAAAAGGAGTAAAATTACAACGTGACCGAAGTCAAAAACATTGCCCTGAAGAGAGGCAAGTTGTCAAGATAAGCATGGAATGAGACTGCCCCATTTTAGGGAGCTCAGTCTTGAACCGTTTACTGAGTTTACAAAAATTAAAAAAAGAACTGAGATTCCATATAACAGTCTGAACAAAAACTTGCCCAATAGTATGGGCCGCATGGTGTACTATCATGACAACAGAGAGCAAGCTAAACATCTGGTGGTTCTTCAACAATCCGGCACCAACCTGTATCAGGCATGTCCCCTTCAAGAGCGGTTGTAGAGTTGGAAGGACCAAGGTCAGTCGGCGCCATTGCCACATTCTAAGCGTTGCGGACTTGAGCATCTGGTATCTGCAAAGACGCACTGCCAATCCCCATTTGGACGTTCGAAGCCGGAACAAAAACAGAGCCCGGGCCCTCCTGAAAAGAACTAGACTCTCCCTCTCTGGCTTCCTCATGGAAAACCACCGAGATGTGAGTGGTGATCCTAGGGCGGTTCAGAGAGATGCAGAAGGTGAAGAGTGTAGATCCATACGTGGGACACCCTCTCCCACTTCGAGTGTGCGGATAGTGCCCAACGGAGAAATCGCTTGAAAGGGAGGGCAACTCGGAGGAAGGGCTGGAAGGCACCTGCCTAGGCAGACCTCGGCAAGACCTCATTCTGTGGTGACGACGAGGCATTGGGTAGACCGAGGCAATGGGAGGAGAGCATGGCAGGGTAGCAACAATAATCATGCCAGAGGAGATCAGGAAAACGATGAGGCGCAGGCCAGATGCCCAGGATAAGAAGCAAAAGGAGGACGGAGGCAGCTCAACAAAAAGACTAGATCCAGGTTTCAGATCAGCTTCCCCATTCAATCTACCAGAGACATCAGAAAGGATGAGACCCACATGATAAATAAAGAAAACAGAGCTGCGTCCAGACTCTAGATAATTCTGCAGAAGAATCGACGGACTTTGCTCCCCCGCCAGCTCATAACTGATCTTTAAAGCTTCAACCTCCTTCCGGCTTCGAGATACATCCGTCATAACTACAGTAATGAATGGAGCCGAGAACTGAGACGAGCCGAAGCGTGCGAGAGCATAAACCAGGGTGTCGGACAGGGTGGGATATTTAGAGCCGCTTAACATCGAGAAAATGAACTCTGCGCAATTCAAATTCTGAGAGCCTCCATTCACAAACCTTTTAATTATGTTGTACTGGGTGGGCAGGTGTCGTCCCTCCTCGCGCCACCCCTGTCCCATCCTAATTGAAACTTGTTTAAGCACCCACATTCGGGGTAAACTTTACAAAATTGAACTATATCATGGATTATAATTACAAGATGGGTTAATTTCTAAAATTACTTTCTCTAAGCCCACAGGGGTTTGGTCTCGTGGTCAGCGAATGGTCTACTAAGTCGTTCGTGCCGTTGTGCAGGTCACGTGTTCAAGTATCGTCTTATCCGGAGGGGCCATTCCTTGCGGGCTGGGTGGTTACTCCTAGCTGTTATAGTGGCAGCCAGTGGGATTCGACCCCGTGTAACACGAGTATGATACCACTGTCATTACCGATTCAGCTAGACATCAAAAAAAAAAAAATTACTTTCTCTAGAATTAAGGGAGTACTTTATTGAATGTTTCATTATTTGAATATACATTATCTATTTTAATTCTGAATGGTTAATCTAAATATACATTTTGTGGCAACCTCTTTTTCGTACCTTATATGATTTAATAATGAAATTTCTATTGAGTGTAAAAGACTTTTCATCTTAAGACCACATATCACCATATATACACTAATTGGCATCCTAATCAAAGCATATTATATTAATAAAAATTAATTCAAATAATGGAACAAAATTATAGTAGAAGTTAACATGTTAAAACCATATATGTAACAAGATTAGCATCACCCAACCAAAATCAAAGTTGTGCATTCTATATCTCAATAAATTACCAGACAAAAAACCCCACCAAGCTCAAACGCCTAAGCATTTTGGCACCACTCGCTATAATAGCCAAACATAAACCATCTACTGTTGTAAAACTAAGATCCAAAATTTTCATATTAGTACAGAGACTCATTGCAAAGAAGGGATGTATAGTGAAGGAAATAGGAAAGGGAGCAGTAGGAAAGATTGGCGATATGAAGAAGAAACCACCTTATCCCATGCTCCCACTCCTCCAAATTTTAATCCATAATACGTGCCTTGTCTTCTCAAAACAAACTAGGAAAAGAGGCCTTCTCCAGTGAAACATGATAAGCTGGTGGCATATGGAAGAAGAACATAGATGAAGAGAGATGTGATATGTTATATGATGTAGATGTTGTCTAGTTTGGAACTGTTCCTTTGCAACATAAATTATTGCATAAAAAAATTGGTAATAAACTAGTTTAACTTTAAAAGAGGCTTACCTAGGCCTACATGAATGGAGACCCTCAATTTCATGAGGTATGAGCCCTGTGAGCATATTATATGATAGGGCTAGTTGTAGTAAACATTTCCCAAGAGTTGCATTTATACTACTCGATAATTGGTTCAGAGCACGATTTAATTTTTCTAGTTGTTGGAGGTGGCCAATGGATTTCGAGATTATTCCAAAGAGATTATAATTATTATGTTAAAATATTTATTATTTTTATGATGAAATTGAGATTGATATGTTTAATTTAGAAGGGATTGTATAACTAGGCATTTCTGATCTGGAGAAATCTATGCTCACAGTTGTGCTTAGTGATTCACCTCTCACACCTCTCCAAGCACTTATAATGTTTAACTTTGAAGGAAGCACATCAAAACAAATGCTAAGTATTAATTGCTAAAACTAAATTGCAAAGAGTTTTTTCTAGTGACAAACCTCTCAAGGGCCATTTTGCCGACGTAAGGAAGAAATGTGTAGTGGCTAACCTTCTAGGCTAGTTATAATGTTGTCTAACATATTACAAAAAGCAACTTTAAAAGGATACATAGTATTAATTTCCTAGCTAAACAGTATAAGAGTTGGTAAATTTATGTTTGTAAAAGTTGACATACATTGCAAACCCAAGATAGATTAGTTTGCGTTAATGCCAAATGTAAAATCTACTTGCAAGTGCAAAGGTTACAAATGAATTCTACCAAATAATTTATTCTAAGAAAAAAATATTATATTGTCAATTATGTTTAATATTCCTTATTCTAGTTGTGCTCCCTAATTGACGAAGACATCAACTTCCTTATTTAGGTTTCTCTTGACATGAAAGGATTCAATATGATCACATTTGTCCGTAGATATCATTATTCGATGTAGATCTGTGCGGAGTAACTGCTCATTATTTCCTTGAAGTTTAATCACTTGTTGGATGACTATCATAGAGTCTCCAAAAAGTGATAATTGCTGAAGACTTCTAGAGGAAGCCATTTTCAAAACCCTCCAAAGCACAAGAAATTCAACTTGATTATTTGTTGAAATTTTTAGCGCCTAGAAAAACTGAATCACTCTTTCTTCTTCGGGGCCAAATGATATGGATAATGTTACATGATATGTATATGAGGTAAATATATAGGGTATACTATGCATTATCAAACTCATTAATATATATGGTCATGCCACATAGTGTGACAAATGAGAAGAAAATGATCCTTTGGGAACTAATAAGGATGTTGGCAACCAAAGAGAGGTTGAAGTTTAACAACAACTAAGGTGAAGAGACATTAAATTATAATTCCATATTTAAAATATAATTTTAATGCTATATTTGCTAACAAACTAAATTGCATGATAATTAATAATAAACTATATTCAAATGTATGTAGAGATGGATGGTATGAAAGATCTTTCAAAGAAATTTGAATATTATAGGTTTAACTATGTGCATAATTTATGTTATAAGATAATTGTATAAGTGTAAGAAAAATAAAGAAATAAATAAAAACAATATCAAATAGTATTAGATAAAGTATTAGATAAAGGGAATAAATCGTAAGTTTTCTATGAACAATTTAATTGGTAATAGTCATGTTATAGTAGTAGTGGTAGAAATCAACTTTGCATTAAAAAATAACAAGAGAATTGCAACTACAATGGAAACAATGAATATTTGTTTTCTAAATAAAATCTTACAATATTGTATAATAGCATACCTGAAGCTACCTCCACGAGGCTCACGTGTCTCATTTGTTTGCACATAACCATATCCATTGGCTATAAGGGCACGTTGACGAAAAAACTCTACCACATTTGATGTTAATGGTTCCAGTAGCAAAATGGACTCACTTAATTATGTGTCTATACGATAGACCCACAGCCAAGGCTCCTCCATATCTGACATGTGGATTATATGACTCAGACAGTAAAGAAACTGTTCATGTGGTCTCTTAAATTTGCAGAGTTTGATTTAGCACCATCATAAAGGAGCAAAAGAGCATATATTGACCCCCTTTTTACTATTCTTACAATTTTGAGCCAAACGCTCCACCAAGTTGTAGTACAAAATTCATAACAAATCAAGTCTAAAATTGATTTAATAATAAAAACATGGTACACTGTAAGATAGCACATAAACCTTCGCAGGTTCAGAGTAGAAAACAAATCCAAGTGCTAGCACCGCAGTTCTTCTCACATCATCACTAACATAAAAAACAATGAAGTGCAATAGATGATGAATGGATTTGTTATTGGAGGTGCCCCTGTATGGGAGGGCGAGAACATAAATCACACCATATCATAGAATTGGATACTAATCACGAGTCATTTGTTTTATAAGTATATCTACCTATTCTCCTCTTCCATATACAGTTAATGATATTTCAAGCATCAGATCCTTGTACATAATTGTTTACAAATGGACATATTAAAATCTGGTGGAAAGTTTCAAATCAAGTTGAATTAGATAAGGAAAAATAAATCTTCGAATAATATTTTCAAATGAAATATTTTTCAAATTTCATATGTAAGTAACCACCAATACCTAATAATCATTCCATGTTGAGTACCATGTGCATATGCAAGTGTCTCACTGCCCTTTTCACTCGTAGTTCCAACTATAAGCAAGGCCATACTTATGCCAAAATCCTCTCTAGAAATTGCACTATCTAAGTAAAGAGTGTTCAGTTGTGCTGATGTATGCACCTCATTCTTAATCTTGATCTAGTTGTGTCCCATTTCCTTCTTCCCCCCTTTGTCTTTCATCACCTTTATAATATTGGCTTTATCATCTCATCTACCAGCGACAATATAGATGTTGGACAACTGCACATATGGTCCACTTCAATGTGGTTCCAACTTTGCATGTTTTGCTAGCTCCAACAAACCTTCAAGGAATTAATTTAATGTGCACATATGTACTCCCTTAAAAAAATTCAATATATTTTTCTTGCACTAGAGCAACTCAAGTAAGAGTTGAGATATTTTCACAAAATGGCTCGGCTTGAGCTTTCCTTTCAGATGTAATATCCACCTACAAAAATGAAGTTAACTTGAATAAGCATAGAGGAAGAGTGGGTTATGTAGAGAGCCAAATTGAGAAGAAGCCCAAGATCATAAAATGAAGGAGCAATAAACTTTAAATAACAATGTTAAATTGACCCTGATTTTCTCAATACAACTATGACCATAAACAACACTGGTGTGATACACTCAATTCCTAGATCTAAACTACAATATTGTGTACAGAACCTTTGTGCCCATTTTCACTAAAGAGAAAACCATTACATATAATACGGTGACAATAAGACAAAGATAACATAGATATGAAATGGGAAATAACAAATAAGTGGCAACAAGACTAAAATAGCTATGATATTAAATTTAAGAAATAACCTTCCAACTATAATAACAGTTCAAGGAATGGTAAAGGAGCTCTACAAAATCCAAAAAAAGATGTTGACTTCCGAACTGCCATTTAATAAAAATATCCCATTTACGTTAAGAACTTGTAAAAGTATGGAATCAAGTTGCAGGTGGCAATTACCTACATTTCTTCCCCCTCCTTATCACTAGATTTTGGGCCTCTCATGGGTCTTGCTTCATTAGAAATGTTTTCCTCATCCATAGCAGTTTTTTGATATGTTTCTTTCATTGTTCTCACTTTAGCCTTTGCTAATAGATACAAAACAACAGTTGGCAATTTTACTGTAGAATTTTATGTTGGAGGTGTTGTAGGATGAGGATACTCATATAATGAGGGCTTCGCATGTGAAATAAACTTAAATTTTGGCTACAGAAACTTTGTGCCCATTTTCACGGAAGAGAAAACCATTACATACAATAAGGTAGAAATAATACAAAGATATCATAGATATGAAATGGGAAATGGCCAATAAACGGTGACAAGACTAAAATAGCTATGATATTAAATTTGACAAATAACCTTGTAACTATAATAACATGTCAATGAATGGTAAAGGAGCTCTACAAAATCTAGAAAGAGATGTTGACTTATGCACTTCCATTTAATAAAAATATCCCATTTATGTTGAGAACTTGTAAAAGTATGGAATCAAGTTATAGGTGGAAATTACCTGCAATGCTTTCCCCTCCTTATCACTAGATTTTGGGTTTTTCATGGGTCCTTCTTCACCAGAAATGTTTCCCTCATCCATAGCTCAAAAAAATATAGAAGTGGATACCAATACCAAAATTGAGTAAATACTGCCATAACAACATCAACAATAATTTTGTCATGCTTAGTCCTAAATGACAACTTAATTGAGACATTCCAACCACCTACATCTAAAATACCACAAACTAAAATTTCACCCATCTTGCTCATGGTGTCTTCATTCTTGTCAAGAATGATCTTCTCAAGTTGACGCCTGAAATAAGAAATAAAAACAATGTCAGGGTGATTTATTGCGGAAAAACCTGGGGTTTGAATGTAATAAAATAGCACCACCATTCTTGCAACTATAATGGAAACAATCAACATTTGTTTGCTAAATAAAAGCTTACAACATTGTATAATAGCATAACTGAAGCTACCTACACAAGTTTCATGTGCCTCATTTGTTTACACAAGAACCTTAGCCATGGCTACGAGAGAACCTTGACGAACAAAATCTATGACAATAAATGTATTATTAAATATATCATTAAGTTTTAAAAAACCATAACATGAAATTTAAATTACCTTATTATTTTTCTTTCTCCATTTTTTGATAATAAAATATTCTACAAATACATAATGCTATGAATATTATTATATTTTTATTTTCCCTTTTATTTATATTTTTGTTCTCTATTTTGTTGATGATTTTTGAATGTTTCAATTTTATAACTATTTTTATTTTGTTTATACTTTTTTATATAAATATATAGTCAAAATCATATGTTCCTAAAATTTGGATGATGAAATTAAATTATTTAAATGTGTTATAGTTCAACTCTATTAGAAGTACTAATTACATTTATAGATGTATATATTTTACAGTAGGTTTTTCAGGTTACAATTTAATTATCAATAATTATTAGATGATGGGTAAGGATTTAATCTCCATAGAATGTTTTAAAATACTCTTAGTAATAGTTATAGAGCAAAAGTTGTTATTTGTTTCAAAAGTAGTTATGTGCTTTTGATTAAATTGATTAATTGCAAAAAATGTCAAATGAACATGTGTCATATCAATATATGTTATAGTTTATACATATGTGGTATTAGGAAGCCATGGTATTGACCTATAATATTATAACAAAGTCTCTTTATAGATTAAGATTTTCCAAAGTAAAATAGAGGTGAATCTTCATAGTTAAAAATCTTGTTACATGTTTTTTAAGTATCTATATATTTGACTAATATCTTAATTTTTTTACAATTAATAACAATTTTTAAAAGAAAATTATATTTTTTTTTTAAATTAAAATTTCTTCTTACATATAAATACTTTATTAGATAATATTATAATACACAATGTACACACTAATATAAAATATACTTGAAAACAAAAATGTTATATGTGAATATTATATTATAAGTTTATAAAATATTGACCGTTGTTATAAAATTTACATGGTAAATATCATATAATTAACATTATTTTTATATTATTTTGAATAAACTTTTAATTTCCATGGTAATTCTGCCAACATTCACATTTTCTTTCGTTCGCTGGCAAAGGGTGAATGCGTAAGATGTCAATAAAATTCATAATACTATGTTATATATATTTTGAAATTTGGAAAATAATGCGGTGAATGCGGGATTAAACATGTAAATTGTGTTTACGATTTGTTATCATGTAGGGTCACGACAATAGGGCGTTATAAAATAGAACATGAAATGGTTACAATCCTTCTCATTACCGTAACACATTAAAATGTATGAACCTCGAAACTCTTGGTAAAATTATGAGGTTTGGTAAATATCACTTACGCCTAAAATTAAAACACGCTCTTACGACGGAGTCAAAACTTTGTATTGATTAGCCAATATTTGAATAGGGCCTGATTGTAATATTAAATGAGGTGCGTATAAAAACCTCAAAAACATATGCTTTTAACACACAAACATATTTCTAAGAAACCAATTTTTCGCTGACTTGTTCACGTTATAAACATTACTTGTTACCACTTAGAATGTGACATCATGGACTGATGCGATAAGCGTTGGCTTGTGTCATTTCTTGCCACCAAAATCAACGTTGCACCACTGACTATCCTTCGCCATTTCATGCAAAATATGCAATGAATTAAAATCAAAATTAGCATTGTTGTTATTATTGGCAGTGGCATTGTTAAGATTTTGAACGGAGGGATCTCCATATCCTTGCATGCATTCACGGATTGGTAAGAGGCCACAAACGAAGTCTTGCGCCAATCTATTTTAACCCTTCCTCCTTAGGTGACCAATTTAATTTGTCCCCATTCCAAACGTTGAAGTGGATCCTCCTGGGTCGAGTGTACTCAGGCATGGGATATACGCAAATTCTTCAATGTTCTTTAACGCCTTAATGGACATAGAATCTATCGAAAAGCTGGTTACAAAATGCAAAACATATCATAAACATATAAATAAAAATTTTGAAACAAGATTGAATAATGGCACAAAAACATACTAATAACACCACTAAAATCATTAGGTTGTTGTCATCGGATCCTAACGTGGTTGCTCCACTGCTCAAATCTAGAGCAGAGCTAGTAAAGCTACTTCGTTGCTCCACTGCTCCAATATCACCCAAAATTAGTGAAGCTACTTCGCTGCTCCATCGCTCATACCTAGGCCATAAAATCGACCTACTCAAATTGTGTCCCCAAAAATGCTAAATATCTTGGGAAGGGAAATCAATGTTATTTCAATGGCATTTCATGGTAAAAACTAATATTACCTTTCTCACAGTAGCGCAGCGCGGCATGGAGAAATGATCCCTCGACCATGAAACGATCAACCACCCAGCTGATTCATCAGTCGGATAATGGAAACGACGTTGATTCATTGAGGACATAATGGAAGCGACCCCATCATCTAACAACCTAAATGAAGAAGTAGAGTACCCGATGAATTGTTTGGTAATCCCTGCCACTACAATCAAGAAACTGATAATTTGATACGTCACATCTGGATGTTAAGACGGTTGACGGTTCGTATGGAAGACAGTTATTGCAGGATCCAACGACCGAGTAACAACCGTCTAACAACAAAATCGAATGGCACATATTTTAACACGACAGCAGTTTGGGAGTTCATTTAAGAGGGAAACGCCTTACGGCCTAATTACAATGGTGAAGTATACAGTTTAAATGGAGAAGAAAAAACATGGTTGCACTAAACATATTAAATCATGATTTTATTATATTTTGAAATTTTGTAAAATTAAATTAATAAATTAAATAATATAAAAAAATTTAAAATATATATAATTAAGTTAATAGGAAAATCACAAAATTAATTAAAATCTTAAGAATGTATTTATAAAAAAAAAAATCAACTCTAAAGATGTATTTTAAAAAATAACAATATATTGGAATATGGTATTAGTTAAACATTGACACAAAGAATAGTTATAAAAGTGATTAAACTAGTTTAGATTATTGTTAATTCAGAATCTATTAAGCACTCAAGGAACAAATTTCTTGAAATGCAAATATCTTTTAAAGTGAAAATAGATTTGATCCCTTTGTGTGATATTTCTTGAGATGCAAATATCTTTTAAAGCGAAAATAAATTTGATCCCTCTCTGTGCTTGGTAGATGGGGGGTTAGATGGATCTAGGATGGTTTTTATTTTGTTATATTTATTTTATTTTCACCAAGTTAAAATGTTTATATTACATTAGTTACATTAAGTTACACACATCACTACCATTCCAAACGCTGAAGTGGATCCTCCTGGGTCGAGTACTCAGGCATGGGATATACGCAGATTCTTCAATGTTCTTTAACGCCTTAATGGACATAGAATCTATCGAAAAGCTGGTTACAAAATGCAAAACATATCATAAACATATAAATAAAAATTTTGAAACAAGATTGAATAATGGCACAAAAACATACTAATAACACCACTAAAACCATTCGGTTGTTGTCATCGGATCATAACGTGGTTGCTCCACTGCTCAAATCTAGAGCAGAGCCAGTAAAGCTACCTCGTTGCTCCACTGCTCCAATATCACGCAAAATTAGTGAAGCTACTTCGCTGCTCCATCGCTCATACCTAGGCCATAAAATCTGACCTACTCAAATTGTGTCGCCAAAAATGCTAAATATCTTGGGAAGGGAAATCAATGTTATTTCAATGGCATTTCATGGTAAAAACTAATATTACCTTTCTCACAGTAGCGCGGCGCGGCGTGGAGAAATGATCCCTCGACCATGAAACGATCAACCACCCAGCTGATTCATCAGCCGGATAATGGAAACGACGTTGATTCATTGAGGACATAATGGAAGCGACCCCATCATCTAACAACCTAAATGAAGAAGTAGAGTACCCGATGAATTGTTTGGTAATCCCTGCCACTACAATCAAGAAACTGGTAATTTGATACGTCACATCTGGATGTTAAGACGGTTGACGGTTCGTATGGAAGATAGTTCACAGTTATTGCAGGATCCAACGACCGAGTAACAATCGTCGCCTGGGATTGCTCAATTCAAATCAACGGCTAATGATTACCCAATCGTCTAACAACAAAATGGAATGGCACATATTTTGACACGACAACAGTTTGGGGAGTTCATTTCAGAGGGAAACGCCTTACGGTGTAATTACAAATATTAAGCGGTAAAGTATACAGTTTAGATGGAGGACTGAAGAGCCAGAAAAAAACAACATGGTTGCACTAAACATATTAAATCATGATTTTATTATATTTTGAAATTTTGTAAAATTAAATAATATAAAAATTTTAAAAATATATAATTAAGTTAATAGGAAAATCATAAAATTAATTAAAAGCTTAAGAATGTATTTATAAAAAAAAAAAAATCAACTCTAAAGATGTATTTTGAAAAATAACAATATATTGGAATATGGTATTAGTTAAACATTGACACAAAGAATAGTTATAAAAGTGATTAAACTAGTTTAGATTATTGTTAATTCAGAATCTATTAAGCACTCAAGGATCAAATTTCTTGAAATGCAAGTATCTTTTAAAGTGAAAATAGATTTGATCCCTCTGTGTGATATTTCTTGAGATGCAAATATCTTTTAAAGTGAAAATAGATTTGATCCCTCTGGGTGCTTGGTAGATGGGGGGCTAGATGGATCTAGGATGGTTTTTCTTTTGTTATATTTATTTTATTTTCACCAAATTAAAATGTTTATATTACATTAGTTACATTAAGTTACACACATCACTACCATATTTTATTCTTAATTTTATTTTGATGGAATCAAAATGTTTACAATACATTACGTCATACATTTCTAGTAGTCCAATAAAAAATAATGATTTTATTAAAAAAATATTATATTCAAAATGTAGTGCTAAATTATTGAATTATTTGTTTATTTATTTATTTATTTTTATGCAGTTTAACCAAATCAATGCTAATTGGGATAGGACAAGACGTTAGAACATCTCTACAATACTCAGTTGGAGAGCCTCTATCTAAATACTAGAATAAGTTTAAATTATCATATTCATTGAGACCTTTAAGGTGAAAAAAAGTTACAAACATTAATAAAAGAGTTATTTGTGATTTGATATTTATTAAAAAGATTATTATAAGATTTTTAATTATTAAAAATGAATTATTTTTATGAGTATGAGTAAAATATAAATGATATTTTAATTTAATTGAATACATATTATTTTAATTTAATTGAATATATATTATTTTAAATCTTATATTTTGAGAGGTATAAATTCTTTTAAAGTGGAAATGTATTTTTGGAGTGTAAAGTTTGAAAAAATGTTTGTATCTAAAGAGACTTTATTTATTTTATAAGTAGTAAATTGGTCTAAATTAATTTCAAACATCTACCATCACATGAAAATTGTAGATGATCATTAATCTATATTTAAAATTAATCTAATTCCCTGGAAATTTTCAAGTATAATTTATAATATAGAAAGTGATCATGTTAAATTCATAAATGATATATAAATGCTTGAAATGAATCTAATCATTCAAATTTTTCTAAGTATCATTTACAGTAGAGATAATGATTATTTAACTTTCCAATTTACTCACACTTGTTTTCGTTTCAATCTTTTTGTATTATTATGTCACTGCTTACGCAATGACATCTATGATCAGTTCCATGTTATTAATTTATCCGTATTGGTGAAAATTTTCAAATTTCTATAGTTAACATTAGGCTTTTGGCTGAAATTTTTGCGTGACGTCAGCGTGCCGCCACATCCCTAACACATCCCTAACTTTGGATTTCGAGGGTCGACGTCATCTTGCCATGCACGATAGATTAGATTGTACAATGTAGGTACAGGAAAGGGCGATCCTTCATACAGCTCGAAGTTAACTTGGGCTGCTTTGATCTCTGGTGGTGTTAATTTCATTTTAAGAGTGTTGGTGTAGAATTTATTATTATGGTTGATGGATTATTGAGAAGCAAATCTAGCTGTTTTTGGTGTTCAAAGTGGATGTTTTATTTCTTTCTTTGTGGCACTCATTGAGGTTGGATTTCTTGGTTATGTGTCTGTGTTTTCTGTGCGGCATAACTCCTCATTGTCAAGTTTTTGTTGATACCATGTGAGTTTTGTTTTGTTTTTTTTTTTTTTTTACTTTAGTGGATGCGAGAAGAAATTTTTTTGTGCAGAACGCTGAAGTTGTTTGGTTATGTGGTAGGACGCGGGTTTACGAACCTCCTTGACAAAGATTTGACAGGTAAATGTATGAACATTATTTTCTGGCTTAATGGTAGTGGTGCATAATTTGAAGTTCTAATGGTTCACTATTTCGCAAAATTTGCAGGTGTGACCTTAGAATTAGAGCATAACAATTATTCGGGTAAGCGGATTGCTGGATTCTAGCGGCAGAAACTTGGTAAGTTTTAGAGTTCTCTCTATTAGAAAACTCTGGTTTAATGGGCCAGAAATGTTAAATACATTGTCGACTTAAGTTTCGATGGTTTAAATGCAATGTTGTAGGAATAAACCAGTATTGATTGACTAAGGCTAGATTGAAGGTCGACTCGTCTTTTCAATTGCAGAAGTCATATGGGTAAGGTGCCGACCTTGATTCCATATGTTCTAGTTTTAAATGGTTTGTCGACCCTGATTCCATGATTTTTTGTAGAGGTCACGATGACAATTTCCTAGAATTTACTTTGAAACTTGTGAAGTAAGGAGTATAGGGATATTTGCGTTTTCAGAAGGATCGTGAGCAAGGTGGCAACTCTGACTGCACATCGTTTTATTTTAGATAGTTGGGGGGTCGAAGTTCTATTGACATAAACATCTAGCTCAGGAAGAAAATAACTTCGACCACAGTCGAGCGCGACACATTGCGATGTCAGAAGTTGACGCACGTTTCCATTTTAGCATACTCATGTATCTTTTTACGTTCAGTTCATTGTTATAGGGAACATTGCTTCTATTATTTTTTTTTCAAAATAGTAAATTTATTAGAATGAAAGTTATATTTTAAGAGTCTCAAATAGTTTCCATCTAGAAAAATAAAAACATAAAAGAATCGATGGAAAAATTCAAGTTTCAACGGTATTCGAGAACTTTTGCGACCAATGTTACCAGTATTCTAAGTTTCCAATGGTGGGAGTTTCTAATGTACATTCTTCCTAAATTTTATGCATAGAGGAACATGTTTGACCCAAGGTTGTGAGAGCATGTTTAAAAAAATCAAATTTAGAATAGGGGCATTTGTCCACATTTCTGTTTTTTGGGTTTCTTTGGAGTGAGAGGAAACTCGTAGTTGAGGTTGGGACCGACTTCATGGTCGAGTCAACATCTCTTTGGGGAAGAATCATAAGGAAAAGGTCGAGCTCTGAGCCATCTTGGAAAAGGCTGAGCTTCGAGCCATCTTAGCAAAGTCTGAGCTTCGAGCGGTCTTGAAGTTGCAACTGACATTTAAGTGGTTGTTTTCGACTTTTTTATATTTAAAGCATTTTAATCCTAATTTTGTTTTAATTTGTATGTAGTTTTTGGATTTGTTATCTTAAACTTTTAGATAGAAAGAATAATAATCTTTTTGTAAAATTGTTTTAAATAAATGTCTTATAAAAATATTTTTTTGAATTTATTTCTTTGTTGATAAAAGAATAATGTATTTTAAATGACATTTATTAAATAATATGTTATGTGGGAAAAAAAAATAATAAATTATAGACGCATATGTTTGTTTTGTGAGCCTTTGTAGAAGCAAGTCAGAGGGTAGGCCGACTATGACGTTGGAGGTGGCCATTGTAAACACGCATAACTATACACATTACTTCTTTTGTAGCTCCTACTGAAAGGAAGTCGGAGGTTGGAATTGTCATTTGAATGGTCTCTCTAGACACTCTCGACTACTAACACACCCGAGCTAATTCGACTCAGAATCTACGTTCATTGTTGTCATTATTACTATTTCTTATAAAAAACTTAAATGAGGTCTATGATCAAGTTTATCATGAATTGATATGTTATAAATTAAATCTTAAATGCAAAAATAATTTGTTGAATTTATTTCTTTATTGATAAAAGAGTAAAGTATTTTAAATTACATTTATTAAATAATATGTTATGTGAAAAAAAAAATAGTAAATTATAGACATGTATGTTTGTTTTGTGGGCCTTCGTAGAAGCAAGTTGGAGGTCAGACTGACTATGAGGTTACGCATAACTATTCACACATATTTATTTTGTGGCTCCTACTGAAAGTAAGTCAGAGGTCAACATTGTGGTTTGATTGGTCTCCCTAGACACTCTCGACTACTGACACTCCCCGACCAATTCAGATACAACTTCAATACTTATTTTTTTCTTTAAAGAAGGGACAACATGTTCCCATATTTTAAACATTTTATCTTAAAAGTATAATTTATTCAAAAAAAAAATTATTGATAAAAAAATAAATTAATTTAAATTAATTTTATCAAATAATATTTTATATGAAAAATACAAAATAATAAATTATAAAGAGGCCAATTAGACATATATGTTTCTTTTGTGGGCCCTTCTAGAAGAAAGTCGGTGTTCGGGCTAACTATGAGATCAAAGGTTGGCATTGTCTTTTAGATGGTGCTATGACATTCCACGACCAATTGGCCTCCCTCTAAACACGCCCAACTATATGTACATATTTCTTCCGTGGTCCCTACTGAAAGCAAGTTGAAAAATGGATCCAATTATGAGGTCGAAAGTCAGACTTGACATTTGAATGGTCTCTCTAGACACTCCTGACTATTGACGGTCCCTGATCTGACTATTGACGGTCCCTGACCAGATCAGCTCCATCTACAATATTGCATGGAAGCATCCTAAATCAATTTTGTTTTAAATTTGAAAACTATTTATTTAAATTACAATTTTAGACAGTGAATTCTAAAATATTAAGTTTATATATATATATATATATATATATATATATATAACATTAAGTTTTATAAATTTATATTTAAAATACATCTTTGCAGTGTATTTAACTTTTGGTTTATAGTACATTTTATATGATTTTTTTTACTTTGTTTGTTGACCATGTTCTTCTTTGTTTTTTTATTTTTTTGGTTTTTTGGTCCTAATTATTTTAAATTGTGTCAAGTGACTAAATTGTTATTTTTTATTGGTTTTACTTAAAATTGTGGATGATTGCAAAATGAATTAAAATTTTAGTGAATGTTTTGATTATTTTGACTAAATTTTGTAAAAGTAAAAGGGAATTAGTTTAAAGCCATGTGAATGTGAATTTAAATTGTATTTCAATTTCAAAGTAATTTTATTCATATATTTTGTAATTTAAGTATTTTGAATATTAAATAATTAATTAAATTTATGATAATTTTCATTTATATATATATCTATATATATATATATATATATATATATATATATATATATATATATATAACAGAAGTGAATAGATTGATGAAAACAATATGAACAAGAAGAAGATAAATCAATGGCACATAACAAAAGATGTATTTAGGGAAATCCACTGCTCAAAAGCTCGCTATCTGTATTGCATATATCATAAATATGAGTGAAGATACAAAGCGTGTTCTCACTAGAACAATTCCTCACAAGTATGCTCAACTCTCTAAGCTCACAAGCAAGCTCAAGCCAAATCATTAGCCTATTCAGTAGCTCTCCAAGCCCCTATTCTCTTGTGTAATTCCTAGGATGAATAGTCTGTATTTAAAGGGAATTCATGCTTCCAAAATTGTGCAATCCAAACATAGGTCCTTCTATGATTGCATGCATGATATTTACAACTCAATAAATCATACAACGGACAGCACACTGTCCCTGAACTTTAGTCTTAACTGGGTATTTCTCAGAATTGGCATGCATGAGTTTCTGATGGGGGAGTCTTCAGTTAATGAGAGTGACACTTGTGGATGCACTAGTGCACCAACTAACTGTTAACTCTCTATTAGTTCCACAAATAACTTGGAACTAATTTAACTGAACATAACTCAATAAACTGAGTTATCTAATTTACAACTCAATCAAAACTCATACGAGACCCCTAAAATTTAGGGAGAACATATACATGACTTCATAAAGACTTCCAACTCAAAATTCCTAAGCTAATTATGTTAATTAAGCTTAATTAACTATTTACAAGTTGCAATGATAATCTAATTCAATTTTAATTCACAGTTTAAATTCAAGGACAAATTTAAACTAGAATTTCTTATTGCCATTTCTCAACACTCCCTCTCAACAAGAAAGGGATTACTAGCTACCTCGATCCTGTCTCTGTGAAACGTGAATTTACATCTTGACAATTCCTTTGTCAAAATGTCAGCATCTTTATCCTCTATGGGAATGTAATCTAATAACATAATTTGCCTGAATACCGAATCTCTGAGATGATGATATATGATATCAATATGCTTGGACTGACCATGAAAAACGAGATTTTTAGAGAGTTTGATACAACTATTATTATTACAGTAAATATCAGTTGGATCCATCTGTTGACCAAACAAACCAACCTGGATCTTCCTCATCTAGATGACCTAACATGCTTCCTAACTCACAACCATGTACTCTGCCTCTGCCGAACTGAGTGCAGTCAATATTTGTTTCCTACTGTACCAAGAAACTGCTTCTAACCCAATACTGAAGATCCCTCCTAATGTGCTCTTTCGGTCAGATGGAATCCCTTCCCAATATGCATCGGTGAAGCCTTGAATATTTACTCCCTCAATTTATAGTTTTCATCAATCTATTCACTTCTGTTATATATATATATATATATATATATATATCTATATATATATATATATATATATATATATATATATATATATATATATATATATATATATATATATATATATATATATAACATAAGTGAATAGATTGATGAAAACAATATGAACAAGAAGAAGATAAATCAATGGCACATAACAAAAGATGTATCTAGGGAAATCCACTGCTCAAAAGCTCGCTATCTGTATTGCATATATCATAAATATGAGTGAAGATACAAAGCGTGTTCTCACTAGAACAATTCCTCACAAGTATGCTCAACTCTCTAAGCTCACAAGCAAGCTCAAGCCAAATCGTTAGCCTATTCAGTAGCTCTCCAAGCCCCTATTCTCTTGTGTAATTCCTAGGATGAATAGTCTGTATTTAAAGGGAATTCATGCTTCCAAAATTGTGCAATCCAAACATAGGTCCTTGTATGATTGCATGCATGATATTTACAACTCAATAAATCATACAACGGACAGCACATTGTCCCTGAACTTTAGTCTTAACTGGGCATTTCTCAGAATTGGCATGCATGAGTTTCTGATGGGGGAGTCTTCAGTTAATGAGAGTGACACTTGTGGATGCACTAGTGCACCAACTAACTGTTAACTCTCTATTAGTTCCACAAATAACTTGGAACTAATTTAACTGAACATAACTCAATAAACTGAGTTATCTAATTTACAACTCAATCAAAACTCACACGAGACCCCTAAAATTTAGGGCGAACATATACATGACTTCATAAAGACTTCCAACTCAAAATTCCTAAGCTAATTATGTTAATTAAGCTTAATTAACTATTTACAAGTTGCAATGAGAATCTAATTCAATTTTAATTCACAGTTTAAATTCAAGGACAAATTTAAACTGGAATTTCTTGTTGCCATTTCTCAACACTCCCTCTCAACAAGAAAGGGATTACTAGCTACCTCGATCCTGTCTCTGTGAAACGTGAATTTACATCTTGACAATTCCTTTGTCAATATGTCAGCATCTTTATCCTCTATGGGAATGTAATCTAATAACATAATCTGCCTGAATACAGAATCTCTGAGATGATGATATATGATATCAATATGCTTGGACTGACCATGAAAAACGAGATTTTTAGAGAGTTTGATACAACTATTATTATTACAGTAAATAGCAGTTGGATCCATATGTTGACCAAACAAACCAACCAGGATCTTCCTCATCTAGATGACCAACATGCTTCCTAACTCACAACCATGTACTCTGCCTCTACCGAACTGAGTGCAGTCAATATTTGTTTCATGCTGTACCAAGAAACTACTTCTGACCCAATACTGAAGATCCCTCCTAATGTGCTCTTTCGGTCAGATGGAATCCCTTCCCAATATGCATCGGTGAAGCCTTGAATATTTACTCCCTCCGTTAATCTGTACGATAATCCATACCGAGAAGTTCCCCTGAGGTATCTCAACACATGCTTTGTTGCCTTCCAATATAACTTTGTAGGGCTAACCATCGCTTGACTAAGCTAGTTAATTGCATAGCACAATATGGTCATGAGTTCACCAAGTACACGAGTGAACCCACAAGGTGCTTGTAAATAGTAGCTTCCTCTACTTCCCTTGAAGTAGCATCCTCCTTCCTCCAGTTATCCTCTAGAGGAGTCTCCACGGGTTTGCTTCTCTCCACGTGGAATCTCCTGAGTATCTCGTTGGCATAATTACCCCGAGACGCAAACAACTCCCCATTTCCCTACCATACCTCCATGGCAAGAGAGTAATGCATGAGCCCCATGTCCTTCATCTCAAACTCTCTTGCAAGGTCCTCTTTGCAATATTTGATCAACTGAACATCACTTGTCAGTATGAGATCATCAACATAAAGTACAATGATCAACAATTTACCTTCCACCACTATGTGGTATAGGTTTGCATCCACTTCACTCTTCACAAAGCCCAACCTGGTGAAGTAGCTATCTATCCTAGTGTAGCAAGCACAGGCTACTTGCTTCAGCCCATACAATTCTCTCTTGAGCTGACACACATGCGACTCATGGTCGAAGGTCTCAAAACCTTCATGCTTCTCTATGTACACCTCTTCCTCAATCATGCCATTAAGGAAGGCTATCATTACATCCATTTGATGTATCTTCCAACCCATCTGGGCTGATAGTGCCAATATAGATATGATCCACGAGTACCTTACAACAGGAGCAAAGGTATCATCATATCCAATACCCTCTACTTGTGAAAAGCCATGGGCCACAAATCCAGTGTTATGCTTCTCCACACTACCATCTGCAGCTTTATTTACCTTACAAAGCCAATAGGATCTCACCACTGACTTGTCCTCTAGTCTTAGGACCACATCCCAAACACTATTATGAACTATGGAGTCAAACTCCTCCATCATGACATCAACCCAAACCGACTGTCTCATTGCTTCCTTAAAGGAAGATGGCATGTCACAACACATTCACCCATAAGATCCCTGTATCTAGTGTACCTCTCAAGTGGCCTGCCCTGCCTATGCTGAGAAGTGGGTGCTCCCACATTCTCCCATGCATCATCCAATAATCTGTTAACATCTTTGGTACAATTTCTTCCCTCTCTGGAAGACTCTGACTTAGTGGATGTCTCCACTACTAGATCCTCTTCATGTGGCTGCTCCACATCAATATGAGGCTCATCAACTTTATGAGCTAAAATATCCTCATCAACATGTAGCTCAATATCCCTCTCAAGGGAAACTTGCATGGCCTTCTCCTCAACGAATTTGACATCCTTGCAAACCATTTTCATCTTGCTGGTCGACAAGTACACCTGATAGTTGTGAGGTGTATAAGTGTACCCCACAAATATCCCCAACTTTGATGTTGGCTCAAGCTTATTTTGTGCATCTTTGGTCACATGGAAATATACCAATGAATAAAAAATCCTAAAGTGACCAACATATGGCCTCTTACTGGAATAAGCCTCCTATGGTGTCTTCAACCCAAGTATCTGATTTGGGCTATGGTTCTAAACATAAATCGCTGTGTTGCATGCCTCATCCCACAAGTGTAGTGGTAGGCCTTGATCATGGAACATCACCCTCACTACCCCTACTATGCTTTTGTTCTTCCTCTCGGCCACCCCATTCTGCTAAGGGATATGGGGTGTCGTCAACTCCCATTTAATCCCTTCGGCTACACAAAATTTCTTAAATTTGTTTGAGACATATTCACCACCGTTATGACTTCGTAGAACTTTAACCTTCTTGCCCAACTCTTTTTCCACCAATTCTTTAAACTCAAAAAACTTTGTGAAGGTTTGATCCTTTTTCTGCATGAAAAATATCCAAGATTTTCGAGAAAAGTCATCAACAAATATAACATAATACATATGTTTGGCCATGGATTCTATCGAGAATGGTCCACACAAATCTGAATGGACTAACTCTAGAATATTCTCTGCTCAAATGTGTCTATCATGAAAGGAAGACTTGGTGTATTTTCCCAAAGTAAACCCCTTGCATGTATCAACTTTCTCAAGCGCGCCTTTGGGAATACTGGTAGAGATCTGCTGCAATATCTTCAAAGCCCCATGATGCAAGTGGGCCAATCACCTATGCCACAACTCATCAACATCTCGGCTCTGCACCCTTTCTACTTTTGTGCTCAAAGCAACACACTCTTCTACCTCAAACTTATAGAGATTCTTCACCCAAATCCCTGCCTTCTTTACTTGACCTATGGCTATGTGTCGAAGGAACACCTTTCCTTTCGAGAATATCACATCAGAGGCTCTATCCTAAAGCATGGAAATGGATACCAAGTTCTTATTCAGCCCAGACAGATACATAAAATTCTTTAAGGTGAGTGGAGCCCAATGCTACCTTTGAAAAGTAATCATTCCCAATCTAGTAACACTATACTTCCCATCGCCACCCATCTCAATATGCATCTAGAGATCTTTCTCTTCCAAGTCACTGAATAACTCTTTGTCACTAGTCACGTCTAATGAAGCACCACTGCCTAAGTACCATACACTTCCCATCATTGATGACACCATGCATGCAATGAGGGAAAATTCTAATTCGAATTGAGAGGCCAAACCCTCACCCGCTGCTCCTCCTAAGGTCTTCTTCTTGGACTTCTTGAGTGGAAAAAATGTAGCAAAATGGCCTAGATCATGAAAATGAAAGCACTTAACTTTCTTCATGTCTTTATTCTTACCTCCATGATAAGAATCCTATTTGGAATCTGAAGTTTTCTCTTTCTCCTTCTTCGCCTTAATCTCTAAGGTACAATTCTCTTCATCATCAGTCTTTGATGAAGAGCCACCCCTGGTGTTCCTCCTAATCTCCTCCTGCATCAAATCTGACCATATTCATTCCCAATCTGGCAGCTTCTCGCAACCATTGACAGATTCCTGATAACTATGACAACTCTTTAGGAGTCTTAGAAGAGAAAGACTTACTATATCATCCTCAACAACCGTGATTCCAACACTTCCAAGTTCTTCATGACACTAAGTGAACTTGGTCAAGTATTTTGGAATCGTCTCACCTTTCTCCATTTTGATTTTTTGAAGTTTGTCCTTCAGTTCCAATTTCCTTTGGTCACTGTTGTTCTGATACAAGTCTGTTAATGTTCAGAATGCAATTCCCACTTATTCCGGCAATGGTTTTTCAAATTCATGATTTTGCTTTGATGTAGCCCCGCACCTTGTGATGTGAAATTTCAAATAAACTTCTGAGTTGGGATCTATTAGGGTTCTCGTGTTGTTTTTTTATAATTATTAAAATTGAGTAGTCTTTTAAGTGTGGTTTTTTAGAGTTTTTGGTAGATTTCTAGTATAATCTAGATAAAAATTATGTAGCCAAATCTTGGTTTGTGTTTTTTAAATTGGTTTCAAAACTCTGGGAGCAGTCCTATTATGAAGAGTTCACCAATCAAACTTGTGATTTCAATGAATCCCTATGGGATTCTAAACAAATTAGATCAGAAAATAAACCAGAAATCTTTCCAAAAAGTCACACTTAAAGATTAATTTCTCAAAACTAATTATATTAAAAAATAATTATATTACAAATATTTATTAGTTAAGTATGTAATTTAAGATGGTGGATTAAAGAAGGAAAAAATATGATTACGTTATTAAACAAGGGCTATATAATAGCTAATACATGTTGCTTAGCATAAACATAGATTAATTAAACTAAAAAATAATAAAGACAGATTTCATCATAAAAATAAAACAACTAATAAAACATTCTATTGTTGAATGTCATCAAAAAAATTTAGAAATATGATTAACTAATAGTGTTTATATTAAAATATATATATATATATATATATATATATATATATATATATATATATAAGTTTTATAATTAAATTTATTAAAATATTTTTTAGTATATTAATAGTTCATCTTAAATGGAAGAAAAAATTAGAATTCATGTAAATGGAAATAATAAGAAAAAAATAAAAATGAAATAAAACTAAAAACAAAAAATTAGTAACTAATGGAAATAGAAGTTACTAAACAGCCCATAATAATATCTCAACCAATCATTTTAAAGATAAATAAATTTAAATAATAATAAAAAATAACAAAAAAATGAATTGCCAAAATTGAACTATAGATAAAGGACATAAAATTTTGGTCAAAAACAAGCTAATACACTGTGAAACTGAATCCTGAAATAATATAATAAAAAAATTATTATATTTTAAAATTTTATAAATTAAAATTAATAATTTAAAAATTAGAAAAAATTATAATTCAAGTTAATATAAAAATCACACAATTGATTAAAATCATAAGAATGTATTTTAAAAAATAACAATTGGACCATGGTAAAAAAATCGGTTAATAACGATAGGACTATGGTAAAAGAATCTGTTAATTAAACACGAGCATTGAGAGCAGTTATAAAAGTAATTAAAAGACCATACTAAGTATATTGATTGTGACATTTAAGGTGAACGAAAGTTACAAACAACAATAAAAAAAAATGTTATTTGAGATTTGGTTGCAACAAATATAAAGAACATGCTGCTTTAGTCATCGGAAAAGCAAAGCTGCAGAGGAAGGTCGAAAAGTCATAAAAATTACCGTGTTGACTGGGAAATAAAGTTACTTTAAACCAATAAAGCTATGATTTGGAATTTGGGTGGGTGACAAACGGATGAGATAAAATTCCACCTGTGTTGGTTGTGCCGAAGGTCTTCCCCGTTATTTCGGTCCATTCCGTACGTAATTCCCACTTACTCCGCTGATGGGTTTTTCAAACTCATGCTTTTGCTTTGACGTCCCACCGCACCCGCACCATGTGCAACTTAAAATAAACATTTGAGTTGGAATACACTAGGGTTGCGATAAAATGGGTGGTTTATAATTAGTAATTATACATCAAGTTACAAAGGAAAAGTTGTAAGGTTGTAGTATAGGAAAGGATAACTTAGAAAATAAAAGTAAAAAAATTATATAATTTTATTTATTTACTATTATTTGTATGAGAAAAGGTTTTTTTTTTTTTAAGAAATTAGTTTTATTAGTACTACTTTGGTTTGTGTGCGTTTTTTTTCTGTTACATTTAAATTTATAGTGTATTAGATATCATATCAATCTTTTATTCTGTACATTGGAAACAATGTAAGTAATACTTAATTAAATTCATCTTTATTTTTAGTTTGTCATCAATATTCCAATTTTAATTTGTTCTTGAATTAAAATTGTGAATTAAAATCAAATTTAGTCTTGTTAGTTTTTTCCAAAGGAAAAAACGGTAACCTTTTATTAAAGAATTAATGAAAAGTTACACTAGTAGTTGCAATGGAGCATTTCACAATCTGCCACATGGGCTCCTTGGTTACACAACGTTAGAAGACTAACGTGCACAAAGAAGAAGAAAAGAGAAGAGGAGAGAGCAAGAAAAAGGGGGAAAAACTGAATTCCGGCAGTGATTAAAGACTCACGCTTCAGGTTTTTCGCCCCTTTTTCTTTTCGACCTTACGCCACTCTCCTTGAGTGGGCTCGGTCGATGCAATGACTAGCTGTGTTCCTGCATTCTGTGTGCCTGTTTCTTTGTCTGAATCTGAGGTATCTGAGTGGTGATGCCGTTTGTTGCCTCCCATGCTTTGATCCATGCTATTCGTCTCTGCCTGATTTTGGTGGTTCTCTACCTGTTGTGGAGCCTTGTTTTCTGATATGTTTTCCTTCTGATTCCCTGTTTCCGCTTCAGCTATGGTGGTATCATCCTCTTCTGTTTCTGATTCTTCATCTTCTGGTGTCGAAGAGGCTTTCCTTTCCGCGACTCTCTTCTTTGCAACCTCATCTATGTTCTGCCAACCTTTGGGCTTCCTTTGTTGTGGCTTGCTGTTGTTGAGGCTTTTGCATGCATTGTACAGATGACCTGTTTGTTGACATCCCCTGCATCTGAAGGCTGTATTCTCATAGTCCAATGGTTGTTTCCATTGTGAGTTGTTGAAGTTCAGAATGATGCTTTCAGGTAAACCTTGGCTAAGATCTACCTCGACACATATTCTAGCAAAAGTAAAGATTCCTTTTATGTGTCTCTCTGTGTCAATCTTTAACGTTCTTCCAAGGGTATTCCCTATAACTATTAAGGCCTTGGAGTGCCAGAAGTGTATCGGAAGATTATGCAGCCTTACCCATACAGGCATCCTTGATACCACCATAGTATTTGCATCGAACTCCGGGAACCATGGAGTAACAAACAGCCCCGCACTGCCCCAAAACCATGGCCCTTCATTGAGGACTTTTTCCTTTTCTTCTGCTTCGAGGAAAGTTACTATGAAGAAACCCTTTGAGCATAGGTGAATTTGGCAATTTTTTGTCCAGGCAGTGTGAATCCACTGGTACAATGCATCGGTTCTAGGCCAGAAACCGTTAAATCTACATATAACAGCATTTTTCTGTAGATCTGAGAAAATGTACTTTACCTCTGGTAAATCCAAAGAGATAGAGGGGCTCTCTGGCACTTGATCCACGATATACTGTCCTGGAGGTGCATTTACAGCTGTTGATTCTTTTCCCTTTGGAGGCTCTTTCCCTTTGGCTGCATCGCGATATGAGCTTGTAGATTTTGAGGTAGATCCCTTAGATCCACCTCGCAATCGGTGATTGAGTATGATTGTTGAGTCCTTCGCAACCCTGTAGTGCTGAAGTGTGTATTGATCCTGCATACAAAACCCTGAAAATAAAAGGTTTTGTAATGCAGCTGGGATTCCGAGTTTGTCCTGGATCTCTTTTTTTAACTCTAGAATACTCATCCGTTCCCAGATCTGCATACAAACGTGTCTTCCTTCTGTTGATCTGATGAAGATTTGCTTCAAATCCGCTGTGTCTGCCTTGATCAAAACCCGTTTTTGAGAATTGTTTTCTGAATCTGGCGAAAACCCATTTTGCTTCTGCCTGGATCTGGCCAGATCTGGTAAATCCACCCCAGTTCTGCAAAGTTTGGCCCGATCTAGTATGCCACTTCCCAAATCGGGACTATTATTAGGGCTACCGCTCATTCGCATGACATAGTCTTCGAAAAATCTGTTGAATAGCTGTGTCGAGGTGATAAGGGCCCAGATCTGCTCTGTAGAGATCATAGGAACCTCAGAACACCGCGAAACCAGGTCCCTACTCCACCCCATACTTGATCTACGGCTTTGCCATTTTAAAATCCGCCCTAGATCTGCAGATCGAAACCACGGCGTACCAAATCGAGGCTTGGGAGCTGGCATGCGCCTCTTTTCTCCATAGTCGCAGACAGATTTTCCATACCTGAGCAGAGCGTTCTCATATGCTGGCGTATCAATCCAGAACAAGGTAAGAGCCGTTTGATTTGGAGTAAAAAACTCCGGACAGGAGGTTTTCGGTGCCGCCGTGAGGTAAACTATCTGCAACCTGAAGGAGGAGGAGCGCCCCAGTCGCAGTTTGCTGTGGTTCGATTCATAAAAAACCTTTTCATCAGCCGATCCGAACCAGAACCCATGTAAAGCATCGAGCTCGGAGTATCCCGCGGCCAAGCATCTAGCCGATCCAAGACAGATCAGGTCATTTGGGACCTCGGCGGCGCAGTGTTTACCTTCTGAAACCCTAAGTCCACGAAGCGCCTCCATCGTGTCTTAACAATTTCTTCACCTAAATTTAGTCTTGCTAGTTGCTTGGAAGTAATTAATTAATTAATTATGGATTAATTAGTTGGAGAAATTACCCGAATGCGGGTGATTAAATTGACGTAATGCATATTAGACAGAAGGACGGCAGGCGGCCAGGCCACATGGCCACCTGCGTCCCCTTCCATGCCAATTTATGGCAAGCCACAGTCAGCCTGCCGGAACCATTACTCTGGTGCTCAAGTCGAGGAATTCGCAGCATGCATAAGGCCATGGCTTCCACAAGCCATAATCCATTCATCCCATCCCCGCTAAACTGCTCTTGCCCCCCTCATGCTGCAGAGCCGAGCTCACGCACAATTACAGGGAGGCGCTATTGGATTCTCAGCTGTATGGATTTGGGGAATGGCTTCCATGGTGCCAAAAGAATGAATGCTGCTACCCAAATAGGCAACCTCCCTACCCCCCTCACCCGTCTCACCACACGACCCAATTTCGCTTTCACAGTACGTTGCATTGTCCTGATATCATTGCCACTGTCACAGCGACCTTCAGTGAGGAAATCAGTCTGCAGGATGAGCAGGATGCTCAGACCCGTGAACCTGGACAAGAGAAAGGGAACAACAACAAGCAGCGGAAGGTAGATAAGACAACAAGGATGGTCGTGAACCAGAGAAAGGAAACAACAGCAAGTAGCAGACGACACAACATTATGCATGAAGAGGATATGGCTGGAGGCAAGCATGCAATCGAAGGCAGTTCGGGTGGCACGCAAGCAGTTGGTGGCATCCCGGGCGACACGTCAGGCAAGCATGCAGTCGAGCGCAGTTTGGCCAGCTCGCAAGCAGTCAGTGGCATCCCGCATGGCACGTCAGTAGAGGATGAAGACTGGTATTAGTATGCATGTCACGTTGTGGAGGAGCCTCCACCAGACGATACCTAGGGGGTCAAGTTGCCAGGTTTCGATTCGCCGCTCTCTTGTTGTTTCATGGGTTTGTTTCATGGGTTTTTTTCTCTACTGTTTTCCCAAACCATGTGGCTCGTTTTGATTGGTTTTGATTTAGGACCCCTATGTGGGCCTTTTTAGGTTAAGAATTGAGACCCATGCATGGGAATTTTACAATGGGTTCACTCGGACTGGTTTCCCCTCGGTGGGCAATGGAGTTTTGTCTTCTTGATTAAATTTTGACATAACTTTGTTCAGCACCGCAGAGGCCGGAGCTTCGCTGTATTTTTAATTTTGTTTTTATCACTATAATAGTATTACTTAGAAAAAAAAATTAGTTGGAGAAATTCAAGTTAGAAGTCTTTTTGAAGTCATGCAACAGTTATCCCTTAAATTAAGGAGATTATTCCTTAATTAAGGAGATAAGATTGAGTTATATTTGAGTTGTAATTAGTTAGCCCAGTTTACTGAGTTAAGTCCAATTAAATTAGTTCCAAACCATTTGAGGAACTAATTGTGAGTTATCAGTCAGTTGAAATTCAAGGGATGCATCTAAGAAACCATTCTTTAAATTAGATGTCAAATTTGATCTTCCCATGTTTAATGGTGAAAGTAATGCAGAAAAGCTTAATAACTAGATTAGGCATATTGAAATCTACTGCAGGATTCAACAAATTGAAGAGGACGAGGCAAAGATTCAATTGGCCTCTCTTCGGCTAAGTAACACCGCTCTCGTCTGGTGGGAGAGCAAATTGCGAAGCAGTAAGAGTGTGGGTAATCTTCTTTCCTCATGGCCTAGTTTCATTTATGCATTAAAGGAACCATTTTATCCCTTGGGTTATAAGCAAAAAGCCTTAATGGATTGGCAATACTTAAGGCAAGGCAGAGGTCAGGATGTTTAAAGCTTTACAAGGGAGTTTAAAAAACAAGCAATTAATTTGGGCATTGCACTTGACTCACCTGAAGTAGTAACTAAGTATATTGGATCATTACATAGTTACGTTAGACATTCATTATTATTGTTTGAACCAACTACTATTGACTCGGCCAATGTAAAGGCCATTCATCTTGAGAACAGGGGAAAAGATGGAAGAGATGATCATTTCAAGAAACCACCTTTCAAACCTCCAAATGGAAAACCCAAAGTGAAAGGAAAGGGAAAGGAGAAAAAGACGACATCAACCAAGAAAGATGAAGGAGAAAGGCCTTATTGCACCGACTGCAAAAAGGAAGTTCATGACGACGATCATTGTTAGAAATTTTACCCGGAAAAGAGACCAAAGAAGTATGGAGGAAAAGGCAAGCAGAAGACAGTGGCAACTATGCAGCAAGACCCCGGATCCGATTCCAGAGATGAAGCATTGATCACAGGAGCAGGAACAAAAGGTACTCTTACACCTCATGTTAATTCTGAATCACATGAAGGCACTAGTTCAATAGATGAGTCTCTTCCTAATGAACAAAAGAGAATTGAGTTATTTCATATTGGAGTTATCATAAATCATACAAAAGTGGGAACTCTATTTGATACTGAATCCCAAGAATATTTAATTTTAGAATCCTTGGTAAAGAAGCTAGGCTTAGAAACCAAACCACATCCAAAACCTTACCCGCTTGGATGGATAGATGATAAAGAAAAATTGAATGTAACTAAGCAGTGCAAGGTTAAATTTGTGGTCACTTCTAAGTTAGTGGATAAGGTATAACTTGATGTGATACCATTGGATATCTATGGCATGGTGTTAGGGAGTCCATACATATATGATAGAAAAGAAATCTTCTTCTGCCATGAAAACAAATACCATACACAAAAGATGGGGTAGAATATATTGTAAGGGCTAATCAAACTAAAATCAATGCCAGCCTTGTAAGTGCATGACAAATGAAGAGGTTGGTGAATTCCAGTAAGGGTTGCATGCTTATGGTTGTAAGGGGGAAAGATGCAAAATTATCCGATGCTTTCCATGGTTGTGATCATGTGCATAGAAAGGAATTATGTGAATTAATTTCTAACTATGATGAGATATTTTAGGAACCAAGGGGATTACCTCTGAAGAGGGAAATCCAACATGAGATCCATTTGCAGCATGACGCTCCTTTACCAAATATTGGCATGTATAGGATGTCGACTATTAAGATGGAGGAGATCAAAAAGCAGGTGCAGGAACTATTGAACCAAGGGTTCATCACACCGAGCACTTCTCCATGCGGCTCACCAATTATCTTAGTGCCGAAGAAATATGGCACATGGAGGATGTGCGTGGATTATCGAGCACTAAACAAAATCATGTTGAAAAATCGTTACCCTCTCCCGCACATTGATGATTTACTAGATCAGTTAAAGAATTCAATCTATTTCACCAAATTGGATTTGCGTAGTGGTTATCACCAGGTTCGAATTGCAGAGCAGGATGTGTGGAAGACCACCTTCAAGACCAAACATGGGTTGTTCAAATGGATGCTGATACCATTCGTACTTTGCAACGCTCCATCAACTTTCATGAGGGTCATGAATGATCTCTTTAGGAATTTCATTGATGAATTTGTTCTTGTATATCTAGATGATATTCTTGTCTTTTGTAAAAGCTGGAATGAACATGTATGCCATGTAAACAAAGTGCTTGATGTATTGAAAAAAGAAAAACTCTATGTAAAATTGTCAAAGTGTGAGTTTGGGAAAACCTCTTTGGTTTACCTAGGTCATATTGTTGGTCATGGTCAGTTAAAAATTGATCCTTCTAAAGTTGAAGCAATTGTAAATTGGCCTAAGCCTACTAGTGTAACCGAGGTTCGCAGGTTTTTTGGTGTAGTATAGTATTGGAGGAGATTTATTGCCAATTTCTCTATTATTTCAACACCTTTACACACATTGACAAGTGTAAAGAAAGTCTTTCAATGGGGAGGAAAGCAACATAAGTCCTTCGAAGCATTGAAAGAAAAGATCAACACTGCACCGGTCTTGGCCTTACCAGATCTCCAACAGCCATTCGAGATCGAGATAGACACTAGTGGATATGCCATGGGAGCTGTACTGATGCAACAAAAGAAGCTGATATGTTACCATTCAGAGAAATTCTCTCGGGCTATGATAAACTATCCCACTTATGACAAGGAGTTATATGCCTTGGTCCAGTGTGAAAAAGTGGAAACATTACCTGATCGGCAAGGAGACCATCATCCATAAAAATCATCAACCTTTGCAGTATCTTCAGTCACAAACCAAATTGCAGCAAGCTCGTCATTTCAGGTGGATGGGTTTCTTCAGCAATTTCATCCAGTAATAAAGTATAAGAAGGGCACTAGCAACAAAGTGGTCGATATTCTATCTCACCCTCCTATTTCTGCTTCTGTTATTTTTCATAATGCTTCGTTATCTTTTGAAAGTTATGCTGAACAATATGCTAACGATGATGAATTTAAGGAGATTTATGCAAAACTAACCCATGGTTCACAGGTGGACAACTATCACTTGCAGGGGAAACTATTGTATCACCTTGGAAAATTGTGCATACCCACAGGGGAAAGGGTACATGTAATTCGGGAGGCCCACACCTCCCTTGTGTATAGTCATTTTGGTGTTGAAAAATCTTTGTGTCATGTACAAAGATTTTGTTTTTGGCCTCATATGAAAAACATTGTGACTTGCTATGTAAAGGGATGTGTGATGTGTTCTGTTTCAAATCCCTCTAATAGAAAACTCGGGCTCTACACACCATTCCCTATTCTGAGTCATCCATGGGAAAGTGTGTTGATGGATTTTGTAGGAGGTTTTCCTTTGTCTAGAAAAAGTCACGACTATTTGTATGTTGTCATTGACCATTTTAGTAGATGTGTATTTTAATGCCTTGTAAAAAGAAGATCACTGCAAAGTAGACTACTTATCTTTTCTTTCAACATGTTTAGGTCCATTTTGGGTTGCCCACATTGATTGTGTCAGATTGGGACTCTCTCTTTCTCGGAGAGTTTTGGACCAGCTTGTGGAAGATGATGGACACCAAGTTGAAACGAAGCACGACATTTCATCCACAAACTGATAGACAGACAGAGGTTGTCAACCGCACCATGGTACACTTTTTGCGAGGCTATTGTGGAAAACATCCTAAGTTGTGGGATGAGCATCTTCCATATGTGCAACATTCCTACAATTGAGCAGTGCACTCATCTACGCATCATTCACCATTTGAGACATGTTTTGGCTACCTACCCAAAGATCCTTTTGATATGGTCTTTGGAAGGGAAGATGACTCCAGTGGACGTGATGACAGGGACAAAGCACAATGGTTCATTCAGCAGATCCAATTGATTCACCAAGCAGTATAGGAGCAGTTGGAGAAAAGCCAGGCTCGGTACAAGGCTCGACATGACAAACATCGAGTTGACCATTAATTTCAAGTGGGCGAAAAAGTGTGGTTCCATATCAGCAAGGACAAGATTGTTATCGGGAAATCTAGTGTCCATTCAGAGTTGTTAGTCCCATTAAGACGGGTAGCTATCTTAGAAACAAAAAAACTAAAGTTACTTTTGTTTTCCTTTATGAGAAGTAGATGAGAGAGAAGCAAAGAGTACCAACCTTAGTCTTTCGCTTGGCTCTTTGCTTATTTCCTCTCCCCTTTGACAGATCTTTGCCGCTCCTTCCTTGCTTACCCCGCTTCAAAGAGCCCTTGTAAAGTCAAAGTAGCATAATACCATCAAAGCACCGAGATCTACAATCATAAACAATATAGGACCAGATATATATTGACCGCACAAATGCATATATCAACTCAAACATACAAGAATGTGGATGAAAACTCAAATAGCTTTATTGATAGAAAGAGTAGAAGAGAGGATTACAACCCATTGATCTGACCCAGCATCATCCTCCCAGCATGAAAGCCCTTCTTCACCTCATGAAAAGCTTAGATCACCCAACACTATGATGTTCCACAAAGAAACCAACAACACTTCCTTACAAAATACAAGATTCTAGCCTTTGGATCTCTGGGATGAGGGATCCATATATAGATGTTTGCAGGTGGGTGAGTCAGCTTCTGGGTTTTTGATTAGTGTCATTTCTCTGATAGTTCTCAATTCCACTTGGAGATTTCATGATCTCTTACTCATCCCTGGGCGAATTCAGAGAGGCAAGTGTCACAGGAGAAGTTTCTGGAAGATTCCATGATCATCCACCTTGCAAACTGTCTCTGCCATTTGTCTACTCTCGCTCATCGCACCCTACAGAAGGAATTTCCAGTATGCATCGCACTTTTATCATGTGGTAGGTGAGATGCATCACACCCTTAGCACTAAGCAGTCTATATGGTCCAGTTTTGACCAGTTCTGAGCAGTTTTTCATGGAGAACTTCTGGGAGATGATGTAATCAGCTGACCTTGCTCCTTTAGGGTATTGTTTGCTCAATTTAGTGAAGTCTAAATTGCAACTTTTAAATGTCAACCTGGGGCTCGTAAGCTGATGAAGTGAGGTGTACTATATGTACTTAGGTAACTGTTTTCTTAATCTTTTGTCGTTTTTAGCTTTTTTTAAGTTTGTTTTCAAATGTATCTTTCCTATTGTGATGTGATGGAAATGGAATAAAGCAAGTGAAATGTGGATGATTGTGGTGATCTCTAAATGATTTCTCAAAGCTTAAAAAGTATTCTACAAGAAAGCTTGAACAACAATTGCAATAAAATCAACTCTTAAAGGAAAATGAAGACATCAAATAAAAGGACTAATGACATCGGCCCAGTATCTCTGCTGCTGCATGAAAATGAAAATGAAATTTATATTAACTCAATTAAAATCAAGAACAACTACTTTACACTACTTTACACTATTTTAACTCTTCATTTAAATCTAATCAATGTGAAATTTAAGTGAGACAAATCACACTATTTTAACCTTTTCTTAATCATTTGAGAACAATTATGAACAGGTCAGTAATGTGAGTCTTAAAGCAAAATAAACCAAGCTGCACTAAGTGATATTTTGGCTCCAATAAAGTTAGTTGTTTATAGAAAAAGAACCATCAATAAATGAACAACTTGATAACTACTGAGCAGAAAGTAAAGTGCAAGTTAAAGAAATGACAGTAAGGAAAATCAAAACTGCAAAACAATGAATGTCAGCAACATAGACAAGACGATCACTCATGCCACTAGTTATGAAAAGAAAAGAAAGAAAATTGTCCCGGGCTTGCCTAAGAAACCTGCATAACACACTGATCAGTCGTGAACAAAAGTGCAGAAATGTAAATCAACAGAATTCAAAGTTTATGTACAGCTAATATACATGTTGAAAAGAAATAAAAACGCAGCAATTAAAAGACATCTGTACAGCTATTATACATGAAACAAGAAAGAGAAATGCAGGAAATTAAAGATTACTATACAGGACTTCAGCAAACAGGGGCCCTCTGCCTACTTCAGCCGATTCAATGAGCAAATATACGCTTAGATGTAAAACAGACTTCTCATGTATTAAACATCAAAATGTCAAGTACGGTGGGGAGTTCAAACAAAATGATTACAACAACGACTAACTATCCAGCATTCAAAGACAATTTATTTATAACAGAGGAAAGCAAACTAACTTAACGAAAACTAAGCTATTCAAGCAGCTGTGTAAAAACACGTAATCTTGTTGCGTCCTCGGATTTAGGCAACGGTCGTTGTGGGCATTCAATCTGCTGTTGGATTCATGTTTCCCACTGTCTTCGTGGCTGAGGAAGATGCCACCTGTTCGTCACGTGCTCCAAAACAGAACATGCAGACCCGTGCCATCGTCAATGACTTCTGTTGACCGTATTTTCCTCCTCGTTGACCACGGGTTTTTATGACCGGTTTGGGTGAGTTGGAAGGACACACACCATGTCCTTGGTTCCACGAACTTGCCCATGTGGCTCTTCTTCCCGGAGGACACCTGGAACATATCATTTAATAAAATAGCTGCGGAATCCGGGGTTGGCTGCGAAAACCGGGATCAGCTGCGGAAACCCTGTGTGAGCTGCGGAAACGCAGCACTTTGAACCAAAATTCTAAACCAACAACAGTCATTAGCATAATTAGCAAACCATGTAAAAAGTCTTAAAATACAATGATTTGAACAATTTGATGGAGGGAATGAGTGGCAAAAGAAGGAAATGAATAGGAAAAGGAGGCTGAGAGGATGTGTAAAGAAGTGCAGGTTTGAGGCTCAACAGGTATGAAACAACACTTTTAGGGACTTAGAAGCCCTTGGTTTATGGACATATGTGATTGGGGTTGCAGTGCCCAAATATGTCTATAACAGTTGCCCCCTAAAGCATGAGGTCGTAAATCTTTTTGATGTCGGGTGAAATGCTTTATCATGAGGATCCAAGGTTTTTCGAACTGGAAGGTGACCTGTAATAAGATACAATACAATACATTATCTTCATAATATTTTCATGATCTAGCTGAGGCGGGCATTCCCATGCTCAGCTTTATAAATTCATTCTCATGTACATAGGACAGACAACCGTCTGTGTGGCAGACTGATGATTCTAGTAGAGCCATCATCCTTTGGCTTGGATGATTATCTGTGCAGCAATGATGTACATTTGATGTCTTTATTTTCCTGAATATATCACAGCCCGGATGGATGAAACTAGATCCGGGTCTTCAAAACTTGTTCAATCTTCGCCCGAAGTACAAGTCGATCCATGTGAAAAGATGTTCTGGAGTTGAACATGGAAAGACATCACCTGATTACCAGCCAATGATGTAAGTTGTTAACAGGTGCGAGAGGAATCACTGATAATGATGATGACCCTCAAGGTACGATAGTACAATTCATGTGGTGTGAAAATGGGACTTGGTGTCGAACACCATGCAAAAATATTTTGGTCGAAGGCCATTGATGTAAACCTATCGTCAGAAGTGAGAAACTTGCCATTGAGGCATGCAAGCTTCAAAGTACTAAAAGGGTTGTTCCTAGGTCGACTTCTTAGATAAGGAGCTGATGTCGACAAGAAGTGACTCGTCGTAGGAGGGCATTAATGAATCCCATATCTATGACACAAAATGGAGCAAATGGTTTTGTGGAGGTGAAAACGATCTGATGATACAGGGTTCAGAGTGGCGGTCATGAAAGAATGAAGGGTGAAGGTATTGTAGCGGATGAGACACAAGCTAGGTTGGTGAATTCTTTGAGCGACTTCTCTTGAACATATCGGCGACACTGAAATGGATTGGTAGCGTTAACCCCAAAAATGGATGGTATGGTGGACCAATGGTAATATGACCGTTGAACGGAATAACCCAACCCGACTCAATCATGGTGATGGAGTGAAAGTGTCATGTTCAAGAGCGACTTGCTACCAATAAAGTTTCTTCAAGTTTTCTTCCCAATTTTTCCCCAGTCATTGCTGGCCAGTACCTCTTTATTTTTGTCAAGCTTGAGGAGGATAACATATTCTTGTTCTATAATTTTCCCTTCAGGAAAACCCGTCGCTATGTTTTAACGAGCCTAGCGACAGTGAAACTCGTTCTTGTATACATGGACAAGTTGGTCGCTATTGGTTTTAACGAGTTTAACAACAAAGATAACTCAGTCCCTTTTCAATTTTAGAGAGTCTGAAAAAGGACGGAAAGAAAACTCCAGGATTCCTTTTTCGTCATGTAATCCCTTAAGTCCAAAAAAGTGTAAAATAATACTAAAGGGATGACTTTTCGATAGTTTTAACGAGATGAACAAGAGAAGCGCTCGATCTTTTTGTGTAATAATCCCTCAGGTCGAAAAAGATTAAAATCTAGAGGAGGGATAGCACTTCCAATAATTTTAACAAGCTGGAGAGGCCAATTGCTCGGAAATCTTTTCATATTTTATGAGTAAGATGAAAAGAGATTAAAGGAGACTCGTTTTTTGAGGAACGAGTGATATTTTCGGGTAGCAGTTTGTTCCAAGTAAGATTTGGAAACTCCCCAATCACAGCAGTGTAAAGAAGATGGCTAACAGAATCACTCGTCACAGCTGTTCCTTAAAAGGGTAAATAATCAAATGGAGGCATATGATCAGCTAAAATAGAGTGGAGATGATGATAAGAACACGACCAAGGCTCAAAAGCTGATGATAATGCGTTTGCAATGGTTATTTACCAGAGGTGGGTTCATTTTTTAATGAGCTTAAAATCTGGTGGAACATATGCTCATTGCTAGGTTTAATTTTTAACGAGCTTGAACTTTGCGTAAAACTGCTCGTGATAATGGTCATTGATATTCGATTCACTGTTAACACTATGTTCTTTTGACGGTCGTACTACCTGTTCAATTTCTCCATCAAACTGATTAAAAATGAGAATACATGCTTGAAAAATGAGTTAAAACACTAATACTCTACTCGAATTACGTGAAAATTAACTTAAAAGTAGTTTTTACCCCTCATTTTACCATTTCATTTGAATTTGGGTTTGTTGGAGCTCTGCAGGTGTTTTCCCCCTTGATTTCATCAGCTAATTCCAGGAGATTTTGTGGACGATTTTTGGCGTCGTCTGGACTAGGTAGGAGCTAAACCTGAGCTCTTCAATTGCATTCTTTCCTTTTTGAATTCTGAGAATGTTTTCCTGCTTTTCTGAGCCTCTAGGGTTTGAACAATCCGTTTTGCCCCCATCGCACCTAGTATACATCGAAAGGTGCGATGCATACTGGGCTGGCCATTGGCCAGTCAGTATGCATCTCACCCAGTACACAGCTGGGGTGCGATGGGCGCAAGGAGGAAAACTTTTGTACTGATTTTTCATGGAAATTTCTCCTTTTTTTTGCCAAATCAGGATCCTAATTATTCTCTTGTTTGTTTTTCAGAGATTCTGTTATCACCTAGAACTACAGTCACATGTATATAATTTTTGTCCAAATTTCATTGTCAAAAATGGGTGTCAAATGGTTTTTGTCCTATGTTTCTTACTTAGGGGTCATGTTTCTAAAAGGTTTTGATGTGAATCATTCTCAAATACCGTTGGTCATCCTCCATCATGATTGTATAAGCCATGTCTTATCTTGTACATGTCACTGGTCCTTTCCGTATTTTCGCAGCGCAGTCTTAATGGTTGATTCTGCAGCGCAATTATGTTTTAGCCTTTTCGTAGCACGTCAGCATCCAGCCGTTTCGCAGCGCATTCTGCTATTTTATAACTATTTGTGCTACGAAATCGCGGTTTCGGGCTTTTTGCAGCACAGATTCTTAAAAGGTCATGTCTGGGGGATGAGTCATTGTGTCAGTCCGGTTATTGTCAGTTGGCGTACCTCCCAAACACTTATGAGCCATCACTCCACCAATAGATTCGTAGGCATACACATAAAAATCATTCAAACGGTTTTATCATGCATGTGTGTTTTATGATGTTTGTTAATGATGCATAAAGTGGCCAGCTTGTATGATAACATATTTGAATTGCAAACAAGCCCGAGTTTCTTTTTCAAGAGAGCCTAATACAAGCGAGCCTGCGTTTTAAAAAAATTTGAATTTGCCATTTGAGTTGAAGCTGGTGGTGATTCTCTGTGCAAAGAATTTCGAAAGCGGAATGGAGAGGAAGGAGCATCGGTCTGGTAGATGTCAGAGAACAGAGCCTGAAGGATTGGACCTTGCATTGAGAGATGAAGGTGTGAGGAAAGCTTTCAAGGATGCTGGCTGTTGGAATTTCTGTGAGAAGCTGCAGGGTGGCCATTCTCAGGTAACAAAAGAGTTTGCCTTGAACTTTACAGGTTTAAATTCTAAAGTATCTATGTTAGAATTTCAAGTATCCCCAGAGGCAATTGCTAATGTAACTAAGATTCCAAGAGGGGGGCAGGAGTGGTTTAAAAACTTCAAATTTGATATGAACCCCTGCAAAGAATTCTTGAAAGAGGCACATGTGAATGAGGATTTAACAAAGGCTGTGCCTAGAAATTATGTTAAGGAGCACTATGCTCTTCTCCTCACTTGTATTCAAAAGTATTTAACCTGTGAGGGTAGATATAACAAGGTTTACTCCTATCACTTTAAGTTGTTGCTGCATTTTACTGGTAAAGCATCCATAGATATTCCATTTTATTTGTTTCGTAGCCTCAGCAAGATGTGTGACAAAGTCCAATTGAGGAAGGATGATTGTGAGACATCATTATTTCACCATGGTCTAGTCAAACTGTTAGTGCTGGATGGTCTTCAGAAAATTGGTAGGGATTGGAATTCTTTCATCTATATGGCTGGTTTCCAGAGTAAGACAGGCCTCACCCCACAGCCGGTTAGAGAAAGAGAAGAATCAGTGGAGGAACCTACAATAGCTGATCTTAGAAAGGAGGCTAGGGATAAAAAGAAAACCAAGTCTCAGTTGAACAAACCAGTAAAGCCCTTGGTTCCTAAAGAGCCACCTCAGCCATCATCAAAGGAAAAGGTTAAGCACAAGAAAGATGTATCTGGATCAAGTGGGTCTGAAAGAGTATCAAGAGTTAAAACAAGGAGTCAATTAAGCAAAGAGAAGGGCAAATCAGTAGCTGTTGAGGAAAGTCCAATATCAAAGGCCAGCTTAAGTGATTTGCTTGAGGCCATTGAGTTTGAGCAGGTAGAACCGGTGCATATTGAACCCATGCATATTGATTTGACTCAATCATCACCGAAGAGCACTAAGAAATCCAAAGCTTCGAAGAGACTAAGGTTTGATGAACCTAGTGAGGAGTTTATTTTCAAACCACGAAGGCCGGTTACAAGGAAACAAGTTAGAGAAGCTGAGAAAGTGCATAAAGGAGAGAAAGTTGTAAAGATGCCTAGAACAGAGGTAATTGAAGTATTGTCCAAAACAGTGGAGGCAGTCAAGCATAAAGACAAGAACAGAAAAGTTATTATTACCCAAGGAGGAAATGTTATAGCCATAAAGAATCAAGTGGGGACAGCAAAAGATGAAATTGCCAAAGCAAAGAATGTCATTAGAGAGCGTGCAGTCAGGTATGCCAACTATCAAAGAGCTGTGTTAAAAGGTAGTAAAAACCTAGTGAGTCAAGTGGATTCAGTGGCTGATGTGTATACATGGACAGTTCCAGCTATTAAACAAGCTAAATTCATCAGTAAAATGAACATGACTCTAAGAGCTGAAAACAAAGCCCTGAGGAGGGAGATTGCAAATTTAAAAGCACAGCTAGGTTAACTAGCTGCTCATTGATGGTGAGAGAGGTCATTTTCTAAATTTTGGAAAAATTTGTTAAAGCTCCATTGTTTTGAAGACATATAGGTCTCTGCCACCTGTAAAGAAGATTTTAAAAATTAGAAGTTCAAGCAAAAAATTCCTTACTGCAAATACACTCTGTTTTAGCAAAAACAGCAGTTTCGTAGCGCGCTACGAAACTGCTGTAGGTGCTGTTTTTGGATGAAGAAAAACAGTTTAATGGTAATATCAACAAATTTTTGAAGGAAACGCCTAAGGAACATAAGGGAGACCACATGAGGCTATCCTAGCCATTCAGATAATGACAAGTGTGCCTTTTTGTAAAGGTGAAATATTTTGTCTCAAGTTAAAACTTTTATAAAGGTACTTTGTGACCAGTTAGGGTTTGGCAGAAATGGCATACGAGGAGTATTGTTTTGGTTTATACACATGTCCATCAACGAAGCCTCCAACACATCTGAAATATGGTGATGCTCATAAATTTTGGGGTATTAAAGAGCTGGGAACATGTTGCTTAACTTTCGAAGGATGGTGGGAGACAAGGACCGGAAAAATAGGGGTTTGTTCTTATAATCAATGAACCATCAGTGCATTCAGTATCCAATGCTAACCTTGTTCATTGCATCCACTTCTCAGTTATCTCGGCCAAACTGAAAGGAGACAGGTGTCCAAGAGCAAAGAAGGATCATGATACGAGGAAGATAGAATTAGATATGTAGTTTAATTAGCACTCTTTGTAATTACAGTCAACACTTAATGTATTTAATGAATTAGTTAATTGGTAGATAGGGGTAATTAGTAATAGTGTTCGAGCTCCCCTCATGCTGGAGGAGGAAGCTCATAGTGGTTAAGGTTGTATCTCTATATATATATCAGACTTTGATGTAATGAGTGTTGGATGTTTTGGAGAAGACTGTTTTTGGTTTATGTATAAACAAATTTCAGTAATGCAAATGACTGTGTTTTCTTCTCAGGATTCACAATGGATCTTCTTGTTCAAATGTGTGATGGTATTCTTTCTTTAAGGTTCTTTTACAGTTTTGTTAATGCATAATCACTCAGAACTCATGAATCATGCTCTGACTTCCTGTATGCCTTGGCAAACTGTGGTTTCAAAGTTATGTTTGAACATTTAGATGTAAAGTGCCTTGATTTCTATGAAAAGATAGTGTTTTTGTTTGCTGAGATATGAGAGACTCCATAAGCCCAATGGGAATCAATTCAATGTTGTCCAGCCAGCTTATTTTTCATGTGTCTTATAAGAGTTAGCCATCTTTTCTTGTCATTAGTCAATATTCATAATCTGTGAGAGAGCCCTCTCAGACTAAGGAGGCTAAGCCTTAGTCCAAAGCCTGGTTTGAAATAGTTACACAGAATCTTGCTGATTGGTAGCCTTCAGTGCTTGATTTTGTGATAACAGATTCATCAGAGAAAAATGGTTGTTACATGGCATGAACGCGAGCATGAAGAGGAGGACATGGTTGCCTTACATGATCCAGGTACGGTAACTGCATTGCGGAACTGTGGTTTTCTCAAGTTCTTCTGCATATCTAGCATGAGGCAACAAATCTACTTGTTGCAATATTTCCTCGATGCATGGGATTCTACCAACCAAGTGTTCCAAATCAGAGGCAAATCCATCCCCTTGACTATTGTGGACATCTACTTCTTGACTGGTTTATCGAGGCGTGGTGCCCCTCTCTCACTATCAGGTTCCGCCTGTGGGGGCGAGTCCATGAGGGATTATATTCGCCGATACTATAGAGAAGGATCTCAGCTGAGCAGGGACGAAAAGATCAATATCCGAGATGTCATTGACCGGTCCTTGAGGACTATTTTATTCACCTTTGCTAGATTGGTTGGTAGCGCAGCCCTTCACTTGGCCAACAGGTCCTATATGCAGTACGCCTTGGAATGTCTTGAACCAAAGGTATTCAACTGGTGTGATGCAGTACTTCTGGTGATAAAAGAACAGCTTACCAAGGTGAAAAACGGAAGATCCAAGAACTTTGGCTATGGTTCTATTCTAACCGCTTTCGCCTTGGAGAAGATCCCACTAATGCAACCACAATACATTTCACTCGATTTGCCACCACCGACTGAGCCACGGATGCAGAGATGGGTTGACCTTATGGCCCGACATGCTGGTCAGTCACAGGTTTCCTTCTCTGATGCCTTTTTCGAGTGGTTCAACTGTCAGCAGATGGTTTATGCCGAGTGTCCGTATGCTGGTATGGATTTCTGGGGTGACCCAGATTTGGCGCTACTAGCTGGCGAGCAGTGGGGTGTCATAGGTAAAAATCTCTGACCATATCCCTGTTTATTGCTTTTATAATGTTCTTGTGCTTTCTTTTATCAAGACTAATCAAAACTCATGTGCTCATGCAGATATCGGACCAGTGCGACCAGTAGTGCGCCTGAGAGCAGCAGCTGCCGTTCCAGCAGGAGAGGCTGTAGGGAGGGCTGTCCTTCGTGACCTGGATGTGGCCGAGACTCTTGCAGTGTTGTAGGATCAGATCGAGGGTCTCACCCTTGGTATCCTGGATGTGAGGACCGACGAGTTGCCTCTGAGATTACAACGACATACCACTGGCGTGCCGAGTCGATGGACTAGGCTTTTACGCATGATTGCATAGGCGGTGACTTGTTATCACCAGCACCATTAGACTAGGGTGCCCCCTAGCATTTTGAGTTTTTGGGTCATATGACCGATTTTGTCTTGGACACAGAACACTATGTGCAAACTATAAACAATTATATATATATTTTTTATTTTCGGAGCTTTATTTTGGTTAAGTTATATGATCCTGATGCAAATATTGATGAAATGCTTTCCTTTTATAAATGTTGCAAATTTCTATATAACACATAATTTGCTAATGAATCTGTTAATATGTTTAAGTTTATGGAAATGTGTTGATATTGAATAGAATCGAACTGTCTTTCCAAAATCTTGACCCTTAGGAACATATGATAGATAGCTAGATTCCGCACGGAATAGATGCGGGTAAGCTGTAGAATGGCGAGTTGTGAGTCTAGCATGACGACAAGTCGGCGTATGCCATGCGCGATGGCATCAGAGAGGAGCTCTATCAACGTGTTGTATTCAGTGATGTTGTTCATTGATTGACCAATACATACCCCTCTGAAACTCACTAACTCACCGCTTGGATCAAAGATGGCGCAGGCGGCAGAAGATAGGTTCCACGAACTATGACTCGCTCCGTCGGCATATCCAAAAAATGACTCCAATAGGTTCGAGAACTGCAACAAATGTAAAAGCGGATTACCTAACCAAAACAATCACTCTTAGCGAAAACAAAAATGTAACAAAAGCATATGAAGAGGTTACTACACCGAGTCAAGCATAGTAACGTTTAAGGTACAACCTGTTTCGAGGTTGCAACAGTGGAATCCCATCATAATCTACTAGCTCGTAGGATCCTTTTGCTAATACATGCTTAACAATGTAGGGGCCCATCCACAAAGACTGGAACTTACCTGCTCCCAATTTATTAGATTCCTGGTCGTAAAGTAAGACCAGGTCACCTTCAAAGGAGGAGGCTCGTTTCTTGGAATTTATTTTAATTGGAATAATCATTGTTCCCTCATTGGTCTTAGGTTGAGAAAATGGAGTCCACCAACCAAGGATTTCCCCTTGAGGGAAATCCTAGTCCTTTCTCCTCTTGGGGGGATGTTGGTGCACCTCACATGGTCACATTGTCCCTTCCAGGACTGAAAATTGGCCTACTAGTATGGCTCTTCTCAACCTCTGTTGTTCAAAGCACCGTGATTCCTGAGCAATCAAGTCAGCAACCAGATGATACTAAAGTTACCCCCCAACCTTCTAATTCGTTTGTTTCTCCCTCTCCTCCTTCATCTTCGCTTGGTAAAGTTGGTAAAACTAAAAACCAAGTAACTGAGAAGAAGAAGAAAGGGAAGGAGAAGAAGAAGAAGGAGCCAACGGCCAAAAGGGTCAACCGTACACTGTCTAGAGAAAATCCACACACTGCACCATCCAAACCTAAATCTCCATGTGTCATTTGCAAAGGGGACCACTATCATCATCATCACTCGTTCCTCAAAAAACGAGTCTCCTTTAAGCTCTTTTCATCTGAGTCTAGCTTGGCTCCTTGCTTGTTTCCTCTCCCCTTTGACAGATCTCTGTCGCTTCTCCATTGCTTACCCCACTTCAAAGAGCACCTGTAAAGTCAAAGCAGCATAATACCATCAAAGCACCGAGATCTACAATCATAAACAATATAGGACCAGATATATATTGACCACACAAATGCATATATCAACTCAAACATACAAGAATGTGGAGGAAAACTCAAATAGCTTTATTGATAGAAAGAGTAGAAGAGAGGATTACAACCCATATATCTGACCCAGCATCATCCTCTCAGCATGAAAGCCCTTCTTCACCTCATGAAAAGCTTAGATCACCCAACACTATGATGTTCCATAAAGAAACCAACAACACTTCCTTACAAAATACAAGATTCCAGCCTCTAGATCTCTAGGATGAAGGATCCATATATAGATGTTTGCAGGTGGGTGAGTTAGCTTCTGGGATTGTGATTAGTGTCCTCTATTTGATAGTTCTTGGTTCCACTTGGAGATTCATGATCTCTTACTCATCCTTGGGCGAATTCAGAGAGGCAAGTGTTAAATGGGCAGTTTCTATAAGATTTTCTGGGTTTCCACCTAGCCAATTGCTTCTGCCATTTGTCTGATCTCACTCATCGCACCCCATAGAAGGAATTTTCAGTATGCATCGCACTTTCTGCATGTGGCAGGTGAGATGCATCGCACCCTTAGCACTGAGCAATCTATATGGTCCAGTTTTGACCAGTTCTGAGCAATTTTTCATGGAGAACTTCTGGGAGATGATGTAATCAGCTGACCTTGCTCCTTTAGGGTATGAAACAACACTTTTAGGGACTTAGAAGCCCTTGGTTTATGGACATATGTGATTGGGGTTGCAGTGCCCAAATATGTCTATAATAGTTGCCCCCTAAAGCATGAGGTCGTAAATCTTTTTGATGTCAGGTGAAATGCTTTATCATGAGGATCCGAGGTTTTTTGAACTGGAAGGCGACCTATAATAAGATACAATACAATACATTATCTTCGTAATATTTTCATGATCTAGCTGAGGCGGGCATTCCCATGCTTAGCTTTATAAATTCATTCTCATGTACATAGGACAAACAACCATTTGTGTGGCAGACTGATGATTCTGGTAGAGCCATCATCCTTTGGCTTGGATGATTATCTGTGAAAAAATGATGTACATTTGATGTCTTTATTTTCCTGAATATATCGCAGCCCAGATGGATGAAACTAGATCCAAGGTCTTCAAACTCGTTCAATGTTCGCCCAAAGTACAAGTCGATCCATGTGAAAAGATGTTCTGGAGTCGAACATGGAAAGACATCGCCTGATTACCAGCCAATGATGAAAGCTGTTAATAGGTGCGAGAGGAATCACCGATAATGATAATGACCCTCAAGGTATGACAATACAATTTACGTGGTGTGAAAATGGGACTTGGTGTCGAACACCACGCAAAATCTTTCGGTCGAAGGCCATTGATGTAAACCTGTCGCCGGAAGTGAGAAACTTGCCATTGAGGCATGCAAGCTTCAAAGTAGTGAAAGGGTTGTTCCTAGGTCGACTTCTTGGATAATGAGCTGATGTCGACAAGAAGTGACCCATCGTGGGAGGGAATTAATGACCCATATCTATGACACGAAATGGAGCAAATGATTTTATGGAGGTGAAAACGATCTGATGATACAAAGTTCAGGGTGGCGGTCATGAAAGAATGAAGCGTGAAGGTATTGCAGTGGATGAGACACAAGCTGGGTTGGTGAATTCTCTGAGCGACTTCTCTTGAACATATCAGCGACACTAAAGTGGATTGGAAGCATTAACGCCAAAATGGATGGTACAGTGGACCAATGGTAATATGACCGGTGAACGGAAAATCTAGTGTCCATTCAGAGCTGCTAGGCCCACTAAGACAGGTAGCTATCTTAGAAACAAACAAACTAAAGTTACTTTCGTTTTCCTTTATGAGAAGTAGATGAGAGAGAAGCAGAGAGTACCAACCTCAGTCTTTCACTTGGCCCTTTGCTTGTTTCCTCTCCCCTTTGACATATCTTTGCTGCTCCTTCCTTGCTTACCCGCTTCAAAGAGCATCTGTAAAGTCAAAGTAGCATAATACCATCAAAGCACCGAGATCTACAATCATAAACGATATAGGACCAGATATATATTGACCACACAAATGCATATATCAACTCAAACATACAAGAATGTGGACGAAAACTCAAATAGCTTTATTGATAGAAAGAGTAGAAGAGAGGATTACAACCCATTGATCTGACATAGTGTCATCCTCCCAGCATGAAAGCCCTTCTTCACCTCATGAAAAGCTTAGATCACCCAACACTATGATGTTCCACAAAGAAACCAATAGCACTTCCTTACAAAATACAAGATTCCAACCTTTAGATCTCTGGGATGAAGGATCCATATATAGATGTTTGCAGGTGAGTGAGTCAGCTTTTGGGTTTTTGATTAGTGTCATTTCTCTAATAGTTCTCAATTCCACTTGGAGAATTCATGATCTCTTACTCATCCCTGGGTGAATTCAGAGAGGCAAGTGTCACAGGAGAAGTTTCTGGAAGATTCCATGATCATCCACCTTGCAAACTGTCTCTGCCAATTGTCTACTCTCGCTCATCGCACCCTATAGAAGGGCTTTCCAGTATGCATCGCACTTTTTGGATGTGGCAGGTGAGATGCATCGCGCCCTTAGCACTGAGCAGTCTGTATGGTCCAGTTTTGACTAGTTCTGAGCAGTTTTTCATGGAGAACTTCTGGGAGATGATGCAATCAGCTGACCTTGCTCCTTTAGGGTATGAAACAACACTTTTAGGGACTTAGAAGCCCTTGGTTTATGGACATATGTGATTGGGGTTGCAGTGCCCAAATATGTCTATAACAAGGATGAAGGGAGAAGGGAAGAAGTTGCGACCATTCTGGTATGGTCCATTCACCATCTTGGAGAAGATTGGAAACAATGCCTTTTGTCTCGATTTCCCAACATATATGAAAATGGACTCCATAGTGAATGTGGAAAACTTAAAGCTTTATGAGCCACCATTGATTATGGACACTGAAGAGGTGGGATCAGTTCCTACAGTTGATTATTTTTCACCAGAGTATCTCGATGAGTTGCCTGAAGATATCATCCTTGACAGAAGAACCAGGACTTCACGATGGGGAGATGTGGAATACCTTTGAGTTGGTTTCAAGGGGATGCACCCTAGCAAGGAAAAATGGCTAGAAAAAGAAAGAGTGAGGGAACAATTCCCTCACTTGCCAATTGAATGATAAAGCTTTTGGCAATCCAAAAGATCCTCAATGGGGAGGATTGATCCAGGTGGATCTCCAAACACCAGTGGCATGGAAAAAGCTCAAAATTCAAAGTGGCAGAAAGTCGATTAACTTGACATTAGATCGAATTTCTCGTTGCCCTGATTCCAATAGTGCGAACAACACTCAAATCTGAGTCCGTATGAAGAAGATAGAAGCAATCAAAGTTGTGGGTTGACTTATCCAGGTGGCACACTTAAGGAGGGCACAATTTGGCAAGAATCCGACCAGTTTTCTGAGTGAATTTGTGGGTCCGTTAAATTGTCTTCTACCGCCTAATGTTTTGGAAAAACCCAAAAAGGGTTGGTGGTTATTTATTTAAAAATAAATAAATAAATATTAAGAAAAATGGGGTGGGCGGCCATGACCCTGCCGCCCCTGGAACCACCACACAAATAAATATTAAAAATAGTGGGGTGGGCGGCCATGACCCCACTGCCCCCAGTACCCACTGGAATCGCCTAACAAAAAAATGTCAAAGTGGGGTGGGCGGCCATGACCTCGCCACCCTGGAGCCCACACATAACAACCAAAATATATGGTGAGGCGCGGGCAGTCAACCCCGCCGCCCCTCCACCTCACCATGATAAGCAACCAACGACAGGAAATGGGGGTGGGCCACCCAAAATAGCGGACCCGCCACCCCAACATTAACCCAACAAAATAATATGTAGGTTAATTTGGGAGGGGCAATATTTGATCCCCTGACCCTCCTCAACGAATTTCTAAAGTTTCCATTGCGCTAAACCACCTTCTTGTTTAATCTGCCCATCAAAAATTATCTAAACCTTTTTGCATAGTTCACTAAGGGGGAGAATGTGCACGCAGTTTGAGGCAGATAAATTACATCTGGTGGAACTATGAGTAGGGCTATGATAAGGGGCGGAACCTTGCCTGAGCACATTTTCTAAGGGTCAGTTTTGGTCCAGTGTCAGAATTGGGCAAGTTTTATATCGATTTTGCACCTCTCGGCGATAGGAAATCAATGGTGATGCCAGTTTCTACAACATAGCTCTCCATTTTTTGGACATTTTCCAAAGTGGAGGTATAAGACTCATTTTTTGTAAATGTTGATTGTACTCTTCTTTCTCAAGCCACTTAATGAATGAAGGCCTCCCCATTGATTGAGCAGGGCCCGGAGACATAGTCCAAATTGGATGAAATTTGTTATCAAGTCTTTTGTCTTATTTCATGCTTTTATGTGTTTCTCCTCTTCTCTCTTGTGCACATTCAATTTCTATGTTTAAGCTTCAATTTATCCATGTAATTATTTAATACATCTATAAGAAAAAGATCTTGGATCACTTCAGACATGATCAAAGTTCTAAATTCAAAAACCAGGGCCGAGTTGGAACAGATTGAAATTATGGATAAAACAAAAACCATCTTGGAAATCAAGAAAGTGTTGCAGAAAAAGGACTTGATGACTGAGTTAGAAACTAAGTGTCAAACCTTGAAGACTTTTGTCCAAAGATTTAATTTTAAGTTTAATTTACTTAATCAGAGAGGACTGCTAGGATTAGTGGCCCCAAATGAGAGGTTGATCAATTTAGAAGAATACTGCCAGAAGCTTTATACTATAGCAACTTATAAATCAAACTTTGCAGGTATAAAGGGGCATATTACAGGGAAACAAGCATTATAAGCTTTATATTTTTATTTGACTACTAAGCATGAAATTAAAAATATTTTTGTAAATAAGCCCACTTTTGAGAAGTACAACGAGGTTGATGAAGTTTACAGGAAATTGGTAAATCTTTCCATACCAAGTGAAGACCGATGGGATCACTTGTGTGAAGTTATTGAGTAACTTTCATCAACAACTGAAGGACAACTGGGAAACACTTTTTGGGGACTACATCATCAACAAATTCCTAAAGAATAGTGGAAACACTTAGCGGTTTTGAAATTCCTATAGCTTTGTACGATTTTTGTATTTTTGTTTTGAAAATATCTAGAAGAAATTTTGTATAAATAACTCCTCCTTCAAGTTATTAGGGTTGAACCCTTGGATGAGCTTTGATAACAGAATTGTAACCAAGCTGGAGATTTTCCAAGTTAATGTAAGGATTATGCATTTTCCTTCTATAGTTTTGTCTCCTTGTAAGTTTTTCATATGTGCTTATTTCATTATGCATTGGTTCATATATTTAAGTCTTTATGCGGATATCTGGGTAAGATCATACTAAGTATCAGTCAATCTTAAATCCCCTATGAAGTTATCAGCAATAACTAGGGACTGGCTTATAAGACTATATGTTATTATAAACTCCCCTATATCAATTAATTGTCACACAAATTTGCATTTGTTTAAATATATTTTATTCTACAAGAAACATTGTTTGACTATGTTCTTTACTTATAACCAATCAAATATTCTTTCTAAATATTTAGCAAGTTATACTTCATCAATATCCTACTATTCATTCACTTTAAATCAATTAACTAGAGCTAGACAAATAACAACCCTTTCATCTAGCTTAGTAACTTTTAAGGATTAAGCACATGTTTTCAATAATGTATATCATTGGTCATCTATAAAATTTAAAACCAACAAAACATTTTAGATTCTCTCGCATGACTAACTCACCTAGAGTCATCTTAGAGGACAACATCAGACTGGCGCTATTGCTGGGGAGCGAAAATTGAACTATTTTCCCTGGGACAGTGATTAAAAACGTTTTATTTAAGGTGATTAAAGAATTTGTAGGTTAAAAAATCATTCAACTAGTGACTCCACTAAACCAAACTGGCTCCTTCAAAACATACCAAATCTCACTCTCTCAAATTATATCTCCTTTATTTGATCTAGAGAGATTGGTGAGAGATGCCTCATTTAGAAGGAGACTTGAAGATTCTGCTTCTTCTTCTGTACCATTATAGCCTGAATATATTCCAACTTCTAATCCCTTTAGCTCTGTTCCATCCCAATTAGATTTGGTTGATCTAACACCTAGGGTTTTAGAACCTTTATCTAAAGGAGTTGATCTGCAGTTAGCTCTCTTAGTCCAATCTTTGGAATCATACAAAATTCCTGAAATATTTTCATATTCCCCCAAGTCAGATGAAGAACTAGATGTACATTTACTGGAGCTAAAACCAACTGATTTTATCTCCCTTGATCATTATACATTCCCATCCACTTCTGCCCAACCTGAAAAAACCTTCTCTGTATATTCAAATCCATTGTTTGAAAGTAAAGAGCAAGTTGAAACAAAGGTTTAGAAGAGAGTAATAAAAACACCTTTGAAAACTTTTAGGAATCCTCCACTTTCCCATTCTCCTCCTCCCACTTTTACACCTCCATCTTCACCCACTTCTTCACCACCTTCCTCTTCATCCTCCACTACATCATCTCCAACCTCTTCTACTGAATCATCTTCTTATTCATCTTTAGATATGGCCTTTCAACTTATAATTCAAGCTAGATATGATGCCCTGCATCTTCCAAACCACCTAAACAATTTCCCTAATGGGTATTTGAAACGCCTGCCCAAGTTTAATGGTGAAACTGACCTCTCTACAAAAGATCATCTAGCTGCATTCCCAGATTTTGGAGATAATATGAATATAGAGCATGAGGATGTATATATGTGTTTATTTGTTCAATATTTAGAGGGAAATGTTAGGATATGGTTTAGGAAACTGAGAGCTTATTCAATTCAATCCTGGAATGATTTAACTACTATATTCAATAATCAGTGGGGTATAAAAAAGGATCCATATTACTACCTTACTGAGTTTGAAGAGCTTAAAAGGAACCATGGAGAACCTGTGGCAGATTTCATTAAACGATTCAATAAACTCTACCAAAAAATGCCTGCTAATTGTAAACCTCCAGTTGCAACAACAAAAGTTAGGTTTTCCAAATCCTTTGATGATGAATTTGCAGTCATGCTGAGGGAAAGGCCATATCCTACCCTTTAGGATATGCAAACTAACGCTATATAAGTTGAGGCTAACAAATCAACTTCATCTAAACTCAAATACAAGGCTGAAAAGGCTTAAAGAAAAATGGAGGGTAAGGAGGAAAGATCTTCCTAAAAGATCAAAATCGATGATGAGATAATAGATGAGATAACATCATTACTTAGAAACCTATCTAATAGGATTTCTAATATTGAAACTTAGACTATAACCATACAACAAACTATTGTAAGACCGCAGACTGAGTTTATAAGAACCCCTCATACTCAAATTTTACAGAGACCTAACACTGATCAATAGATCCAACCTCCTCTGATGATTGATGACCAACAACTAGATGATATTGGTCCTCAAATTTCTAAAGATATAAATAATTTTGATTCTTCATCTGTACATAATTCTATTGTTTCTCACCCTTCAAATCAGTCTTCCCAAAATCAAGAAGACAATCAAATTTCTAAATACCAGACCTCCTCTGAATTCCTAATTGGAGAATTAAATCGAAGATACGATCTTAGACCTAGGCCAGGGCCTGGTAGACCTCCAAAAAGTCACACTCTAAATTAACCTCAGATAAAATCTATTGAAACCCAGACAAATATCATTCAACCACTGGATCAAATAGATGAAACAAGTCAAATTGGTAAAACCGTTTTGAAAACCTTCAATGTTGAAAGAGAGCTGGAAAGAGTTGAAATACCAATTCCCCTAGTTGAACTGTCAAAGAATGCAGGGTATAAGAACCAAGTTTCGAAATGGATTCAGTCATCAAGTGTTGATGTTGAAGGGGATGTGATAAGCCTGCACGACGAAAAACCCTCAGTAGTTTTTGGTCCTACCTCTGACATGATAGATGAGAATGTACCACCATTTTATGTGACTTTTAAAATTCATGATTTCCTATATAACTATATGTTATATTTTGGGGCTTCCCATAATCTAATGCCTAAAGTGATCATGGGATCAGTTGCAATTAGAAGTCACTAGGACTTACCATGATCTTTACACTTTTGACTCCAAGAAAGTTCCTTGTCTTGGACTCATTAAAGACTTGGTGGTTACCTTAGCACAGATCCCTATCAAAAGTGTGGTTTTAGACATATTAGTCACTGACATTCCTCCAAAATTTGGCATGATGCTATCAAGATCTTGTTGTGCTAAACTATGCGAAAGCCTACAAATGGATATGTCTTATGCTAATATTCCAGTTTATGGGGGTGAGCATCTTAGGCTATATAGAGAAGTTAGACTTATGAACAATGTTTGTAGAGATGATCAAGCTATGAATCATTATATTTATGTTGTTGACCAAGACTTCAGTGTTTTGAACTATTCGTAACTAATTTACAAAATACTCAACATATTGTTGAAGATATTTTTGATTAACCTAAAACTGTTGAAAATTTTTTTGGAAATTGTACTTTGATGGTTATTTCTCAAAGGAAGGCACAAGAGCTAGAATTGTATTAATTTAACCAGATAAAGAAAATATTACCCAATCATAAAAACTAGAATTCGATGTAAGTAATAATGTAACAGAGTATGAAGCTTTTCTGTTAGGATTGGAGTTAGCAAGAAGTCTTAGGGGGCAGAACTTAAGTGTATACAGTGATTCTGAACTTATTGTCAAACAAGTTAGGAATCAGTGTCAAACTAGGCACCCTAGATTAAGATCTTATAGGAATGAAGTTTGGGATTCAATTGAAAAATTCTTTTCAACATTCAATATTACTGCTATTCCTAGAGATCAAAATATGCATGTAGATTCCTTCACTATCTCTGCAAGTACCTTTAAAATACATGATAAAATGCTTATCCAATATAAAATTCAAGTCAAGTATAGACCATCTATTCCTGAAAATCTTAAGCACTGGAAAATATTTGATGATGACGAGCAATTAAAATCCTTTTTGCAAGTCATTGAGGAATTCTCAAATATGCAAGTTGAGGAAGAACAACTTGATAATCTTGAAATTGACAATGAAAATCAAACACCACAATTTGATCCTAAAATTTTTGATCATAAAATTATCTAATTTTATTCCAAAATGTTTAATCCCTCTTGAGAAGATCTGTTATCATAGTTATGTCCCCAAAAATCCACTATTTGATTCACATGACAAAAATATTGAAATTTATAACATTGGAAGTTCTGAAGAGATTAGAAACGTTAAAATTTCTGCATCTATGTCAATGGAAGCCAAAGACAAATATTTATCCCTCCTTAAATCCTACAAAGATTTTTTGCCTCGTCTTATACTGAATTAAAAACATATGATACATCTCTTATTGAATACAAAATTCATTAAAATGAGAGGCAAAACCTTTCAAACAAAAATTGAGGAGAATTAATCCTGTCCTTCTTCCTATAATTGAAAAAGAACTAAAGAAGCTACTGGATGCTAAAATAATACTTCCATTAATATATTTTAGGAATTTAAATCTTCCCTGAAGGACAATTATCCATTACCTAAGATGGATCAATTACTTTAGAAAGTTTTAGGAGCCCAAAGAATCTCCATCTTAGATGGTTTTTCGAGATATAAACAGATTATGGTTAGTCAAGAGGATAAAGAAAACACTGCATTTACAATTCCATGGGGCACATTCATGTATGCCTGGATGCCTTTTGGAGTAACTAACGCTAGAGCCACATCTCAACATGCTATGGACCTAGCATTTGTAGGTAAGACCAACAAATTTGTTGTTATTTATTTAGGTGATTAAACTGTTTTTTTCCAATTCTGATGAAAATAATATGAAGCATTGGAGAAAGGCTTTTGACAGGTGCAGAAAATTTGGGATTTCCCTTAATCCCAAAAAGTCTTTGTTTGCACTCCAAGAAGGAAAACTGCTCAGATACATCATTTCTAAAGAAGGAGTAGTCATTGATCGTAAAAGAGTCTCAACAATTCAAGCACTCATATTACCAAGGAACAAAAAGGAAGTTCAAGATTTCCTTGGCAAAATTAATTTTTTTAAGAAAATTTATCCCTAACTATGCTGAAATAGTTAAGGACATAGCTGATATGATGAAAAAAAACCATGAAGTCAAATGGACTGTTCCGGATAGATATGAATTTGATCAGATTAAAAACGCCATTGCAGAAGCCCTTGTCTTAACCAGTCCAGATTACTCTAAACATTTTAGTGTCTTTTATTTTTCTTCTGAAACTACCGTAGTTGCTATTCTTTTGCAAAAGAACAAAGATGGATATGACCAACCCTTTGCCTTTTTTAGCAAGGTTATGAGATATGTTGAGCTAAAGCATGAAATCATTAAAAAACAAGCCTATTCTTTAGTTGAAGCTCTCAAATCCTTTAGATTCTATCTCCTCCACTCTTCTATCATTGCCTATGTACCTAATAGTGTCGTCAAAATTGTCTAATTCAGCTTGACACTGATGGTAGGAGAGGGGGTGGATAACTAAAATTTTATAGTATGATCTCATCATCGAGATTAACAAAATGGTAAAAGGTCAAGGCCTGACCAAGCTCCTTGCTGAATCCAATTGCAAGATTTTAGGAATAAATTATGTTTTTGACATCCCAGCTGAGAAGAATATACACAAGAACCTTCTGGAACCCCCACACATGAGAATCCACAAGAACCTTCTGAGAGCCCAACTGAGAAGAATCCACAAGAACCTTCTACATTAGATCAGTCAATTCTAATTCACATTTGTAGAATTTTTCTACAAATCAGATAGCTCTGATACCATGTAGAAATATCACATGTAGATCAAACTGATATATGCAATGTCCTAAAGCATAATACTTGATCTAGTTCTAGAAAACATTAAGCGGAAGCAAAATTGATTTCATGAGCATCATCAAGCATAAACACATATAACTGATCAAGATAAATAATCACACATAACACAAGATATATCACTGGGGAAAGCACCAACATAAAACCCCAACACTGTATTATCAATCAAGTGGAAATCCTCTTCTGTCTACAAAAAATATCAGCTCAAGAGCTATCCTGTACTTCCTGCAATCAAAAGATGAAAATCATGGACTACCTAGGCCTCAATATATAGGCTGAAAATTTGCCTAATCATACCTGCTGTCACCTCAGGTACAACTACGCAGTCATAGAAGAAAATAGATTCCTTCCACATGCAAGGAATACTTACTAGAAATATCCTAGCATCTGATAGTACACTGTCCATCATTTGATCTCAACTGGGTCTTTGTCTGAACTGCCATGCATCAGTTATTCATGAGAGAATACTCAGTTATCTGAAAATAATAGTTGTCACATGCATGCAAGCATTAACAAACTATATTTCATTATTTTAACAACTTGTTAAAATAATCTAACTGGACTTGACTAAGTTAAACTAAGTCAACTGATCCTCTCAATATAGAACTGAACCTTATCTCCTTTAATCAAGGGATAAATTCCTAAATCAAGAGAGAAAATAATTGCATGATCTCACAAAGACTTCAAGTTTAATTTTCCATAACTAATTAACTCATGGAGATTAATTAATTAATATTTTAAACTGCTGGTAAGACCAAATTCGTTTTTACTTCCTATAGTTAGACCAGGGACTGCTAAAAATAGGAAGGGACCCAGAAATGCTATTTTTAGAACTTTCTATTTTTAGCAGTTTCATCTCTCACCCAAGGTGGTCAATGACCTCACTAGCCAAACTGCTATTTTTAGACATGCTATTTTTAGGAGTCCTATTTTTAGCACATTCTAAATTTAGCATTTCTTGTTGCACACTTTTCAACAACATTGATGAAATTTTTTTGTTATCAGATTGGTACTTTGGCATTGTGAACTTTCTTAGAGAATTTGAATGTCTGGCTGAATTTAGTAGAAATCAATATGAAACACTAAAGTTGAAAGATGTAAATTACTATATTGTGAATGAAAATTTGTATAGGAAGGATCCTCTTAACATCCTTTTACTTTGCCTAACAGAGAATGAGACAGAAGGGATCATTGATGAATTTCATACAGGGATTTGTGGAGGGCGCTATGCTTGGAGGGCCATACAAGATCTTAAGGGCAGGGTTTTATTGGCCTACTCTATCTACACATGTGGGAGCAAAGGTTAGGAGATGTACACAGTGTCAAATGTTTGCTGGAAAGCAGAGATTAGCAACTCTTCCATTGGTTCCAGTCTTAGTCCAAGCACCATTCACTCAATGGGGATTGGATTTCATTGGGGAAATTCATACTCCATCAAAAAATCAATACAAATGGATATTGACCGCTACAGACTACTTTACCAAGTGGGTAGAAGCCATTCCAGTCAGAAATGCAACTAATGTTGTTATTATCAAGTTTATTGAAGAATATATATTGTCTAGATTTGGATTCCACCAGCAAATAGTGACAGAAAATGCACAAACATTCAATAGTACTAATATGATTGAGTTTTGTCAGAAATATCAGATCTTGTTGGATCATTCTACACCATACTATCCACAGGGAAATGGATTGGCAGAGTCCTGAAATAAAAGTTTGGTTAAAGTAATAAAGAAAACATTGGAGGGTCATAAAAGGAGTTGGGATAGTCATCTCATTTATGCACTTTGGGCCAAGAGGATTTCACCCAAAAGATGAATAGGTAAATCCCCCTTTCATCTTGTTTATGGAAAATAAGTTATATTTCCCACACATTTAGCTTTTCCTGTTATGAATTTTTTGCAAGAGTCAATTGAAGAGCTTGATGACTTCTCTCGAAGAATAAATCAGATGATAGAATTGAATGAGGATAGAGATGAAATACATTACAAGCTTAAGAAATATGAGAGTAAAATGAAAAGATTGTTTTATAGGAAAGCTAGGGAGAGATTTTCAGGAAAGCTGATCTGCTATTGAGATGGGATGCTAGGAGAGAAGGCAAAGGCAAACATGGAAAGTTTGACAACCTTTGGTTGGGACCATTTAGTATTATTGAGGTCAAGTGTAATACAATTTCATTCTACAAAATTTGGAGGGAGAGTATTCCTCGTTGCCCGTCAATGGGAAGTACTTAAAGCACTATGTTCAGTATTGAGAGGTTTCCATTCATTCGTCATTGTATTTTACTGGAGAGTTTTATTTTACATGTAGTAGTGTGTATTTGATTCAACAGAAGACCCCATTAGCCCAAGGACATGGCACATGGATCTACAAGTTCTCTGCATCCTGCAAGAGGAAGTAGTCCCCAGTTGGAGCCGATGTTGTAACATGCTTTATTTTTGATAAGTTAGTTTTTATTTATAAAAGAGGGTATGAAAATATAAAGAAAAAATGGAAATATGAAAAAATAGAAAAAAAAAAGAGATGAAATAAAACCCCATCAAAATAAAATAATTTTTTTTGGATAAGTGTGCTTATTTAAATTTCACTTCATGAAATAAATTCCAATTGTAATAAATGAAGGTCTGTGTGCAACTTCTTTTTATACCACAACCTTTTCCTCTGATCTTGATCAAACTATCTAATCTTGATCAGATCATTTAAATTTTTGTATTAGATTAGATAATAAGTTCAACCAAACAGTTTAATCTTGGCTGACCATTAGAATTTAGGATATATTAGGATAAATAAAGGCCTAATATGCTAAAAATTTGCCCTAAGTTATACTAGATTAGGTTTAGATTAGTCAAATAGTTAAAAAGGGTAACTAGTCTAAGCGCACCCAAATTAGATTAATCTGTAATTAGCGCTTAATTACCTTTTTAAAGGGTGATTAATTATTTTGTAGTAATCATTTATAATGCTTTTTAGCCGAAGTCAAATAAGACAAAAGAGGTTTGTCGACAAGTGATAAAGGTTGATCGACATCCAACGGTGATCCGCTTCCCCGCCCAGATCAATAGTGGGGAAGCCTCTTCACACCCCCACGCCATGAAACAAGATAATGCTAGGGGGGTGAAAAAAGTAGATTTTCCTACACGAGCCCCTCGCATATGTTTTTCCTCCTTAGCGCTTCACACCCCCCTCGCTCAATACCACTTACCACTACCCCCCCTGAAATCCGCCATCCACACTTCCTGCGCTTCTCGATACCACTCCAAAAATCACACCTCCAGTGCCATCTACCTCCAATTGCTCCATGCCACATGACATCATCCATTACCACCTATCCATTCCTGTGTATCTGTTTCCACAATTAATTTCTTCCCATTGTTGATCTCACCTCCCATTGATACCTTAAATTCCTAATTATCCGATCACCAACAACCTTCCCTGTAACGATAATCTTAATCCACTGTTACATATTCATTTGCCCCATTACATCGTCCTTTCTTCAACTACTCTTGCATTGTTTTCTTTCACTGTCCTATTTACTGTTATGTTCTACAAATTCTCTGCCGAGCCAAACCTGCAATAGTAAGCATCCTTTGAGTAGTTCCTCTGCAACTTTTCTATCATTCACCATTTTAGTATTTCATATGGCTCCAAAGAAGAAGGATAAGCCTTCTTCCAGTTCCTCTGCAACACAGGAAACCCCAAAGGCCTATGATGCCTTAGACTTGGACCATATCCCATTGACCAACAAATATTTCAAAATTGCAGATACTGAATGTGAATTCAACATATTCGAATTTCATAATTGGCTGAAGTAGACATACTTTGATTCTGATGATGAAATATACTTGTGGGAATCCCACCTACCTTTGTATATGTTTCCTTAGACTTATTCCTTTCTTGATTTACTTATCTGGTGCCAATCCAAGTATAATCCTTTACAGAGAATAATGGTAGCTTAGAATGGAGACATTCTAATAACTATCACTAGAGAAATCATCAACAAATGCTTCTGACCCCAAAAAATGACTCCCTTAGATTTTTCTCCACTACTGCCTTAATTGACTTATATCATAAGCTGACCTTCCCTCAAAGAGCTCAAATATTTGAGATCTTTCTCCCTAAAGATGCTGATCTCCCCAAAAAGAATCCTCCTTATCCATCATATATGTTCCCTGAGAGAGCCAAACATATAATTTCCCTCATTTATTTCTTGTTAGGCTACCAATCAGACCAATGGGTAGATGAAGTTATCCTAGGTTATTTGTCAATCTTTTCTAAAGAGAACAAGCACGCCTTCATGTATAACTACAATCAATTTTTGGTTGAATCTATGCATGAGCAATTTATGAACATCACTACTCCTCTGTCCTATTTCAAATGTTTATATTTTAGTAGGGAGACAAGTTTCCTATTGTTTTGCACAAGAAGGATGATCAATAAGAGAATAAAGTTGTTACTCTCTGGACCTAATTTATTAGAAGGAACTCAACTGAGTTCACATTTTCATATTTCATAGATTGTTTCATTCACCCAGTTGCACAACTTCTCAGTAGTAAGAGTGAACCCAAGATTAGTACAGAAATCAAAAGGATCATGCACCTCAGTGATCAAGTTAGCACAAGAGACTGGTACCTTTACCAGAATTACACAGAAATCAGAGTATGTGGCTGAAAATTAGATACATATAAGTTGCCCAAATATGTTCCAATGAAAATTTTCTCTTTGGAATATATTATGCAAATGATGAATATGGATGAGCTTCATTTCATTTCAGGGAAGAGGAGATCACAGTTCAAGATAAAGGCACAAGTTGGATCATTTATTTGTAATACTATATCAGCAGGTTTAGAGGGAGATGTCATGCTAAAACAGATGGGTTTCCAACCAAGCTTCACCTCGTTTTTTAGGAAACCAACTCACAAAAAGATAGAAAAGATAGATCAATGCCTTGGAATTCAGCCTCTTCAAGGGGGCAACCTCCTTTACATTACACAAATGAACAATTCTTAGATGATACAAATGACTGAAACTCCCTTCTATATATATGAGTCTAAGGGGTCACAATATAATCAAGCCAACCTAACAGTAATAACATAAGGGCACAACAATAACAATAGTGGGTTTCTATGGGGCACACTAATAAAAATATGGGGAGAATAGGGGCACAATAATAAAAATAAGGGAGACAATGACAATAGTAATGGGGGAATCACTAGCATTATAGGGACCTAACATGCCCCTCTCCTTCAAAAAAGATTTGTCCTCAACTCTTGAGTAGTTCTTGATGCTTCTGTATAAAATTCTCATCCTCCCATGTGGAATCTTCAGCAAATAAGTTCTTCCACTTGATGAGATACTCCGAAATCGATCGATTTCGGAGCTGTCGAGTTCTTATTTTTGTGACTGCTTCTGGTTCCAATATGATTTTTCCTTCCTCGTCAAGTTCTGCCAATATTGTTTGAACTCGGAGCTTGTCACCTATAACCTTCTTTAAACATGAAACATGGAAAATTGGGTGCATTCGGGAAGTTGCAAGAAGCTCCAATTTGTATGCCATAGTACCAATCTTTTGTAACACCTTGTACAGACCATAATACTTTGGTGATAATTTATTATCCTTCTTAGCTTGCTTGAGGGACATTTGTTTATATGGTTGCAGCCATAGGAATACCCAGTCACCTACATCAAAACTTCTTCCGCTACGATGTTGATCTACTTGTTGTTTCATTCTATTTTGCGCCAGCGTGAGGTTATCCTTTTGAGAGTTGGAGAACTTGTTGTTGATGCTCGATGTGATGTTCCACTGCTTGAACCTTAGAATTTTCTCTTAAATATGATGTGATGGATGGTGGATGATATCCATAAAGTTCCATAAATGGGGTCATTTTTGTTGCAGTATGAAAGGAAGTGTTATACCACCATTCACCCAGAGGCAACCATTTGACCCATTGTGTTTGTTTATCAGATACAAAGCAATGAATATATCCTTCCAAAAATTTGTTTACTATCTCAGTTTTCCCATCAGATTGAGGATGATAAGATGAGCTATGAGCTAACTGAGTACTGAGACAAGAAAATAATTATGTCCAAAAATTTCCAGTGAAAATGGGATCTCTGTCACTTACAATAATCTTTGGGTTTCCATGTAGCTTTTGAATTGTTTCCATAAATGAAGTAGAAATTGTACTAGATTTAAATGGATGTGATAATGCACAAAAGTGTGCATACTTGGTAAGTCTGTCAACTACCACCATGATGACACTCTTTCCTTTGGACTTGGGTAAACCTATGATAAAATCCATTGAAACCTCCTCCCAACGTTGGATTGGAATGGATAAAGGTTGTAATAGACCTGGGGTTTTGATCATTTCAACTTTATTTGGTTCGAGAACCAAACATTCCACCACAAACTTTTGAATATCCAATTTAAGGCCATCCCAAAAAAATTCCTTCTAAACCCTGTGGTAAGTTTTTTAAAATTCCGAGTACTCTCCTAAAGGAGAAGTGTGCAATTCTATAAGAATCTTTTGTTTGAGTTGGGAATTATTGCATAGGTATAAGTGATCTTTGTACCATAACGAATCATTTTTCCAGCTAAATGTATCAGATGTACTGGGATCTTGTTGTAACTTTTTAATGAGTGCCCACACTTCTTTGTCATCCTTCCATTCATCCCTTGCTTTGTTTATCGAATCTGGTTGGATAATAGAAATGGCGTAGAACAATGCTTCCACATCCTCATCCTTTCTTGAGAGTGCATATGCCACAACATTTTTCTTCCCTTTTTTGTAGATGATTTCAAAGTCATAACCCAACATCTTTGTGACCCATTTTTGTTGCTATTCAGAGGATAATATTTGTTCTAAAAAATATTTAAGACTATCACGATCCATTTTTACCTTGAAGTGTCTTCCCATTAGGTAGGGTCGCCATTTCTTAAGGAGATGTAGTATTGCCAACATTTCCTTAGGAAATGGTGACCCTACCTAATGGGAAGACACTTCAAGGTAAAAAATGTCCCTCAAGAAAGCTATTTATGAGAAGGAAATGTTGGAAATACTACACACACTTGAGAAATGGCAACCTTACCTAATGGGAAGACACTTCAAGGTAAAAACAGATCATGAAAGTATTAAATACTTTTTAGAACAAAGATTACCATCTGGAGAGAAACAAAAATGGGTCACAAAGATGTTGGGTTAAGACTTCGAAATCATCTACAAAAAAGGGAAGAAAAATGTTGTGGTAGATGCACTCTCAAGAAAGGATGAGGATATGGAAGCATTGTCATGTGCCATTTCTATTATCCAACTAGATTAGATAAACGAAACAAGGTATGAATGGAAGAAGGATGAAGAAGTGTGGCCACTCATTCAAAAGTTGCAGAAGATCCAAGTTCAAACAATATTGCCAGAACTTGACGAGGAAGGAAAAATCATATTGGAGCTTGGGAAGTCACAAAAACAAGAACCCGACAGCTACGAAATTGATCAATTTCAGAGTATCTCATCAAGTGGAAGAACTTACCTGTTGAAGATTCCACATGAGAGGACAAGAATTTTATACAGGAGCATCAAGAACTACTCAAGCGTTGAGGACAACACTTTTTGAAGGAGAGGGGCATGTTAGGCCCCTATACTACTAGTGTAGCCCCTTATTGTTATTAGTACAACCCCATTATTATATTGTTGTACCCATGTAGTCCCCATATTGTTAGTATTGTGCCCCATAGAAGCCCACTATTGTTATTATTGTGCCCTTACATTATTATTGTTATGTCGACTCTGATTATATTATGACCCCTTAGACTCCTATATATAGAAAGGAGGTCTTTTCATTTGTATCATCGAAGAATTGTTCATTTGTGTAATGTAAAGGAGGTTTCCCCCTCGAAGAGGCTTATTTCTAAGGCGTTGATATACCTTTTCTATATTTATGTGAGCTGGTTTCGTACAAATTGTTTCTCCTTCAATAGTTTGAGCACACTGTCAACATGTTCAACATGATCCTTCGAAGACTTGCTGTAGATTAGTATATCATCAAAAAATACTAACACAAATTTTCTAAGGAAGGGTTTGAAAATGGAATTCATCAAACCTTGAAATGTAGAAGCATTGGTAAGGCCAAAAGGCATGACCAAAAATTCATAATGACCCTCATGAGTTCTAAATGTTGTTTTTGGAATGTCTTCAGTCTTCATTCTGATTTGATGATATCCTGAACGAAGATCCAATTTGGTGAAGTAAATTGATCCATGCAATTCATCCAATAATTCATCAATGACAAGAATGGGAAATTTATCTTTAATAGTGAGTTTGTTGAGCTCCCTATAATCTAGACACGTGCACCATGATCCATCCTTCTTGTGCACCAATACTACTGGAGCAGAGAAAGAACTTTGACTAGGTTGAATTATACTAGCCTCTAGCATTTATGCAACCATATGTTCAATTTCACTCTTTTGGGCATAGGGATATCTGTACGGCTTGATGTTTGGAGGAACACTTCCTGGAATCAAATGAATATCATGATCATGATCATGAATAGGTGGGAGGCCTTTGGGAGTCTCAAATACCTTGGAATGATAGTCCAAGAATTTTTGTAGATCTAGAGAAATAGATTATTTCGATGTGGGAACCTCTAGTGAACATAATTGTGCAATTACGCCTCGTTCTTCCTTCTTTAGAAGCTTTGTCATACCATTAAAGCTGATTATCTTTCCTAGTTTCTCTGCAATACCCCTTAATTCAACTTCCTTTCCTTCTGCATAAAACTTCATGAAAAGTTCTTGAAAATTAAAAGCTATATTACCTAAGGATTATATCCATTCGACTCCTAGTACAACATCAACACCACCCATTGGAATGGAAAGCATTGTGCTATTCAATACATATTCTCCCATGGATATCTTGATATTATGGCACTTTCCAAAGCAAATTATGGTTCCTCCACTTGCAACCATCACTTGACACTTTGGTGTTAGATATAGGAAGCAATAAAATTCCTTGGATAGCTTACAATGAATAAAATTATGGGTACTTCCTGAATCAATCAACACTATTACTTTTTTCTTCTTGATATGTCCTTCTATCTTGATAGTTTGAGGAGTGGTAATTCTAGCCAATGCATTACAAGATATGGTCAGATTCATTTCATCTTTATCTAGGGTTTGTTCCTGGAGTATATCCTCTTCTTTTAACATTGCTTGTTCCTTTTCTTCCTCATCTTCACAATCTATGTAGAATAATTTCTTCTCAGCACACTTATGACCATTAGTGTATTTGCTATCACAACTGTAACAAAGCCCTTTTTCTCTTTTTTATTCCAATTGTTGTGGTGTCAACCTTGTAGGCTATGGAAGGCTAGGGGTAACAACACTTCCATATTTGTAGTTGTGAGTGGTAGGCTTCCTAGTTGCCATAATTTTGCTTTCCATTTTTCTTGCTAACTTGAATGCCTTCTCCAATGAATCAGGTTCCCAAAGGTGAACCTCATGTTGGATATTATCCTTTAAAGTCCCTATGAACACATCAATCCTATGCTCCTCTGGAACATATTTTATCCTTATGTTCAATTTTTGGAAGTCCTTAATGTGCTCCATCATTAAACCCTCTTGTTTGAGATTTATCAATTGGCTAAAAAAGGTGTTTCTTTTTATATCCTCATAATGTGCTATCATTTCTTCCGTAAAAATTTCCCAAGTGGCAATTTTTTTACGAGAGAAAGGCCATCAATACCATACAAACTAATATGGTTCCAAAGATAAAGTTGAAATACTTACCTTTTGTGTGTTTTTCACATTATGGAGATCGAAAAATTGCTCCATTTGTAGTATCCATGTTCCGGGATCCTTGCCATCAAACTTCCTCATATCAATTTTTGGAACATGGTGGGTCTTCAATCCAGCATTAGAGTCTATGAGATCATGAGTAACATTTGTTTTGTTCTCATCATGAGATTCCTTTACTACCCTTTCACCATTAGTAACCATTTCTTGTAGCAACATATTCAAATTTATCTTCAATTCTTCCATCTTAGCATCCATGCCATTCATCTTAGTGTCCATGCCATCCATCTTAACTTGCATGCCATTCATATTAGCTTCCACGCTATTCATCTTGGCTTTAGTTACCTATTGTGAGAGTGAAATTTGTTGTACTTGGTCTTGTAATTTTGATATATCATGTTGAATTTCTTCCTCTTCTTCACAAGTCATGCTAGAGATTTTAGGTTTTATACTAGGTGTTTCCATTTTCTTTCTTTGAGGCATCAATTAATGCTAATAATTCTTCACTATTCCCTTTGAATTCCTTCAAACTAATTTTTCAAACCAATCTTACGCAAAATAAAAATAAAAAAAACTACAAACTTTTTTTTTCACTTTGTAAGAGCTTGATAGGGAATCTATTGTATCTCTGCAACTGCAGATCTCGAATATCTAAAATCATGTCCTGCACTAGCCCTTTCAGTCCTCTTTCTAACCCTGCAATCTTTTTCAAGATTGGATTCTCGAAGGAAGAGTTATGGCAAATCTCCCACGGTGACCTGATTGTAGACTACTTCAGTAGAGTGAACTTGTACGAAGTGCCACATGTCACTATTTCGAACTTAGTACCTGAAACTTATATATAGAAAACTACAGGCTGTCCTCTTTCTGAAGCTTCTTATGAAATTTCAATTTGATGCTCAGAACAAAAGTTATGATAATTTTCCTAGGTCACTTGTTTGGAATGTAATTCGGGAGTCTGCAAAAACCCTAACTTCATCAGATCATATCTCTCAAAATATAGCGATACAAGCTCTGAATTTTGAACCCGAAGTTTACAACAATTTCGGCTCAAATGGGTTTTTTTTTAGCTTATGAAACAATGCAGAAAAAGAGTTATAGCAAAAATTCCATAATGACCTGTGGAGAAGTGAAACCCTAGAATCCAAAGCTCTAATACCAAATGTTAGGAAACCAACTCACAAAAAGATAGAAAAGATAGATCAACACCTTGGAATTCAACCTCTTCGAGGGGGTTGCCTCATTTACATTACACAAATGAAGAATTCTTAGATGATACAAATGACTAAACCTCCCTTCTATATATATGAGTCTAAGGGGTCACAATATAATCAAGCCGACCTAATAGTAATAACATAAGGGCACAACAATAAAAATAGTGGGTTTCTATGGGGTACACTAATAACAATATGGGGATAATAGGGGCACAATAATAACAATAAGGGATAAAATGACAATAGTAATGATGGAATCACTAGTATTATAGGGACCTAACATCTGTTGGAAATAATACTGAGACAGGGGGGTGAATCAGTATTATATAATTCTTTTAATAAATCTTCTTCATTTGTTCTTTGAATTATTTTTGCATGTCAGTACCATAAAATAATGAGCATGAACAAAAGAAAACAGATAGTCACACCAAAGAACACAAGATGTAAGGTGGAAACCCAATGTGGGGAAAAAACCACCTGCTGCAATATGTCTCTATCTTCTTTCAAATTAGAAACTTCTTTTACAATGGATTTGTACTGGTGCAGTCCTTTACCAGTACGCAGGCTGCAACCTGCAGAGAGCTACAACTCTCTCTCGTTTTCCAGTTTCTCCTGGAAGGGAGCTACAACCCCCTACTTCTTTTCATACAAGGACCACTTTTCATAAATTTTCAAACTGGATCCATAAGCATCAATTGATCATCAAGTGTAAGAGAATTACCCAATCAACTGTAGTAACCAGATCAACAATAATAGGACCAAACCTAGAACACAACAGTGATAAACAAAGATTTTAAGAGAAGGAAGCACCCTGCTCAACTGCTAGCCTGAGTTCGGACTCACCCTGCTCAACTGCTAGCCTGAGTCCCGAACTCACCCTGCTCAACTGCTGGCCTGAGTCCCTGGACGCACCTTGCTCAACTGCTAGCCTGCGTCCCGGACGCACCCTGCTCAACTGCTAGCCTGTGTCCCTCGCACTGAGTCTATTGAACTGCCTGCGTCCCGGCGCACCTGAACCCTTTTGCGCCTGCGCCCCGGCGCACCTGAAACGCTTCGCTCCTGCGTCCCGGACGCACCTGAACCCTTACTGCACCTGCGTCCCTCCGGGCATAGATGATTTCAAGACTTCAGAAGTAACCCAGACAATCAGATCCACAGATTTGAACATGCGCCAAGAGATCTCGGTCCATAAATAGATTCGCCTTGATTAGATCTAGACCAGATCTCACCCAATAAGATATTCAACCAAAGACATGCTCAAACCAAATGATCTCCTTTGCTTTATATAGGCAAGCTCCTCCTCAAATCAAGGAACAATACCACGAGCCGACACCTTAAAAACACAATACCGTCAGCTAGATACCAGGAGTAAATCACAAGAAACCCCCACGTGTGCTTTTCTCTGCCTTAAAAAGTGTGCACTGGGTGGACGCACCTTCTGAACGGCTGGACTGCGTCCCTGGACGCGGTCTATGCATGGATTACCTGCGGGTACGCACTTTCTGAAAGGTGTACCTGCGTCCTTCTTAAATTTTTCAATAAATTAAGAGCTGATCATCAATCTTTGCTACTGACATGAAGAACAGTGATCTACCACCTGAATGGGTTGCCATCAAGGACAACACCTGAACCATAATGCCAACAATCTCCCCCTTTGGACTTGATGGAAACCTCATAATCTTCAGCTTCATTCTCCCCCTTTGACATCAAGGGAAAAGGGTATGCTCCCCCTAAGATCATGCTCCTCCTGAATATGAACCAGATCTGCAGCGACGAACCATAATCCACCATGAAAGAGATAGAGACATATTGCAGCAATTTCCAAGATCTCCTTCTGACCATCCTCCATAATGCCAACAATGCATTATGTGCTCCCCCTGAGCCTATATCACCAATAAGAAGAGGTTCAACAATAAGATGATGCATCAACAACCCCCAGCTTTTGCCTGAGGTATTCAAAAGTGTCCCTGGGCAATGGTTTGGTGAAGATATCAGCAACTTGTTCCTTAGAAGGAACATACTCCAACTTGATCTTCTGTTCAAGTACTTGTTCCCGGAGAAAATGGTACTTGATTGGTATGTGCTTGGTTTTTGAATGCATAACAGGATTCTTTGAGATGCTGATTGCACTTGTGTTGTCACATAAGATAGGGATTGGTGGTGTACAAGTGATTTGAAAATCCTGCAAAGTCCGCATCATCCAAAGGAGTTGGGTGCAACAAGATGCAGCAGCAACATATTCCGCTTCAGCTGTAGACAAGGCAATTGAACTTTGTTTCTTGCTGAACCAAGATACCAGTCTGGAACCCATAAAGAATGCACCACCACTTGTGCTTTTCCTGTCATCCACGCTTCCGGCCCAATCTGCATCTGTATAAGCATGAAGTGTAAGATCTGTATCTCTAGGATACCATAAGCCATAATTTTGAGTCCCTTGAAGATATTTGAAAATTCTCTTCACTGCCTGAAGATGAGTCTCTTTCGGATTTTCTTGAAATCTTCCAACTATTCCAACTGCATGCATGATATCTGGTCGGGTACCTGTCAAATAAAGTAAACTTCCAATCATAGATCTGTAGGTTGGTTGATGTACTGCTGCAGATTCATCATTTGCACTGAGGCTACATCCTGTGACCATGGGTGTACATACTGGTTTTGCATCTTCCATACCATATTTCTTCAAAATCTGTTTGAGATACTTGGTTTGAGATAAAAAGATTCCTCCTTCTTTTTGTTGGATTTGCAAACCAAGGAAATATGTCAGTTCTCCTAGCAGGGACATTTCAAATTCTTTCTGCATGACAGAGGCAAAGTTTTGACTCATAGCTTCTTCATTGCTCCCAAAAATAATGTCATCTACATATACAACAAGTATTAGCAATTTGTCATTTTCAACTTTTATATAAAGATTGCTATCTGCTGATCCTTTTGAAAAACCTTGTTGATGAAGATATTTGTCCAAACGGTAGTACCAAGCCCTTGGAGCTTGTTTGAGACCATAGAGAGCCTTTTTCAATATACATACAAGATTTGGATCATTTCCAAGAATGAACCCATCTGGTTGTTCAATGTACACTTCTTCTTCCAAGTCTCCATTCAGAAAGGTTGATTTCACGTCCATTTGAAATACTTTGAAGTTTTGAAAACTTGAGAGAGCAAGGAACATTCGGATGGCTTCAAGTCTTGCAACAGGAGCAAAGGTTTCTTCAAAGTCTATTCCTTCTTGCTGTGCATACCCTTTACAAACAAGTCTGGCTTTGTTTCTAATTACTTCTCCATTTTCATTTAATTTGTTTTTGAAGACCCATTTTGTCCCGATAACATTCTTATCTTTTGGTCTAGGAACCAGCTCCCAAGTGTTGTTCTTTTCGATCTGCTCAAGTTCTTCATCCATTGCTTTCACCCAACATTCATCTTTGCATGCCTCTTTCACATTTGTGGTTCAGTAGAGGAGAGTAATGCCAAATAGCTTGAAGCTTCTACAACTGTTCTTCTTGTTTGTACACCTGCTTCTTTCTGCCCCATAATCTGAGATTCTGGATGATTCTTCTGAACATATCTGGATGGAGTCTTTTCTTCTGTTCTTGTTTGCTCCTTTGGTTCTTCTTGAGGTTCTTCTTCTTCATCATTCTGTCGTTGGGGGTAGCCTTCATCTTCTTCAATGTCTTCATGATGTACTTGCCTAGGAATGTATCCCTTCTCATCAACCACTACATCAATGCTGTCAACAATTCTGCCAAGTCTTTTATTGTAGCATTTGTATGCTTTGCTATGTGGAGAGTAACCAAGAAGAATGCCTTCATCTGCTCTAGGTTCAAGTTTTCCAAGCTGCTCATCAGTATTTTTGATATAGCATTTGCTCCCAAAGATTTTGAAGTGTTTTACCGAAGGAGTCTTACCACTCCAGAGCTCATGAGGAGTTTGAGTACTATTCACTCGGACATTTGTTTTGTTGAGAATAATAACCGCAGCATGTGCAGCTTCACCCCAGAAAGTTGCGGGAGTTCCTGATTCATCAAGCATAGCACGAGCCATCTGTTGGATTGTTCTGTTCATTCTTTCCACAACTCCATTTTGCTGAGGAGTTCTTGCTGTAGAGAATTCTCTTCTTATCCCATGTTCTTCACAGAAATCGAAAAATTCATTTGAAGTAAATTCCCCACCTCTGTCGGATCTGAGGCACTTAATTTTGTGACCTGATTCATTTTCAACCAAGGCTTTGAAGGATTTGAATTTTTCGAATGCTTCATCTTTGTGCTTCATAAGTCCTAACCAAACAAACCTGGAGAAATCGTCAATGAATAATATCAAGTATTCTTCTCCTCGAGGTGTCCTTTTTCTGAAGGGACCACATGTATCTGTGTGTACTAGCTCAAGAGGCATGCTAGCTGATCCTTCTTTCTCTGGGAAGTTAGTTCTGGTTTTTTTTCCAAACTGACATGATTTGCATATGGTGTTGTCAGGAATTTTGATATCTGGAAGATCGCGAACTGCCTGATATTTGCATGCTTTCCTTATTTGTGAGAAGCTTAGATGTCCCAACCTTCGATGCCATAACCAGTGCTCTTCATCCTTGCTTAGATAGCATTGTTGTTGTCCTTCTTCAAATATGTACAGATTATTTGGAGTTCTTTTCCCTTTGAGAACTGTTTTACCAGTATCAAGATCACGAACAAGGCATCCATTTGATCTTAATATAACCTCGGTTCTTTGATCACACATCTGGCTGACACTTAGTAGATTATGCTTCAATCCATCAACATACAAAACATTTCCAGCCTTGACCGTTTCTTTTAAAGGAGCAATACCTTTTCCTTTTATAGTTGCAGGAGTATCATTTCGAAAAGAGACTTTCTTTCCCTTTTCTAAAGTAGAATAAGACTCAAGTTTTTATTTATCACCTATCATATGCTTCGAACATCCACTGTCAATGTACCATATATTTTCCTGTCCCTCTGCATAGAATGCTATCCCACATCTTTCTGTTTGAGGTTCCTTTATTCTCCATGTTTTGGTGCTTGAGGCTTGTTCCTTTTTCCGCTCTTGTTCCTTTCTCTCCTGAAACCTGCTCTTGCATTCAGAGTCTTCATGACCAAAATTATTGCAAATGGAACATTCAACTTCATTTTCAAGAGCCGAAAAGTTGTTATAGGTCCTTTTTGTAATCCCTGTCATGCTTCTTTGTTTTTGAGCTTCCCTAGTCATGATTGTTTTATATGCAACACATTGAGCTGCTTTGTGACCAAAATTATGGCAAGAAAAGCATTGTCCATTGAAGAAGCTTCTGCGGTTATTGAATCTACCTGCCAACTGATTGTAATTTCTATTTTCATCTATTCTTGAACCAAACTGAGAAGATTTTACCTGTGGCTGGTTGTAGCTTTTGTTCACCCTTAAGATGGATTGCCCTTGATAGTTTCTGTTTGTATTTCGTCCCTGCTTCACCTGATTATCTTCATTGTTCTTCTGCTCATTTCTTCTTGCCGCATCAAGATAACTTTTTGAGGTGGATGCTTGATAGGTTTCTCCATTATAACCCAAACCTGTCTTGTTTAGAGGAGACCGCTGCACATTGATAATCTCATCCAAAGTTTCAGATCCTTTGACAAACTTAAGATTAATAGCTTTTGTTTTCTCAATTTCTTTTCTGAGACCAACAATTTCACCTTCTAGTTTTTCAAGATGTTTTTCCTTTTCATCAATTTGAAATTGTAGAGTATCAATGATCACATTCTTTTCTTCTATACATCTCTTGAGTCTAGTAATTTCATCATAGAGGTTATTCACATCTACAACATCCTCATAATCATCATCTTCAAATGCCATTAACAACTTATATTTATTACCTTGTTCATCTTCATCACTGTTTGATAAACCATCACTGTCTTCATGGGTGTAGTAGCTTTTCTTAGTTGTACTTTGTTTCTTGTTCCATCTAGCAGGTTCCTTACCTTTATCCTTATAGGGACATTTTGCAGCATAATGACCTACTCTTCCACAAGCAAAGCATTTGAAAGGTAGCTTACCTCTGAATCTTCCAGAACCCCTTTGAAGATTTTTGACGAAATTTGATTCTTCTTCCTCTTCTTCTGGAACATGGCTTGCTTCATAGTAATCTTCTTTGCCTGATGCCTTGAAAGCAGCTTCCCTTCTGTCAGATGGACCTCCCTTTCTCATTTTATAAGCAGTTAGAATTCCATGTAGCTGAGACATAGTGAGAATTCAGAGATTTTCCTTTTCTTCTATTGCAGATACTTTAGATTCAAACTTGGGGGATAATGATCTTAGAATCTTTTCAACTACTATAGCCTCTTTTATTTCTTCACCCAAATTGTTCATACAATTAACAATCTCATCTACCCGAAGAAAATAATTAGCCACACTTTCATCATTATACATCTTGAGAGTCTCATACTGAATCCTGAGAGTTTGAAGTTTAGCTCGCTTTACCTGTTCATCTCCTTCATAGCTCGTGACCATTTTGTCCCATATCTCTTTTGCTGATTTGAAGTGCATTACCTTCATGAATTCCGTTTGGGATATACTTCCTAATAGAGTACTGACTGCTTTTGCATTTGTTTCATATTTCTTCTTCTCAGCTGGATCTGTAGGAGTAGCTGAAGGAAAAGCGTAGCCTGTTTCTACAATGTCCCAAACTTCTGTACCAAGAGATTGAAGATATGCAGTAACTCTTACCTTCCAATAGTTGGAGTTTGTCCCATCAAAAACCGGTGGCCTGATTGATGCTTCTCTCTCGTAGTTGCTCATGATGAATGATCTACCTTCAAGCGATCAAGCTTCTCTGAAGGACCTGCTCTGATACCAATTGTTGGAAATAATACTGAGAGGGGGGGGGGTGAATCAGTATTATATAATTCTTTTAATAAATCTTCTTCATTTGTTCTTTGAATTATTTTTGCATGTAAGTACCATAAAATAATGAGCATGAACAAAAGAAAACAGATAGTCACACCAAAGAACACAAGATGTAAGGTGGAAACCCAATGTGGGGAAAAAACCACCTGCTGCAATATGTCTCTATCTTCTTTCAAATTAGAAACTTCTTTTACAATGGATTTGTACTGGTGCAGTCCTCTACCAGTACGCAGGCTGCAACCTGCAGAGAGCTACAACTCTCTCTCGTTTTCCAGTTTCTCCTGGAAGGGAGCTACAACCCCCTACTTCTTTTCATACAAGGACCACTTTTCATAAATTTTCAAACTAGATCCATAAGCATCAATTGATCATCAAGTGTAAGAGAATTACCCAATCAACTGTAGTAACCAGATCAACAATAATAGGACCAAACCTAGAACACAACAGTGATAAACAAAGATTTTAAGAGAAGGAAGCACCCTGCTCAACTGCTAGCCTGAGTCCGGACTCACCTTGCTCAACTGCTAGCCTGAGTCCCGGACTCACCCTGCTCAACTGTTGGCCTGAGTCCCTGGACGCATCCTGCTCAACTGCTAGCCTGCGTCCCGGACGCACTCTGCTCAACTGCTAGCCTGCGTCCCTCGCACTGAGTCTATTGAACTGCCTGCATCCCCGCGCACCTGAACCCTTCTGCGCCTGCGTCCCGGCGCACCTGAAACGCTTCGCTCCTGCGTCCCGGACGCACCTGAACCCTTACTGCACTTGCGTCCCTCCGGGCATAGATGATTTCAAGACTTCAGAAGTAACCCAGACAATCAGATCCACAGATCTGAACATGCGCCAAGAGATCTCGGTCCATAAATAGATTCGCCTTGATTAGATCTAGACCAGATCTCACCCAATAAGATATTCAACCAAAGACATTCTCAAACCAAATGATCTCCTTTGCTTTATATAGGCAAGCTCCTCCTCAAATCAAGGAACAATACCACGAGCCGACACCTTAAAAACACAATACCGTCGGCTAGATACCAGGAGTAAATCACAAGAAACCCCCACGTGTGCTTTTCTCTGCCTTAAAAAGTGTGCACTGGGTGGACGCACCTTCTGAACGGCTGGACTCCGTCCCTGGACGCGGTCTATGCATGGATTACCTGCGGGTACACACTTTCTGAAAGGTGTACCTGCGTCCTTCTTAAATTTTTCAATAAATTAAGAGCTGATCATCAATCTTTGCTGCTGACATGAAGAACAGTGATCTACCACCTGAATGGGTTGCCATCAAGGACAACACCTGAACCATAATGCCAACAACATCATCTTATGATCCATTCAGTATCATTTCAGACTTAAGGGTGGAACTAAAAACCACTACTTATAATCATACACCTAGACCAGAGATTGAGAAGTTCAAAAATCAAGAATAGTGGGAAGAGAATACTCTTCAAGAAGAAGAAGAACAGGTTTTACCTCATTTTACTCTTCAAAATCTTACTTCTCAAACTAAACATGACAAGAGGCCTAGGGAAGGATCATCGTCATCAGCAATTGGAGAAAAGGAATTCGTCCACTATCAGAATAAATCAAGGACTGAATCAAAGGGTACTACTACTACTCAGTTTCAGAAGGAGCCTATCATCATCAATTTGGATGATTCACATGTATCTATAGGAATAGAAGAAGTTGTAATTACTACTCCTTCTTCTTCTTCTACTTCACAAAATTTGTTAGAGATTACTCAATTTGTAGGACCAAGTGAAACAGAGGAGTCAAATTTCTTCACTAACTTCCTTGAAATCAAGGAGAAGAATGAAGCTTTAAAAGATAATGTATATGCACAATTTTGGAGGCAAACTCCTACTTCACAACACAGATTGTTGAAAATATCTGACAGTGAGAAGGGAAGAATGCAAATGGATTTTCTACAGGGTCAAGTGCCTTTCCATAAAGGTTCTTCTGATTATAAGAAAACTATATTTTCATTTGATGCTAGTCAACTACATCCAATTGATCAAATGGACATGAATAGGTAGTCTGGTGAAATGATTTTCTCAACCATCACCAATACTGCTATGGCATTGCCAAAACTTAAAACTGCTCTGTCAAACGTGTAGTCACAATGGAAGATTGAGAAAATATCATCTTTAACTAAGGATAGTAAGGTCAAGTCATTAGAAGACTTAGTAATTAAAATTGGATATGACCCTACTGATGTGAAAGCTTATGAAGATATTATCAGGAGGAAGAACATAGATATTGCAACATTGAGGAAGAAACTGAAACTGCCTTCTACAAAGGACCCCCAGATGAAGGAGATAGCATAAATGAAACAAAACAAGGAAAAAATGCTCAAAATGATAATTGAGCAGAATGTACAAATAAAGACTATGGAGGAGAAAATTGAGAAATTGCTTAAGGAAAAAGAGAAATTTACTCAATTAGCTATAGCTCCCATCACAACTATTCATATTACAGTGTCCAGAACAACAGGGGAATCTACATAGGCCACAACAGAATCTACATCGATAGTAGAGGACTTGAATAGACTCTCATAGGAGATGACTCACCAAGCACAAGAGAATGAAAGGCTTCATTCGAAGTTTAAAAACCTGGAAGCTCAGGAAATAAAGAATGATACTCTGTACGTTGAGGAAATGCAGAAAACGCACAAGTTGAACATAAGAATTGAAGAGTTACAGATCCAGTCATTAATGGCTCAGACCTTGTCCCAAGCCAAGGAAAGCATTTGGGCAGATATCAATCAAGTGATAACTGAAGTATGGCCTTCCATTCAAATAATATTTGAGCAGGAGGATCTCATAAACATATGTCAGGTAGCCATTGATGAAGTCAAGTAGCTTCTTAAAAACAAACCAAGTGAGGCTTCAGACATGATCAGAGTTCTAAATTCAAAAACCAGGGCTGAGTTGGAACAGATTGAAATATGTACAGAACAGAAACATCTTGGAAATCAAGAAGGTGTTCCAGAAAAATAACTTGATGACTCAGTTAGAAACTAAGTGTCAAACCTAGAAGACTTTTGTCCAAAGATTTCATTTTCATTTTAATTTACTTAATCAGAGAGGACTACTAGGATAAGTAGCCCCAAATGACAGGTTGATCAATTTGGAAGAACATTGCTAGAAGCTATATCCTATAGCAACTGATAAATCAAACTTTGCAGGTATAAAGGGGCATATTACAGGGAAACAAGCATTAGAAGATTTAGATTTTGATTTGACTATTGAGCATGAAATTAAACATCTTTGTAAATAAGCCCACTTTTGAGAAGTACACCGAGGTTGATGAAGTTTACAGGAAATTGGTAAATCTTGCCATACCAAGTGAAGACCAATGGGATCACTTGTGTGAGTTTATTGAGTAAATTTCATCAACAACTGAAGGAAAATTGTGCATTTTGGGGACCACGTCATCAACAAATTCCTAAAGAATAGTGCCAACACTTAGCAACTTTAAAATAAGTATAGTTTTGTACTATTTTTGTATTTTTGTTTTGAAAATATGTAGAAGAAATTTTGTATAAATAACTCCTCCTTCGAGTTATTCAGGTTTGAACCCTTGGATGTACTTTGAGAACAACATTGTAACTGAGCTGGAGATTTTCCAAGTCAATGAAAGGAATCTGAATTTTCCTTCTATAGTTTTGTCTCCTTGTATTTTTTTCAATGTATTTCTTCATATATTTAAGTCTTTATGCAGAGATCTGGGTAAGATCATACTGAGTATCAGTCAGTCTTAATCCCCTGTGAAGTTATCAGCAATAACTAGGGACCAGCTTATAAGGCTACCTGTTATTGTAAACTCCCCTATATCAATTAATTGTCACACAAATATGCATTCGTTTAAATATATTTTATTCTACAGGAAGCGTTGTTTTCCTGTATTCTTTGCTTATAACCAATCAAATATTCGGTTTAAATATTTAGCACGTTATACTTCATCAACATTCTATTATTCATTCACTTTATATCAATTAACTATAGCTAGACAAATAGAAGCCATTTCATCTAGCTTATTAACTATTAAGGCTTAAGCATCTGTTTTCAATAATTCATATCATTGGTCATCCATAAAATTTAAAACCAACAAAACATTTTAGATGCTCTGGCATGACTAACTGACCTAGAGTCATCTCAGAGGACATCAAGTAGTATTAAGGACTATAATTGTCCATATTCACTAAGGAGTTACATATATTGTCTAGAAACGCCTAAGAATATTGGTCTTTGTAGATGACACTACCCCTCCTTTTATGAAAACAAACTGTAAGACTTCACTTATGACTTTTTCCATATGATATTAGAAGTTACCTTCTAGGGTCTCTCCAATAACTTTTTCCATGTTTCATCTGAGAGTACTTTCACAGGTACCCTTGGAATTGGAAACCACCATTTCTTCCCTTGGACCTTATTCCTATTACCAAAGTCATCTGCTAGTGCATTACCTCCTTCAGCATACCAAAATTTTGTCTGGCCTATGAGATGTAGAGATTCCTTCAAGAATCACACATCATAAAAAGTACAAACACATTAAACATCAACTTTACAAGAGAGTTGTCTTGATAGTTAAACAAATACAATGATTGGGAACGAAATTGTTACTTCTTTCAATCCACATGCAATCCAACATTCTTAATGTTGCAAGATTCACATGAATGTCATACCAAGGCATATAACCATAGATTTTCTTAGCCCTGAATTTTTTAAACAATCAGAATATTACACATTGCATATCTTTTGATAATTCTAAATGCTTAGTAGCCTTGAGATTAAGATATCTTCCCCATCTAAACTATCCATTAGATTGCTTCTTTGAATGACAATTCATTTTTCTTAGTAATAAAATGTATACCACTGCTTGGTTGCAAGGTCACACTCCTATATTTCCCCACATCTTTTGAAATAAATTATGTTTGAAATTAATTATTCAACCATAAATGTAGTATTATATTGGAATTTTTTCCTTGTGATTAATCGTTGGTCATTTTTGAACTCAAAATTGTTGAGATTGTTGGAGAAGGGGTAAATTACATCAAGGTGGGTGATATTTTCCTTCCTATATTCACGAGAAAATGCAAAGAATGCAAGCACTGCAAGTCAGAAGAGAGCAACATGTGTGCTTTGCTAAGAATTGACACTGAAAGAGGAGTTATGATGAGTGATGGATATTAAGGCTTTTCCATCAATGGGAATCCAATTTGCCACTTCCTTGGTATGTCCACTTTCAACAAGTACACAGTTGCGCATGTCGGTTGTGTTGCCAAAATTAATCTCAAGGCACCTCTTGACAAAGTTTGCGTTTTAAGTTGTGGTGTCTCTACAAGTAATTTACTTCCAGATATTTTTTTCTATTCATTTGTTTTCCATTTTAGATTATTTCCATGTACATAGCCACCATAAGAAATATTAAGGACCATAACTATCCATATTCACTAAGCAGTTACATATGTTGTCTAGAAAATCCCAAGCAGGTTGGCCTTTTACAGATGATAATACCTCTCCTTTTATGAAAACAAACTGCAAGACTTCATTTATGATTTTGTCCATATGATATTAAAAGTTACCTTCAAGGGTCTCTCTTTATATGGACTCTCCTTATTATTGGGGTTACCCTTGGCCTAGTAACTTGGATAACATAATTTATTTTTTCCCTTTCACTTTAGCTAGCATTATTTCAATTGAAGATTTTGAGAATACTTGGAATTTGATAGAAAAGAGTGATGTCAAAAAATTTACCTCATTCATGTCCATTAGATTCAAAACTACAATATAGTTACATTTATCTCTTACTTTGGGTATAAAAATTGGCAGTGGACAACATTAGTTAAAATTGCCTAATGCACTAGGCTATCTACCATCCTGTGAACTCCCATCTGTGGAGATCACAAAAATTATTGTGCTTCTTATATACAAAACACATTGCTAACCATTTTGCATTTATCTAGGAGATTTTCCTATTTGATTTGGTGTAATATAGGCCATCCTTCTAGATTTTCGCATTGATATGCTTTTCAATGGAAATTGATGTTTGTCTTTTCTTATTATTTCATTTTTTATACCAATTATTCTTTCCTTTGTTATACAAACACCAAGCCATCACTTAATGTTCAAACTTTTGACTAACATTTCCTACATTATGACCATGGCCATTTTTCATCACCTATCCCTCGATATCCTCCTCTACAAGATTATGTAGGCATATCTTACCTTAAGAAATGCTCTATCTATGCTTACTTGTTAGGTTTTCTATTCCAAAATTTGTCTAACATCCTTGGAACATTACACTCCTATCTTTCACCACATATTCAGACATAAAGTAGTTAGGTATCAACTATTATGTTTGAAATTAATTATTCAACCATAAATGTAGTATTTTATGGGAAATTTTTCCCCGTGATTAATTGTTGGTCATTTTTGAACAAAAAATTGTTGAGAGTGTTGGAGAAGGGGTAACATACCTCAAGGTGGGTGATAGTGTTCTTCCTATATCCACTAGAGAATGAAAATAATGCAAGAACTGCAAGTAAGAAGAGAGCAACATGTGTGCTCTTCTAAGAATTGACACTGAAAGGGGAGTTATGATGAGTAATGGAAATTCAAGGTTTTCCATCAATGGGAATCCAATTTACCACTTCCTTGGTATGTCCACTTTCAACAAGTACATTGTTCTGCATGCCAGTTGTGTTGCCAAAATTAATCCCAAGGCACCACTTGATAAAGTTTGTGTTTTAAGCTTTCACATCTCTAAAAGTAATTTACTTCCAGATCTTTTTTCTAATCATTTGTTTTCCATTTTAAATTATTTCCATGTACATATCCACCATGAGAAATATTGAGGACTATAACTATCCATATTCACTAAGAAGTTACATATATTGTCTAGAAAATCCCAAAGTACATGTTATGCCATCATTACATCAAGAGATCACCCCTACCAATCAATGTAAATATGAAAAAAACATGCTAAACTATCATTGCATGAAAACAACCTTCCTCCAACCCAAAAAATGTACTACAAGTACATGAGATCTAAATCCTATATCTAGCTTTTCACTATTTTTTCTATGTCAATTAGATGATGTAAGAATTAAATAGCTATGCCCATCACCCTAATGCTCCCTCCATTTGAATAATTTTTCCTTGTTGGAACAAGATCCACTATGTAATTAGTAGGGGAAAGAAGCCAATCCATCTCTCTCCACCATTTGGTCTTCCTCTCCCCTAGCAATGGCTCAAGCCTCTACAATTCCCCAAATAGAGAAGTTTTCAAAGAACATTTATAATTCGAACTATATTACCACTAGGGGATCCATTATGATCTAACCTAATTTCTCCTTAAAAGAGTTATTTCTAAAAGAAAATTCAATAAATTCAATTAGGAGTAGAGAATGAACAGGGAGTTTGGTGGTTTACATCCATCTTCAATGTTTATCAAACCCTTAATCTCCCAAATGGAATAGTAATAACAAAATACTGTAAATTGTTCTCAAACATTACATTAGTCACTACATAAATAGGAAGGCATGGCTTGACAGGCCATGAATTAATTATTGCATCGCTATCTGGGAAGGTATAGGTTATTTGGTTGGAAATTCTTTGTATTTTACAAGAAACAACCTGAAAGTGGTAAACTTCCAAAAAGCTACATGTTTTTGGGGAGTGGAATATTCTTTTGTGTAAGAACCTTCCTCTAAGATGCCATATCCCGGGGGTATCTTCTGCGAAAATGGCCAAGACATGCACCAGGTTTCGTCTGACAATTATTAGTACAAACTAACTTAGACTCAGTTAACAATCAGATATCACAAGATAGCACATATTGACCATGTTAGTAGAGCAACATGTTCTTGGGGAGATTGAATCTATGTCTCAACAATGAAAGGGAATTCAATTTATTGCTTGGTCACATCCCACTTGACTTCCAAAAAAATTCATTACTTTATTACATCATCTGATATAAATGATCTAATGTATCTTTGGATTTACTAAGAACTCAGAGGGATCAAAATAAAAATTGAGGTGCAAACCCATTGGTGCTTAAAAGATGTCAGATTAAGATGAAACTATGCTAAATTATTTTATTCTTATATATGTCATTTTTCTTTTTAGTATTAATAACTCCTTTTTTTTCATTTTGATGTACAACTTTTACACACTAATGTGACCTATCTCACATATACTAGGTTGTAGACTGCACTTAACTTCTTTGCGTGCAATAATGGTTTGAGTTTGAGAAGAAAAATTATTCACAGAGAATAATATCATATAAATTTTGAACTGATCAATAACCATTGAAAGGTTAAAAAAAACAAAGGAAAAGCTATTGCGATGCTTATGGATAATAGGTCAACAATAATTTTTTGTAGAATTAATGGAAAATAAGAGAAGGGACTGTATACATTTGCAGAGTTTTATTTCTTGACAACTTGATTTTCCAGCATATATACTTGGGGGTGGCCATCCTTACTCATATAAGGAGCGGTTTATTCACAAATGTCCTAGGTATTCGATATTTTATTCCTCTTTGGCACATAGAAAATATTTCAAAGGATCTTGTATCCCTCTTTTTTAAAGATTTGTTGCTGCGAGGATTTTTCCATGAACAAGTGTCAAATAGATAAAATTTTATTGTAGGAAGACACTTGTCATGCCATATTGTTTTCCAGGTTGCACACTTGTGTAGCATTTTTTATTTGATACCCATTTTTCATTATGTAATCACCTGCTTGTTATCCCATTCTCTATTTGTCTAGATTGATCCACTTGCAGAGCTGACCCACTTAATTTTGTAAGAGTGCGGACCACTGATCATTTAAACTTTTAGGAAGATTTGGTATTTTCCATCTATTCCACAATCCATTTCCTTGTACATCTGATTATCTGATGTCTTTGAGGTGAATTATATCATTTTGTGCCATCCACCACTTCAGGTTTGTAGTGTATTTACTATGGTGTAGAGGTTGTTTCCCAAGAATTCTGTCCTCCCAGATTTTGAAATTTTCCCCATTCATGGAATCCATGAGAGATTGCTTTGTATGGTGTTCATTGCTGCTTGATAGTTTCCAAATTGTTGATGCTTTTATATCTTGAAGTTTCCTATCTAGACTATGCAGCCAAATTTGTTGGGCACGGGATCCCCCAAGGGAAGTTTTGGAGCTTAAATCCCTGATTTTGACTAAATCCGACGTAAAGGCTCTATGTTTTGTGGGTGGGAATGCGAACTTGTAAATGAGTCATAGGGTTGTTCACCCTCATTTTTGTAAATGTAATGTCGGCTTTAGAGATCTCCCCATGGTCCGTGGATCATGGGATTGTATGAATAGAGCGAGGCTCTTAGCTGTAAAGGAGGAGAATCAATTGATGGATGGATGAAAAAGAATTGAGTCTTACCTAAGTGTAGAGTCGAGTCTTGGGTCATACAGTAGGAGAAGGCTCTGCAACTAAGTGTGCAGAGGCCTAGTAGTCTGCAGCTAAGTGAGAGGACCCCTGCAACTAAGTGCGCAGGGCGAGTTGAGTTTGTAACCTTTGGAGAAGTAATAAAGAGAAGTTTCATATCATTTCTGTGTATCTTTTCCTATTTTATGCATTGAGTATATTGGGTATGAATTGCAATTTTATTGTTTATATGTGCGAACTTATATGATGATGTTAACTAAGAGAATATAAGACAAAGCATATGTTTACGGTAAGTTAACTAACAATTATAAGAAGATAAGTAAGATCCGCGATGTAACTTGGGGAATTAGCGTAGATCGCTGCCTTAGTAGTGCAAAAGCAGCTCAGCCTCTGGTTAGGGATGCGCGAATGTGATTATAATAGATCGTGAAGACCTAACAGGTTAGGGCAGTGCGTGAAGTAACCTACATGAATGTATTCACAGTTGGACTAAACCAACCCCTCAGACATCTCAAGGGTGTAGAAACTTGGTTCCAACACTACTTCGGGTGAGACCTCAGTCCGATCTCCATGGGCTGTTGCCAAAAGGGCCAGTAGTGTAGGGATTTGTTTGGCTAATTAACTCTGAACCTATGTTAGGCCTCCTAAAACCAACAAATGGTTCCATTGTCAAGACCGGAATCTGCATAGAGATGTCCAATGTCGTAATGTTGGAATCCAACTACGAAGGAAATTGAAGGTTGGTTGGATAGGATAATTCATGAGTTCGTGGTGCAGGAAAATAGGAATTTGTGACTGACGAAAGAAGAGTGGTTAGACTACTACCTATACACAGAGATCCATGAAATATTCTTTGCATCTTTCCATACTGAGTTGTATGAGTGGATCGCGAAGCTAGCAGATAGCCAAGGAAGGTGGAAACTCGACAATCCTATTGTGTGGACCCCAAAGTTGGTGCACAGATTGGACGCATCAGAGGATAAGATTACGCGTGCTGTTGATCACTGGCTCGATCAGATTATAGGAGGATTCATTACTGAGTTCATGGTAGATACTTAAGTCAGCTATAGTGAGGCAGAGTGACGCTTTCTCAAAGGACTGCGAGGTAAGTACATAAAGTCTCTGAATACTTGGATTAAAATGCTATTGTGTGAAAAGAGGGTTATGTAATTACCTTGATGTTCAGAGCTACGCGAAGTGGAAACCTACATAAATGAAGGAAGTAAGGGACCAGAGAATAGCCCTTTCATTTCACCTCCGCAAGGGGACGAGGAAGAGCTCACGAAGGTCTCTCCGCGAAGTGCGATCCATTTGATAAGGCAAAGGATTCCACGCATACCACCCCCACCCACACCGCCACCAGCTTCAGTGCCTTCACCTCCATCTTCACCCGTACCACCTCCGCCACCACCGTGAGTCAATATGGCAAGCGCGATAAAGTTCCCTGTGTTCAAGGGAGTAGGAAATGAGGATCTGGACTAGTTTTGGTTCGTGATAAGAGCCATATGGGAAGCACAGGGAATTACAGATGACAATATAAAGAAAGAAACATTGGCTAGCACCCTACAGGACCGCGTTGTAACCTAGTATATTAAGCATTCTAATGATAATTCGAATGTGGGGATCGTGGATATCCAAACTGCGCTAAATAAGGAATTTAGCAAGCCGAATTTAGAAGCGCAGTCGATCATTGGGTTCAAAGAGATCACAATGCTACCAGGCGAGACTCCTTAAGAGTTGGATCAGAGGCTGAAGTGCACAATTCACGAAGCTAATATGACTTTGACGGATGGACAACACCATGAATGGTTTGTAGCATCGCTAACGCTGCATTTGAGGAACGCACTGTCGCAACAAAGGTTAACGACTCAGGAAGAAGACTTGGAGATCACAATGAAACTGCATGAGACCCCAATGCATGATCCTAACTTGGGAGTTCAATAGATCCACGCACAGTTGAAAAACTTATGCCTTGAGATGTAGAGTCTGAAACAGGATAGGACAGCTCAACCAAAAGTACGCAAAGAGGTGTGGTGTGTAAAATGCAAGGGTCAGGGTCATGATAAGGACCACTACCCAGTGTTCGCAAATTACCTTGCAGGAGGAGGACTGATGCCGTTAAGACAAGAGGCACAAGTAAGACCTAGCGCAGTGCCTGCCTTGTGGTGTGCGATTTGTCAAATAAGAGGGAAACATGCTAAGGAAAACTGTCATTTGTTACAGAAGTATACACAAAATTCTCAGGAATTGTTCTGTAACTTTTGTAGATCAATGGGACACGATGAGTTCACTTGTAGAAGCTATGAGTTAATGATGGATAGAACTCCCACCTACAGAGTTTAGGCTGAATCGCGGCCCCTAGACCCGAATGTAGGAGTGGCGCGAACAGGATTTGAGGGGCACAGACAAGGCTGAGGAGGAAGATGATCTGGAAGAGGTCACAGATAGCTGATATGCTATAATTGTGGATGGCCAGGACATTATGCCCGTGATTTTATGAACCCAGCATATCCATCATGTCTGTATTGTACCTTATTTGATCATGAGACAAAAGATTGTCCTACGCTGATAGCTAGGATATGCGACAAGGGAGCGCTACCACCTCCCCCGACTCAGAACATGCAGATAATGAGGTTTGAGCTACGCGAGGAAGATCCAAATGTGAACATTGTGCTCCGAAGTGGAATCACAATGGGAGATGATAAAGGAAAACAATGTACCAGCAGCCTTATGGGCTTATAGGACAACGTGAAAAAAAATGACGGAACAAATGCCTTCTAGCCTGGCCTATGGAGAGAAAGCTGTAATGCCAATGGACTATGTCATGCCTAGTCCACGCATAGCAGTGCCCTCGGATATGAGGGTTCGCATAGCCTTGGAAGAAGGGATCTCGCAGTTGGAAGAGCTCGAAGTAGAACGCTTGGGACCTGATGAAGAGATCAAACAGGGTAATCTTAGGCTTCGAGAACTCATGAATGAAAGAGTTCGGATGAGGGAAAAAGGCACCATGGAGGAAGAAGAAGTCAAGAAGATTAAGGAAGGAATAGAGAAAGACTTTCTTGATAAGAAATTTGTGGTGATAAAATAGGATGCGCAAGATTATGTTGACGAATTTGGGGACTACCGCCGAGAGTTGATCAGTTTGATGCCTTGGATTCGACCGTATGTTACTAAGGGGATCACATATGGTGGCATGATGCAGTTGGTAAAATGTGTGATGCAGTTGGTGAAGCCAACTAGTGGACCCTTCCCAGGAGAAGTAAGTGCTAGTCGGTTGAAGCCGTATATAGGTGGCCCGGCTTGTTGAAAATAGCAACAAGAAATGCTAAAAATAGCATTCAGTATATTCCAATTTTAGTTTGTCCTTGAATTAAAATTGTGAATTAAATTCGAATTTAGTCTCACCAACTGCTTGAAAAATAATTAATTAATTCCTCTTGAGTTAATTAGTTGGAGAAATTCAAGCTAGAAGTCTTTGTGAAGTCATGCAACAATTATCCCTTAAATTAAGGAGATTATCCCTTAATTAAGGATATAAGGATGAGTTGTATTTGAGTTGTAATTAGTTAGCTCAGTTAACTAAGTTATGTCCAGTTAAATTAGTTTCAAATAGTTTGCGGAACTAATTGTGAGTTCAGTCAGTTAATGCATGCATGCATGAAACTAGTGTACTCCAAATAACTGAAGATTCTCTCAATAATAACTCATGCATGTTAATTCAGACAAATACCCAGTTGAGATTAAAGACAGGGACAGTGTGCTATCAGTTGGAGGAATTTTCCTATAAAGGAAACTCATCCATGCAGTCAAGGGAAGGTTAATGAGGATTGCGTAGTTTTATAGGGTGTGTGATCAGTATGAGTGATCAGTGTTACACTTGGTAACAATAGGATCACCCAAGAGAAACAATGGAAGGAAATAGGATGCTTGGAGGGCCAAGGAGAAGGTTTGTGAGAAGCCTTGTTAGCCTATGAGCATCTAGGAGGATTGTACTGAGCGATGGTAGCTATGACAGCTAAAGCTTTGTGTAATTCTAAGATATTTCCACCTTGTATGATAATACAGATAGCAGGGTTTTTAGCCGAGGCTTTCCCCAGAGTATTCTTCTGTGCTTCATGTGTATTGATTCTTCTTCTCTGTTATGTGTTCCGCTTGATCTTTCTCAAATCGACTAAGCTTCCGCAAGTTTGATTGTAGAAGTAGATTAAGTATTTTGCTTTAGTTATATTGCATAATCAGATTGATCTATAGTGAGAATTTCTACATGGTATCAGAGTTGGATCTGTAGAAATCTCTACATGGTATCATAGCAAAGGTGATCGAAGTTGTGAATAATATATTGAGAAGGGAAATTCGAAGTTTGAAGTTCGAGGTTGTAGGTACAAACCAAATTCATCTCATACTTCAGGTTGGTCAATGGTGTTCTATGGCTTGAGACACAAGTATGCTCTAGATGACAGCTCGAATTACATAGCATGAAAATAACGCATGGAAGCAGTATTAGAAGACAATGGTTTGAAGGATTTCATTGATAAAGAGATCCCGAAGCCAGCTACAGCTAATGCATAAGAGTTGGCTGAGTGGAAGAAGTGTGTGGCTAGGGCGAGACAGATCATCCTTGAGGGAGTTCAAGACCATATTGTCTCAAGTATCCATGGGAAGGATACTCCATATTCAATGTGGAAGACATTGAAGGACCTCTACCAGAACAATAGTGACTAGAGAAAACTGGCGCTCAAGGACAAGCTTCAAAGAATCAAGATGGAGAACAGTGATACTATTTTTACATATTTGAACAAGCTCACCACCTATAGATATGAGCTTGGTAGTGTGGGAATAATGACTACTGATGATGATATGGTGAGCCTCAATCTCCTCTGTCTTCCAAAGAGCTGACATAGCTACCAAGACTCTATGAATGGAAGGGAGAAACTGCCAGATTAGGAACGACTATGGTCGGATATAATGTAGGAGGAGATCAGGAGGAGCACTCGAGATGGTTCTTCATCAAAGAATGATGATGAAGAAAATATGCCTTAGAAAGTAAGCCAAGGAAAGGGAGGGAGAAGGATTCTCATCCAAAATCAAATTCTTCTCATGGAGGGAAGAAGACTGACAAATCTAAAGTGAGATGCTTTAATTGTCATGAGGTGGGCCATTATGCAACTAATTTCCCATTGAAGAAGTCCAAGAAGGGATCCTTGGAAGGATATGAATGTGAGGCATTGGCCTCTCAGTTCGAATTAGATTTTACCCTCATTGCATGCATGGTGTCATTGATGATGGGTTGTGGTTGGTTTCTTGACAATGGAGCCTCATTCCACATGACCGACGATAAAAGTTTATTCAGTACCTTGGAGGAGAAAGACCTCAAGATGCGCATAGAGATGGGTGACGACAAAAGGTTTAGTGTTTCAGGAGTGGGCACGATTGCTTTTCAGAGGGAGCATGGAGCTCTCATCACCTTAACAAATGTGAAGTATGTGCTTGGACTGAAGAAGAATTTGGTATCGATCGCGATGTTGGAGGATAAAGGCTACGATGTTGTCTTCAGTAAGGGAAAGGTTTTCCTTAGACACATCACCATGGGACATGTGAAATAGATCGGTTCATGAGTCAAGAACATGTATGCTCTTGAGGTTCAAGATGCATGGAAAGCCTTGAGGAGCAAGGAAAAGGTTAGAGACTTGGTGCTTGAGAGGGAGAGTAAATTACCTCTCAACATGCAATGCTGGAAGAAGTCTCAAACAATTGTGGAGGAGCCACAACTAGAGAAGTTAGCAGAGGGATCACATGCTGCCATACCTCTAGGTGTGAGGTGGGGTGATGTGAAGTGATAGTCTCAAGAAGGCTGAAATTGGGTAGGGTTCATTGAAAATTTTTATCTCATAGATCATGCCTTGCTACAGGAGCCCAAAGTACATAGTAGCGGGAGGAATCAGTGGGATTGATGCAGTCAGAGATCAAAGTGACAGAGGTTAGAGCAGTCAAATACTGAAGAGCACAGAGAAGGGTTGAAAATAGTGTAGAAAGGCAGAGTCAGTAAAGTCACATAGTTTTCAGATGACAAAGGCAATAGTAGTCAGAGACTTTGATGACAGATGCATTATACTGATTCAGGTTGGATGTCTTTTTTTGTTTTTGGAGTTGCTGGAGAAACAACACTAGAGAGAAGTGTTGCATGTAGAGCATTCCAAAGGTTCAGGATCAGGTTCGAGTTGAATTCCTTTCTTGTTGAGAGAGAGTGTTGAAAATAGCAACAAGAAATGCTAAAAATAACATTCAGTATATTCCAATTTTAGTTTGTCCTTGAATTAAAATTGTGAATTAAATTCGAATTTAGTCTCACCAGCTGCTTCAAAAATAATTAATTAATTCATCTCGAGTTAATTAGTTGGAGAAATTCAAGCTAGAAGTCTTTGTGAAGTCATGCAATAGTTATCCCTTAAATTAAGGAGATTATCCCTTAATTAAGGAGATAAGGATGAGTTGTATTTGAGTTGCAATTAGTTAGCTCAGTTAACTAATTTATGTCCAGTTAAATTAGTTCCAAACAGTTTGAGGAACTAATTGTGAGTTCAGTCAGTTAATGCATGCATGCATGAAACTAGTGTACTCCATTTAATTGAAGATTCTCTCATAAATAACTCATGCACGTTAGTTCAGAAACAGAACCAGTTGATATTAAAGAAAGGGATAGTGTACTATTAGTTGGAGGAATTTTCCTATAAAGGAAAATCATCCATGCATTCAAGGGAAGGTTCCTCGAGGATTGCACAATTTTACAAGGTGTTTGATTAGTGTTATACTTGGTAACAGTAGGATCACCCAGGAGAAACAGCGCAAGGAAATAGGAGGCTTGGAGGGCTAAGGAGAAGGTTTGTGAGAAGCCTTGTTAGCTTGTGAGCATCCAAGAGGATTGTACTGAGAGTTGGTAGCTGTAAGAGCTAAAGCTTTGTGTAATTATGAGATATTTCCACCTTGTATGATAATACAAATAGAGGGGTTTTTCGCTGAGGGTTTCCCCAGAGTATTCTTTTGTGTTTCATGTGTATTGATTCTTCTTCTCTGTTATATGTGTTCCACTTGATCTTGCTCAAATCGATTAAGCTTCCGCAAGTTTGATTGTAGAAGTAGATTAAATATTTTGCCTTAGCTATATTGCATAATCAGATTGATCTATAGTGAGAATTTCTACATGGTATCGGAGCTGGATATGTAGAAATTTCTACACGGTCACCAAACTAACCGTGGGAAGCATAGTCTTAGCGCTCTAGGCAGTTGAAAGGAGGTGCGGGACTATAAACTACTCTGCCTCAGAATTATGGGATGACAGGACTGCATGCGAAGTGTCACAAAGTCTGCGATAACGCAAGGGTAGCTGCAATGTCACGCAGGTTGGCTGGAAAGTGACCGTTATAGTCACTATTCACAATATGATGCTTGGTTTGAGACCAAATGGAGCGGGTGGCAGGCATTTAAGGCCAAATTTATGGTTTAGATTGGGAAAATCTACTACCAAGGAAGCATTAATGAACTAGATTTGGGTGGAATGGTCAAATTCGAATTCAAAATACGCTATAAATTGCAAAGGGCTACCCAGTAAAAAACACTTGGCCATTTGAGAATTGAGCTATTGTGTGCCCAGAGATCTATGAACCCAGATCTGTTTTATTTTTTGAAGTCGAAGACATTGTTTGAGCAGATACATGAGCCGTTGAGAGATTTTTGGAATAGAAGTACAACCACACCAGAGGAAGCCATGTGTTATCCCCTGGATTGAACCTCAGGCTGAAAGAAGGCAATGCCAGGGTAACCACAAATAATTCTTAGCCAAGTAGCTAGCCCTACTAGGCCAGGAGAGGACTCTCTCCATAAGGATCTAAGCAGAGATGACTGGATCAAGAAAATGATATTAGGCTAGGTACAGTATCACAAGGTTTGATTTTGATTTTTAAGGGTTTTGCTGCATCAAGAGGAGCCAAACAGTTAGGGCAAGGAAATTAGGTCAAAGTTGTAGGGTGTTCGATGGGGCAAGGTAGGAAAAAGATTCAGTACTCTATGGTTTTGATGGGTGAGGTGATTCAATACAGGTGAGAAGCTAGAAAGAGCATGTGAGCAACATGGATCCTTCCTAAACTAAAGAAAACATAGACTGTAAATATTTTCCCAAAACAGAGCATAAATATTATGGGTTCTGCCTACCAACTTGAAAACATACACTTAAAAGTAATGAAATGATTGATGAAATACAAAAAAAAAATTAACATATGATCACAATAGAGAAAACTGAACTAAACATCATATCACATGGATCCCAAAGAAATAGCTCCAATTTTTCATTAATGTCCTGCTAAAACTGATACAAAATGATGTCTACTCAAAGCATAAGCATCCAACTGAGTCCAACCCTTTACAATGAGAAATAAAAGAAAGAAATAGACATTTATTCAACCTCCTCCCATCCTTAGGGGTTGAATCCCTAAGATGAGCAACTAATCCATAAAAAACTGAACAAGAAACTGGAATCTAGGCAACCTAACAACTTGCCTCTAAAAGGGAGGAAACTAATTCATTTGTCCTCAAGATAACTTTTGATCTAATGAATCTACCCTCCAGTAACTACTATCCATCCTATTTACATGCCTAGTCACCATTTACATCAGTAAAACACTACCTATGAGAGAAAACCCAAAATTACAGTCATGGCACAATGAAGTGAAAATCCAGCACAAAATTGTCCTATGCACAATGTTCAAGCTCTATGCGCAACACTTTTTGCAGGGCCAGTTTGGAGGTCTTCCCAGTGTCCAAATTGAGTTCATGATAGCTCATTGGAAAGCTTGTCATGTATAATTTCCAAATCTTCCTTTAGTTTCCCATTTGGAGTTTATTTTACCCCTCAAAAACGGATTCTCCCAAGACTGCTTCTGTGCGCAATGCCATGGGCAGAAAGGTCATTTTTTTGGGTGTTTTTTGACCTTTTGGTTGACCAGTTTTGCTCCAAAAGCTTAGAAAATGCACAGGGTGCATGTAATAATAATTGTGAATCCAAAAATTTTGACCATTTCCTGTTTGGATGCCCCTAGGAAAAGCGCTGCGCATAGAGCCAATTTTTCTGAGTCAAAAATTGCAAAATTCTTCAAAAAGGAAAAAATTCTCAAAACTTAAAATTTGTGGAGAACACCACCATAAAGTTTCTGGATTAGCCAAGGAAGCTTCAAAAAACAACCTAAGCCTATCACCATCCTTTTTGCCTTTGAGTGCTTGTTTTAGTCTTGGCTTCATTTGCTTGACTCTGCCTAATGATTTGATTGTCCCTGTTGGCCCTTTGTAGCAGCTTCTCCAAAGGCAAATTGACCCTGTCAAGGCATGTTTCTCTATCCTCCTCAATCTCCCTTTCAAGCCTCTATTTTGTAGTCAAGGTGGCTGGGGTATTTTCCTCTTGCATTACTGATTTGCCTTTGTCATCTTGCCTCTTTACCTTGAGAAGTTCTAGCTCCATGAGGACCTGTTTGTCACTTAGCTTCTTGTTATCTTGCTTAAGGTATGAAATGAAATACTTAGCTCTCTCCAAGTTGTCCATCAGTTCTTGGATCTATGCATCTTTTTCCTTTATGATTATATTTTCATTTGTCGCCTCATCTTGAGCCTCTAAGTCGACTATCTCAAAGCCATGATGAATGTGTGGCTGTTCTAGTTCATCATGTTCCATCAAATCAAATCCCTTTTCCTCTTCATCATTGAGGCTTTCCTCCAACATTATTTCCTTCCCTTTTTGCACATGTTGCACCTGTTGTACCTGTTGTGTTGATGAAGAAGGCAAAGCCCCTTCCACAGTTTGTGGAGCAATAATTTGCCTATGAGTTGGTGAAGAAGGCAATTCCCCTTCCACATTAGGTGGATTAAACACTTGCCTATCCACTGCAAACAACTTTCTAGCCCCTCTCTGATAATCCTGCCTCCCTTATGTGGTTTTCTCTGATGTTGAGGTTCATCTCCCATGCTTTCACTGCCACTATTTTCCTCCTCCTCATAATCTCTATCCTCTTTATCCATGTCTTTTGAATTTTGAAGCTTTGAAACCCTAGAGAAGATAACCAAGAAGTGAGTTATGGTGAATAGGGATAGGGGAAGGCAAGAGGAGTTTGTGCAATGTAGGATGAGATATATATGATGTGAGATTGAGAAGGAGGATATGTTTTAGTAGGGATTGTTTAGTAAATAGGGGTTTAAGGATTTTGTTTTGGGATTAGGGTATAGGGGATAGGTGTAAGGAGGGTTTTTAAGACAACCTAGGGTTTGAAAATTAAAATAGCAAACAAACTTCAAAATCATGAAATAAGTGTCGAGAGGATGGTTCAAGGAGTGTACTTACTTTCTTAGAGGTTGTAGGTAACAAAAGAGCAATTTAGATGGTTGATAGGGTGGTATTGGTGTTTTATGGCCCTATGCACAATGCCTTGTATAGGTGTGTAGTGCTCCAGTTGTATGCACAGTGCCATGCAAAAATGCACTGGAAAACAGGCTCGATGCATAGCACTCTGTCTATATGTGCAACTCTCCCTCCTCTATGCGCAACACTCCCTGTTCTATGTGTAACACTTTTTGCAGGCCACTTTTGGATGCTTTCCAGTTGTCAAAATTGATTACATGATAGCTCGTTGGAAAGGTCTCTCTCTTGGCTACATAATGGACCTATAAAGCACTAAAAGTGATCAATTATAGCCTTTGAACAGTCAATTATCCCAAGACTGGTCAAAAAGTGCAGAATGAAGGTGCAAAAATGAAGTGTTCTCTTGCAGGAAACGTTTGGAGGTCTTCCTCAACTCCAAATTGAGATCTTGATAGTGCATTGGAAAGATATGTCTCTCTAGTTATCAGTTGACTCATCAAGAAATTCATTTGGACAATCCAACCATAATAAAAATTGATTTTCCCAAATTCGTTGTAGAAGTGCAAAAACTCTCTTGTAGCGACAATATTTTTGAGATTTCTCTAAAACCATGACACTTGTGTAAAATGTGAAGGAAGTTTTTCGTCCTTGGCCTATTATGGAAAAAAACATCTCTAACTTTTTCCAAATTCATCCTTGTTTGGTCTAAAACATAGTTTGAAGAAAAACTGGCCCTATGTGTGGCAAATGATTTGTCCCTTGGAATGACTTATTGAAAAATGATGGAGACATGATGTGTATGAGTTGGAATGGCCTCATACTTGCTGAAATGACCTCCCTTATGCCTCATATACTCAGATGTCTCTGATTCCATAGCCAACCCTAGCTTAATGGGTGAGGAAATTAGGGTTTAGTGCTTGTGGAAAATGATGATTTGGACACCCTTGGGAAAAGACAACTCCCTTTGGCATGCACTTAACCACTTGAATCTTTACCATTTCACTTGACTATTTCCTTTGATAAATTGATCTTTTGATGGTTTGGCATATTTGGAACACTGAGTTAACAGCTTGGGATGGTGAAATTATTACATTTGAAACACATCAAATTACATAATGAAATAAGCATTTCTCTTTACAAATCATCTGCACATGGTGAAGGGATGTTATTTTATCACCCTTTACTTGTTGGTCTTATGCAATGGAATGGAACCTTGGAAACCCTAATGACCTAATGAAACCTTTAAAAACGCTAAAAGACCTAATGAGACATTGATGGACTGAAATTCAAGATGACATATTGACCTCATGACTGATACTAATGGCATGATAAAAATAACTTTATGGATGATGTACAGTCAACGAGATATGAAACTATGCCAGCAAGTAATCATATTTAGGGAAGAGTGATGTTTTTGGACTAGGACTACCATCAGTGACTAATTTTTTTGCATGACCTAGTGGAATGATAAAAAAAATCTATGTGGGACACCTAAAATGAATATGAAAAGATAAATTTTGATCACTAATGGTAGTGTGAAAATACTAACTCTAACATTGGCTCCATTGGGGATGGTAGCTCCTTGGAGGTGCCAAGAACACCGTAGACCAAGTAGCCTTATCCATTGGGCATGGAGTAAAAAATACTCAATCTGAAATACATGACCGAATACTGATGACTCAAAGACACAAACTGACTTTTATTCAACTGAAAACTAAATCAATACTAAAAGACAACTGACAAACTGAAAAATATGCTCAAAATGGAGCTTATTCAATAAAACCTACTTTAACTATTCCATTCATCACTCGATCAAGTGAAATGAAACAACCAATGCAACCAAGTAAGCATTTTGGCTGCTGTTTGAATTCTTTGCAAGTGCTTGTTTATGAGCAAGAAGAGAGAACTACTGAAAGGCAACTCCCATGAAAATTTGTCAACAAATTGAATCTTGATGAAATTGAAAAGCATGAGCCCACCTGTTGACCTCAAGAATGCTACGAAAGTATCTTCATAAGAATACATATTGATTTCCAACCCATCTAATACGTTACTGCTCTGCTCTAGGTAGTCTTCATACTTTCGTTTTAAAATTTTCCTAACATCTATGCTTTCTTTCTTTGATGACTGTAGAAAATTGACAAAAGGATCCTGAAACTCACGAATGACTAATTTTTCTTGATGCTCAACAACAAAACAAAAATATTCCTCAATACTCTCCTGATATGACTGCAAATCTTGGTATGAGCTTTGTACTGAATCTCCTGCTGAACAAGATAATGAAGTCGACTGTCGGATCAAGTTTATATCAACATTATTTTCAGGCTCATAGTTAGCTAATGGAGAAGGAATTTTACTACAGATATCATCCAACACATCAGCTATTGGGTCATGAAAGACTCGCAAATATTGTTGCAACCTATTTTCCATCAATTTTAATGAGACTGCATGGCACTCTACAGACTGCTCATCCTTTTCTTTAGAGATATTATGAAAAATTTTCTTTAAAAATTGAAATGTTTCAAAACATAGTGGCACAGAGTCATCTTGCATCATTTGATCATATGTTTCAGCGTCCAAGCCTTCATCTGAATTTGAAATTCAATGGAACTCAGTGGCTGCAAATCTAGAGCTAGGGAGGCTTCTATGTCGCAAATGATTTCCTCGACCAATTCATGAGAAGGTTTATCCTTTATAGTGTTGACCACTCGCTTATCTACTTGCTTATAGTTTTCTCTTATTTTTTCAAATCAAGAGAAACACAAAGGTAAGGAGCTCTGATCAAAATTTTGATTATCCTCTTGATTATCAAGATCAAAACTCAATGAGTGTTGATTTCTGATCACATCAAAGTTACCTCTGATGAACTGAAATGAAGTAAAACAAAGAGGCAAAGATCCTTCACTTACTTCCAAATTTTCTGCACTTTCCTCATCATTGTCATAGCTGATATGCTTCAGCTGATTACTGTATTCGAGCTGCTAAAACTAAACTTCCTCCTCCCACAAACCGGCTCTTGATTGCTCTGCAAGATTAGCTTCTGTTCGGAGAACATAATAATTGTCGTACTAACCAAACTTTGGCAAATCATCAATATAAGTAATGTCACCAATCATACACATTATATTATCATATTTTTTCTCCTCGAATTGATCTACAAATCCATTTTCAAATCTATGGTAGCTAGGATTAGCAAGAAAATTTTTAGGGCTAGCAATCTCTTCTTTTTCTGGGACAGGTGGGTCATGGTGATATTGAATAGAAAATTCATCACTCGAGGTGATTCTTTTCATCATTTCTTTCATTTTACTTACCAAAATGTTGAGTTTTACCTCTGAAGATGTTAGGTGCTCTACAATGTTCTCCCTCTCTTCTTCCTTCGGCTTTTCCCTTCTTATCAACAGATTAGCCTCTACATCTACTGCACTATTTTGCATCTCTTCAAGTGTTGCAAGGTTCCTTTCCCTCAGCTGAAACTCCATTTCCGGATCAAAGGCATCCAGGTAGTGCAAGAGAGCAGATCCAGGAGGAGGCCTTATATTAGTAGGCATCGAAAAATAGACTTGGTTAAACCTAGGAGAAAATTGTTTATTTGTCTCCCCTGGCAGTCTTTTCAGCTGGTTATACTCTTCTAGAATCAAGAAAGGGTTTTGTTTGACCACCCACTTGTTGAGGAAAACTTTGACGAACTGTTGGAAATCTGAGATTGATCCGATTTTAAACAGGAACACAACAAAATACAGAGATAACCATATACACAAAGATGCAGTGGAAATAATACTTTATTTCATTAATGTAAAATACTGAAATATGCTTACAAACAAAAATGGAAATAAACCAACTAGGGCGATGACAGCTTATCTCTAAGAAGAGATGTGGTGGCTACATGCCTTTAAACTCTATTACAATGAGGCTCGAAGGCCTATTTATTATTGAGAAGCAATGGAAAACCCTAAACATCCAAAAACCTAACCATAGAAGATGAAATGCCAAATTGTGGGCCCCATTTGGGTAAATTGGTACATCAACTTCCCGGGGTCGTAACTTTGGCATACGATCTCCATTTGACGTGCACAGTATCTTGTTAGAAAGGTCTATCTAAGAACTACAACTTTTAGAAGAGAAACATTGATCCATGGACCCATTTTCCGAAAAAACATCATTTAGGGCCTCAAAATGGCTCCGAAAGTTCAAGACCCGAAAAACTGCTAAAAATAGAAAATTATGCTACAATTAAGGAAACTGAAAAGTTAAAAGAAACAATGGTGGGGGTCCAAGTTGACTTGGCAGGTGGCCACCAATATCCACCTAGATCATTCCTCGCCCCTTAAGAAGGAATGGTCCCCATTGTGTTGAGTTCCTCCATGAATGAGGAAACTTCTGCTGAATTTGGTCCCTGGTGAAGGAGTTGGCTTGCTTTGACAACTCGATCCAATTGGATATTTTGCTGGTGAGTGTGCTTGATCTGTGTGTCCATGATCTGCTCAGTTGCAGCTTGTTCTATGTAATCTGGATTTAACTCTGTGGGTGTGAACTGTTCTGCAATGTCGGATGTGTCTAGTAATGGTGGAAAGTATGGCTGGAGGCGGTCCACATTGAACACTGGGTGTAGGCGAAGGAATGGGGGAATTATGAGCTTAAATGCATTGTCTCCCACAACCTTGGTAATGGTGTAAGGACCATATCAGATTGGTCTGAGTTTTCGATAGGCTCCGGTAAGGCGTTCCTTTTGCAAATGCAACCAAACTTTGTCACCCACCTGAAACATGTGTGGCACCCGATGCTGATCATTTCTCTGCTTGTACTTGGCATTTGATTTCTCTAGAATGTCATGGACCTGTTGGCGAATATTTTGGATGTGCTCAATGAAGCTGTTTACCCTATCTATTTCAGACTGGACATGAGACGAATCTGCGTGAGTAGCTGCAACTGGAATGGCCACATCAATGGGACATAGTGGTTGGAACACCAAGCCCACCTAAAAAGGGCTATGGCCAGTTGAGCTGTGGAGAGCTCGGTTGTAGCTGTGTTGAACATAGGGGACGCTCTTGTCCCATGTGTGTGGATGCTTTGAGTTGTACATGTACAGAATGTGTACGATCATCCTGTTGACAACCTATGTCTGGCCATCAGTTTGAGGATGGAAGGTTGTGGACTTAGTGAGTTTGGTGTCCAGCATCGACCAGAGACTGGACCAAAATGTACTGAGGAACCTGTTTTCCTAATCTAAGATGATAGACTATGAGATCCCAAAGTGTACCCACACTCGTTCAAACAAGAGTTTAGCAGTGGCTTCTACTGTGATATTCTTCTTGCAGGCGGCCATAATGGCCATCTTCAAGAACCTGTCGATGACCAAAAAAACACAGTCATTTCCATGCTTAGTGGAAGGAAGACCTGACATGTAATCCATGGAGATGGATTCCCAAGGTCAACTAGGGGTAGGCAGCAGGGTATAGAGGTCTTGCTTCTTGTTGGTTGGTTTGGCAATGGCACATGCAGTAATGGTGGAAAGTATGGCTAGAGGCCGTCCACATTGAACACTGGGTGCAGGCGAAGGAATGTGAGAATTCTGAGCTCAAATTCATTGCCTCCCACAACCTTGGTAATGGTGTAAGGACCATATCAGAGTGGTCTGAGTTTTTGATAGGCTGCGGTAAGGTGTTCCTTTTGCAAATGCAACCAAACTTTGTCGCCCACCTGAAACATGTGTGGCACCCGATGTTGATCATGTCGCTGCTTGTACTTGGCATTTGATTTCTCCATAATGTCATGGACCTGTTGGCGAATATGTTGGATGTGCTCAATGAAGTTGTTTTCCTTATCTATTTCGGACTGGACATGAGCCGAATCTGCATGAGTAGCTGTAACTGGAATGGCCACATCAATGGGACATAGTGGCTGGAATCCCAAGCCCACCTGAAAAGGGCTATGGCCAGTTGAGCTGTGGAGAGTTCGGTTGTAGCTGTGTTGAACATAGGGGACGCTCTCGTCCCATGTGCATGGATGCTTTGAGTTGTACATGCACAGAATGTGTATGATCATCCTGTTGACAACCTCTGTCTGGCTATCAATTTGAGGATGGAAGGCTGTGGACTTAGTGAGTTTGGTGTCCAACATCGACCAGAGACTAGACCAAAATGTACTGAGGAACCTGTTGTCCTGATCTAAGATGATAGACTATGGGATCCCAAAGTATACCCACACTCGTTCAAAGAAGAGTTTAGCAGTGGATTCTGTTGTGATATTCTTCTTGCAGGCGGCCATAATGGCCATCTTCGAGAACCTATCAATGACCACAAAAACACAGTCATTTCCATGCTTAGTGGAAGGAAGACCTAACATGTAATCCATGGAGATGGATTCCCAAGGTTGACTAGGGGTAGGCAGCGGGGTATAGAGGCCTTGCTTCGTGTTGGTCGGTTTGGCAATGGCACATGCAGTGCATGATATGATATACTTCTCAACATCGTGTCAAAGATTTGGCTAATAGAAATACTTTTGCAGTACTACCATTGTTTTCTTGACCCTGAAACGCCCAGTAGCCTAATTGTAGTGTGCTTCCCAAATCATCTTGGCACGCTCGTTTGAATGAACAAGAAGGTGACCTAGGTGGCATAACAGGGCATCTTGGAGGTGAAAATTTGGAACATGCTAACCCTCCAAGAGTGTCTGGTAGGTCGCTTTTGTAGAGAAGTGGCCAATCAGAAGTCTCGAGCCCGCAAGAGTTGAGCATAGTGGTTAACGCCATCATCGGTGATCGACTGAGGCAATCTGCAACATTATTGGTGCTACCTTTCTTATACTTGATATTCAAATGGAACTTTTGCAGGTATGTGGATCACTTCTGATGGCGATCATTCTGCAATTTCCCTTGGGTCTATATGAATTGCAGGGGTCGGTGGTCTGTGTGGATGACCATTTCCTTCCCCAAAATGTAATGCTTCCATTGTCGGAAGGCTTGCATAATGGAATACATCTCTTTGTCATAAGTGGGATACTTCTAGACTGTGTCTGAAAGTGTCTCACTGGGATATGCCATTGGATGCCCATGTTGAGTAAGGACTGCCCCAATAGCATAGTTAGAGGCATCTGTCTCGACCTCAAATGGTTGTTGCAAGTCTGATAATGCGAGCATAGGTGCTGTGCAAAGACAATCTTTCAACTCTATGAATGCCCTCTGTTGAGATTCATACCAAAAGAATTTTGCTTTTGCTCTTCCCTTGGTGACTTGACTCAAGGGCCAAGTGATATGAGAAAATCCCAACACGAACCTGCGGTAGAAGTTGGCAAGACCTAGAAAGTTGTGAAGCTCTGTCAGAGTGGTTGGAGATGGCCAATCTCGAATGAATTGGATCTTGGATGGATCCACATGAACCCCCTATTCATCAATAATGTATCTTAGATATTGAACCTGTGTCATGCCAAAAGTGCATTTCTCCAAATTGGCACATAACTTGTGTTGCTGCAATGTTTGGAGAACCTGTCGGATATGGTGGAGGTTCTCTTCCCAACTCTGGCTGAATATCAGGATGTCATCCAAGTATACCACTACAAATGAGTTGGTGAATGGCCACAAGATGTCATCCATTAGCCTCATGAAGGTTGCAGGAGCATTCGTCAATTTGAAAGGCATCACTAGCCATTCGAACAGGCCCTCCTTGGCTTTGAAGGCAGTCTTCCACACATCGAAGGGTTCGATTGGTACCTGGTGATATCCTGACTTCAAATCGATCTTCCTGAAATATTTTTCCCCATTCAATTGGTCCAAGAGGTCATCAATCCGTGGGATTGGGTACCTATTACAGACAGTGATCTTGTTCAGCACCCGATAGTCAATACAAAGTCTCCAAGTCCCATCCTTCTTCTGTACCAACATGATCGGGCTCCCACAGGGCGATGAACTTGGACAGATGTGACCCTTCTGCAACAACTCCTAAATCTGCCTCTTGATTTCATCATTTTCTAGAACGGAGTGCCAATAGATTTTTCCATTGGGTAGCAACGCACCTAGGGTCAGATCGATGGAGTGCTTGACTTGACAGTGCAGAGGAACCTCTGCGGGGGAGGTGAAGATGTCCTCGTACTCCTCCACAACATTGTCCATCAGTAGTTGTCGTGCAGAGGGGCCCTGTTTGCAGGTCGTGGCTACCGTCTTCTTCTTTACTTGAGGGTGTATCATCAGGAAAACAAATTTCTCGGTTTTGGAAATGAGCTTACTACATTGTTTTGCAGTAATCAAAGAGATGGCGGTAGGTGGTGCTACCTCTGGTATCCTATACAACTTAGTTCCCAAAGTAACAATAACAGCACGGGGCCTTGATTCATACACATCATGTCGCTTCCACAAGTATGGTTGTCCTAGTAATACATCACAAACTTCAAGGGGAGTAATGTCACATAATACCTCATCCATGAAGGGCTTGATGTTGTATGGAAGGTGACACTGCTGGCTCATGCGAAGATCCCGTCCTTGGTGAAGCCACCCGATGGTGTATGGTTGTGGATGTGCTGTGGTCAGAAAGTCCAGCTGCTTCACGAACTTTGCCGAAATGAGGTTCTTTTGGCTCCCGCTGTCGACAATGAACTGTAGCGGGGAGCCCTTTACCCACATCTGGGAGTGGAAGAGATGCTCCTCCTCTTTTGGATCTTTGGGTTCCCCCTTCTAGATCTTCGTGGTGGCAACGGTGGCATTGGGCTCTGCATTGATAATCGGCTTCCCTTTGTCATTCCCCTTGTCAGGTTCTGACTCAGAGTCGAAACCTGCATCCGATTTTGAAACCTTTAGCTTAGCCACCAGTGATTGCTTGGCCTAACACTCACTTGTGTTGTGAGTGGAGCTCTTATGGAACTCACAGCACTTTCCCGTGTCCTTTTTCAGCTTTGCGGCACTGTTCTTTGCTTGCAGCTTTGGCAGGTTGTCTTGGGCCACCCTCCCTTGGCTTTGTCCTTTGTTCTGCGGTTTGGGGGCACCTTTCCATTGCTTCGGATTCACAGATCCAAAGTCTCGCTTCTTCTGTTTAAAATTTTGCTCAACCTTGATGGCATATTGGTATGCAGTGCCGAGCGAGGAGATGTTCAGGAATTCTATTTCTTCCTAGATGTACATGTGTAGGTAGCCGCAGTATTTGAGTACAAAATGCTGCTCCGAATCCTTGATACCGACCTTTGTGCGAAGGGTATGGAAAATATTGGTGAACTCTGGCACGTCTTGATCCCTTCCCTACCGCAGTGTGGTCCACTTTATGTATTGATCCTCATAGCTTCCGACAGGGTAGTACTACTCCTTGATGGCATCCCGGAATGAAATCCAAGTGGGTGCGGCCAAAAATAGTGATCCTGTACTTTCATCCTTATGCTCGCAGTAGGTTTCCCACTAGTCCTTGACGTGGGGGGCTACTTTGAGAAGAGCGAAAATAATCTTTTCTCGACTGGAAAAATAATGAACAGAAAAATCACCCTCTAGCAGATTTAACCATATTAATGTCATTTGCGTCTATTTGACCCTTGAATATGGGGATTTCAAAATTAACTTGTACCTTAAATGGTGTGGCATTTCCAGAGTAGCTATTGGAAGCCGATGCGTTGCCCCTGGGTAGCCGCTAAAGGATCTGGGCAAAGTTGTCCATCATCGCACGCCTTTGCCGCTTGAGGGCTTCTTCAAGCAAGATTTTGATAGGATCTACCATCCCCTCGTCTTTCTTTTCATCCGCCATGGGAGGCTCTCAGGATTTGTGAGGCTGGTCTTGCAAACGTTCAACCAGTTCAAGCCCTAACTCCTTATATCCTGACCTCGTTGGGGACATGAAAAGAAAAACAGAGAAAAAAGCAGACCGCTCTGATACCACTGATCTAGATTTAAACAGGAATGCAACAAAATATAGAGATAACCATATAAACAAAGATGCAGTAGAAATAATACTTTATTTCATTAATGTAAAATACTGAAATATGCTTACAAACAGAAATGGAAATAAACCAGCTAGGGCGATGGTAGCTTATCTCTGAGAAGAGATGTGGCGGCTACATGCCTTTGAACTTTGTTACAATGAGGCTCAAAGGCCTATTTATTGTTGAGAAGCAATGGAAAACCCTAAACATCCAAAAACCTAACCCTGGAAGATGAAACGCCAAACTATGGGCCCCATTTGGGTAAATTGGTACATCAACTTCCCGAGGTCGTAACTTTGGCATACGATCTCTGTTTGACACACATAGTATCTCGTTAGAAAGACCTATCCGAGAACTACAACTTTGGGAAGAGAAAAATTAGTTCTTGGACCCATTTTGCTCCCATTTTTACCAAAAAACGTTGTTTAGGGCCTCGAAATGGCTCTCGAAGTTCAAGACCTGAAAAACTGCTAAAAATAGTAAATTGTGCTACAATTAAGGAAACTGAAAAGCTGAAAGAAACAATGGTGGGGGTCCAAGTGGACTTGGCAGGTGGCCACCAATATCCACCTAGATCATAGATGCTCACATCAGGCAGGTTTTTGAACCAACTCTTGACTTTTCCTTGCAAAGAAAGAGCGAATAGCCTGATACTGACATCCTCTTCATCGACTTCAAAAAGGTTGAGGAAAGTCTCAAAATTCTGCATATGTCTCTCAGTAGTGATATTATCATATTCACCATCAAACCTTTGCAGGTATAGGTAATTATTTTCAGGGAAAGCATGGAGTATAGGAGGTAAGATGAGTGGTTTGTATTGATCTGGAATTTTACAAGGTGTAGGAGTATGTACAGAAGTTGTAGAATTAGTCTTGGTCTCTTTAGGCTCATCAGTTTGAAGATGGTCATCATAAGATTCAGAATAAGGGTCTTGATCAAGATCAAAGGTGTACGAAGAATTTGTTTTCACAATATTTAAAGGGAAGGAATTAGATGCGGTTCTAGGATATTTTCTCAAATATAGTATACTTTGTGAAACATTTTTGACATTCTCGGGAAAAGAGAAAAAATAATTGATGACAAAGAACATAATGTCTTGGATGAAATTCCAACTTGAATACTTGATCTTTCCATATTTTCCTTTCATGTTTCTGTTGGTCGGGTTCATCCTCTAGTGGAGTCTTTGGATATGATCTCGAAACTGATTTGGAGTCACTAGGTGAATGATTTCAACCTTCCTATGTCTGATCGTTTTCCACCATCAACAATCACATCTAGATCTGAACTTTGATGATATTTCCCAGGGAATACAAAACCTTTCACTCGTTCCCCAATATGGTCGCCACTATATTAGCATCTGGATTGAACCTCGGGCTAAAAGAAGGCAATGCCAGGGTAACCAAAAACCATGCTTAGCCAAGTAGCTAGCCCTACTAGGCCAAGAGAGGGCTCTCTCTGTAATGATCTCAGCCGAGACGACTGGATCAAGAAAATGATATTAGGCTAGGTATAGTAGCACAAGGTTTGATTTTGTTTTTGAATGGTTTTACTGCATTAGGAGGAGCCAAACAATTAAGGCAAGGAAATTAGGTCAAAATTGCAAGGTGTTCGATGGGGCAAGGTAGGCACAAGGTTTAGCACTCTAGGGTTTTGATGGGTGAGGTGATTCAAGATAGGTAAGAAGCTAGAAAGAGCATGTGAGCAACATGGATCCTTCCTAAACTAAAGAAAACATAGACTGTGAATATTTTCCCAAAACAAAGCATAAATATTATGGGTTCTGCCTATCAACTTGAAAACATCCACTTAAAAGAAATGAAATGATTGATGAAGTACAAAAAACATTTTAACATATGATCAAAATAGAGAAAACTGAACTGAACATCATACCACATGGATCCCAAAGAAATAGCTGCAATTTTTCATTAATCTCCTGCTAAAATTGATACAAAATGATGTCTACTCAAAGCATAAGCATCCAACTGAGTCCAACCCTTTACAATGAGAATGAAAAGGAGGATATAGACATTGATTCAATCTCCTCCCATCCTTAGGGGTCGAATTCCTAAGATGAGGAACTAATCCATCAAAATCTGAACAAGAAACTGGAATCTAGGCAACCTAACAACTTGCCTCTAAAAGGGATGAAACTGATTCATTTGTCCTCAAGATAACTTTTGATCTAATGAATCTACCCTCCAGTAACTACTATCCATCCTATTTACATTCCTAGTCACCATTTATATCAGTAAAACATCACCTATGAGAGAAAACCCAAAATTACAGTCATGGCACTGTGAAGTGAAAATTCAGCACAAAATTGTCCTATGGGTAGTGCTCAAGCTCTATGCGCAACACGTTTTGCAAGGCCATTTTGGAGCTGTTACCGGTGTCAAAATTGAGCTCATGATAGCTCATTGGAAAGCTTGTCCTATCTACTTTCCAAATTTTTCTTTAGTTTCCAATTTGGAGTTGATTTGACCCCTCAAAAACGGATTCTCCCAAGACTGCTTGTGTGCACAGCGCCATTGTCAAAAATGTCATTTTTGGGGTGTTTTTTGACCTTTTGGTTGACCATTTTTAATCCAAAATCTTAGAAAATGCATCGGGTGCATGTACTCGTCATTGTGAATCCAAAAATTCTGACCTTTTCCTATTTGTATGCCCCTAGGAAAAGTGCAGTGTCACTGCCAATTTTTCTGAGTCAAAATTTTCAAAATTCTTCAAAAAGGAAAAAATTCTCAAAACTTACTCAAAATTTGTGGAGAACACCACCATCAAGTGTTTGGATTAGCTAAGGAAGCTTCAGCAAGAAATCTAAGCCTATCACCCTCCTTTTTTCCTTTAAGTTCTTGTTTTAGTCTTGTCTTCATTTGGTTGACTCTTATGTTACAAATCTTGTTCCGGGTCTTGTAATGGCGAGCCATGTGCCTAATGATTTGATTGTCCCTATTAGACCTTTGTAGCAGCTTCTCCAAATGAAATTGACCATGTCAAGCCATGTTTCTCTATCCTCCTCAATCTCCCTTTCAAGCCTCTGTTCTGTAGTCAAGGTGGCTGGGGTCTTTTCCTCTTGCATTACTGATTTGCCTTTGTCATCTTGCCTCTCTGCCTTGAGAAGTTCTAGCTCCATGACGACCTGTTTGTCACTTAGTTGCTTGTTCTCTTGCTCAAGGTATGAAATGAAATACTTATCTCTCATCCAAGCTGTCCATCAGTGCTTGGATCTATGCATCTTTTTCCTTTATGATTATATTTTCATTTGTCACCTTATATTGAGCCTCTAATTCGACTATCTCAATGCCATGATGAATGTGTGGTTGTTTTGGTTCATCATGTTCCATGAAATCAAATTCTCCTTCCTCTTCATTATTAAGTCTTTCCTCCAGCATCTTTTCCTTCCCTTTTTGCACCTTTGGCACCTGTTTTACCTGTTGTGTTGATGAAGAAGGCAAAGCCGCTTCCAAAGTTTGTGGAGCAAGCATTTGCCTATGAGTTGGTGAAGAAGGCAAGGTCCCTTCCACATCAGGTGGAGTAAACACTTGCCTATCCACTGTAAACAACTTTCTAGCCCCTCTCTGATAATTATACCTCCATTATGTGGTTTTCTCTGATGCTGAGGTTCATCTATGATCCAAAATGGATCTAACATAGACTTCTAAGTCTAAAAATCTTCCTCACAGAGGAAAATGAAAGTCAAAGGATGCTCATGGAAATAGTCTCATTGTGTAGATCTCTTCATTTTGAACCTAATGCAATTTGAATGTGCTAAAATGGACTTCAGATGAAGGAGATAATGTAAAAAGAAAATTTCCCATTGTCCTTTGAAAAGGAGGCATTTTCTTGTTAAATGGGACTTAATGGAGAATATGCATCTCTTAAAGATTATCGCATCGGCAACTTTCATCGGATTGTAAATATGTATTATAGCGGAGCAATGGATATATCGCATCGCAATTATCCAAAGCGGAAGACTTAGTCGAGGCATAAAGGTTTTGTGATAAGCGATCAACGATTGCACGTGGACCTCGAGTGTGCAGATCAATGATCAGAATATGATCAATGATTGACAATCAGAGGAGGTTGAGGACCATGACCCTTGGCATTGCAACTTGCGATTGCGATAAAACAGGTTCGGTGATCGGCATTAGTAATATATAGCATATTGGCGATATATATATTGGCCGGCATAGTCCATTGGGCCGTTGCGATTGCGATATGCGATGCGACAATATCAACGATCAATGATCGGCGATTGGAAATTGCAATCACATAAAGGGCCGTTGACACATGCCTGCAATGATTGTGATTTGCGATCAAAGCACAGACTCGATGGGTTTATAAACGCGATTGAATATAATTTGAAATCTGAAATTACAGATTTTCTATGTATTTCTTGTGTACTGATGTTTTGGCCATTTCGCCATTCGACTTGCAAATGAGATAGGATGACACACTTGATAGGTTTATAGGGGAAATTCTATATCATTTCAGTTCTAGCTAAACACTCCATAATATGTTTTTCATCAGTTTCACCTGTGTATTTCCATTATATGCCTAATTCAGTATTTCTGCACAGGAAGGAAAAACAAGTGGGTTAACCATGCCCGCTGGTTCATTTTCCATTGGAAACAACCATCACACCTGTGCCATGCTATTAGTGGGCATTTCTGTAACAAGGATGTGTTTTGAAGCACGAAAATGCAGAGCCGGGAAAAAGAATGATTCCTCATGATCGAAGGGACAGAGGAATGGCTGTGGAAGTCGTAGAGTTAGAGGATTCCTAAAAATACCAAAGATCCAAGAAAAGAAGCAAGTCTCCCTTCAGGAATCTCCCATTAGAAGTCTCCCTTGAGAATTTTTCCATTCAGGGAGCTCACTGCAAGAGACGAGAGCTAGAAAGCCTAAGAGCTTCAGAGCCAGACAGTCGAGTAGCGGCAGAGCCACCAAAGGTTGGAGGTAGAGCCAGATGAACAGAGCCAGATAACTAAGAGAGCCAGAGCCAGATGAGCCAGAGAGCTGAGAGCTAGAGCCAGTTAGCTAAGAGAGCTAGAGCCGCAGAGCTAGAGAGCTCAAAGTAGGCTTCTAAGAGCCATGGAGGTAATGAAGCTGCAAAACAACAAAGAGATCAAATGATCAAGCTATTGTTGATGTCAAAAATGTGCTGAAGATAGAAGAAGGAATTCAAGAGATAGTAAAAGAATTTTGAGGGAGTTGGTGCAAGCTAGAGCTCAAGATAGCTCAGAGCACTGATTGAAAGAGTCTGGTCCAGAGAAGCCTAGATCTGTCTCCAGTGTATGGACAGCCAGGGATAAGATGGTATTCTAAACCCATAGGTTCAGTTGTAAACCAATGGAGTTGAGTGTGGAACTTGTAAAAGAAAGATTACCATAATCCCAGAGAGCCTAGTTGAGTTGACTAGAGCTCACAGAGACATAGAGCAAGAGGTTTGGGTGAACTCCTAATTATATTGTTGTCTTATGTGTTTGTTGATTCGCTGCTTTATTTACTGTTATGTGTGTTTTACATCAACATAAGCAAATGTACATAAGCATTTGAAAAGTCTAAAAATAAACACAAGCATACACCTATTTCAAGTTCTTTTGATTCCACACATTATCAAGCATAAGCATAGATCTTGGGAATATATAAGCTTTGGAGTGGGAGAGGTTCTTGTAAGCATGACAAGAAGCCTTTAGTGCCCCATTTTAGATAAGGTGGTATCAAAGCTCTAGGATAATTAACCCCACCTTCAAAGAAGGTGATATCAGAGTTAAGTTATACCAGAGCAGGTAGTATCATGGTGTAGGTGATATCAGATCAGGATGCTTGATTGACAAGGCAATCTATTCACTTGCTTGACTTGAAAGGTGTTTGATTGTTTGTAAAATGAATTTTGTTTGAGTTTGCAAAGGTGAAAGGAAAGCTGCTATTAGCTAAGTCCAGGAGATGACAAGAAGGAAGAAGGGCTGGAGGCATTCTTCTTATCCCAAAGGACCTCAAGGAAATCCTTGAAGCACAAGAGGTTTGTTGCAAAAGGTTGCTTGAATAAGCTCTTATTATTCTTATTTGAAGTTCTTTTGTTCATTTTCTTAATGAAAACTTATATAAGTAAGTCCACAAATTCTTCCTTCATCACAAGATTCTATGATACGAACATGAAGCAAGACTTGTTCATCATGATGGATATGGTGAGAGAAATTAGTGTTGGACTTCGAGTGTAGTTGAATTCCATGAAGGAAGAGCAACATTTGCTTTCTGACAAATTGCAGGAAATGGAGAGACAACTTCATATTGCAAATATGAACCTGGAAAGGATGCATGAGTTAGAGACATATCTCTTTGTTGCTAAAGAAGCCTTAGTCAAGTATCAACTTGAAGAATAGGTAAAAAATTCCAGTTTGTCTTCAATTTCCTCCAAGAATGTTTATGTTGGTTCTTTTGAAAAGCATAACAGAGGCATAGGTTCCAAGTTAATGTCCAAGATGGGCTATGAAGGAAAAGGCTTGGGCAAACATGCACAAGGTATTGTTGACCCAATAATGGTTGAGGAAAGGCCTAAGTATTTGGGTCATGGCTATGGATAGTCTTATGGAGAAGGTTCTAAAGCTGCCATGAAGACAATTGAAACAATTCCAAGAAGGAGTTTCATTTTAGGTCTTCTACCTCAAGAGTGTAAAGATTATATTCATGGAGAATGCAATAGATTGAAACATCATTTGCAGGATGCAGGTGTTCATAAGCATGCACTTGAACCAGAGTGTTGTGGAAACTCTGACAGCCTTGAAGAGATTGATGGTGTTCCAGAGGGAGCTACTTCTTCATTCAATTCACCTGCTCATAAAGGCAATAAAGGTGAAAAAGAAAGGTATAAATCTGGTTCTAATCATATTCCTTTTGATTGTGTTAAGCATGATAAATTTCCATATAACCATGGGAAAAGAATTGCTTGTTCCTTTTGTGGTTTGGGTAACCATATTGTTTCTAGATGTTGGAAGAGAATGGCCACATGCAGGAAACTTTTGAAGGAAGAGAAGAAAGAAGCCAAAGGTCCATTGGACAAGGCAAATCATGTTGTCAAGAAGATGCACATGTGTTGCAGTTACTGCCATAGGTAAGGACATATTGCTGCAAAATTTTGGACTCTGAATCCAACAATGCTTCCACGAAACTTGAAGAAGGTGGAAAGAGAAAATGGCAGGAATGGAAAGGAAGTTTCCATAAATGATGTGTATCAAGATGATTCACATGTTTATGCTAATGTGTAGACAAAGGAAGGACCTTTGAAATGGATTGGTAAGAAATGGTCAGATTTCTTATCCAATTAAGGTTGCATGTCTTTTGAAAATGCATCAAATCAATAGAATGAATTTCTTTGTTAATAGAATGCAAGTTGCAGGCTTTTACCAAGAAGGTGAATGGAAACGTTGAGTAGGAGACTCACTTTATTGTTACAACATTATATTCATTTCAGCTTCAAAAGTATAGTGTGCTTAAGTGAAAGTTGAAAGATGAAATGCATGCATAAGCATGATATGCATGAACACAAGGATGTTGATGATTTCCTTGTATTTGAACATGTATGTGTCATTAACTTGAAGGGTTGATTACTTTGTTGTAAACATGCATGTAATGTTAATGTTGACTTGGAAAAAGTTGATTTGGTCTCCAAGAAAGAGATAATGATGAAGTGTTTCATCTTTGAAAAAGAATCCTAAAGTTCTTTTTCTACATGTTTTATTTGAAGGGTCAATTGTTTTAAAGGCATGTTTTGTTGGCTTGTTATCTAGTCAATCATTTGTATGCATATGTAAAGACATGGAGGTGTTCACAAGATGTGAAATCTGTTTCTTTTGTTGAAGCAAGAGTTTAGTCCATCCAGTTGTTGTTTGTAATCTTGTTGTTGTTAATAGTTGTTGTTGACAGTATGTCAAACAGGTACAAATAAAAATTTTGTGAAGCAAATGTAACTTCACATTGGTTTGAGCTACCTTGGATCAATAATCAAGGCAAATAATTTCGAACTACCTTTTGTGACCTTCTCAGTAGGAGTTTTGCAGGAAGTCAAGGAGGAAGACAGTTCTTCCCAAGACGACAAGCACATCCAGGAAGGGAGTGTTCAAAGGCTTTGGTTCAGAGGTACCATGCAAGGCAAGTGTATGGAGGCTAAAAGAAGAGGGTGAGGTACTCTCATTTACTGTTCAAATTAGTATATCAGTCTTTTGGAGTCCAAAAGATTTTTAGTGGGAAGGCGTGATCCAAAATGGATCTAACATAGACTTCTAAGTCTAAAAATCTTCCTCACAGAGGAAAAATGAAAGTCAAAGGATGCTCTTGGAAATAGTCTCATTCTGAATCTAACACAATTTGAATGGGCTAAAATGGACTTCAGATGAAGGAGATAATGTAGAAAGAAAATTTCCCATTGTCCTTTGAAAAGGAGGCATTTTCTTGTTAAATGGGACTTAATGGAGAATATGCATCTCTTAAAGATTATCGCATTGGAAACCTTTCATTGGATCACAGATATGTATTATAGTGGAGCAATGGATATATCGCATTGCAATTATCCAAAGGGGAAGACTTAGTCGAGGCATAAAGGTGTTGCGATAAGAGATCAGCGATTGCACATGAACCGTTGGATCAGGTGCACAGATCAATGGTCAGGATATGATCGCTGATCAGCGATCGGAGGAGGTTGATGACCATGACCCATGGCATTGCAACTTGCGATTGTGATAAAGAGGGGTTGGCGATCGCATCGGCAATATATATCGGATCGATGATATATATCGGTGGCACAGTCCATTGGGTCGTTGCGATTACGATATGCAATGCATCGATATCGGCAATCGACGATTGGAGATCACAACCACATAAAGGGCCATTGACACACGCCTGCAGCGATTGTGATTTTTGATCAAAGCACGGACCCGATGGGTTTATAAATGCGATTAAATATAATTTCAAATCTAGAATTACAGATTTCTATGTATTTCTTGTGTATTGATGTTTTGGCCATTTCGCCATGTGACTTGCAAATGAAATAGGATGACTCACCCAATAGGTTTATAGGGGTGATTCTATATTATTTGAGTTCCGGCTAAATGCTCCATGATGTGTTTTTCGTCAATTTCGCCTATGTATTTCTGTTATATGCCTAATTCGGGATTTCTACACAGGAAGGAAAAATGACCACATTACTTGTGCCTGCCAATTCATTTTCCATTGGAAATAGCCATCACACCTGTGTCATGCTATCAGCAAGCGTTTCTCTAACAGGGATGCATTTTGAAGCGCGAAGAGGCAGAGCTGGGAAGAAGAATGATTCCTCATGATCGATGGGATAGAGGAACGGTTGTGGAAGCCACAAAGTCAGAGGATTCCTTAAAAGACCAAAGATCCAAGCAAAGAAGCAAGTCTCCCTTCAAAAGTCTCCCTTGAGAAGTTTTCCCTTCAGGGAGCTCACTACAAGAGCTGAGAGCCAGAAAGCTATAGAGATTTAGAGCCAGAGGGCTGAACAGAGGCAGAGCCACCAGAGGTTGGAGGCAGAGCCAGATAGCTAAGGGAGGTAGAGCCAGATGAGCTAGAGAGCTAAGAGCCAGAGCCAGTTAGCTAAGAGAGCCAGATCCGCCGAGCTAAAGAGCTCAAGGAAGACTTCTAAGAGCCATAGAGGTAATGAAGCTGAAAAACAGCAAAGAGATCAAATGATCAAGCTATTGTTGATGTCCAAAATGTGCTGAAGATAGAAGAAGGAATTCCAAAGTCAGTAAACGAATTCTAAGGGATTTGGTGCAAGCTAGAGCTTAAGATAGCTTAGAGCGTTGATTGAAGGAGTCTATTCCAAAGAAGCCTAGATCTATCTACAAAGTATGGACAACCAAGGATAAGATGGTATTCTAAACCCATAGGTTCAGTTGTAAACCAATGGAGTTGAGTGTGGAACTTGTAAAAGAAAGATTACCATAATCCCAGAGAGCCTAGTTGAGTTTACTAGAGCTCACGGAGACGTAGCCCAAGAGGTATGGGTGAACTCCTAATTATATTGTTGTCTTATGTGTTTGATGATTTGCTGCTTTATTTACTGTTATGTGTCTTTTACATCAGCATAAGAAAATGTACATACGCACTTAAACAGTCTAAAAACAAACACAAGCATACACCTATTTCAAGTTATTTTAATTCCACAAATTATCAAGCATAAGCATAGTTCTTGGGAATATATAAGCTTTGGATTGGGAGAGGTTCTTGTAAGCATGACAAGAAGCCTTTAGTGCACTATTTCAGATCAATCTCCCATGCTTTCACTGCCACTATTTTCCTCCTCCTCATAATCTCTATCCTCTTTATCGATGTCCTTTGAAACCCTAGAGAAGGTAATCAATAAGTGAGTTATGGTGAATAGGGACAGGGAAAGGGGAGAGGAGTTTGTGTGATGTAGGATGAGATACATACGATGTGAGAGTGAGAAGGAGGATATTTTTTGGTAGGGACTATTTAGTAAATAGGGTTTTAAGGTTTTTGTTTTGGGGATTAGGGTAAAGGGAATAGGTGTAAGGATTTTGTTTAGGGGGATTAGGGTACAGGGGATAGGTGTAAGGAGGGTTTTTAAGAAAACCTAGGGTTTGAAAATTAAAATAGAAAACAAACTTAAAAATTGTGAAACGAGTGCCGGGAGGATGGTTCAAGGAGTGTACTTACTTACTTAGAGGTTCTAGGTAGCAAAAGATCAATTTAGATGTTTGATAGGGTGGTCTTGGTGTTTGTTGGCCCTATGTGCAGCGCCTTGTACAAGTGCGTAGCACTCGAGTTGTATGCATAGTGTCGTGCAAAAATTCATTGGAAAATAGGCTCTATGCATAGGGCTCTGTCTGTATGCACAACGCTCCCTCCTCTATGCACAGCGCACCCTGCTATATGCGTAGCACTCCCTGCTCTATGCACACCGCGTTTTGAAGGACACTTTTGGAGGTTTTCTCAGTGTCCAAATTGATCCCATGATAGCTCGTTGGAAAGGAATCTCTCTTGGATACACAATGGATGTATCAAGAACTGTAAATGATCAATTATAGCCCATGAATTGTCAATTCTCCCAAGACTTGTGAAAAAGTGTAGAATGAGGGTGAAAAAATGAAGAGTTCTCTTGCAGGAATTTTTTGGAGGTCTTCCTCAACCCAAAATCGATATCTTGATAGCTCATTGGAAATATATTTCTCTCGAGCTATCAGTTGACTCATCAAGTAAGTCATTTGGACAATCCAGCTAGAAGAAAAAAATATTTTCCCAAAGTCATTGTAGAAGTGCAACAACTCTCTTGTAGCTAATGTATTTTTGAGATTTCTCTAAAACCATGACACCTGTGTAAAAAGTGAAGGAGTTTTTTCATCATTGGCCTATCATGGACAAAAAAATCTCTCTCTTTTGCCAAATTCATCCCCATTTGGTCTAAAACATAGTTTGAAGAAAAACCGGCCCTATGTGTGGCAAATGATTTATCCCTTGGAATGACTTATTGAAAAATGATGGAGACATGATGTGTATGAGTTGGAATGGCCTCATACTTGCTGAAATGAACTTCCTTATGCCTCATATACTCATATGTCTCTGATTCCATAGCCAACCCTAGCTCAATGGGTGAGGAAATTAGGGTTTAGTGCTTGTGGAAAATGATAATTTGGACACCCTTGGGAAAAGACAACTCCCTTTGGCATGCACTTAAACCCTTGAAAATTTACCCTTTCACTTGACTATTTCCTTTGACAAATTGATCTTTTGATGGTCTGGCATCTTTGGAACATTGAGTTAACAACTTGGAATGGTGAAATTATTACATTTGAAACACATAAAATTACATAATGAAAGAAGCATTTCTCTTTACAAATCATCTTCACATGGTGAAGGGATGTTATTTGATCACCCTTTACGTGTTGGTCTTATGCAATGGAATGGAACCTTGGTAACCCTAATGACCTAATGAAACCTTGAAAACCATAAAAGACCTAATGAGACCTTAAAGGACTGAAATTCAAGATGAAATAATGACCTCATGACTGATACAAATGGCAGGATAAAAATAACTTTATGGATGATGTACACTCAACGAGATATGAAACTATGCCAGCAAGTAATCATATTTAGGGAAGAGTGATGTTTTCGGACTAGGACTACCATCATTGACCAATTTTTTTGCATGACCTAGTGGAATGATAAAAAAATTCTGTGTGGGACACCTAAAATGAATATGAAAAGAGCAATTTTGATCACTAATGGTAGTATGAAAATACTAACTCTAACACCATGGATATCAGTGAGATGACGACTGAAGAGGCCTCACAGGCCATGACAATAGGAGATGCCCCTGAGAGCACCAGGATAGTCTTGGAAATCCCTAAATCACCGTGCACGCTGAGACCTAAGAAAGATAAGCAGCCCATGGTTCTGGTGCGCTTGTCCCCTAGAAACTTGCTACGAACCAAACTGACCATGGAAGAAAAGGGGAAAGCGATTAATGTGGAAATCGATGAGGAGGAGGAAGACCTTGAGGAAATCCTAGTCAAAGAGCGGGAGGACAAAGAAATGGAGGAAGAAATCCAGGGTGCGGACCCTCTAACCAGGCTACCAACATATGTTCCTCTGCGAAAAAGGAAAACAAGGGTACCTAAGGACCTAGATAAGAGCAAGAGCTCTCTACAGACTCCACTACTACCTAACGATATCATTTTTGAAGGAGCGCACTTGGTACAGGTGCAGGGTCTAAAGTTTGAAGACTAGGATCTCGCGGACCATGACAAATTCCCACACTTGGAAACCTCACAGCTCATGAGGCCAAAGAAAAACACTGCAGCGTGAGTCATAGAGTTGGAGCCACACAAGTGATTGCACAGAGTAGAGAAAGAAGGGCTGTTAAACCTGCTCTAGGTGCCGCATTACCATCGCGCCCCATTACCTATTTTTGTCATCAAACAACTGATTTGCCTAGTGCATGATAGGTGCTTGTGGCTAGAGGAGCCCATCCCCATCACGGACAACCTGATTCATAGAATTACCCGACTCCCTTGTAAGGGGGAGGACCCCATAGATATTTCAGAGGGTAAGAGCAACAACTTGGCCATTGTGGAGACCAGGAAGGAAAATTTCAAGCTAAAGAGAAAAAAGAGAGGGTACACAATATCTAGTATCAACAATAAGGTAATAAGAGTTGCCACCCAGATATTGGCTTGCAAGGTTATGCAGAAGTGTCGCACGGATGAGGTGCGGATGCCGGTGATAGCTCTTGGCACGCAATACGTGGAGGGGGTTTAGTTTAACTGGTCTGGGTACTCGTGCAAGGAGTTCCTGGAGAATTGACATGTGGCACAGGAACATGAGAAGGCATTCCACTATATATGGCTTCTGTTGTCCATAGTGTTGGTGACTTGGGAATTACCAGAGGACAGCTAGTTCCCCACAATTACACAGGATCTTCTGGAGGCAGCAAAGTACGCCTCGTTGTGGGCCACTAAAGACACACAAAGGATTCATGACAGTAAGATATTCTAGGTGTTCATGGAGATGAACATCAGAATTGGGATTAACCGAAAGCCGCGGTTATCGCACACTGTCTATAATAGTCTACAAATATTCACAGAGTTCAAGGCATATTTCCATCACGTGTATGTTAGAGCGCGCAAGGACCCCGCAAAGAAGTGGAATGAGATCCTGTACCTAGCCACGGACGATGTCATATTCGTCGTACCTGAGTCGTGGCTACCGGAGTGGTGCGCACCAACCATCTCCGCATTTGAAACAGAGAAGTTGGCTACACAAAAGAAGAAGGAGGAGGTGAAACTGTGGATGGCACAGTTGGAAAAGAAAAGAAGAAAAGAGGTAACAGTAGCAAAGGCGCAGGAGGTTCGAGATGCTACGAAAGCAGTAGCAAAATAGTAGAAGGCAGTCATAGAACATCAACAGGTAGTAGAGAAGGAGTGTGAAGGCCATAAGTCATCATTGACTAAGGAAGAGTCCAAGAGAAAGGAAGGTGGTGCAGACCCATAGACAGCGTCTACACAGTTGAAGCGCCAGCGCCCAAGAGAGCAGGTGGGGTCGCAAAAGAAGTCAAAAGCCTCCAAGAATTCTTTCGACCCGATCACCCTCACTCAGGTGGATCTGCATGGCATAGGGGAGATGGTGCGTGATGTTACTGTGGAGGCCCTCTAGTAGTTCGCGAAGGAAAATCAAATGGCATTCTGGGCCCTCCGGGCATAGATACAGGAGTTGCAGGTGCGCACTCCTCAGGTTGGTACTCTGTCGACCAACTTTGCAGTAGTAATGGCCATAGCTGAGGAAACATTGCGCGCTCACATGACCAATACTATATTATGGACGAAGGGGGCATTGCTTACAGAAAACAAGGCCGACAGGCCTACAGTCAGTGCACTAAAAGGAGTGGGGATCAACATGGCTGCACTCCCTTGGGAGACGCTCTATGCTCTATAGGATGAAGTAACTACAGAACTGTGGGCTAGGGAGGGCCACGCACTCTAGGTAATAAGTAAGCAATGGATTAACATGGAGCAACTGAGCCTGTAGTGCAATGAGTTCATGGCACAAAATTGACAGATTGTATAGGTGGTTGAAGAAGTCTGCCAGATGGTCCTTGAGTTGGCCATCCCATCAGAGGCACCAGCAGAGGTGTGCATCTGGAGGTTAACAGCCAGGGTGCGCAAGGTGTGAGAAGAACGGCTAAGGTTTAGCTGCAGCTGAACCTTCAGATAGCTGAGCTGCAGTTGAAGGCACAACCTTCAAATCCACCAGAGGTGAGGGAATAGTGCGCAAGTGCCATCGCAATGGGAAAAGAGGAGATCAACAGTGCAATGAAGGACTGCACCAAATTTTTGGAAGTGTCATTTGAGGTCCTCACCACTTTATAGGAGCACCCGAACATACAACTCTTGGAAATAGAGGCACATGAGCCAAAGAAAATATATGATGATATAAAAGGGACCTCACACACAGTGGCCCTTACACAGAGGCTTGCGTGGATGCAATAGGCAAAAGTGCTTAAGGAGCAAGTAGATGTGGCACAACATAAGGAAGAGGTTTTGAAGGCGCGTGTCCAACTATGGATCGATGAGGCCTTCATCATTACAACCTCAATCGAAGCCAAGCTCATGCAAATGCAGGGAACACAGGATCAGATGCAAGGAAGTAGTTCAGATACTGCGGTCTCTAAACAACACATGCAGGAGGTACACCAGGCAGTTGCTCAGTGCATTGTCGATCTTGCAGCAGTGCAGGCAAAGTTGGGAGGTCTCCGTGTGAAGATATTCGCACCGACAGAGTGACTCGAGGGCAAGTCACGATGTTTGTGTTGGGGGCGTGTTGGGCGCAGGATCCCCCAAGGGAAGTTTTGGGGCTTAAATCCTAGATTTTGACTAAATCCGATGTAAAGGCTCTGCATTTTGTGGGTGCCGAGTGCGAACTTGTAAATGAGTCATAGGGTTATCCGCCCTCATTTTTGTAAATTTAATGTCGGTTTTAGAGATCTATAGCGAGGCTTTAAGTTGTAAAGGAGGAGAATCAATTGATGGATGGATGAAAAAGAATTAAGTCTTATCTAAGTGTAGAGTCGAGTCTTGGGTCATAGAGTAGGATAAGGCTCTGCAGCTGAGTGCACAGAGGCCTAGTAGTCCGCAACTGAGTGTGCGGACCCCTGCAGCTGAGTGCGCAGGGTGAGTCGAGTCTATAACCTTTGGAGAAGTAATAAAGAGAAGTTTCATATCATTTCTGTGTATCTTTTCCTATTTTATGCATTGAGTATATTGGGTATGAATTGCAATTTTACTGTTTATATGCGTGAACTTATATGATGATGTTAACTAAGAGAATATAAGACAAATTATCTGTTTACATGAATTTAACTAACAGTTATAATAAGATAAGTAAGACCTGTGGTGTAACTTGGGGAATTAGCATAGATCGCTACCTTAGTAGCTCGAAAGCAGCTCAACCCCTGGTTAGGGCTACGCGAAGGCAATTATAACAGATCGCAAAGGCATCGCGGGCCAGGGCAGTGCATGAACTAACCTACACGAAGGTATTCACAGTTGGACTAAATTGACCCCTTAGACATCTCAAGGGTGCGGAAACTTGGTTCCAGCATCCCCCCATACTGCTTCGGGTGAGACCTCGGTCCGCGCTCCACGGGTTGTTGCCGAAAGGGCCAGTGCTGTAGGTATTTGTTTGGATAATTAACTCTGAACCTGGGTCAGGCCCCCTCAAACCAACAAAGTTGAAAGGAGTTATTTTATGTGAACAACCAATTTCCACTTGACTTTTCCATCTGATATCAATCACCAAAGGATTTTCACCCCCACTGCATGATTCATTATCTATGAGTCCTTTATTTCTAGTTCTTTGGGCTCCCCATTTTCTTGATGGTGGTCCAATTCATGGGATAACATTTCTTGATATTGATTTTTCCTTCTTACCAAGGAATTTACAGATGAATTATATTATTTTATTCATTACTCCAATAGAAGTTGGTTGAGCCAATCCTTGAAATAGATAGGATGTTGAGATGAGAGACTTGATTAAATTGGATCTCGCCCGTTGAATTGAACCAATAAAACCCCTATTGCTTCATTCTTTTTTAGATATTCGGGATTGTTTGTTTCCAATCCACTAACATTGCATAGCTGGTGACACGAGCAATTGTAAAATTTAGAATATTCCAAAATTTTGACACATAAGAGCGAAGTAAAATAGTAAGCCCAAATCAAAAGCCAGAATGGTCTGCTAGTTATTGCACAATTTCCCTTTTATTGGTGGATGGATCATTGTATTATTTCCCTTGACACAATACTTTAAGAGGGAAAACCTTGGATCTATATTCATCAGGTCTTTCTTATTACCTCCTTTCTTCCTTACTCTACATCCAAAGACGATTAAACCTGATGAGGGGACCATAGTTCTGAGTTTTTAGGAGAGAGATATACGATTTTGTGTAAACTACTCCAAATGGGGCCATTTTTGATGTGATCTCCAGATTTTCCAACAACAACTCTTTGTTTATATGGAACCAGTCTAATCTTAGTACGAGATGCCCTAATCCTATCCTTTTATTTGTCCAGAAGTATTCTTTTTTTGGGGTTTAACACCCATGGATACCACTTTTGCATCAAATCTTCCAATGTCTCTACAAAATGGCCCCTAACTTCACTTGCCCGCTTTATCCACATCTGCACCTAACACTAGATTGAAGTACCCTGTCAAGACACAACCCTCAAATATGACTGCATCCTTAATGGATTGCCAACAATCCATCTTTTTCCTATGGTTCATTGGCACATATATATTGGATAGTTTGAAATGGTTCCCCCTATCTATATTCTCCATACTTGTATAGATCCAAAGCTGCGAGGTTTTTGATCAACTTAGTTTGTGGGCATATTCCTCAAAAATAGTTACCGATCAAACGAGAACTATTACCTCAAAACGGGTACTCAAGCCCAAAACCCCGAAAAACACATGAAAAAACGACCCAAAAATAAAAAAGTGTTGATTCTGCATCACGATTTTCGTTTTCAGAGTAAATTTTGAATATTTTTAAAAAATAACAGTAAAAAGCAATAAAAGTCATTTTGTTTGGTGCAAAAAACGCCTTGAAATCAAAAAGTGTTGATTTTGGAATAATGCCTTTTTTTTCAGGGTACATTTTCAACATTTTTAAATAATGACCTTAAAAATAAATATCATGACTCTGAAAAACTTTAAATTTCCAACGATTTTCAAGCATGACATGAAAGATAAAATATCATGTCTCTAAAAAGCCTTAAAATTGCAACGATTTTTAAGCATGATATTAAATTTAAAATATCACTTCTTTGAAAAACCTTAAAATTCCAACAATTTTCAGGCATGGTGCTAAGAAAAAATACTTATTACTATTTTCAACCATAACATTAAAGGTCAAATATCATGACTTAGAAAACCATTAAAATCTTGACAATTTTTCAACCATGGAATGAAAACCAAAGATTATGACTACAAAACAATCTTAAGTTTTCAAAATATTTCAAGCATGACATTATAGAAAAAATTTATGACTAAAAAACTTTAAAAATGAACACCTAAATGAAAGAGTTATTATACCAAGAGTAATTTTTTTAAATGCTAAATGTATAGCGATTTTAAAATCTTAGCCTAATATAACTTGATACATTGCAAAAAAAAAAATCAACTATCAAATTGCACATAATGGGGTCGAGTTGCTAGACAAGCATCGACACGAACCTTATATATATATATATATATATATATATATATATATATATAAAGAATTAAAAAATAATAAGTAATAAAACATAAAAAAAAACATGACAAAAAAAAAATCAAATATAAAAAAATATATCAAAATGACATTAAAAAAAAAAATAAAAAAATTAGCCATACCATGTAAAATTAAAAACGAAAAGAAAGAAAAGAGTAAAATAACATAAAAACCGAAGAAAAAAAATACAAAAATAAAAAATAAAAATAAAAAAAGTTACAAAAATAAAATAAAACATTAATTTTTTTTTTAAAACTTAGAAAAAAAATTTCCCCTGGCCACCCCAAGGCCCAACCTGCCAGAGGTGACAAGAGGATGATTCATTTGTTGAATTGAGGCTTCAATGATCCATATCAATTTTATGAGGAATTTTTCGGCGTAAATCACATGAAATTTCATTTCTTGACGCATTTCGAACCAACAAGTGTGGCTCATCGTCAGGACAAGTTGAAGAATCAGATCCAGCCTTGCATATTAAATAGTTAGAGCAGAACATCCAAGTCAAAAAAAAATCAAAATCAATTTGTGAAAATGAAAAATTTAAATAAAAAAATAAATAAGAAAAAAATTAAGTATATATATATATATATATATATATATATATAGATATAATTTAAGAAAAAAGAAACCATTTTTTTAAGTTAAAAATAAAAATAAAAAATAAAAACCTCATTAAAAAAGTTAAATAATAACCAAAAACAAAAATTTTAAATAATAAAAAAAATAACAAGTTAAAAAAAATTTAAAATTCAAACAAAAAAATAAAAATAAAAATTCAAAACAATAAAATTAATAAAAAAAAATGAAATTAAAAAGAAAAAATTAAAAAATATATAAATTAAAAAGTTAAAAAAAAATTTAAATTATAAAAATAAAAAATAAATAAATTAAAAGGCATTAAAAAAATATTAAAAAAAATAAAAACTTAAATTAAATTTTGTTTTATTTTTATTTTTATTTTTCTTTATTTAAATTATTTAATTTAAATATTTTATTTTAATTGATTTTTTTAACTTTAATTTTTTTTTCTAAACTTTTTTTGCTTGTTTAATTTTTTTGGTATTTTTTTTATTGAGGTTTTTTTTAATTTGTTTTTTAAACCTAAGAAATGCTTTTTAGATTTTTTTTTGGGGTTTAATTTGTGTTTGTTTAATTTTTTTTTTTTTGAAAATTTTTCTTTTTTTAATGTATTTTTTATTCATTTTTTTATTTTTACAAGTTAATTTTAGTTGTTTTTTTTTATTTTTTTATAGGTTATATATATATATATATATGTGTTTTATTAACAACATGAAAATCACCAACATTTAAAAAAAAATCCACACTTAATATATTAGAAAATTTAAAGTGTAAAAAATAATCCCTCTAAACAAAAAGGGTTGATACTCATCGCACTTTTCAAAATCAAGATGAAAATCACTAACTAAAGAAAAATGTTCACACTTGATACATAAAAAAATTTAAAATGTCAAAATTAAGCCCTCTAAAAAAATGTGTTGATGTTGTATCAACACTTTTCAAAATCAGCATGAAAATCACTAACATTTAAAAAACTGGTTCACACTTGATACATAAAAAAATTTAAAGTGCCAAAAATATACTCCAAAAAAATGTGTATTCTAAATCACCATTTTTCAAAATCGAGTGATTCTTTGCTACCTCAAAAAAATGGGTACTAGGTAATTTTTTCGTTTGATCGGTAACTATGTTTAGATGCTCCTCTAGAGCTGACCACTTATCCTATAATTTCTTTCTGATTTGTGTTTCCTGGTTTAAGAGCTTCTCACTTAGCTAATTTAATCTCCTAGATTAGTAGTATGGTTGTCTTATCTTCTTTGATTTAATATTTCATTACATCATGTTTGAGTTTTCCACATATATCTCCCTTTTAAGCATTGTTCTTTGCATCTTTTTCTTTTTTCGTGGTTAGCCCTCTTGTCTACATTGATTGCAAGGAATATAGGCATGAAATAGTGCATAGATTCATGGTATAGAGATGCAGTGATAAATGTGAAATCTTATAGTCAATGTGAAGAGTTTTATCTCGGGTAATTTAGTTACTGCAACTCACATAGGGATTTTTTTCCAAAAATTTTGGTAATGAAAAATTTTCAACATTATTTACAATAGGTACCATAAAATTTTTACCAGAAGTGTATGAGAAATTATATCGAACATTCATCCAACTTAAATATTAGCCACTTTGTGACCTATGCCAAAACAATGAATGTAAATTATAAAACAAAAATTGGAAAATGATCCACTCTGTTAACACAAAATCATTTTCTTAATTTCAATTTCACAATTTGGCTTTCAAATCATTAGCCATTAAGTGAAATCCATTGATATTTGTTTCTTAGAACACCATTCCACCTTTTTCTTATAAATGGAAAAACGAGAAAAAAACATGGATTGAAAATTATTGCAGGTATGGAAATCCGTTGCGAGCAGCGATTCATGGTACAAAGATGTAGTGATAAATGTGAAAACTTGCCATCAATGTGAAGAGTTTTATCTAGGGTATTCCAATTACAGCAACTCACACAACAATTTTTTTCCAATAAATTTAGGAAATGAATTGGAAAATGATTCACTATGAGAGAAAAAATATCGAGTTAGAAATGTCATATGGATTGAAAATTATTCAAGGTATCAAAATCCATTGCTTAAGTGCTGCAATAGTTCAACATTGTCCAATATTTAATATATTCAATTCAATGTAATGGATAAGAAGAATACATTTAAACAGAGAACATATGCTACAAAATGTCATGGGTTTTATGACATGATTAAATGTTAAAAATAATCAATGAATAATAAATTAAGGACTAGAGTAAGGGGACAATTCACATCTCATTGTATTCCTTGTAGAAGGAGAATAAGAAATTGCAGCCTAAACAACGATACAAAGATATCAAACGCAACATTGACGCGAGATGCAAGAAGTTTACAAGTGCGACATGTAGCCATCAGTCCTTCTCCAGAGGAAGCACCTTCTTCCTCATTTTTAGGCTTACAAGTGTTATTACTGGACATTGGATGATAATACATGAGTGATTTCTAAGGGAAGTGAGATTGAAACTTGGTAACAATCCTTATAACCACATCCACTTTTTCCATGTATTTCGCCATATGAGACAACAAATTGAGTGTGCTCCTCCAAACCCTTCTCAACGACTTGCGTTGGCCACCGCTCCAGGGTCTCATGATTTGTTGTGAAATTGTAGACAGAGACCTGGAACCCTTTCTCTATGACGTTGGGGGCTAGGTTTCGTCCCATCACTGCCACAACCGCCAACCAAATTCTTGATAGCATCCTCACCTCCATTGATGGAAAAAAAACCACATAACTCGAATTGAAAACCATAAAACCCCAAAATATCTTCCACCGAGTGTAGGAAGCTCTCATAATCAATGTTTTAGTGTGGTGGAAGGAAGGCAGTGGAAAGAAAGGGATTGGCTCACAATTCATGCGATTGAAGGTGGTTGACCGGTGATGCGATCCAATGGCCGAAAATCTTTCAATCGTCTAACAATTGATCAAATGGTGCTCAACATTATAGAGTGGCAGGCTAGAGGATTTTTCCCAAAGAACGCCCTAGGACGTAATCATTAAAATAATAAATAAATAAAAATAATTATATTACAAATATTGAGTTGTTAAGTATGTAACTTAAAATGGAGGATTTGATTCCTCTCGATGCTTGGTACATCTGGAGTTAAGATGGATCTAACTTGATTTTTATTTTGTTTTTATTATTTTATTTTCACCAATTTTATTTTTTTTGTTTTGTTAAGCTTGGAAGGTCCATCCATTTTCTATTATATATTAGGTAAATTTACACTACATAGGTTGACCAAGTGGCCTCAACTTGCCCCAAGGGGAAACCAAGTCTGTTGGCCACCGGTCAGCATTATAAGCCATCCAAAAACAGAATTGTTTTAGTCTTTCTATCCAAGCTAGATAAGTCTCGATCTCATGTCCAGATACTACATAGCTGTAAAAACTAGCATATGCAATAGGAAAATTAAAAGCTAATCGCATAAACAAAAAATATGCATGGGGAGTCTAGTCTTTTGGCTCTTTCTGCTCATCTGAGACAGAAGAAATAGGAGAAAGATCTTCAGCAGTCACCCCTAACATTCCATACAGCTCTAGAATGCAAGGGATGTGGTGGTCAATTCGATCCATCTTGATGTCCTGTTTGTGCAATTGGAAGAGGATTTTCTCCATATCTTTTTTATAGTTTGGCAGGCCCTGCACTGTAACCACCATCCCCACAGAGATTTGTTCCATCGCTTTTCCAAGAAGAATTTTCATTAGGAAATACAGATAAAGGGTGTGTTTAAACTAAGTAATTCTCCCATGGGTATTTCGTGGATCTCAGAACAGTAACCTCCAATTATCTATCTATTCCTTTGATTCACTTTCCTGCTTAATCTCGAATTCCTAATCATCGATTAGCTTCCAAATTCCCGCGTCCGTCCCGTCTTGGTATGTCGTTGCTGCCTTTGATATGAGTTTCTCAACAGGCTTATGACCCCTGCAAGCTTCGGATGCGCTCTGTCCCTTGACTATCTGAGGGGCTGAGCCTCTCTTACCCCACCCATGTCCTCTCGCTACTTGATCCATAAAATGTGTAGTGGAGCCCTGCCAACATTGAAATGAAGTTAGGTTCATCAAACCTTTCTCAGCATCCCATCTTTGCCATTCATACAATGCCCCTCTTCCATACTTCTCTGCCTGAGAGTTAAGGTAGCCTAGAGCCCGCAATTGACCAAGGGAAGTGAGTTTCAGACTCTTCTCCTAGAGCTCCTCATAGTACCTTTCCCCCTTGCTATGGTTGAAATTTCAGTCATCTTGCTACATCTGGAACTAAGCCCATAGGGTAGTCCAGAGCCTAGCAAGACGCTTGTAGTTATACTCGCTTTGTGCACCCTCAGCTAGCAAATGCAAACCATGGCTTTGCTCGCCCCTCTGCCCAGATTACAGCCCAGGATCCCTAGCTTTGCCCTCAATTCCACGCGGGTGCACGATTTCCCAAGGGTTTCTCTACATCCTACTGCCATGGATGAATTCCCATCCCCCTCCGCTCAGCTCTTTCGTGCCTCTCTCTTCATCACCCAGCCCCCTAGGAATGGCAAGCCCACTATCCCTTATTCCCCTGGCCTGAGAAACTAAATATAGGCCCGCGTATCTTCTTGGCCCACATTTTCCAATTCTGCAACCAAGGTTCTGGTTCAAATGGGATAGAATAAAAAAGCATAACTAAGCTATGGCATACCCTTTCCACCCCCAATGCACCCCATACAAATCTACTCCCCATTCCGCCGGCTGCTTGCCCCTCCCTTTCACCCAGCAGAACCCCATCCAGATCATGGAATCAATACAGGAGCAGGGCCAAATTACATACCAGGAATTTGTTTCTTTTCCACAGCCAAGTTTCCTTGCTTGCCTTCGCCCCTCCCCAGCTCTGAGTCACCTCCTGTCTCCATAGATGTTGTCTCCTACTGTGCACGTCGAATGTCTAAACCTTCTCCACCACCCTTCCTTATTCATTCCTCCGCCACCTTGCCCGATCACCATCCATGCATTCATACCGAAGGACACCATACCCCCTGGCTTGAGCGTGTGGGGGGCGGTGGTCATTATGGCCTTCATACTACCCATATCCCATCCCAACCTAGCCTCTCTGACATCAACCTGCATCCCAATCAGGAGATTTTCACCAAATTATTTTATTTTATGATTTGATATTTATTAAACTTATTATTATGATATTTTTAATTTTTAAACGTTATTTATTTTTATGAGTAAAAATATCAATATAAATGATATTTTAATTTAATTGAATATATCTTTATTTTAATTTCATATTTTGAGAGGTATCAATTTTTTTAAAGTGGAAATGTAATTTTAGAATGTAAAGCTTGAAAAAATGTTTACAGATTAAGAAAGTTGTTTTATTTTAATAAATAGTAAATCCATCTAAATTGATTCCAATCATTTCAATCATCTACCATAACATGAAAATTGTAGATGATCCTTAATCTATATTTGAAATTAATTTAATTGATTGAAAATTTTCAAGTATAATTTATAATATAAAAAGCGACCATTCATATATATATATATAAATCTAATAATTCAATCTTTTCTATATATCATTTACAATAATTTACTCACGCTTCTTCCCATCTTTTCATATTATTCAAATGGAAAACATAATTGATTTCTAAAATCATCTAACATTTAAATATATCTTCTACTTTGAAACACTATTAAATTCTTTTATTTTAATGTTTTATGTTCTTAATAACTTTACATTTTATTATATGTTTTGGTTTTAATGCATTCTATATATCTTAACATTCCATATATATTAATATTATAATAGTTTTAATCTGCATATACAAACACAAGAATCACATCCAATTAAATAAAGGATGGACACCAAGTTACTATTGAGAATTTTTTTCATGACATTTTAATATGTATTTTGAAATATGTGTATTTCGTTATTTTTTATTCCATATCATTTGATAAATGGATTATGTATTTTGAAATATGTGTATTTCGTTATTTTTTATTCCATATCATTTGATAAATGGATTATATTAATGTGCATGTTTTTTCAATTAATATATTGAATAATTAATCACTATAATATTGACATTGTTTAATTTATAAATAAATTATTTTTTCACTAAAATTTAACTATATAATTTCAATCAAGATTGTGATTTTTTGTTGTTTAAAATACATTTTTGAATAAATAAATGGATTCAACACCCTAAAACCCTTGGGACACTCAATTTCTACATATTAAACAACTTAAACTCTAGTTTTTAAAAATTTCTACCATATTTTGGTTTAAATTAAGAAGAAAAAATGCATTGAAAAAGTCTATTTATTTTATTAATTAGACTACGAGTATAATATTATCACTAAAATTTTATGCCTTATTACTTTTGAATTATTGCATTATTTGTTTTTTGTAAGTTGGTATTGGATCCTTCTATCTCTTTTCGAAAGGAAGATTGTACATGCAAGTTCAAGAAAGGAAAATATGGACTCAACTTGGCTAGGGGAAACCAGGTCTGTTGACCATCTGGTAGAGTCATATCCTTACCAAAATTTAAAAGTTATGATCATGTCTAATAATGTTAAAAACATGACAATGTCCTGTTGATCTCTAACACTAACTAGACAATGCAGAGAGGCTGCAAACTAAAAATAAAGAGTGATAATCATTAGATGATCCTACTGGGGATGGATCCTTTGTAGTGGATCCCCGCTGGGCCAATAGAGGAATACATGGAATGTGAGTCTCAATTATTTCCAATCACCCTACCACTTAATTCAGGTCAAATTTCATCTGCTACATGTCTTGTGGAAGCAAAGTTATTTCTCCTTGAGACGACCTTGGATCTTCTAGTTCTGTTGTCATTACTTTTACCATCAGGGTCTTCATTTGCTAGTATAGAAACAAACTCTGTGTAAAAATATTTATTCACCCTCTAGTGTGTCCCGAGTCAATAACAATGTCTCCCCAATCTTGAACTAGCTCTTCCTTGCTTGGTTTTGAGACCGAATTCATCATGTCCTCCCATTCTTCCATTCTAACCCATTTTGTCGACGAGGACAAGGCTTTGTATGTTATTTTTGTCTCCACCTTAGAATGAGACCCACTTCTGCATCCCCTCCCTCTATCAGCACGAAGATGACCTCTATCTCCACTTCTTTTGTTTGGTTCACGACTTCGACCTGACGTAGTGGAGACCCAATGTTAAATTCCCACACGACCTATCCATTTCTTTAACTTGTAGCTCCTATGAAACTCATGGTTCTATCTAGAGTAATGGTAGTTAGGTTCCTTGGAATATTCTTCAGCTAAAGCTAGTCTTGTAAACAACACGTTAGTAGGACGACACACAACAGGTTGAGTTAGCATTGAAAATCTATAATGTCATATCCCATGTGCCACAAAATTCCTTCAAATTACTCCACAAATGGTGGGATTTCCAACATGCATGTCACAAACACCATAATTAACAAAAAAACCAAAAGTAATTTTCCAGGTATCATCCCTACAACCACTGTGAGGAATGCAAGGAAGGGTTTCCTCTCCTAGTGGTTCCTAGCCCCTAGTTGAGTGCATTGAGCTAACCATCTAGCCCAAATGCTAACCTTTGCAGGATAATTCCTAGGATGATATGACAAGGGCCTCTAAAACTACACCTCCCTATTGTGGGTGTGTTAGGAACTACACATCAACAATGGCATGGAGCCATAATTCCCATTTAAGGTCTTTCTCCAGACACAACCATTCAACACAAATTGATTTAAATGTAGAGCCATAGGACGATAAAAACAATATCTATGAAACCATTTCTAGACATGCCACAAAGACACCTATTGGTGTACTAGCTAAGAAATTAACCATTATTTTAGCTCACCATCCTGCTTGATACCCATGAGAATCAAGGGGAGGGGAAGAGGAATTATTGCATACCCATGAGCGCTCATTCCTTGGTGCCTAAATCTGATCTTCTAGATCAGGATGGATGTCCAAATTCTACTCGTACCAGTAATATCTTGGCTTCTCTACTCGCAGCAAGGGTTGGTGTTATGCTCAAACTACCCCTAGAGTAGTGCTCAATAGCCTCCTCTTGCCATCTTACCATATTTCACCTTGCAGAAGATCTTCCCTAATTCAAATCAACGTACTTGTCTATATATTTACACATGCGAATGCATGTGATGGGATGGCCATGCTGCCCCCATTCTTTATTATCTTTGAACAGGTTACCATGGCGACGAGAATCCCACAGTCCAACCTAACCTAGCTGATCAGGGTGAATTATTGCATTATTGAAATCAATGCAATTATAATTTTCTTTTAAAGAATTTTTAATTGTGTCATCACTAAAACCCATCGATGAACACTAAAATGGATTTATTTAATTTTACAACATCCATTTTCTTATTATCATTGTGACAAGTCTCAACCTTAACCTGTCTATTGCACCTTTTAAACACCCTTTTTGGCATATTACCTTACGTTTCACTTTCCATTTTCTTATACTTTGCTAATATTCTTATCAATATCATGCATTTATCAATTACGATTTACTAAGGTAATTATTCATCATTTCACACATTTTCTCATTATTTTAGTTTGTATTTTGGTGTATTTGTGTTGAAAATGCAACAAGAAAATCCTAATTTAATTTTGTCATTGAATTAAATTAAGGATTAAATTGTAATTCCACATCTGATGACAACTTGTAATAAATAACTAAGTTAATTTGACTTAGTTGGATCACTTAATTCGATTTGAGGGTCTAACTTGAGTCATGTAGAGTGTCTATTACTTTTTAGGAGCTCTGGTTGAGTTTATTTTGAGTTGTGATTATTTAATTTAGTCTAAATAAGTTAAAGTCAGTTAAACTACTTCCAACTAATTGAGGAATTAGTGGGAGATCCAGTAATGGGGTGTAACATGTTGTAGTGGGGTGTAACTAGCATTTATCAACCAGTGAACTAAAAATTCACTCATAATTAACTCATGCATGTCAAATAAGAGAAAGACCGAGTTGAAATTTGAGTTTAGGAACAATGTACTATGAGTCGTATAATCATTCGAATTGTACAGGTGGTGCATGCAATCAGAGGAAGGTCTATGATGATTGTGCAATTCATAATTGTGGAATTTCCCAATTAAATATGGGCTAATTTCCAAGGAAACCACGCAAGTAAATAGGAGCTCGACAGGCAGTAGAATTGGTTAAGTAGCTTGAGCTTGTCTGGGAGGCGGTGAGATAGATAGAGATAGTGTAGAGGTTTCTTGGGTTTAAGAAAAGCATTGTAATCTTCTCATATTTTCTGATATATATATATATATATATATATAGCAGGTATTTCTAGTTGTGGCTTTCCCTAGAAATTATTATGCTATGTGTGATTCAATTCTTTCTCTTTTATGCTTGTGATTTCATCGATTCTTTATTGTTTCCAATGATGAGTACAATAGATACAAGTAAATTATTTTAGCATATTACAATATATGGTTTGAATCTATAAGGAATTTCTACATGGTATAGGAGTAAAAATCAATATAGAAGAGGAGAATACGAGTTTTCCTTTTGTAGGAGAAATCGAATTTGCAGTATCATACTTTCGAGCTAGTGGGATGTCGTTCTATGGATTGAGACTCGAATATGCCCTTGACCATAGTTTGAACTATATTTCTTGGAAGGATAGGATGGAGGTAGTGTTGGAAGACAATGGCCTTAAGGAATTCTTAGACAAAGATATTCCTAAGCCAACTGATGCTCAGGATCTGGCAGAGTGGAGAAAATGTGTGGAAAAGATAAGAAGGATTATCCTAGAAGGAGCTCGATATCATATTGTCTCAAATATCTATAGTAAGGAAACTCCATTTGCAATGTGAAAGGCGTTGAAAAACTTGTTTAAAAACAACAATGACTAAAGGAAGCTACCACTCAAGGAAAATCTCAGAAAGATCAAGATGGAGAAGGCAACACAATATTGAAGCACTTGACCCAGTTCACCCAATGTCACGATGAGCTTGGAAGTGTCAGTGTTATAGTTGTTGAAGAAGATCTAGTGAGCCTAACACTTATAGGACTTCCCAAGAGCTTGCACAACTACCAGGAATGGGATGGAGAAGATACCAATCGCACCAGAGATGGATCCCCATCCAAACATTATGATGAGGAGAACTATGCCTTAGATGGAAAGGAAAACAAAGGGAAGGGGAAGTGATCCCATTCTAAATTAGATTCTAGTCAGGGCAGAAAGGAGAAGGAAATGTCAAAGATAAAAATGTTTTCATTTTCACAAGTTGAGACACTATGCCACAAAGTGTCCACACAAGAAGGACAATAAAAAGCCCTTAGGAGGAGACCCAGGTGAAGCTCTTGCTTCACAATTTGAACTAGATTTTACCCTTATCTCTTGCATGGTGAAATCGGTGATGGGTAGTGTGTGGTACCTGGATAGTGGAGTTGTTAATCTAGGTTGTCAGTAATGTCAATAGTTGATGTCAATCATTGATGTTAGTGGCCGAGATGGCAAAAATTCTTGAAGATGTTAGAGGATGATTACAACTCTAGTTTAAGATGTCAAGACACAAATGAAGTGTCAATCATGTATCTCTATGATCATAATGGAAGACTTCCATATCAATGACCTTGATGATAACACTACATGATGACATGTCCTACCTCCGATAATTTGATGATGACATGAAAAATCTCTAATGATGTGAAGCTTGATGTCCTTATGATGAAGACTACATAATGATGTTGCATTTGATTGATGAAATATCTCTATACTAGTGGCCCTATGTTGAAGAGGGCAAATATATGATGATGGTAATCCCATGTTGAAGAAGGCTAGGAAATGATTATGAAGACAATCAATGAAGAAATCAAATCATGAAGAAGCCCTACACTCAAAGGAATTATGCCCTGCCTCCATTTCTGCACTCATAAATAATCAGTCACATTAAAAGATATTTTTTGCTACCCTAGAGGCAAAATTCATTAATGACACCTACACCATCTTGAAGAGCATAATTTTTCCTTTTCAACGAGCTATTATTCAAAGTGCTTGGAGTTTCAGGTTGAGGAATAGCTCGTTGGAAATGAAAATTTATACTCTTCAAGATGATGTAGGTGTCATTAAGGAATTTTTCCTCTAAGGTAGCAAAAAATATTTTTTAATGTGACTAATTATTTATGAGTGCATAAATGGAGGCAGGGCATAATGACTTTGAGTGTAGGGCTTCTTCATGATTTTATTTCTTCATTGATTGTCTTCATAATCATGTCCTAGCCTTCTTCAACATAGGATCACCATCATCATATCCTTGCCTTCTTCAACATAGGGTCACTAGTGCAGAGATATTTCATCAATCAAATGCAACATCATTATGTAGTCTGCCTCCATTTCTACACTCATAAATAACCAATCACATTAAAAAATACTTTTTGCTACCTTATATGAAAAATTCCTTAATGACACCTACACCATCTTGAAGAGAATAATTTTTCCTTTCCAATGAGCTATTATTCAAACCGCTTGGAGTTTTAGGGTGAGTAATAGCTCGTTGGAAAGGAAAAATTATGCTCTTCAAGATGGTGTAGGTATCATTAAGTAATTTTTCCTCTAAGGTAGCAATTTTTTTTTTTTTTAATGTGATTGATTATTTATGAGTGCAGAAATGGAGGTAGGGTGTAATGCCTTTGAGTGTAGGGCTTCTTCATAGTTAGATTTCTTCGTTGATTGTCTTCATATTCATGTCCTATCCTTCTTAAACATAGGATCACCATCATCATATCCTTGCCTTCTTCAACATAGCGTCACTAGTGCTCTAAAACCAAGTTAAGGATATTTGTGGGCTAAAGTATCTGTGGTTGGGCTAAATAAACTTCCTCTGTTGCAGCTCAGAAAGGAAAGTCTTCTGTGATCAATACTAAACTTTAGACCAGTGATAAAACATTAAAGAGCTATCTCATATATTTTCTCAGACCTGTGAATAAGAGGTCCAGACTGAGAAGCCCATATCACTATTTAAGTCACTTTTGTTTGGGGTCTCAACATAAATACCTTGGACCTGTAGCATTGTAGAGGGTCGGAATTTTTTCCTCAGATCAGTAGACTAGTGCAGAGGCTCAAAAATCAATAGTAAAGACTTTGTTACATTGTTGTGAAGCTCAGCTTGCATCGGTTTACACTTGTAGGCAGTCTTTTGTGAAGGGTGAACATGACTCAAACCTATTGTCAAAAAACAGTGAACAATCACCTCTCAAGCCTCGGACCTGTGGACCTGTGGAGGCACATTTATCCTTGAAAGGCTCAGACAACCACCTATGGAGAGGCTCATCTTCTTCTGTGTAAGGAAATTTATTTGTGGATAGTCTTTTGTGATTGAAGGCTTGGATAATATTATTCAAGCTCAGAGTTAACATATGGAGGAAATTGCATCTTTGGTGAAAATTTGAGGGAAAATATTTTTGGCACAACTAGAGCAAATTTCAAGTAAACTAGTGGGTATCTATTGAAATATACAGTGAAAAAATTGTAAAGTAGAGACCTAAAAGACTACAAATCTTAGGAACTATTTATGGTTTAATATTGGTGTTTGAAAGCTCCTTGAGACTACCTCCTTGGACCTGAAACATTTGAAGTATGAAAAACTTGTGAAGACTTGTGAAGAGGTCCTGTTGACCTGTGAAGACTAGTAAAGGCTTGTTGACTTGTGAAGTATTCTTGAAGATTTGGAATATACCTTGGAGAAGCCTTCATCATCGTGGAGAATTCTTGGGAAAAATGATTGAAGAAAACTCATTGAGAAGATTTAGCTGATTGGAGACCATAATGCATCATTGAAGCCATAATGAGGTAACCTTCGAAATTTTGTTTGGGTGACATGAAGTGTAGTGGTGATATCTTCTAAGAAAACAAGGTTGCCATTGATGACATAACGTGGAGACTACAGTGAAGACAAAGATAGGCAGGGCTCATTGAGAAGACATTGGGATCCATGAAGTACAACCAAACACACCTTGACAAAGTGAAGCTATAGGGTTGGAGCCCTCGGGGTTGGTGCCTCAAAATTGACAAGGTTGGTGCCTTGGAAAGTCCAAGTTGGTGCTTGGAAAATATAAGATTGGTGTCCTTGGAGTGGTGCACCTAAACTCAAGTTTGGTCCCTTGGATAAGATAGGGTTGGAACCCTAGAGGATCAGAGTCCTCAAGGAACCAAATCGAAGTCTGTACCAAAGAAGGGTTGGTTCCCTAGGGGTTGGAGCCTCTAAACATAAGGTTGGTGCCTTGAGAAGATAGAGTCGATGTCCTAGAGGTTGGAGCCTCACAAAAGTCCAAGTTGGTGCTTGGAAACATGTTGGAGACTGGGAGATTGAAGATCAGTTTATTCATCTAGGGTTGGAGCCCTATATACATTTGATTTATTGTGAAAAAGAAATTAACAAAGGAATTTATTATTATTGTTCATTTTATGTTCTAAAAACAAATGATCTAACTGGTAAAAGTAACAATTGAAAAGGAATATTGATTCACCACCCCTCAGTATTTCCAGCAATTGGTATCAGATCCAATACCTTCACTCAAAGCCTAATAGCTTGAAGGTTGATCATTAGAACAAGAATGGTGAAGCCAAGAAAGTCTCCAATCCTCCTAAAGATGTGTCTCCCTCAACCAATGAAATTGAACTCAATCAATTTGTGAAGGCGCCATTGTTCAATGGAAATTTTGATATATGGGAGACAAGAATGAGGAATTTCTTAAATACTCGAGGCATTGAAGTTTGGAAATCAGTGATTGCTGATAGCATGATGGATGGTGAATCCAAGGAACATAATACAAGAGAAATGAAATCAATATTGAATGGGCTACCTGATTTTATGAAGGCCAATTTTGAAAAATGTTCGTCAAAAAAAGGCATATGGGATAAACTTCATGATCTTCACTCAAAAGGAGTGTTGACAATGATCTCTAGTCAAGAAAATAATGGAAAACAAGAAGCAAATCCAAAGTCCATCAAGGAAGCTAAAGATAAGAGTGATAACATCAAGGCTAAAGAATACCTAGAAGATGAAGAGAATGAAGAATATTTTGCAGAAGATCTCCTCACTAAACGTATGGCCGCCATAGAAGAGATTAACAATTTGAAAAACGAAAATGAAGAACTTAAGAAGAAAGTGCAAGTTGGTGATCAGGACAAGACAAGGAAGGAAGTTGACCTTGTCAATATTCAAGTACAAGAAAGAGATGAGGAGCTCTCCAAGATTAAGTAAGAATTTAATCAAACAAGAGAAAGCATCATGAAGAAGTCATATCCATGACAAATCAATTGGATAAGGCAAAGAAATGGGAAGATACCTTGTCAAGCCACCTTGAACAAAGTCACAAGAGATTGAACAAACTTGAAGCAGAGATTAGTCAATACAAGGAAGAGGTCTCCTCCCTTAGATCTCAACTAGAAGAAGCAAGGAAATAGGCACAAGGAGCTGAGAAGGTGATGTAAGCATTGGAATTCATAGAAAGACAAGTTGACGAAGCAGAAATGGAGATCATTCTATCAAAGAAGGATGAAGAATGCAAGAGAATGAAGGAAGAAATTGTTTTTCTTAAAAAGGAAGTTGACTTTCTGAATAAGAACTTGAAAAATTATCAAACCCTAGATGACATACTAATTCATCAAAGGTATCCCCTCAATAAATCAGGTATTGGCTATGTAGGTGAATCCTCAACCAGGAAAAATAATGCTTCAAACAACAAGGATGTGAGAAAGACAAAAAGAAATGTTGATGCTACAAGCAAAGGCAAGAGCAAGTTGACATTGCAAGAAATCCTACTCCAAGAATAAATGTAGATGGTGTCAAGGATGCAAGAAGAAATGATTATCATCAAAAGATCCCAAGGCAAAATACTTCAAAAGTACATCAAGGAAACCTTCTTCTCCGAGGTACCAAAGTATATTTCTTGGTTATTGTTATTCTTGTAAAAACTTTGGGTACATGGCAAAAGATTGTAGGGCATATCACAAAGACATATTTAATGGTCCCCATCAATCTTCGAGAAGAAATTTTGCAAGAAGTCATGAATTATTATTCATGAACAACATAGAGTGCTGCAAGTGTCATAAAGTTGGACATATGGCACATGATTGTAACTTGACTTGGGTCTTGACACAGGCTAGAATCTTGCCAGAGAATAAAGTTACACAAGTATGGAGAAGAAAGAAAATTGAATCCAGAAGTCTCTTGAACACTCCAGCCAACAACACATGTTGTTGACCTAATGAAGTTATCCTTGATATTCCAAGTATTTGATGGGGAGACTCTGCCAAAAGGAAGACCATGCATACAATTAGTGGGAGCTTATGATGATTAAGCATTCTTGTAGAATCCATCTGTGCATGGGCCTTATGAAATCCTTGATGAGCTATATTGATAATCATTCTTTTATAGATCATTTCTCAAGAGAAACTCCATTGAAGAGCATGATTCCTTACTCATCCAATGGACTATTGTTGACGATATCTTCCATTTTATCACAAATGAAGCAATATTTATTGAGCTAAATGAGTTTATAAAGGTAGGGGGAGTTGGTTCATCACATGAAGAAATTCAAACACGTTTACCATGGACCACATTGTCAGAAAGAAAAGGAGTAGATTGACAAGGGGAGTACTTGGGCACCCCATTTGCCATTGATGTCAAAGGGGGAGAGAATGTTGAAAGGGAAAGAATATTTCCATCAATGACAAAGGGGGAGATTTTTAATCTAGGTTGTCACTAATGTCAATAGTTGATGTCAGTGGTCGGGATGGAAAATATTCTTGAAGATGCGAGAGGATGATTACAACTCTTGTTTAAGATGTCAAGACAGAAATGAAGTGTCAATCATGTATCTTGATTATCATAATGGAAGACTACCATATCAGTGATCTTGATGATAACACTACATGATGACATGTCCTACCTCCAATAATTTGATGATGATATGACACATCTCCAATGATGTGAAGCTTGATGTCCTTATGATGAAGACTACATAATGATGTTGCATTTGATTGATGAAATATCTCTGCACTAGTGACCCTATGTTGAATAAGGCAAGGATATGATGATGGTGATCCTATTTTGAAGAAGGCTAGAACATGATTGTGAAGACAATCAATGAAGAAATCAAACCATGAAGAAGCCCTACACTCAAAGGCATTATGCCCTGCCTCCATTTCTGCACCTATAAATAATTAGTCACATTAAACAAAAAAATTTCCATCTTAGAGGAAAAATTACTTAACGACACCTATCCCATCTTGAACATCATAAGTTTTCTTTTCCAACGAGATATTACTCAACCCGAACCTCCAAGCGGTTTGAAAATTATTGATTTTACACGTTAATGGTGTAATTCTGGTCAGTAAGCGATGTGAGCTTCTCTTCCATGTCAGCCTCCTTCAAATAAACGTGCCCCTTCAGATATTAAGCGAAATCACTATATATATATATATATATATATATATATATATACATACAATTAGGACTCCTCATTCTAGCATCCATTTTTGGTGGAGATTTCAGAGACAAGGCAGAGAAACAAGACAGAAAGCTGAGGAGGATAGTTAAGGATATTTGTGGGCTAAAATATCTGTGGTTGGGATAAATAAACTTCCTCCATTGCAGCTCAAAAATGAAAGTCTTCTATGATCAATAGTAAACTTCAGACCAGTGATAAAACATTAAGGAATTGTCTCATACATTTTCTCGGACCTGTGAAGAAGAGGTCCAGATTAAGAAGCCCGGATCACTATTTAAGTCACATTTGTTTGGGGGCTCAACATAAATACCTTAGACTTGTAGCATTGCAGAGGGTCGGAATTTTTGCCTCAGATCAGTAGACTAGTGCAGAGGCTCGGACAGTCAACAGTAAAGACTTTATTACATTGTTGTGAAGCTTAGATTGCAACAGTTTACACTTATAGGTAGTCTTGTGTGAAGATTGAACATTAACTCAAACCTATTATCAGAAAAAAAATGAACAATCACCTCTCAAGCCTCGGACTTGTGGACCTGTGGAGGAACATTTATCCTTGAAAGGCTCAAACAACCACCTGTGGAGAGGCTCATCTTCTTCTGTGTAAGGACAATTATCTGTGGGTAGTCTTCTATGATTGAAGGCTTGGACAATACTATTCAAGATCGGAGTTAAAATCTAGAGAATTTTGCATCTTTGTTGAAAATTTGAGGGGCAAAGTTGTTTGGCACAACTATAGCAAATTTCAAGTAAACTATTGGGCATCTATTGAAATCTACAAGGACAAAATTTTGTAGTAGAGACATAAAAGAATACAAATCTCGGGAACTATTTATGGTTTAATATTGGTGTTTAAAATATCCTTGAGACTACCTCCTTGGAGCTGAAACATTTGAAGTATGAAAAACTTGTGAAGAATTGTGAAGACCAGTTGACCTGTGAAGATTAGTAAAGGCTTGTTGACTTGTGAAGTATTCTTGAAGATTTGGAATATACCTTGGAGAAGCCTTCATTGTTATGGAAAATTCTTGGGAAAACTTATTTAAGACATCTTATTGAGAAGATTTAGTTGATTGGAGACCATAATGCATCATTGAAGCCATAATGAGGTAACCTTGGAGATTTTGTTTGGGTGACATGAAGAGCAATAGTGATACCTTCTAAGAAAACTAGGTTTTCATTGATGACATAACGTGGAGACTATAGTGAAGAAGAAGATAGGTAGGGCTCATTGAATAAGACATTGGGAGTCATGAAGTACAACCAAACATACCTTGATAAAGTGAAGCTATAGGGTTGGAGCCCTTGGAGTTGGTGCCTCAGAATTGACTAGGTTGGTGCCTTGGAAAGTTTAAGTTGGTGCTTGGAAAATATACGATTGGTGTCCTTGGAGTTGGTGCACCTAAACTCAAGGTTGGTGACTTGGATAAGATAGGGTTGGAGCCCTAAACGATCAGAGTCCTCAAGAAACCAGATCGAAGTTTTTACCAGAGAAAGGTTGGTGCCCTAGGGGTTGGAGCCTCTAAATGCAAGATTGGTTCCTTGAGAATATAGGGTTGATGCCCTAGAGGTCGAAGCATCACAAATGTCCAAGTTGGTGCTTAGCAACATATTGGAGCCTAGGAGATTGAAGATCGGTGTCTTCATCTAGGGTTGGAGCCCTATATACATTGTACTTGATTTATTGTGAAAAAGAAATTAATAAAAGCATTTATTCTTATTGCTCATTTTGTGTTCTAAATATAAATGATCTAATTGGTAAAAGTAAAAATTGAAAAGGAACACTGATTCACCCCCACTCTGAGTATTTCCAACAGGAGCCTCATTCCATATGATGAGAAACAAAGAGTTCTTTAGTGAATTGGAGGAGAAGGACCTCAAGATACACATCAAGATGGGAGATGATGGGAGATGATGGGAGGTATAGGGTGACTAACATCGGTGTTGTTACCTTTCAGAGTGAGTTTGGTTCTCCTCTCACATTAAAAGATGTCATGTATGTTCCGGGTTTGAATAATAAAGTGGTTTCAGTTTCCATGTTGGAGGACCATGGCTACAATGTGATATTTAGAAAGGGAAAGGATTTCCTTCATGACATAACCTCAGGAAAGGTGAAGAAAATTAGGGTTCGGGTGAAGAACCTTTACAAATTGGATGTAGAAGACTGCATTGATCTGGGCATAAAATCATAGAAGGTGTAGAGCCGAGACATCGGTGACTTGTGGCATAGAATATTGGGTTACTTGCACCATGGAGCTTTGAATACCATGTAGCAAATTTCTACAGGACTTCCCAAGGGTAAACTAGAGTAGAGAGACACATGCAAATGGTGTACATTGGGGAAGTACACCAAAGTTTCCTTTCATGACAAAGACAATCAAGCGTAATTGATCCTTGATAGAGTTCACTCAGATGTGTGTGGAACATTCTCGATAGCAACCACAACCAAGCACAGGTATTATGTAATATTTTTTTATGATTTTTCTTATAAGTGCTTGATTTTCTTCATGCAAAAGAAAGATTAAGTGTTCGCTAAATTTTGTGAATTTAAAGCACTTATTGAGAAATATACTGGAAGGAAAGTTAAAGCTCTCGGAAGCGATAACAATGAAGACTATAGGTAAAATTAATTCAAGAAATTTTGTGCATCAAAAGGCACTCAAAGGGAGTTAATAACACCTCATAACCCATGAAGGAATGGGGTGGATGAAAGGAATAATTTTATGTAACCAGATAAAAATGGAGATAGATCAACGACTTCAAAATTATCCTCTTCGAGGAGGAAGCCTCCTTTAAATTACATAAATGAACAATTCTTGGATGATTCAAATGATAATACCTTCTTTCTATATATAGTATTCTATTGGGTCACAATATAATCAGAGTCAACATAACAATAATATTGTAAGGGCACAACAATAAAAATAGTGGGCTTGTATGGGGTACAATAATAAAAATATGGGGACTACATGGGCACAACAATAACAATAAGGGGCTACACTAGTAGTATAGGGACCTAACAAAGAACATAAGAATTGTGGCAAATGCACGAGTGATGTTACATGATCAGGGCCTACCATTGCACTTGTGAGATGAAGCATGCAACATCACTATTTATTTCCAAAAAAGAATCCCTCGTTGAATTCTTGGGATGTGTACACAAAAATAATGGTTTTCAGGTAATAAATCAGATGTGGAACACTTCAGGATCTTTGGTTCATCATTCTACTGTCATATTACCAAGGATGCGTAGAAAAAGCTAGAGCCAACAACTAAGTTGGGAATATTTTTGGGGTACATCGATACACCTCACAACTATTGGGTGTACCTGCCATCCAACAAAATGAGAGTGGTTCGTAGAGATGTGAAGTTCGATGAAGAGAAGGCCATGATATGTTCCATTGTGAGGGAGCTTCAGTTACATGAAGATGAGGAGATTTTATCTCTAAAGGAGGAACCTAAGGATGATGTGGAGCAACCACACGCATAGGAGAAGAGAATGGAAGAACCCACTCATGCAGAGACTTCGAGAGATGTAATGAAGTGCACCAAAGAGGCTAACAGATTGATGCATGATGCTCGAGAGAATGCTGGAAAACCCACATCACAACGCAGGTAGAAAAGGTCACCTAATTCGTACACTAGCTACATGGCTCTGATGAGCGAGAGTGATCCAGGTGGATATTGGTGGCCACCTGCCAAGTCCACCTGGACCCCCACCATTATCTTTCTCAGCATTTTCAGTTTCCTTAATTGTAGCACAACTTACTATTTTTAGCAGTTTTTCGGGTCCTAAACTTCCGGAGCCGTTTTGAGGCCCTAAACGACGTTTTTTGGGGAATCCGGGGGCAACACGAGTCCATGGAATGGATTGGTGTTGCACGTTCCAACAATGATAGTGCTCGGATAGATCTTTCTAATGAGCTATTGTACGCGTCAAACGGAGATCATATGCCAAAGTTACGACCCCGGGAAGTTGATGTACCAACTTACCCCCAAACGGGGCCCACAGTTTGGCGTTTCATCTCCTAGGGTTAGGTTTTGGAATGTTAAGGGTTTTTCCATTGTTTCTCAACAATAAATAGGCCTTCGAGCCTCATTGTAACACAGTTCAGAGGCATGTAGCCATCACATCTCTTCTCAGAGATAAGCTACCATCGCCCTAGCTAGTTCATTTCCATTTCTGTTTGTAAGCATATTTCAGTATTTTCCATTAATGAAATGAAGTATTATTCCCGCTGCATCTTTGTGTATATGGTTATCTTTGTAATTTGTTGCGTTCCTGTTTAACTCCGGATCAGTGTTATCAGAGCGGTCTGCTTTTTCTCTGTTTTTCTTTGCATGTCCCCAACAAGGTCGGGATATAAGGAGTTAGGGCTTGAACTGGTTGAACCTTTGCAAGACCAGCCTCGCAAATCCCGACGGCCTCCCATGGCGGACGAGAAGAAAGACGAGGGGGCAGGAGATCCCATCAAAATCTTGCTCGAAGAAGCGCTAGAGCGACAACGGAATGCGATGATGGACAGCTTTGCGCAGATCCTTCAACGGCTACCCAGAAGCGGCGCATCGGCTTCCAGCAGCTCCTCTGGAAACGCCACACCCTTTAAGGTACAAGTTAATTTTGAAATCCCCATATTCGAGGGTCAGATAGACGCCGATGCCGTAGATAAATGGTTAAATCTGCTAGAGGGTTATTTTTCTGTTCATGAATTTTCGAGTCGGGAAAAGATTGTTTTTGCTCTTCTCAAAGCAGCCCCCCACGTCAAGGACTGGTGGGAAACCTACTGCGAGCAGAAGGATGAAAGTATTGGCTCACTATTTTCAGCTGCACCCACCTGGGATTCGTTCCGGGATGCCATCAAGGAGCAGTACTACCCTGTCGGAAGCTATGAGGATGAATACATAAAGTGGACCACGCTGCGGCAGGGAAGGGACCAAGACGTGCCGGAGTTCACCAATCTTTTCCATACCCTTCGCACAAAGTTGGGTATCAAGGATTCGGAGCAACATTTGATACTCAAATACCGTGGCTGCCTGCACAAGTACATCCAGGAAGAAATACAGTTCCTAAACATCCCCTCGCTCGGCGCAGCATACCGGTATGCCGTCAAGGTCGAGCAGAAGTTTAAACAAAAGAAGCGAGACTTTGGATCTGCGAATCCAAAGCAGGGGAAAGGTGCCCCTAAACCACAGAACAAAGGACAAAGCCAAGGCGGGACAGCCCAAGACAACCAGCCGAAGCTGCAAGCAAAGAGCAATGCCGCGAAGCCGAGAAAGGACACTGGAAAATGGTGCGAGTTCCATAAGAGCTCCACTCACAACACAAGTGAGTGTCGGGCCAAGCAGTCACTGGTGGCTGAGCTAAAGGTTTCAGAATCAGATGCATGTTCCGACTCTGAGTCAGAACCCGATAAGGGGTATGAAAAAGGGAAGCAGATCATTGATGCGGATCCCAGCGCCACTGTTGCTACCGCAAAGATCCAGAAAAATGAACCCGAAGATCCAGAGGAGGAGGAGCGTCTCTTCCACTCCCAGATGTGGGTAAAGGGCTCCCCGATACAGTTCATTGTTGATAGCGGGAGTCAAAAGAACCTCATTTCGGCAGAGGTCGTGAAGCGGTTGGGCTTACCGACCACAGCACATCCACAACCATACACCATTGGGTGGCTTCACCAAGGGCGAGATCTTCGCGTGAGCCAGCAGTGTCGCCTTCCATACAACATCAAGCCCTTCACGGATGAGGTATTGTGTGACATTGCTCCCCTTGAAGTTTGTGATGTATTACTAGGACAACCATACTTGTGGAAGCGACATGCTGTGTATGAATCAAGGCCCCGTGCTGTTATTATTACATTGGGAAATAAGTTGTTCAGGATACCAGAGGTAGCACCACCTGCCGCCATCTCTTTGATTACTGCAAAACAATGCAGTAAGATCATTTCCAAAACCAGGAAATTTGTTTTCCTGATGATACGCCCTCAAGGGAAGAAGAAGACAGTGGCCGCGGCCTCCAAACAGGGTCCCTCTGCACGGCAGCTACAGATGGACAAGATTGTGGAGGAGTACGAAGACATCTTCACCTCCCCGGCAGGGGTTCCTCTGCACTGTCAAGTCAAGCACTCCATCGATCTGACCCCAGGTGCGCCGCTACCCAATGGACCAATTTATCGGCGCTCCGTTCTGGAGAACAATGAAATCAAGAGGCAGATTCAGGAGCTCCTGCAGAAAGGTCACATCCGTCCGAGTTCTTCGCCCTGTGGGAGCCCGATAGTGTTGGTACAGAAGAAGGATGGGACGTGGAGACTCTGTATTGACTATCGGGCGCTGAACAAGATCACTGTCCGTAATAGGTACCCGATCCCGCGGATTGATGACCTCCTAGACCAACTAAAGGGGGCGAAATATTTCAGCAAGATCGATCTGAAGTCAGGATATCACCAGGTACCAATTGAACCCTCAGATGTGTGGAAGACTGCCTTCAAATCCAAGGAGGGCCTCTTCGAATGGTTGGTCATGCCTTTCGGATTGACGAATGCTCCTGCAACCTTTATGAGGCTAATGGATGACATCTTGCGGCCATTCACCAACTCCTTTGTAGTAGTATACTTGGATGACATTCTGATCTTCAGCCAGAGTTGGGAAGAGCACCTCCACCACATCCGACAGGTTCTCCAAACACTGCGGCAACACAAGCTATGTGCCAATTTGGAGAAATGCACTTTTGGCATGACCGAGGTTCAGTATCTGGGATACATCATTGATGAACAGGGGGTGCATGTCGATCCAGCCAAGGTCCAAGTCATTCGGGATTGGCCCTCTCCAACCACTCTAACAGAGCTCCGCAGCTTTCTAGGTCTTGCCAACTTCTACCGCAGGTTTGTGTTGGGATTTTCTCATATTTCTTGGCCCTTGAGTCAAGTCACCAAGGGCGGGGCGAAAGCAAAATTCTTTTGGTCTGAATCTCAACAGAAGGCATTCAGGGAGTTGAAGGATCGCCTCTGCACGGCACCAGTGCTCGCGTTACCAGATTTACAACAACCATTTGAGGTCGAGACAGATGCCTCTGACTATGCTATTGGGGCAGTCCTTACTCAACATGGACATCCAGTGGCATATCACAGTGAAACACTTTCAGACACAGTCCGGAAGTACCCCACTTATGATAAAGAGATGTATTCCATTGTACAGGCCTGCCGACAATGGAAGCATTACATTTTGGGGAAGGAAACGGTCATCCACACAGACCACCGACCTCTGCAGTTCATACAGACCCAAGGGAAATTGCAGAATGATCGCCATCAGAAGTGGTCTACATACCTGCAACAGTTTCACTTGAATATCAAGTATAAAAAGGGCAGCACCAATAATGTTGCAGATTGCCTCAGTCGACCACCGATCATGGCGCTAACCACCGTGCTCAACTCTTGCGGGCACGAGACTTCTGATTGGCCACTTCTCTACAAAAGCGACCCAGAATTCGGCCACACATACCAGACACTCTTGGAGGGTCGGCAGGTTGCAGATTTTCACCTCCAGGATGCCCTATTATGCCACCTCGGTCACCTTTGTGTTCCTTCAAGCGAGCGTGCCAAGATGATTTGGGAAGCACACTACAGTCGGGCTGCTGGGCATTTCGGGGTCGAGAAAACAGTGGCAGTACTGCAAAACTATTTCTATTGGCCGAATCTTCGACAGGATGTTGGGAAGTACATCCGATCATGTACTGCCTGTGCCATTGCCAAACCGACCATTAAGAAGCAAGGCCTCTATACCCCGTTGCCTACCCCTAGTCGACCTTGGGAATCCATCTCCATGGATTACATGTCAGGCCTTCCTTCCACTAAGCATGGAAATGACTGTGTTTTTGTGGTCGTCGACAGGTTCTCAAAGATGGCCATTATGATGGCCTGCAAGAAGAATATCACAGCAGAAGCCACTGCTAAACTCTTCTTTGAACGAGTGTGGGTGCACTTTGGGATCCCACAGTCTATCATCTCAGATCGAGACAGTCGGTTTCTCAGCACCTTTTGGTCCAGTCTCTGGTCAATGCTGGACACCAAACTCACGAAGTCCACAGCCTTCCATCCTCAAACTGATGGCCAGACAGAGGTTGTCAATAGGATGATTGTGCACATTCTGCGCATGTATAACTCAAAGCATCCACGCACATGGGACGAGAGCCTTCCCTACGTTCAGCACAGCTACAACCGAGCTCTTCACAGCTCCACTGGCCATAGCCCTTTTCAGGTGGGTTTAGGATTCCAGCCACTATGCCCCATTGATGTGGCCATGCCACTTGCAGCTACTCACATGAATTCAGCTCATGTCCAGTCCGAAACAGATAAGGCCACCAGCTTCATTGAGCACATCCAACATATTCGCCAGCAGGTCCATGACATTCTTGAGAAATCAAATGCCAAGTACAAGCAGCGACATGATCAACATCGGGTGCCACACAAGTTTCAGGTGGGCGACAAAGTCTGGTTGCATTTGCAAAAGGAACGCCTTACTGGAGCCTATCGGAAATTGAGACCACTCCGATATGGTCCTTACACCATTACTAAGGCTATGGGAGACAATGCATTTGAGCTCAGCATTCCCCCATTCCTTGGCCTGCACCCAGTATTCAATGTGGACCGCCTTCAGCCATACTTTCCACCATTGCTAGACACATCTGACATTGCAGAACAGCTCAAACCCACATAATTAAATCCAGATTGCATGGAACAAGCTGCAACTGATCGGATCATGGACACACAGATCAAGAACACTTGCCAACAGAATATCCAACTGTATCGAGTTTTCAAAGCGGGCCAACTCCTTCAGCAGGGCAAGTGGCTCACCAGGGAACAAGTTTAGCAGAAGTTTCCTCATCTCATGGAGGAGCTCAACGCAATGGGGACCATTGCTTCCTGGGGGGGGGGAATGATCCAGGTGGATATTGGTGGCCACCTTCCAAGTCCACCTAAACCCCCACCATTATCTTTCTCAGCATTTTCAGTTTCCTTAATTGTAGCACAACTTACTATTTTTAGCAGTTTTTCGGGTCCTGAAATAAATGTGATCAAAAGGAAATTAGCAAACTCATTTGCAATGAAGGATTTGGGTGCTGCAAAAAAAATCCTTGGTATGAGAATAACTAAAGACAAGAAGAATCACAAGTTAACATTGTCTCAAAGTGAGTACATAGAAAAGGTGTTGAAAAGGTTTAATATGCAGAATGAAAAAACAGTTAGTATACCTTTGGCTAGCCATTTCAAATTAAGTAAGGAGGCGTGTCCCAAGACTCAGGAACAAATGGCTCATATGTCTAAAGTTCCATATGCATCAGCAGTTGGAAGCTTAATGTATGCAATGGTATGCACAAGGCCTGATATTGTACATGCAGTGGGAGTTGTAAGCAGGTACATGAACAATACAGGAAAAGAACATTGGATGGCGGTGAAGTGGATTCTCAGGTATTTGAGAGGTACCACTAATGAAGCATTATGCTTTGGTGGTTCAAGCATTGCTCTACAGGGATATGTTGATGCATATATGGCAGGTTACAAAGATAACAGGAGGAACACTACAGGATATGTATTTACTATAGGTGGAACAGCTGTTAGTTGGGTTTCAAAAATCCAAAGTGTTGTTGCACTTTCAACAACAGAAGTAGAGTATGTTGCTGCTACAGGGGCTCGTAAAGAAATGATTTAGTTACAAAGGTTTCTGGATGAATTGGGTAAGAAGCAGGAGTTGGGCAGGTTATACAGTGACAGCCAGAGTGCTATACATCTTGCAAAGAACTCTGCATTTCATTCCAAGACTAAGCATATACAACTCAAGTACCATTTCATACGGTCAGCATTGGAAGATGGATAGTTGAAGCTGGAAAATATACACACTAGCCAGAATCCTACAGATATGCTAAAAAAAGTTGTAACTAGGGAGAAACTGAGAATCTTCTCAGTTTCAATTCATCTTCAAGTACGATGAAGAAGATGAGAAACAACCAGGTCCAAAGTAGAGCCATTGTCTAGCAAATGAAGCAGCGGTGGAGTTGTTATAATCAGTCTCCAAGTGGGAGATTGTTGGGTGTGGAGCCTGATTATCTTCTGTATTCAAAGGTTTCAGCTGGATGTATGCCCCGGAAAGATTATACACACCTCCACATGGGGGGTTGTGGGGGGGACTTGTCCCCCTCGCGGGGATCCAGGGGGGGCTAATCCCCCCCGGTTGGGGGGTTCGGGGGCAGCACCCCCGAAGCTAAAAACAGATGTAAAATTGGCTTGTAAAAGTGTAGTAATTTCTAGTCAATCTGGCTCGTTCATTAGGCGGATGATCTGACGGTAGAAGTTATGTTTAGTTTAGGGTTTTTTGCCCTAGAAGCAACCCCTCACTATATATGAGGGAATTGTATTGCGTCTATGTAGATCAGTATTCTGAGTGAGGAAGAGAGAGGAGATTGAGAGCGAAGAGGGAATTATAGTGGATTTGTTGTAGGTTGTATTTCTTCGGTTTGCTGGATATTATAAAAAGAAGGATTAGCTGTTTCTCGTGGACGTAGCCCAAACTGGGTGAACCATGTATATCTGTGTCTCTCTTGTTTTTTGCATTTTCTGTGTTTATATTTCTGTAGTATTTTATGCATTCCATTGCTCTGTAATATATAATTTTCTAACAACTGTTATGTCACCAAGTGAGGGAACTTCTTAGTGTCAGCTAAGTCCCGGTCTTCCAATTTCAACAGCAGAACCCACCCCAAGTGCGGTCCTTCAAAGACAATCTCATCCCACATCATAGGTATGTGCAAGACGACCTTGCTTTCATCAATGTCCTTCGGTACCTTGGTCTTGCCCTTGCGTGGAGGTACGTATTCGAGAAACTTAGTAATAGGTCAGAACCCTCGACTTCAACATCCTCCACTTCCACCCCCATATCTTCATCATCCATTAGGATGTCCTCAATATCTTCCTCCTCTGTTTCCAAGTTAATAGTTTTCCCCTTTTCCTGTGTGGTGGGCTTTTCCTTCTATGGGTTTCTTTTAGGCGACACACACACCGGTGTCGCAACCTGCTTGCCTTTCTTATCCTTCACACTCTACTTGGTCGAGGTAGGCTTTGGTATAGGCATCCGTGGTGACTTTGGGACTTCAACTAGTACCTCTGCAACCTCCGGAGCAGCTCCCTCTACCTCCGTAAAAACTTTCGGCACAACCCCCTCAGATGTCACTGCTTCAACGTCCATAGCTTCTAATCCTAGGATAATTTCATGGATGAAATTGTGGTCGGACTCTGGAAATTAATCAAACATTGGGCAGTCAATAAATTCTTTGAAAAATGCACGGTTCATGCACGTCTGAGAGCTCACCAACTCAATGCTCAAAATTCCAAGTGTTTTTTGTTGGGAAGCCACATGTAATTTATAGGCCATTTTGAATTCAAATACAACCGTTCCTCCCAAATTCGGTTCATTAATGCTAGATTGGGGGCATATTTTCAAGGATCTTACCCATATATTTCATCTTAAATGTCACCCGTCTGCTCCATTTGGCCATGTTCTGATCGTCAAATCATCAACATTGACTTTAATGGTCACTTTCCAGCTATCCTGTGTGGTTTTTCCCTGGGTAGGGTAGCTCTCTTCGCGTTGTTGCAAACCCCGTGACATCTCCTCGTTCCACGAAATCCCCCAATCACGTAGTGTCCCAACTCGGGCTGTTAGAAAATTATATATTACAGAGCAATGGAACACATAGAATATTGCATAAATATAAACACAGAAAACACATAAAACCAGAGAGACACAGATATACGTGGTTCACCCAGTTTGGGCTACGTCCAACCTGAACAGCCAGTCCTTCCTATCCATTATCCAGCAAAATAAACAGACACAACCTATAGTAGATCCACTGTAATATCCTCTGTTTTCTCTCACAGTCTCACCTCTTTGTTTCTCGCTTAGAGAATACACATCTATCACACAACCTCAATACAATGCCCTCATAAAAAGAGAGGGGTTGCCTTCTACGGAAAAAAACCATAAACTAAACATAAGTTCTATCGTCAGATCATCCGCCTAATGAACGACCTAGATTGACTAGAAATTACTATACTTTTACAAGGCAATTTTACATCTTTTTTTAGCTTCGGGGGTGTTAGGTTCATATACCAATATGTGTCATATTTCATCATTGACTATGGAAATGCCAAATATGATCATCCTTTCCATGCTGCAAAGATTCCATATTTTCAAAAAACCAAAAAATTTAAAAAATGTAAAGAGGGTATGCCCTAAAAGAAAAATCAAAGGGCAAAAGAATGAATTGGTCAAGAAAGAAAAAAAATGAACCCCAAAGAAAAGACTAGGAAAGTGTGCTAGTCAAAATGCCTCTACTGTCCTATTTTTTGCAAACAAGTTCAAATTATGAAATCAGTGACTTCTGTCGCACTTGATGGATGGCCAAACAACTCAATCTTGGCCAGTCCATGTTTAAATTTCTTGTTTTAGCATTAGAGAATAAGGTCTATTCAAACAGTTTAAGCTTGGCAGATCAGTAGTTAGGTAGAGAAGCAAGGGTGCTCAACAACTAAATCTAAGCCCCTGGAAGAGATAAGGGCAGACTTAGATAGGAGGGCAATGAAAAGAAAACAAGAGAGAAAGGGTTTGCTAGTTCAAATGCACCTTGGAAAAGGAAGAAAAAATGATAGGATTAATAAGCTGGGTAGGCAGTTTTGGTGTTGCAGAAGTAGGTTTGTGAGAAATTTTGTACTTTGAAAATGATTTGTCTCATGGATATCTGAAAGTGCCATGACAAGGTGGCTGCAAAACACTTGAAGATTCACTAATTTCCCCCCTTCATTTCTCTAAGAACATTCACTAATTTCCCCTCAAGGACATTGAGATCTGCTCAGTGCTCCTAGTTCACTTCATTTCATGAAAAAGATTAAGTAAAACTGTGTTTTTACTTAAGCAAAGAAAGCCACATTTCTTGTGTAAAAATATTTTTCTTCCTCTATGCTAAGTCTCTATAAATTCATGACTTGGATTCCTTTCTTATTTTCCTTAAGCCTAAGTCTTCAAACTTAGTGCTTTGTGTAAACATATTTTTCATATTAACACACTGACTTTATTATATAAACCCTTACATTTTCCCCCATTCCCGTATTACATAAAATATATAAAAAAACCCAAAAACACTCTAATATCTTGCCCCGGTTGTAATATCAACATATAGTCTGTTGGAAATTATAGGTTCACCCTGCACCTATAAGAATCCTCCACGCACTCCATCGGGATTTTTTCAACATTTGGTTAAACAAATAACCAAATTTCTCCCGCATAAACAATAAAGAAACCCCCCCAAGCCTTTGAAAAAGCAGTTAATTTAACATGGGACCCACGCCATTCTCCCCCGTAGCTCTGACATGCGTCAACCATTGGATCTGATCCCCCAGATCGGATGGCCCGCATGAATATCGCAACCCCGTATGTGCCAAACGATAGCGTCTGGGGGATGGGCGGTATTTCTGTCGTACAGAAGACACGTGGCAGGCGCCCGGGGTGATCGCTACCCCCCCTCCAATACCACTATGGCTTAAAGGCGGTGCAGGGGCCAAACTGCTTACCGCCTATGCCCTAGCCCCGCTGACGTCACCCGCTCGTCATCCTCTCATCAGTCAACATGTCATCCGCCACCCTGCCTCTGTATCATCCACCTTGTCGGCCACGTCACTACCAAGTTGGCCTCCATACCCCCGCTATCCGTACCCCCGCTATATGACAAAATCATTGCGTCATGCTGACATCACCCAAACAAAGCCCGCCAAAACCAAATTTTTTGTCAAATTGGCATAAAAAGGTCGTTTTTTTCCATTTCTGTTTGTTTGTTCCGTGCGACGCGTTCATGCAATTTTCAACCAAAATACCTGTTTCACTGCACAGCCCGCCACCTAGCTAAATCCAACCTGCAAAGCAGTCTTCAAGCTCGGCCCACCACCTGCAAATCGTACAAACCACCAGATAAAGCAGGTATTTACCTACATTCCATTCCAGAACCCCGTTTTTTCTTTAAATTCTCTGAAAAATTGCCTGGTGAACCCAAATTTCGATTAAAAACCGTGCTGCCTTTGAAAAACTGCACATTTTAACCACTGTTCTGCCCTTTTTTCTGATAAATTCCTCAGAATTTGTCCCCCTCTGCAATTTCGCCCATTTAGCTAAAATTCAAGCTCATTTCGACCTGCAATTCCCGCAGAAAGCCCTCGAAACTGATATTTTACCTGTTGTTGCTGTGAAAGCCCAAATTCCAAATTAAAAAAAAAAAGTCACAAAAGATTGAAAAATGGAGGCTCCAGTGGCCCTAAATGTGGCTCCTCTTAATGCACCTCACAAGGAGTTGGAATGGTTGCCCTTAGTATATAGGGACTTCCAAATACAAGACTTAATGGGTATCAAATACCATCTGCAAACATTTTGTGAAATTAGAAATAATTACCTGAACAAAACTAATCTCTATGGGATATGGGAGTCCAATCTGCCCATATATTATCTTCCATCAGTTAATGTATTTCCAGATATAATCCGCTTATGCTGTGCTAACTATGAGCCTACTCAAAGAGTAGTCATGTCTCCAAATGGCACTATCCTGTTCTATATCACTCTTGACTCAATCAATGAGATGTTGCATTTCAAGCCTAATCAGCCTCTGGATCCTCTGTCTATGAAATATTTGCTGGACCAAGGCTCCAAACTATCCTTTGCAGAAATAGGCCGAATTGCCAAGTTATTCATGAGCCCAGACTCCCAGCCCAGAGACTCACCTCCTTTTCACCAGGTCTATTTCAATGAAGTTGGGAGAACTATTATTGATATGATATCCTATATTCTGGGTTTTAGAACAAGTGAGTATGTGGATGAGACCATTTTAGCTCTGATGTCCATATTTATTTCAGGACACCATCCTACTACCAAATTTGACTTTGCTACCTTCATTAGCAACAAAATCCATGAACAATTCATGAGTCTAAATAGAGAGGGAGTTTTCAAGTATACAACATATATATATCATCTGTTCTTATACTATCAAGCAGATAGTTTTCAGTTCCCTGTCAGGAAATTGGATGTAAAAGGAGAAAGGAGATATGTCATATTTTGGACCTCAGTCTTCCATCTAGTCCATAATTCTCCTTATACTTATTGTGAGTTCATTGATCTATTCATATATCCAGTCTCATCTCTGTTGATGAGAAGTCCCCCTTCCAGACTCACAGCTGAAATGCAGAAAATCTTGCAGCTGTCCAAAAGCTATAAAATAGGTGACTGGTACTTTTACCAAAATCACATAGAGATCATGATTTATGGCTGTGAATTGTACCCCTACAAGCTACCAAAGTATGTACCTATGAGACTGTTTTCCCTTGAATACTTTAGGCAATTTATTAGCTCAGATCTAACTCATTTTTATGCTGCCAAGAAAAAGGCTCAGTTGAAGCTAAGAAACCAATTAGGCCCCCTCATTATTAACAAAAAGGAAGGGTGGAAGGATGCTGAAAAGATATTAGGTGAGAAACTCAAACTAAAAAGGAGTTTTTGGTGGGCACCCTATGACCCAAATGGATTTATCCATGATAGAAAGACAAAAAATAGGCTATCAGGCTATGATCATTGTAGAATCCCTGATATAGAACAGTATGTTAATCAAGATGAATGGGTAGAGGGCACATTGGTAGAACAAATTATTGAGGAAGAGAAAATCGAGCAAGTAATGAAAAACCTTGAAAAAACTCTTGACCTGGACTCTTTTGGATAGGTCTCTTTCAAATTTCCTCAACACATTGGAGTGGGCACATCATCTGCTACAACTTCACAACAACCTACCCAAGAAAATACTCCACCTGCAGGGACATCCAAAGGCAAAGAAGTGTTGCATTCAGAGCAACAAGAAATGATAGATCAGTCAACATCATCACAGTAGCAAGGCCAAGGGCAAATTCCTCCTGCCTAGACCACCAGAGATACCAGCATTGAAGACTCCTCTTAATGACGAGAAGGGCAAAAAAAGGGACCGAGAAGAGGCCACACCCATAAGTGGGCCAGCAGAGCAGCCAGAAGAAAAGAGGCAGAGAGCAGATCCTCCACCTGAAGAGGAAGTTATAGAGGAGATCATTTAAAGTCCAAGAAGTGAAAGGGCAACCAGCCCACTAACTTCCCCAGTGATAGAATCACCTACCAGTTCTCATGGACAGCAGTTGGGAAAACAACCTAGTATGGAAATTTCATCAGCACGGCCACAAAGCAAACAAAGTTCTGATATTAAGAGGCCATTCATGGACATCAAAGCACAAAATGAGCCAATAAGAATGTATCTTTACGATCAGTTCCTCAAAATGACTCCTGCCAAACAATAGAGATTGATGTCTGCATATGATATCAAGGAAGGGAAAATGATCTTGAGTCACTTCAAGCCTAGAGTGCAGCAGCCACAGTCAGCTGCCGATTATATTAGAACAAATCTGGAGGCTCTTGCCAAAGACATTCACCCTTTGGACCAGATTGAGTTGCACAAGCAAACCGGTGAAATGGTCTATTCCACTTTGGCAGACAAAGCCATACAAGCTCAACAATTGCAGAATTCACTAAACAACACATCTGCCCAATTAGAGTTGGAAAAGGCATCCTCTCTGGCCAAGGACATTAGGATAAATTCCTTGGAAGAAATCATCATTGAGCTGGGACATAATCCCAAGGATCCTAAGGCAATAAAAGCACTAATAAAGAAAAATGAGGATGACATAGCTACCCTCAAGAAGCAGTTAAAACTGCCAATTACTATGCATCCGAAAACCACAGAGATAGTGAAAGAAAAAGAAGAAGAAGACATGATGGAGTTGTTAATAAAAATGAATCAAAGGCTAAGTGAAACAAAGCAGGCTTTGGAGAAAGCATTACAGGAAAAACAGGGAGATTTGGCTTCTCAACCATCTCAAACAGCCCCAATAGCTACAACTGCTCCTCCTATAGCAACAACATCAGTCCCTCCCATTGCCCCAGCATCAACAACAGGAACATCAGTCACAGATACTTTAGCAGCAACAAAAACAATAGTACCAGATACCAGCATGAGCATGGAAGAGATGAGGAAGGAAATAAAAGAATTAGAACTCCAAATGGCAGAGCTAAAGGAGGCCAAAGAAAAACTGGCCAAGTTAGAGGTAAGCTATGATAAATCTAAAATAACTGTGGCTGAAAAAACAAGAGAGGTAAAGGCCTTGGAAAATAAGGTTAAATCCTTGGAAAAGATCTTACTCTTCATAAACCTCTATCAGAAATCAAAACAATTTTGTGGACTAAAATTTGCTATTCCATCACTGACCAATGGAGATCAATACAAACTATCCATGAGGAAATTGAATTGATAGAAATGGCCCAAGTAGAGATTCAAAAGGCCAGAGCATTATTGAGAAACATGCCCGAACAGGCCAATAGACTAATTCATTTTTTGAATACTCATACCAAAGAACAACTAGCAGCTCTAGATATCAGGGACAGAATAGGTACCACTTTGACAGTTAAAAAGGTGCTGACTATGAGGAATTTTATACAAAATCTGGAGAGAAAGTGTCAAGAAATGCAGATAGAAATAAATGCTTTTATAGAAAAGTTTACAGTCTTGCACCAAAAGGGTCTACCCAGTTTGTTAACCAGTAGCCAGAGACTGTTGACACATGAATAATATGCTCACAGGGTGAATACATATGTTACCAATTAGATCATAGCATCATCAAGCACTTTAGAGGACATAGTACCTCCCTCTGGACAGAGCTTATATGAAAAATTGGAAAATATGTTCTATATTGAGCATGAAATAACACATCTTTTTGAAATCCAGCTCAATTTCTACAGGTATACTGAAGCTGATGAAATATTGATAAAACTACAAAGACAACAATTGCCAACAGACCAATGGTGGCAAAGCATGTTAGAGATTTTACCAATGTAGCTTTAGTTCTCTTTTTGATCATCTGCATTTAGTCAAATTCAATGCACATGCCACATATCATAAAAATGAAAACAATAGAGGAAGGAAGTCACGCCAAAAATGCATTAAAGCGGAATCAGGCACAGATGAAAGGGCCAGGACAACAACGCAGGAGCAAAAAATAAAGAGACAGCTACCAGATGACTTGTTGAGTTAAAAAGTCAAATATATATGACCACCTAAGGCAGCCAGCACAAAATTCTCTTACTTCTGCATTCATTTCTCCCTGTTCTTAAGAGCATTTACTCCTTCTGTAGAGTAGGTGAAAGAAGTTATGTCAAGATATTATCTCCTTTGAGATATTTTATAAAATTTTTGTACAAATACCTCCCCAATCTAAGTATTAGTGGTTGGTGAATATCAGTCTAGACCTGCGCTGTAAATTTGAGAACTCTTCTGAATAAAGATTGCTGGAATGCTTTGCTGATGAACTCTTTGGTTATGGAATTGATGGCAGAAGCCCATATTGCAGAATTCTTGGGTTATCTCATGGATCAATAAGTCTTTTAACTCTTGTTTTACTATTTCTGAGTTTTATATGTCATCTAAGTATCATGTTCTAAATTGCAGGAAAAAATAATAGCTCGGAATTTACTTTGTTGTACTCTGTGTTCAATTCCTGTTAATTTTTATGTGTTCTTCAGGACTAGCATAGGCATGAATTCTTGACTACTCCTTTCTCCTTGGTTCTTGCACCCTGGATATAATTAAGGAATTCTTAATTGCTCCTTGGTAATATTTACCCATTCTCCCTCTGTTAGCATAATGAAAGATCCTTAATTGCCTTTCATTCCCTGACTCCATTTCACCTTATGCCAGCTTGAAGATTGTTCCATGGGTAATCATCTTGCTCTGTAGTCCCTCCTTCTATCAAGGAAACCATACCCAGAAGTTTATTTTCATTAGACTCCATTAACCCAATGGTCTGAACTTCTCATACTTTTCAGCCCTGTTCTATTGAATGTCACCATCCAAAAATCAAACAAATAAACACTTGTGCTTCATAACTAACCTAACATATACCAAAACAAAGTTAAATCATAAAGAGAGAGCCCTCTCTGGTTGTAGATTACCTAGAATCTGCATCTAAAATATTGGTTAGTGGTTACCTCGGCCGTATTCCCTTTTCCCACTGTTTTTGGGGAAAAACCTGAGTGATAATAGGGGGCGCTGCCCCCGAAACCCCTGCAGAGGGACCACTAGCCCCCGAACCCCACAGCCGGGGGGATGGGCCCCCCTAAACCCCCTCAGGGGGGACAAGTCCCCCCCACAACACCCCCCCCCGCGTGGAGGGGTGTACAAACTTCTTGGGGTATACATCCGGCTGAAACAAAGAGCTCTAAATAATCATGCTCCACACCCAACAATCTCCCACTTGGAGAATGATTGTAGCAACTCCACCGCTGCTTCATTTGCTGGAAAATGACTCCTCTTTGGACCTGCCTGTTTCTCATCTTCATCTCCATCCTTGAAGACCAATTGAAACTGAGCATATTCTTAGTTTCTCCCTGGTTACAACTTCTGTTAGCATATCTGCAGGATTCTGGCCAGTGTGTATCTTTTCCAGCTTTAACTCTCCATCTTCCAACACTGATCATATGAAATGGTACTTGAGTTGTATGTGTTTAGTCCTGGAATGAAATGCTGAGTTCTTTGCAAGACGAATGGAACTTTGCTATCACTGTATAACATGCCCATATCATGCTCCTTACCCAATTCACCCATAAACCTTTGTAACCAAATCATTTCTTTACTAGCCTCTGTAGCAACAACATACTCTTCTTCTGTTGTTGAAAGTGCAACAACACTTTGGATTTTTGAAACCCAACTGAAAGCTATTCCACCTATAGTAAATACATATCATGTAGTGCTCCTCCTGTTATCTCTGTCACCTACCATATCTGCATCAACATATCCCTGTAGAGAAATGTTTGAACCACCAAAGCATAATGCTTGATTTGTGGTACCTTTCAAATATCTAAGAATCCATTTCACTGCCATCCAATGTTCCTTTCCTGGATTGTTCATGTACCTGCTTACAACTCCCACTGCATGTGTAATATCAGGCCTTGTGCAGACCATTGCATATATTAAGCTTCCAACTGCTGATGCATATGGAACTTTAGACATATAATCCATGTCTTCTTGGGTCTTTGGCCACATTTCCTTACTAAGTTTGAAATGGCTAGCAAAAGGTGTACTAACTGGTTTTGCATTGTGCATATTAAATCTTATCAACACATTTTGTATGTACTCATTCTGAGACAATGTTAATTTTTTATTTTTCCTGTCTCTAGTTATTCTCATGCCAAGGATTTGTTTTGCAGCTCCCAAATCCTTCATTGCAAATGAATTTAACAATTTGCTTTTGAGCACATTTATTTCCTACATGTTAGACCCTGCAACAAGCATGTCATCTACATACAATAACAATATAATATAGCTTCCATCATTTTGATTTTTCAGATAAACACAATGATCAGAGTGACATCTAGTATAACCTTGTTCAGACATAAACTTGTCAAATTTTAGATACCACTACCTTGGAGCCTGTTTTAAGCCATACAAGGTCTTCTTCAACCTGCACACTAGTTTCTCCTTCCATTTTACCTCATATCCTTGTGGTTGCTGCATATATATCTCTTCCTCCAAATCCCCATGGAGAAAGGTTGTCTTTACATCTAATTGCTCAAGATGCAAATCTTCAACTGCTACTGGACTTAAAATAGTTCTGATTGAAGTCATTTTAACAACAAGAGAAAATATTTCGTCAAAATCAATACCTTTCTTCTGTGCAAACCCCTTCACCACAAGTCTAGCTTTGTACCTTTGTTTTCCTCCTCCTTCTTCCTTCAGCCTATAAACCCATTTATTCTTCAATGTAATTTTTCCTGCAGGCAAACTGACTAAGTCCCAAGTCTGGTTATGCATTAAGGAGTCCATCTCTTCTTCCATGGCTACCTCCCACTTCTTCCTGCATTGCTTCTTCATAACATCGGGTTCACCAAAATCAGTCCACAATAAATACTATAATGAAGGAGGGTATTGTTCAGGGGGTATACTTATCCTGGTAGATCTTCTAACACCACTTTCAGGTGTTTGGAGTGCCTGTTGTTGTTGTGGTGGTTGCTGTTGTTGTGGTTGTTGATTATTATTATTTTCAGGCACCTTTACTTTTTCAGTGATCTCATCAAGAATTGTGTATTCCTTATTTTCTTTTTCCTGTTTCTTTTCCTGCAACTGATTCTTATACAAGACCTTTTCATTGAATATTACATCTCTGCTCCTAATGATTTTGTGATTTTCATAATCATATAAGCGATAACCAAAATCATTAACACCATATCCAATAAAGGTATATTTCTTTGATTTTGCCTCAAGCTTGTTTTGTTTTCTTTATTAATATGGACAAAGGCCTCACAACCAAAAGGCTTTAAAAAAGAGTAGTTTACCTTTCTACCTGTCCATGCTTTCTCTGGAACACCACCATCCAAGGAACTTGAAGGCCCTCTGTTTACTAGATAAACAACAGTATCTACAACATCTGCCCAAAATTGTAAAGGTAATCCTGCATGTAATATCATGCACCTTGCACGTTCCATGATTGTTCTGTTCATCCTTTCTGACACACCATTTTCTTGTGGTGTTCTTGGAAATGTCTTCTCTCTCCGAATTCCATGCTCTGAACAGTACCTATCAAACTCTTTGCTGCAATATTTACCTCCATTGTTTGATCTGAGATGCTTCAATTTCTTTCTTGTCTCAATCTCAACCAAAGATTTCCATTTCTTAAAAATATCAAATACATCATATTTATTCTTAATACAATAAATCCAAGTTTTTCTAGTTGCATCATCAATAACAGTAACATAATAACGAGAGCCACCGAGGGATGATACCTGAGCAGGTTCCCACACATCTGTATGCACAAGCTCTAATTGTTTGCTCTTCTTTTCTTTCCCAACTCTGAGAAATCTAACTCTCTTTTGTTTTCCATAAATGCAATTCTCACAGAAGTCCAAATCAACATTCTTCAAACCCGGCAACAAATTCCTTGAGTGAAGAATCTTCATCCCCTTCTCACTCATGTGTCCGAACCTATGATGCCATAATGCTGCATCTGCTCCTTTGGAAGTTAAAGCATTAACAGAGTTAGAAATACCATTGCATAAATACAATGTACCAACCTTTTCGCCTTTTTCTATTACCAGGGCTCCTTTGGTGACCTTCCAAGCTTTATCTATGAAAGTTGTCACACAAACTTCACTGCCTAACTGCCCTGTTGAAATTAGATTTTTCTTCAGATCTGGAACATGCCTTACCTCCTTTAGTAGCCATTGGTTTCCATTCTGCTGTTTTACAATAACATTACCCATTCCAACAATTTTACAAGGTTTATCATCACCCAAACAGACTTGTCCAAAATCTCCTTGAACATAGTCATGAAAATATTTCTTATCAGGTGTGGCATGGAATGAGGCCCCTGAATCTACCACCTAGGAATCAATAATATTTTCGAAAGAAAGAATCAAAGCATCTTATAACACCTCACCTGTCACATTTGCTTCATGATTGTTTTCTTGTTGTGCATCTCCTTCTTTTCCCTTCCAAGATCTACAGTCTTTATTTAGGTGTCCTTTCCTTGATTCACTGTGATATCCTGAGCTCTTTCCTCTTTCCATTTTTCTTCCCCTAAACTCTGCACTTAAAGCATTACCCGATGTCTCACTGGAGCTTTTCCATCGCATTTCCTCACTAAGGATAGCATTGAAAATATCATCAAACTTTAAAGTACTAGATCCAGAAACAAAGTTACTAATGGCCATTACTAAACCATTCCAACTTTCTAGCAATAAGCACAAGAATAACAGAGCTCTAACTTCATCATCAAAGTTTACCCCTACAGAACTTAGCTGACTTGTAATAATATTAAAATCATTTAAATGGTCTGCAACAAATCCACCTTCTGACATCTTCATATTAAATAACCGTTTCATAAGAAATACCTTGTTTGAGGCCGAGGGTTTTTCATATAGTTTCGCCAATGCCTTAATCAAACCCTCTGTCGTTGTTTCCTTCGAAATGTTGAAGGTGACTGACACTGTGAGGCACAACCGTACTGTTCCGAGTGCCTTTCTATCGAGAAGGTTCCATTCTTCATCTGTCATATCCATTGGCGTCTTTGTTTTTCTACCCAATGGTAGGTACAAATCTTTCTGATACAGATAATCTTCCATCTGCATCTTCCACAGCGAGAAGTTTTGGCCGTTAAATTTCTCGACCCTAAACTTATCATCTTCCGCCATTGCTCCCACTCGAACAAGGAATCCTTCTTGCCTGTGAGTTTATCAGCCAAATAGACCTTCGGCTCTGATACCAGTTGTTAGAAATTATATATTACAGAGCAATGGAACACATAGAATATTGCATAAATATAAACACAAAATGTATAAAACTAGAGAGACACAGATATACGTGGTTCACCCAATTTGGGCTATGTCCACCCTGAACAACCAGTCCTTCCTTTCTATTATCCAGCAAAATGAAGAGATGCAACCTATAGTAGATTTGCTGTAATATCCTCTGTTTTCTCTCACAGTCTCACCTCTTTATTTCTCGCTCAGAGAATACACATCTATTACACAGCCTCAATACAATGCCCTCATACAAAGAGAGGGGTTTCCTTCTAGGGAAAAAAACCCTAAACTAAACATAAGTTCTACCGTCAGATCATATGCTTAATGAACGGCCCAGATTGACTAGAAATTACTATACTTTTACAAGGCAATTTTTACATCTGTTTTTAGCTTTGGGGACACTGCCCCCGAAACCCCCATTGGGGGACTGCTGGCCCTCGGACCCCCCAGCTGGGGGGGATGGGCCCCCCTAAACCCCTGCGGGAGGGACAAGTCCCCCCCACACCCCCCGCATGTGGAGGGGTATACAAATTTCCTAAGGTATACATCTGGCTGAAACAAATACCTCTAAATAATCATGCTCCACACCCAACACAGGCAGTGTAGTTTATAGTCTAGTTACTCCCTTTAGCTGCCTGGAGTGCTAAGACTATGTTACTTTCATATAATCACCTGGTCAGATCACCGGTGTATGGCTTCAATCGGTTGCCACTCACATTTCTTGGGATGGGATCTCCATTCAATTTAACCAACTAAACTACTCCACCATCGGTAATCTCCTTAATGACATAGGGCCCAAGCCAGTGCATCCTGAATTTCCCTGGAAATTTATCAAACTTCCTGTCATATAACAAAACTAGATCGTTTACCTTAAAGGTGCGCAGTTTAATGTCCCGATCATTCCATGATTTTTCGCGTTGCTTTTGGACCTGGTTGTGAAATCCAGCCAGAAACCTTTCTTCCTCAAGCTCAGCAATCTACATGAGCCTCTCTTCTACAGCTATGGGATCCATCATAGTGCCACGATGTGTAGACTAGGCACAATGTATTCCATGGGCATCACTACTTCAACACCATATACAAGCCTAAAGGGTGTCTGTCCAGTCAACTTTTTGCACGTTGTTCAATAAGCCCATAGTACTGCGGGTATCCGCGGGTCCCAATCATTTCTGTTGAGTGTTTCAAACCTTGTCAGTGTGTTCGCCAGTACCTTATTGAATTCTTCCATCGTCCCATTAGCCTGCGGGTGATAAGGCATGATTTTCTGGTGATATACCTGAAAATTCCTTTATGAGTGCGCTGATAGTTTCGTTTAGAAAGTGTGTATCGTGATCACTCATCAAAATCTTTGGACACCCAAATCACATCAGTACATACTCATAGAGAAACTTCACAGCGATCGCGCCTATGCAGTCCTTCATATGCTGTGCCTCTGCCCATCAAGTCAAATACTTAGTCCCAGTGATAATGTACCACACACCTATCTTCTTCCCTTGAGGATGAATGGGTCCCACAAAATCTATTGCCCATTTCTCAAAAGGTTGTAATGCCATATATGGGTTCAGAGATAGCTCATCTCTCCGCGATGGCCTATCAATCCTTTGACAGACATCACACGCCTTGCAGTAGGCTTTTGAATCCTTATGGAGGGTTGGCCACCACAACCCTATGCGTAGAATCTTCTGTGCGGCCGCCCTTCCTATGTAATTCCCTCCCGTGGCAACCCCATGAGCATCCACGAGGATACTACTTCTTTCAAACTCCGGTACATACCATCGCAATGCTTCATCAGACCCCATTTTGTACATATGTTCGACAATGACAGAAAACTCTGCCACGTGCACCACTAACTCCTTCTTCTGTGGGGTGTAGTCTTCCAGGGTAGTTCCTATCGTTAGGAAGTGTATGATGTCTTCAAAGTGACCATCCATGATGCGCACTGCAAATATTTGGGCGTGAGGCAATCCTTCCTCCAAAGTAGTGGGTCCTTCTCCTATTTCGATACACGATAGATGGTCTGGTCTTGCATTTAGTCGTCCAGGCTTCACAATAACTTCAAAATCATACTCCTAGAATAATAAAAACGACCTGCATATTCTCCCCCCAAAAATAGGCTTATTGACCAGTTATTTCAACGCAGAATGATCTGTATACATATTAAAATGTCCACCCAACAAATAGTGTCTAAACTTCTGGAGAGCATATACCACGGCTAGTCCTTCACCCTCGGTGGTGGAATAGTTCTTCTCAGCCTTGGATAACCTCCTACTTGCAAATGCTAAAGGATGGTCCAATTCTCCTTCGCCATCCTGTGTCAGTACTATTCCCAGTGCTATACATAATGCGTCTACATGTACATGAAACTCCTTCTTCCAATTTGAGAAGACTAAAATCGGTGTGGGTGACCATTTTTTCTTTCAGCACATCCAAGCTTTTCTGATAGTCCTCATCCCAACAGAATGTGACATCCATTTTCAACAAATTCTCCATAGGCGTGGTGATCTAGGCATAGCCCTTGATAAACTTCCTATAGTACCTAGTATTTCCCAATGTTGTGCATAGCTATTTCCCACTCCTTGGCACCTCTAGGTTAATTATCATTGCGATCTTCATGGGGTCTACCATCAATCCCTGTCTCCATACCACATGACCTAGCAGAGTCTCAAAAGGGGCACAAAACAAACATTTCTTCATATTGAGTGCAATCTGGTACCTTCGACAAGTATCTAGCATTAAGCACAAACTTTCCACATGGTGTTTTACCAACCCGGACACATTCTAGTCATCAAAGTACACCTCCATAAACTTATGAATTAAGTCTTTGAATGTAGCAATGACTACACATGAAAAATTTGTAGGCACATTCTTTAATTTAAAAGGCATTACAGTGTACTGAAAACATCCCCATTGAATTGCGAAGGTCGTCTTGCTTCTATCTTCAGGCACGATTTTGATCTAATGGTACCTAGAGAACCTATCAGTGAAGGAGTACGCTTCCTGGTCACCTACATTATCCAATACCTCATCAGTGAATGGAGTCAGGAAAGGATCATGCACGCAAGCATCATTCAACTTCTTGAGATCTACGCATATCCTTATTTCATCCTTCTGCTTCTTTTCCTATACCACCATCAGGCTCACCCAATCAAATTATTCTACGGGCTCAATGATGCCTGCCGCGAGCATCTCATCTAACTCTAAGCAGACCTTCTCCTTATACTTCGGGTTGAGACAGTAAGCTCTTTGCTTGACTGCTTCGTGTCGAGTTTTAATGTGATCTTCATAATGCCCTGGTCTCCTATTATCCCCTTTAACTCCATAAACTTGGTAGGGAACAAATCCTGGTATTCACGAAGCAATTCGGCGACCTTATCTACCATCATGTCATCCCAGTAATCTCCTATCTTTGCGAATTTGGGCTCTGCCTCCGTGCCAATATTTATCTGTTTAGTTTTCAATGGTGCGGTTATATCAGGATTCTCGATCGGCGGTCCCTTGACCTCACAGTGACCCTTGGTTTCAGGGATATTAATATTTTGGGGGTCCTCATCTTCTTCTTAAATAGTCACGTTATATCATTCCAGCGCATGGCTCAGTTCAGTAATCCAATCGAGTTGAATCAGATCCAAAGGATCCTGCAGTGTCTTAAAGATCACTACTTTAACTTCTTGTAGCGCTTCGTTAATATAGGCAAACCCATTTTTGAAGCTGAACATCATTATGAACCCTTCGTGCAAAATATCCCATTCTCCTATGCCATGGCAGAGCTCTGTCTCCAAGTACCAGTTCATCAGGATGACATCTAGGGTGTGACAAAACAAGTGCACCCATTCAAGTTGGGGCTTCGCTCCATAGGCCTTAGCCAATTTGGCCAAGTGTTCATTTGAATCATCCTTCTCATCGTACTAGTCCATCTCTCATACCTTCGGCTTCCCAAAGTGTGTTCTCATCATCCTCCTATACTCGCGCCAATCATCAAAACTACCCTTGTTCGTACCCCATCATCTAGCTGGCGTAACGTGCAGTACCCAGTCCAAAGCCTAGAAGTGCTAATTATTTGGTACTTCCCTCTCAAATGCATCCAAAAACACATCCACATCATTCAAGCCACCATAAGTGGGCAGATTTCTTACCTCTGACGACACACAAGGCAGCGACCGGATCATCATGTTACAGCTCAGCTTAGTTACTTCATGTAGCTAATTCTGCTAGTGCTCTAATTCTTCATCCAAGTCTGAGGTGTAGGAATTCTTGCAATCCCATGTAATTCGTCCATCCGCTGTCTGATTCACCCAATTTTGGTCTCGCACTGTTATCTTATATATGTAGTCCAAATCGTCATGGCTTTCGTAATCGCAAACTGGTTCAATATAGCGCAATCCTTTTGTAGGATCTAGGGGTACTATTACGCGAAGCGATTTATTTTAAAATGTCATATTTTTCTTCTTTAGGTTGATTACCCCATTCATCTTAGTAACCTAATCAATGCCAAGGAGCGCAGGGTAGGGGTTGTTGTCATCCACAATTTATATTACTTCAAAATCAGCCAATGTGCTCATGCCTTCAATATCTATAGTTACTCCCTCCAACCATCCCATGGGAATGATCTTTGCTAATTTGCCATCCTTAGCTGAATTGGAGACCACTGCAGTGCGGGTCTCCCCATCCTCTCCCAAGTCTGCTTTGACAAAACGTTTGCGTTTGACCCCAGATCCAGAATAGCTTGATCCATTTCATATTCTCCTATATGTGTGGTGAGTCTCATCTCATGTCTTGTCCTTGCCTTATGCTTACCAATCTTCTGTACCACGCGCGGTTCACCCGGAGTGTTCCGGCGCATCTATTTATAAGTTCCTGTAACCCCTTCACAACCTTGCTATCGTGCAGCAGCTTCATGTAGATCTTTGGAAAGGTCGTAAGCATAGAAGGGCCCATTTCCTGAATAGGATTATCCTGGCTCCCTGAGGTAGAGGCCTCAGCGAAGCTCTCCTTTACTTCTGTAAACATCTCGCATGCGTGCTCCAAATCAAATTCATCTGCCTTCTCTGGAGCTTTGTGAACCCACACGTTGTCTTCAGGTTGTTTCCCCTTATTCTCACCAATTGCAATTCCACTTCAGAGCACTATATTCACATTCAGATCTTCTCCGCGAGGCTCAACCCTTATCATTTGCAAGTTCTGAGTCGGCTGTGGAGGTAGCACCCCTTTGTCGTGTATCCTTGTTATCAGTGTAGAATAGTCCTTAGTCTCATGATCAAACTGAGTGCAATATTTCCATGACGGATGCATTGGGTTAGTGCATTCGCGGGCATAGTGTCCTGGTCCTCCACAATTGTAATAGATCAGTTGTCTCCAACCTCTGCCAGTTCCTCCTCTACCTCAACCTCATCCGCACCCTTGAATCCCAGCGCCCACATCAAGAGGCCGCGTTTCTTCCTGAACTCTATAGGTGGGTGTTCTATTCATCATCAATTCATAACTTCGGCAAGTGCACTCATCATGCCCTACTGACCTACAAAAGTTACAGAATAGTTGTTACGGTGTTTGTACAAACTTCTGCAACAAATGACAATTATCAGTCGTATGTTTCCCTACTACCTGACATATAGCGCACCACAACGCAGGCCCCGTGCTCTGCCTTTCTTGGGCTTCCGACCTCAAAGGAATTGGTCCTTCTGCTACAATATAGTTGGCAAAGACTGAACAGTGGTCTTTGTCATGCCCCTGACCTTTACATTTTAGACACCATATCTCTTCATGCGCCTCTAGCTAAACTATTCTGTCCTGCTTTAGACTTTACATTTCTAGGCAAATATTTTGCAACTGTGCATGGATCTGTTGAACCCCCAGACTCAGATCTTGCATCAGAGTTTCATGCAATATTATTGCAATCTCCAAGGCCTTTGCCTGAGTTGTAATCTTCTGTTGTGACAGCGCAAACCTTAGGTGAGGCAAGAGCGAAGCCACAAACCATTCATGGTGCTGCCCATCCGTTAAATTCATGTTAGCTTCACAGATTGTACAATTTATCCTCTGATCCAACTCCCAAGGTGTCTCACCTGGTTTCATCGCAATTTCCTTGAACCCCACAATTGACTGTGCTTTGGATTTAGGCCTAATAAAATATTTATTCAGCACGGTCTGGATCTCTGCCAACACAGCGTTTGGGTTATCATTAGAGTACTTGATGTACCAAGTTAGTGCGTGATCCTGCAAAGCACTAACCAACGTTGCCTTCTTCATGTGATTGTTTGTGATGCCCTAAGATTCCCATATAGCTATTACAATGAACTAGAACTGGTCCGGGTCCTCATTTTCCAAGCCCTTTAACAATGGCAGCTTCACTGAATTCACCTTGTTGAACTGTGGTGGAGGTGATGGTGGTGTGGGCGAAATTGTAGGTGACAGTGATGAAGGTGGAGGTGGTGTAGGTAGAGGTGGTAGTCACAGGAACCCTTGTTTTATCAACTGAACTGCACTTTGTGGAGAAGCATGTGCTACTCCCTCGTCGTCACTCAAATGAGGTGAAATCAGTGGGCTATATTCATGACCTTTTATTCCTTCGTTCATGTAAGTCTTTCCACTTCGCATAGCTCCAAACATCAAGGTAGATGCATAACCTTCTTTTCACATAATAACACCTTAATCCAAGTATTTAAAGACTTCAAGTACTTACCTCATGGACCTTTGAAAAGCGCAACTCCACCTCACTATAACTGACTGAGGTATCGACTGCGAATTCAGTCACAAACCCTCCTATGATATGATTAAGCCAATGATAATAGTGTGGATGATCTTATCCTCAAAGACTTTTATCCTCTGCACTAACTCCAAGGTCCAGACAATAGGACCGTCAAGCCTCCACCTTCCTTGGCTATCCACTAGCTTCACTATCCACTCGTATAACTCAACTGGAAAGGAACATAAAAATATCTCGTGGATTTCAGTATACAGGTACCTGTCTAGCCATTGTTCCTTCATCAGCCGTGGATTTATGTTCTCCTACACTGTGAATTCATTGATATTCCTATCCAACCAGCCTTCGATCTCTTTCTTAGTTGGATTCCAATGATACGCCATCACATATCTCTCATGCAGATTCCTGGTCTCGGCAATGGAACCATTTGTTACCTTTGTGGGCCCTGACCCAGGTTTAGCGTTAGTCAGCCAAACAAATCCCTACACTACTAGCCCTTTCGGCATTAGCCCACAGAGCGCGAACTGAAGTCTCCCCTACAACAGTATGGGGGGATGGTGGAACCAAGTTTCCACACCCTGAGATGGTTGTGATGTCGGTTTATACCCCTGCCCCTACTTTCGCATAGGTCGCTACGCCCTAGGGCTTATCGATCTACCTTCTATCCTACCCTTCAGTGCCTTCACAAAGGTGTACAATTGATCTTCACGTAGCCCTAACCAGTGGTTCAGGTACTTTCGCGCTCCTATAATGATGTATTGTGTAGGTTCCCAAGTTATCTCAAGTGTTTTACTTATTCTACCAATCAATTATAGTTAGTCATGTAAACTGATATTATTACTTGCGTTCAATTAACAAATATAATCACATACATTCGTGCATCAAATAAACATTGTAATATAAATCCAGATCATAATGTGATATAATCAGATGCATTAACATAGACTAAATACACAGTAATTGCATAATACTTCTCTTTATTGATATCTCCAGTTTAATACAGACTCTATCCACACTGTGCACACAACTGCAGGGGTCCATGCACTCAACTATAGACTTCTACCCTAGGCCTCTGTGCACTCAGCTGCAGAGCCTCTACCTACACTAAGAACTGAAATCACTTAGACTTCTCCACTCTACTTCGCTACTAACTCTTAACTTCTTAGAGCTTACTTACTTAGCTCCTTTTTATACAATCCCATGGTCTGCGGACCATGGATAGATCTTGTTAAACACACACATGGCAGAAAGCATATGAAAGATAAAACATGAGAGTACATTTTTTATTAACAAATGATATACATTTATAGTACATTGTGTGACTGTTGGGTTCCACATCCCAAGGTCTCTTGGACTTCCTTAGTCTATTCGGCTTCCACACTAACCCATAGAGGATTAGGTGTCCAACATTCCTCCCCTAAATCCGAAGGGTTATGTATGAGTCCAAGAAGAGAGCTATAATAAAAAACGTGCAAAAGATGCATGGAAGCACTAGGCTGAATGTGCTCTCTGAAATGTTGGTATAAAGGGCGGTGGTTTAAGGATGACCATCAACACTGGAATTCTTAGTGCATTTCCTAGAACTCTTCCAAAACTGGCAAGAAGATGAAGTCTTCTACTAGAGGAAGTGCTCCTATTGTTTTGAAGAGGGAAACCTTCAACCATGAAAGGGAGGTCTCACCCTACATTAAAGGGAGAACTTCAACCTAAAAAGGGAAGTCTCAACATGTGATGGTTTAAGGATGACCAACAACTCTGGAATGCTTAATGCAATTCCTGGAACTCTTCCAAAACTGGCAAGAAGCTGAAGTCTTCTGCTAGAGGAAGTGTCCCCAATTCTATTTCTGGAACTCTTTCGAAACTGGCAAGAAGCTGAAGTCTTCTGCTAGATGAAGTGTTCCAAATTACCAACTAAAGGCATGCTCAGGGGAATCTTTGTCTCTGGCTACAACTCTGAAATTGGTGTGATAGGTTGTGGTTCAGCCTCGCTTGATGTGGCTTTGAAGATTGTAGATGACCATCATTTCCCCCTCTGTCAGATACAAGGTGAGATGATGGAGAAAACTCAACTGCAAGACTGTTCAATACTGTTGAACAAGTTCTGACATGTGACTAAAATATCTTCTTGGTTGTTAATGCCCATTGCCAAGAAGTGATCCATCCAAGATGAATCTTTGTTCTTGCAGGAGATTTGTTTTTGAAGCATCTGTTTTAAGAATGACTGGTTTTATGACAGTGCTTACATGAATGAAGATTAAAACAGTGATCTTTCAGATGGCCAACTTGGTCACAGTGTTGGCATTTCACAATCTGTTGTGGTTGCTGTGGAAGAGAACCAGAATCTGAAACAGCTGAAGGTGAATTGTCATGAGGAGCATGTGAAGATGAACCGTCGTGAAAAAATCCATCACTTTGAAATTGAATGGGCTTTGAGTAGTCTGGAATGTGAAAGGACACATCCTTGTCGTATCCAAGACCAGTTATGTGTTTGTTGTGGACAAGATCTTCCCAAGGTCTTATGATGGGCTTTGGAAGTGCAAACTGAATTTCTGCATCTGTATGTACAACTGCTACTTTATTTTGCACTAGATCTGAATGAACTTCAACAATATTGACTTGTTGTTTATGGGAGTCTATTTCATTGTTCTGAACAGAAACAGGTTCAGAATGACGACTCCATTGTTGTAATTCTACTTGCTATAGCTAAGATTCAAGATGCAAAAACTCAATCTTCTATTGTGCATTTTGTAGACAAGTTCGAATATTAGAGAGACCATTTTTAATAATTTTTACCATATCATGAACAGTGGAATGAATGAGGTTATTCAACAACTCTAATGCATCATCAATTTTAGCCATTTTTCTCAACAAATCAAACTTACACTTCAAACACTGATCACAACTATGAACCAAGAATCAACACCCACTCACAATACAATGTCATTACAATTGGATTATACAACAGCTTGCAGTTGTCTTCTTAAACATACATATCTTTGTGAAGAACAATATGCAACAACAACCCCTACTAATATATAAATTATAGAAACCTCAATTAATATATTGGTGACCCCGTGTTTCTTCTTCAAAGTGCTCCTCTTTATGTGCTAAGGGGACCCCTTTAACTAGCTGTTATAAATTAGGGACAACTACAGCCTGTAAGTGCCCCCTTCCTTTGTAAAACCTCTGCAATGAATTGTGGATATTTCTTAGAGAATTGCACCCTCTAAGCCAAGGAGAATCTACACACACTTAATTATTCTTCTCAAGCTTTCATTCAACAATTGTTGTGGACTATACACCCTCAATTTAGCCTCCAATAGCCCTTTCCACAATGCAATTCAACCCTTATTTCATAGCAGGAATTTCAGACACCAATAGAAGGAGAAGTGTGCCCCAATATCTCTGGAACTTCACTCTTCAAATCTGCAATTACAAATTTATCTCATGGCACAATTATTTATGGAAAATTCAAGAGATTAGTACCTCAGTGAGTTGCAAATTCTCACAAATCTGCATCTATGTCATCTTTTTTTCTTCCATGACAATGCACCCAATGGCTGAACCTAGATGATCCCGCTCTAATCCAGCTAATCAATTTCAAGGATGCATTTGCGTTCTGGATCGAATATCAACACCTTCCTCATCAAAATCTAGATTTTATTGCATTGATGACTTAACTCACAGCGGTCTACTGGTTGTGCATGCCTCAGAAAGGAAGAGCATTAACTACAACATTCATATGACTGTCGAGCGGTAATAAAGGGTATTAAATAGCCATTGTTATATGGAGATTATTATGACAGCAACGGTTATTAAATAAGTGGTAATACAAAAACTATGTATTAACCAGACAATGGTGGCAGCTAGTGGTGAGTGCCCGTATATATATCCTCCTCTCCTGAACCTTGCAAGAGCACACACACCATTGAAAGAGAAACTGGATAAAGTAAATCTAATTTTCTGAAAGATTGCCAAAGGTAAACGTACTCATGCTTTAAACGACGATATTGCATACATTCTTAGCATCATCAGATTACAAATGCCTTGGAACAATTTCTTATTACGAGACAGATTTGATGTCCAGGAATATCCCCTAAATATCAGAATCCATTGCAGGTAAAGTAGTTATATTTATAAAGTTCATATCCATTCACATACGAATTCCAGTCAAGCAACCTTTCTCTTTAACTACTCTGCAGATGTACTTGTCATCCTCTTAAACACAATTGCATGTCCTAGACACTTATATTTCATTTCCTTAAATAGGCACATGCTAACCAAATTTATGTCCCTTCAACCAAGCTTGCATCATATATGTTAGTGGTTTGTGAGACATGGATGTTGTGCATCGTTAAATTCTAATCAGATTGATCCATAACACATGAAGTGCATCATTTCTGCACTACTCCAAAAATGTGTTGTGAATGGTTTTGAGCAAATGATGTATAATGGCATTACAAATTGATAGTAAAATTCCACTAAACTTGAATGGTTAAGATGACAAGAGGATAGCTAACTTTGTGATCTTTTCCTTGCCTAACTTTAAATGTCACACACTATGAAAAATTAGTTTGTCTGCAATGTAAATGCCTGGATATGCCATACACTCTGTTGACAGAAAAATTCACGTACCTCCGAAAAAATGGAAGGATACACATGTTGCAATCCTTTGCTGATATTATTATTACATGACGTTGTAGAATACACATCCATCGACTGTCATAGCCAGGATTTCCTTATCCATGCCCTCTGTGGCCACCCAGATCACCGTGCCCTTCAGGTCCTCTGAAGTCTCAATCCACATAGAGTCTCCCCGCTGCGTTTGATAGTCTTTCAGATTTCGAGGGAGTCTGAGGTCATCACTGAAATAAGAGCAATGTGAAACCGTTGTAGCAATGTGAAACCCTTTGTCATGACGCGCCCAGTTTCCACTTTGCCTCCTCTATTGTTTGTGGAGAAATACATCTGAAATCTCTGGAGCTGAAATCCGAAATCAGGAAGAAATAACTAAACAATGGATAGTGCTTCAGAGATCTCCAAAGAACATTCCTTTTAAACGGAATAGACGAAGAAAGTGATAGCGCTTTCACCGATATTTTTTTTTTTGAAAATATTCAACGCATAGTTAAAGGCATATGCACTTATGTAGCAAGTAATTGATGTACAGAGAGCAGTGACAGGAGCAACGTTTTGTATGCGTTCAGGCCAGTGGAAGCGTTAGAGCTACCAGGCTAGCCAGTCTGCATAAGATTTAGAATACCATAGGCATAATAGGGAGTTACAAAGCAGAGGGAGAAAAAAATGGCACTGGAGAAATGACAGAGGTTGCAGGTAGAATTTAGCTGAGAAATATTCATGAAATGTAGAAGTGATGGTAGAAATGACCTGCACAGAAAGGCCATAAAACAAATGACTCAACGTAATTATGGAGGGCAGGAATATGCCTGCTCTAATACCATGTTAAACACACACATGGCAGAAAGCATATGAAAGATAAAACATGAGAGTACATTTTTTATTAACAAATGATATACATTTATAGTACATTGTGTGATCGTTGGGTTCCACATCCCAAGGTCTCTTGGACTTCCTTAGTCTATTCGGCTTCCACACTAACCCATAGAGGATTAGGTATCCAACAGATCTTTACAGCTGACTTGACACTTTACAAAATAAGGGCAGACAACCCTTTATGACTCTTGACACCTTCACGCTCCACGACCACAAAATGCAGAGAATTTACAACTTTATTACAAAATTTTCCCAAAACATGGGATTTTAGCCCAAAAACTGCTCTTGGGGGAACCCGTTCTCAACAAAAAGGTACTCTTCAATCAGATCTATTCTAGCACTATCAGCATAGATGGGATGGAAGATACATTAGATGGATGTGAAGACAACATTCCTCAACGATATGATTGAGGAAGAGGTGTATATTGAACAGTTGGAAGGATTCCAGACTTTCAACAGAGAGTTGCATGTGTGCAGACTCAAGTGAGTGTTGTATGGACTAAAAAGGTGTCCTCTGATTGGTACACCAGAATTGACATCTATTTCACTGGGTTAGGATTCACCAAACGTGAAGCAGATGCAAACCTTTACCATATTGTGGTTGAAGGTAAATTCTTGATTATGCATCAGTGTGTTGTTGGTTCAACCATACCTAAGAAGACCATGCGCATGTTAGCGGACGAGTTAGATGAAGGGGCCGAACCAATGCACTGGTTGCAATGGAGGCAAGATTTCGCTTCAGCAAGATGTCACCATGGGGTGCATGCACACCATCACGAATGACCAAGCTTGGCATCAGCTCACCACCTTCACCATCACAAGCATGTCAAAAAGTTGATCTCATCACACTAGAGTGAGTGTCAGTCATGTCTTGCAAGGCTTGCTCAAGCCATGTTGTTTCACATGAGTACATGTGCATTGTAATGTTGAGTCATGTTAAGTGTAAGTCAAGAGTCAATGGTTGGATGTAACAGTCAGAGTAGGTAAAGAGTCATGAGGGTAGTTGATCTGTCACAAAAGGGAATGTCAAGGGTCACCCCACCCTTTGCTATAAATAGTCCCTCATAACTCATTGTATAATATTTTGTTCAGTCAAGGTTCTACTAAGACTATCTTGAAGAAGGCCTGGACAGTATTGTAACATGCCTTGTCTTCTCCACTACACAAAGGTAGTACATCTCTTTGGAGGTGCAGGTAGATGTGGCTGTAATGTTCCACTACTGGGGCTAGCAAGTTTACATGGATGTATTGTATGATTGAGATTTACACTTCTTTATATAATAAGAGGCAGCACATTTTCGGGCATATGTTGTTATTGTAGTTGGACTGCTTTGGTTGCCTTAATGATATATTTTGTTTAACTTATGTACTTGTGTATGAACTGATTCACATGCAATTATATGAATCTTGTTGTTAATGTGTTGTATATGTTGTTAATGTTGTCACCTTCCGTGTCGGTTTCTCTGCTGGACATCAGATAGACCTTTCGCATGAACCTTGTGGTAACAACCGACGCACTCGTCTCGCACTGATCCATGAGTGTTGTACGTGTTATCTTACATTGTATGATGTGACTACTGCATCTGAGTGGAATACTCCGCTGGAAGCTGTGCATATCCTTTTATGTTGTGTGTTCCTAACTGAGTTGGGACTGATCCCTTTCAACCTGGAACTCACCTTCCTTGTCTTCTCCGTTCGAAGTATTAGAAACACTCATACACCTTCCTTGACTCACTGCATCAGTCACACCCTTTCTACTAACAGAGTTATCTTACTTTCCTCTGTGCGACATTGCGGTCAAGGCATTACCTTACGATCCACTGCTGAGACTCCTACACCAAATGGTCTGAGGTCTAGTTGGGACTTCTTACTGGGGAGATCCCCTTAACATGTTGGCAGGTCCAACACCGTCAACAGTCCTCCAGGGGTGTAATATTCCCTTAAGGAGCTGAAAGTCATAGCAATGGCATTATCCACTAACTTATTCTTTGGTATTAGGACCACTTCCCAAACACTTTTTCTGACTATGGAATCATATTCCTCTACAATGGCATCAACCCACATTGTTTCTTCACTTCTTCCTCGAATGAGGATGGTTCTATCTAAACTAGCCCACTCATGAGAGCCATGTACCCAATGTACCGATCTGGTGACCTCCTCTTCCTGCGTTGTGATGTGGGTGCTCCCACATTCTCTCTAGCATCATGGAATACTCTATCAACTTCCCTGGTGTGCTTCCTTCCTTCTTTGGATGTCTCTGCATGATTGGGTGCCTCCACTCTGTGCTCCTCTTCTTGTGGATGCTCCACAACATCCCGAGGTGATTCCTTTGGAGCCAAAAGCTCCTCATTTGCATGAAGTTGAATCTCCCTCTCAAGGAAACATCTCATGGCCTTCTCTTCATAGAACTTCACATCTCTACAGACAACTATCATCCTATGAGATCAAAGGTACACTCGATAGTTGTGAGGTGTATTAGTGTACCCCACAAATATTCCCAACTCTAATGTCAAATCTTTATTTTTCCTTACATCATTGGAAACATGACAGTAAATTGATGAACCAAATATTCTGAAGTGTGACACATCTAGTTTCTTCCCTAAAAAAACTTTTTCTAGTGTACTCATCTCGAGAATCTGATGAGGACTCCTTTTCTGAACATATACCATTGTGTTGCATGTTTCAACCCACAAGTGCAACAATAAACCTTGGTCATGCAACATCACCCATGCAACTCGCACAATATTTTTGTTCTTCCTCTAAACCACCCCATTTTTTTTATGGGTTATGGGGTGCTATTAACTCTCTTCAAATGCATTCTTTTGCAAAGAGGTTCTTAAATTACTTTGACACATATTCTCCACCATTACTGCTCCTCAGATCCTTCACTTTCCTACCAGTGCCTTTATCAACAAGTGCTTCAAATTCACAAAACTTGGAGAATGTATGGTCTTTCTTCTGCATGAAGAAAATACAACATTTACGTGAGAAATCATCTACCAATATAACATAATACCTGTGCTTGGTCATGGAGGCTATCAAGAAAGGTCCACACACATCTGAGTGAACTCTTTCAAGGAATTCTTGCACTCTACCTTCCTTTTCATGAAAGGTGGCTTTGTTGTAATTCCCTAGTGTACACCCTTTCCATGTATCTCGTTGCTCTAGTGCATCCTTGGGAAGTATTGTAGAAATATGGTGCATGATCTTCAAAGCCCCATGGTGCAAATGGCCAAGTATCCTATGTCATAATTCACTGATGTCTCGGCTCTGCACCTTCTCTACTTTCGTGCTCAAAGAAACACAATCTTCTACATTCAATTTTTAGAGGTTCTTCACCTAAACCCTAATCCACTTCACTTGTCCCGTGGCGATGTGTCTAAGGAAATCCTTTCCTTTGCTAAATATCAAATCCTAACCATGGTCTTCCAACATAGAATCTGAAACTAAATTCTTCTTCAAACCTAGAACATGCATGACATATTTTAGTGTGATAGGGGAGCCAAACTCCCTCTGAAAAGTAGCTATAGTGATACTCGTCACGTTATACCTTCCATCATCTCCCATCTCGATGTCCATCTGGAGGTTCTTATCCTCCAAGTCACTGAAAAATTCTTTGTTGCTCGTCATAAGCAATGTTGCTCCACTATCCAGATACCACACACTACCCATCATCGATGTCACCATGCATGAAAAGAGGGTGAAATCCAACTCGAATTATGAAGATAGAGATTCACCTGCCACTCCTCTTGAAGGATTCTTGTCGACCTTCTTGTGTGGACACTTTGTGGCATAGTGTCCCAACTCATGACAGCGAAAGCACTTGATTTTCAAAAAGTATTTCTTCTTTCCTGCCTAACAAAATTTGGCTTTGGATTGGGATTTCTTCTCTTTCCCTTTCTTTTCCTTTCCATCCAAGGTAGATTTCTCCTCATCCTCAACCTTGGATGAGGTCTCATCTTTGGTGTTCTGCCTAAACTCTTCTTGTACCAAATTTGACCATAATCTGTCCGAATTTGGTAGCTTCTCCCTCCCATTGATCGAATCCTAGTAGTTGTGCCAGCTCTTGGGAAGGCCTAGAAGTGTTAGGCTTACCAGATTATCTTCTATAACCATAATACCAACAATCCCAAGTTCATCGTTTCATTGTGCAAACTAGCTCAGGTACTATGGTATTGTGTTTCCCTTCTTCATTTTGATATCCTGAAGGTTATCTTTGAGTGCCATCTTCCTGTGGTCACTACTATTCTGGAACAAATATGTCAATGCTTGCCACATTGCATAAGGAATTTATTTCCTGTGGATATTAGAGACAATATGGTCTCATACTCCCTCCAATATGATCTTTCTCACCTTAGCTACACTCTTCTGTCAATCTATTAGATTTTGAGCATCAACTCATGTTCATCTCTAGACACTATTATCAATGCATTCCTTCTGCCCATTGTCTTCCATGACTTCTTTCATGTGGTCCTTCAAAGAAATATAATTTGAGCTACTATTAAGGGCATACTTGAGCCTTAGACCATATAATGCCATCATGTTATATCTAAATAATAGATGTGCAAACTTGTTCCTCTTGCAAAGAAAAATTCGAATTCTCTTCCCTATTGCCAATCAAGATTTGATACCATGTAGAAATTAATTGTAGATTCAAAACTACTCATGTGATGTTTTAAAACACAAGTTTCAAATCTACTCTACTCATTTGCGAAAATAAATTCAGGATTGAGAAGAAATATCAAAAACATGTGACATGAATTAACACACATACACGAGGATATATCTAGGGGAAAACAACTACTCAAAACCCCTTCCTATTTATATTGCATTAGTCAGAAAATAGAGAAGACATACAATGCTTTCTCAATCCTGAGCAACCTCTGCACTAGTACAATCTATCTCACTGCTTCATAAGCTGCCTCTGGTCAATAATTAAATAAATTTATTCTTTTTCAAGTCCCTATTTCCTTGCATTGTTTCCTTTGGAATTATCACCTATTATTTAGGGAAATTCCTCATCCATAACTGCACAATCCCTATATGCCCTTCATGCACCACTTGTACATCTTGGATAATTATACAACTAATAGTACACTTCCCTTGAACTGAAATCTCAACTAGGTAACTCATATTTCATGCATGCATTAGTTATGGCTGATTTATCAGTTAACTAGTTGAACACTAAAGTTGTACCCCACTGCTAGACCTCCTACTAGTTCCTCCAACAGTTAGAACTAGTTTAACTGACTTCAACTCAATTTAATTGAATTAAATTTTTACAACTAAAACTAACTCAACCTAGGCTCATAAACTTTAGGAATCACTTTACACAACTAAATTTAGTCCCTCGACTCAAATTAACTGGGCCAACTAAGTGAAACTAACTTAATTAATTCATTCAGTTTATCCTGTGATGTGGAATTACAATTTTCTCCTAATTTAATTCAAGGGAAAATTAAACCAAGATTTTCTTGTTGAATTTTTAACAAATCCAGTGATAAATCTGGTACTAAAAAGGGAGCTAACCAAGTCACTAATTTAGGCACTAAAAGATGAGATAAATACAGTACTATTACTAGCACTATTTCTCAAGCAATTTCTCGCACAATTTCTGGGTAGTACTTTGAAGAAAAAATGGGAGAAAAAGAAGGGAAATAATCATATGGATTTTTTGTAGTGAATCTCAAACAAAAGGGTTTAGTTCGGGAGCACAATGAAGAATTTCAAATATTGAATATCAAGGTAACTTATATTCTAGAGGAGCATCTGATTGATGTTTTCATAGGGACTTTAAAGGATAACATCCAACATGAGGTTCACCTTTGGGAACATAAGTCATTGGAGAATGCACTCAAGGTGACAATAAAAGTTGAAATAAAAATTATGGCAATAAGGATATCTACCACTCACAACTAGAAAGATGCAAGTATTGTCACTCCTGGCTTTCCACAACCTAAAAGGTTGACATTGTAATAACTGGAGGAAAAAAGAGAAAATGGGATTTTCTATAGTTGTGATAGAAAATACACTAAAGGTCATAAGTGTGGTGTTAATAAGTTATTTTACATATATTGTGAAAAGGATGAAGAAAATAAATAAGAAACATCAAAAGAAGAAGATATACACCAAGAACCAACCCTACAAGTTGAAAAACTAGAAATGAATCTGACCATATATTGTAATGCATTGGTGGGAATTACCACTCCTCAAACTCTTAATATAGAAGGTATATCAAGAAGAGAAATGTAATAGTGTTGATTGTTTTAGGTAGTTCTCATAGTTTTGTTCATTGCAATATAACCAATGATTTGAATTTATTTCTATATCCAATACCAAAGTGTCGTGATGGTTGAAAATGGAGGAACTATAAATTTCTTAGGGAAGTGCCATAATATCAATCTAACCATGGTGTAATATGTATTCAATAGACCAATTCTTGTCATTCTAATGGGTGGTGTGGATTTTGTATTAGGAGTCAAATGGTTACAATCTATGGGGATGATAGCTTTTAATTTTCAATAACATTTCTTTACTTTTTTCTCAAAAGGAAAGGAAATTGAATTAATGGGTATTGTAGGGAAACCTAGGAAGATAATTAGTTCAATTGGCATGACAAATATTTTGAACAAGGAACAATGAGGGGTAATTGCACAATTATGTTCACTAGATGTTCAAACATCTAATTCATCCATTTCTTTAGATCTCGAAAGAGTCCTTCACAATTATTCCAAGTCATTTGAGACTCCCAAAGGTCTCCCACCTATTTGTGATCATGACCATGATATTCACTTGATTCCAGGAAGTGGTCCTCCAAACATTACATCTTATAAATATCCTTATTCCTAGAAGAGTGAAATTGAATATATGGTTGCAAAAATTCTAGAGGCGGGTATAATTCAACCTAGCCAAAGTTATTTCTCTTCTTCGGTAATATTGGTGCACAAGAAGGATGAATCATGGCATATGTGTCTGAATCATAGAGAGACCAACAACGTCACTATTAAAGATAAGTTTCCCATTCCTGTCATTGATGAATTGTTGGATGAACTACATGGAGAAATTTACTTCATGAAGCTAGATCTTCATTTCGGATATCATCAAAATAGAATTAAGATAGAAGACATTTTGAAAACAACATTTAGAACTCATGAAGGTTGTTACAAATCTTTGGTCATGCATTTTGGCCTTACTAATGCACCTTCCACATTTCAAGTTTTGAGTAATTCCACTTTCAAACCCTTCCATAAAAAACTTGTGTTAGTACCTTTTGATGATATACTAATCTATAGCAAGTCTTGGAAACATCATGTTCAACATGTTGACAGGTTTCTCAAACTATTGGAGGAGAAACAATTATATGCAAAATCCTCCAAATGTTTCTTTGGGTACAGGAAGTGGAATATTTGGGTCATATTATATCCAATGAGGGTGTTAAGGTGGAGCCTAAAACAATTAAATCCATCAAGGAATGGGAAATTCCCACAACCTTAAGGCATCTTCGAGGTTTCTCAGATTAACAGAGTATTATTGAAAGTTTGTTAAGAATTATGGGAAGATAGCAACACCTTTAACAAAATTACTGAAGAAAGATGCATTTTTTTGGACTCTAGAAGAAACTAAGGCCTTTTAACATCTTAAAGAGGCAATGTTTGAAGCTCTGATACGTGACTTCAAAAAAAACTTTACTGTGGAATGTGATGCCTTAAAAAATGGCATTGGTGCTATTTTAATGCAGGAAGGAAGACTCGTTGCTTTTGAAAGTCATCCAATGAAGGGAAATTATTTATAGAAACTTATTTATGAGAAGAAATTGTTGACAATACTACATGCACTGAATAAATGGCACCCTTACCTAATGGGAAGAGACTTGAAGGTAAAAATAGATCATGACAATCTTAAATACTTCTTGGAACAAATATATCTTCAGAAGAGTAGCAAAAATGGGTCACAAAGATGTTGGGTTATGAATTTGAAATCATCTACAAAATAGGGCAACAAAATGTTGTTGCATATGCACTCTCAAGAAGTGATAAGGAAGTGGAAGCATTGATTTGTTCCATTTCTATTATCCAAATTGTTTGGATAACATAAGAAAGGGATGAATGGAAGAATGATGAAGAAGTCTAGACACTCATTCAAAAGTTGTACCAAGATCCCAGTGCATATGATTCATTTATTTGAAAAATTGATTCACTTTGGTACAAAGCTCGCTTATATCTATGTGAGAACTCCAAACTTAGACAAAAGGTTCTTTTGGAATTGCACACCTCTCCTCTAGGAGGGCATTTAATATTTTTTAAAACTTACCATAGGGTCAAGAAGGAATTTTTTTGGGATGGATTAAATCTGGTATTCAAACTTTTCTGGTGGAATGTTTGGTTTGCCAACAAAATAAAGTTGATACAATTAAGACTTTAGGTCTTTTACAACCATCAGTCATTCCAATTAAGCATTGGAAAGAGGTCTCAATGTATTTTATCATAGGTTTACCCAATTCTAAATCAAAGAGTGTCATCATGGTGGTAGTTGATAGACTTATCAAGTATGCACATTTTTGTGCAATGTCTCATCCGTTCAAAGCTAGTACAGTTGCTATTGCATTTGTGGAAACAATTCAAAAGCTACATGGAAACCAAAAGATTATTGTAAGTGATAGAGATCCCATTTTCCTTGGAATTTTTTGGACAATTATTTTCTTGTCTTGGTACTCAATTAGCTCAGATCTCATCTTTTCATCCTCAATCTGATGGGAAAACTGAGATAGTGAGAAAATGTTCGGAAGGATATCTTCATTTCATTATATCTGATAAAAAAACACAATGGATCAAGTGTTACCCCTCAAAGAATGGTGGTATAACACTTCCTTCCATACTGCAGTAAAAATGACCCCATTTATGGTGCTTTATGGATATCATACACCTTCCATCACATTGTGTTTAAGAGACAATTATAAGGTTCAAGTAGTGGAATATAACATCAAACATCAACAACAAGGTCTCAAACTATTAAAGGATAATCTGAGCCTGACACAAAATCAAATAAACCAAAAGGTTGATCATCTTATTAGAGAAATAAGTTTTTATGTGGGAGATTTGGTATTTTTATGAATGCAACCATACAAAAAATTGTTCATCAAGAAAGCTAAGAAGGATAATATATTATCACCCAAGTACTATGGCCCTTAAAAGGTGTTGAAAAATATTGATACTATGGCATACAAATTGGAGTTTCCTACACCTTGGTGAGTACACCTAGTTTTCCATGTTTCATGCTTAAAGAAAGTTATCAGTGACAAGCTCCCAGTTCAAACAATGTTGCTAGAACTTGATGAAGAAGTTAAAATAATATTGGAGCCTGAAGAAATCATTGAAAAAAGAATCCAACAACTATGAAATAGATCAATTTTAAAGTATCTCATTACCTGGAAGAACTTACTATTGAAGTCTCCACATGGGAGGATGAATATTTTATTCAAAAACATCCAACACTACCCAAGCGTTGAGGACAACACCTTTTTGAAGGAGAGGGGCATGTTAGGTCCCTATAATAATAGTGTAGACCCCATATTGTTATTGTTGTACCCCATAGAAGCCCACTATCGTTAGTTTTGTGCCTTTACATTATTATTGTTATATAGGCCCTAATTATATTTTGACCCCTTAGACTCCTATATTTACCCAGGAGGCCTTTTCATTTAAATAATCTAAGAATTGTTCATTTATGTGATGTAAAATGAAGTTCCCCCCTCAAAGAGGATTATTTTCAAGTTGTTGATATATCTTTTCTTGTATTTTTATGATTTGGTTACATAACAAAAATTTTCGATGACATAACAAATTCATTGCAAAAAATCAGTTGTCGTTGATCTATCAATGCTAATTGTTCCATCATTCATTGAACTCTTATGCTTAGTGATGTTGGTAGAGTGACTCCAACTTCTTTTAATATTCCAAGGACCCATTTCATCAACATATGTATGATTTTGGCAACTGATTAACCGTCGTTATAATCCATCATGAGACACCACAAGAATCCTACATCCATTGATCTTCTGATCAAATATTTCATTGAAACATGTATGATTTTGGAAGTAGATTGACCAGCCCTATCGTCGATCGTGAAACACCAGAAGAATGCCCTTTTTTCGGTTTACCAACATTTGATAGACATCAAAATTATGAAAAATTTAGAAATCTCCGATAATGCAACTATACAATGTTTCATGTTTAGTAAAACCTCCTTTTTTCCTTATAACGACAAAACTTTGCGGGAATAGCAACAAAAGGCCATTGAAAATTAGCTCAATTTTTATTAGTGAATAATAAGGAAAACATTAATACAATAATAGAAATGCAATAATTCAATATTCCAATATTAACAAGACATGGATATATTTGTATGCAACTTGTCCATGAACACACTTAATAGTCGTAGACACACACATTTGTTGATACCCTTAAGATTGTTGGTATGAAGATAAAGACTTTCAAGCTTGATTAAAATGACAACTACCTCAAGTATGTTTCTTGTTAATGTGTTTGAATAAAAAATTAGAAGGGTCAACTTGCCTAATTTTTTATTTCCTTTAAGGATACTAACAAGTAGCATGTTTGAAGCAAGAAATTTTAAAAAGGAGAAGAGCAGTTTCCTAGAGATAGAGGAATTTTAGCCGAACATGTTTTCGAATATAGATAAAGGATTCTAAGTTCTATAGAATGTCAAATTGAACTAGAAATATTCCACTTTATTTTTTTATAGAAAAAACAATACTTGATGACTAAGTGTAAATTCCTAGAGTTTGAAGGATTTGACCAACAATATTGTTAAAATAAATGTCCAATACTTAGAGAGAGGTGCATTTTCTCAAAGAAGTTCAATACTTCAATTCATAAGACTAATGAATAAGGAGAGATATTCTAACTTGAATAGATGGCCCAATTATCTTATTCTAGTCTTTGTTGAATATTTTTTGAAAGAATGATTGGTTATTATAAATACCACCCTGAAGGTTATTATAACCAACACTTAAAACTCGTAATGATTGAAAAGATGCATAATGTTTAGGAAGTTGGCCTATCAATTTATTATCCATTAAATATAGTGCTAGAAGTTTGGTGCAATTGGTGAAAGATGATGAAATATTCCTGGAAAAACTATTGGAATGAGTAGAGAAAACCTACAAGAAAATTGGAAAGAATATGTTTAGGGGTCCACTAAATTTGTTCTCATACATCTTGACATGACTTAACCATGTACAATTCTGTAAATATGTGGGAATCTTTCCATTCAACAAGTTTTTGGATAAATCTAACATTGATATATAGACACATTTGCCAATATTCTCAGGGATTTTTCCACTAATCTTGTTGACAAACAACAACAAATCCAACATCATTATGCAATTCCCTAGAGATGCGGGAATCCTTCCGATCAAGTTGTTGGATGACAGATGTAGGTTCAATAAGTTCTGCAGCAAGCCCAATTCTCCTGTAATTCTTCCACTCAAGTTGTTGGATTACAAATTCAAACTCTCTAATTTCTATAGCGAGCCAAATTATCCTAGAATTATTCCATTCAAGTTGTTGGATGACAAAGCCAACCTCTATAAGTTCTACAGCGAGCCCAATTATCATGGAATTTTTCCACTCAAGTTGTTGGATAACAAATGTAGTTTCCATAAGTTTTTCAAGGAGCCCAATTCGTCTGGAATTCTTCCACTCAAATTGTTGGATGACAAATGCAAACTCTCTAATTTTTGTAGTGAGCCCAATTCTCCTAGAATTCTTCCACTCAAGTTTTTGGATGACAAATCCAACCTCTCTAAGTTCTGCGACGAGCCCAATTCTCTTGGAATTCTTCCACTCAAGTTGCTTTAATGTAGATCCAGTTGTTGTAAGTTTTGCAGCGAGACCAATTCCACTGTAATTATTCCAATCAAGTGGTTTCCACCTAGAGATAGGTGCTCTAGGTTTTGCGGCAAGCCAAATTCCACCAGAATTATTCCGCTCAAGGAGTTGGAATAAAAAGAAAGATACAATAGTTGTGTACAACTTCCCAAAGCTGGATGGATGTGACCAATCGGCTTGTTCTCATAAATGACCAATTCTTGTAGGGATGTGAAATTTCTCAGAGAAGTTGGGATACTTCTAGTGAGAGAATTCCAGGATAAATTGAGATATTTCAACTTGACTAGACGACCCAATTCCATTGGTATGGTCCTATTCAAATCATTGTCTAAAATATCCAAAGTTTACAGCAAGGAGAGGCTGCCAAGATATGGAGATAGAGTACCATTGAGACGATTGACGCTGATATTAAGCATTTCTAGCGCTTTGAGCTGCCCAAACTCGGGCAGAATTCTTCGACTGAAAAGATTATATAAAAGATCCAACATATGCAATAAGGAAAGGTTGCCCAAAGTTGGTGAAAGAGTACCCTCAAAATATTGCCAAGGGAGTAATAGGGAAATAACTCTATTAGTGTTGTTCTCACAAGAAACACCATTCCACAAGAATACCTTTGTTGAATTCTCAGTTGTCCAGTTGGACATCCATCCTCCTGGATCCAATGTGATGGCCTTCTTGAACGACAGAAGCAAGAACAAGAAGAGAAGAAGAAGTAGGAAGAAGAAGAGAGGCAAAGCGCAATAACATAAGAAATGACATAGAAACGAGCTAAAGAGCAAGAATAAAACTGACTGCCAGTAGAGGAGGAGAGCAGAAATATTCATGACAAGGAGCTTGCTCAGAAAATTGAAGAGTTGATAGATATTATAGATATGGAAGAGGGACTAGAGCCACAAAATCAAGATGTTGACTTGAAGCCAAGTACATGATAGGTCACAGTTCAATCTCTGCGACCACCAGCAATAGAGTTATCTCCAATCGAGGAAGAGTAAGTTTCTCCTCTTGATGATAATCTGGTTATGGACATGTACAATCTATCATACAATGAACTTCAGAACAATATTTTACAAGAACATAAGAAGCATTTTCTGGTTGACCTCATATCACTTGCATTCATTAGAGAAAAGGTGATAATGGCAGAAACCAGGAAGAATCTCGATGCCATTGTCATAGCCAAATTGGCCTTCGTGGGTGTAGCTAAGTCAAACATTGAGTATTTGATGGTCGAGAATAAGCAATTGGAAAAGAACTTGCAGGTTGTTATGCAAGAGGTAGAACAGCTCCGCGTAGTAGCTCAGAACATAGCTTCTACACAGTTTCATCTGGAGGAAATGAAAGCATCGATACTTGCTAAAGTATCGACACTTGGAGAGACCATGTGGAACCTCAATAAGGAGCTTCTTACTATGCATATGGTAGTTGTCCACTTGCACGGATTACAATAGAAATGTAAAGAATTTTTCAAAACTCTTAGGAATATACAAGCTTCCATCATTTTCGTCCATGAATGGTCAATGTGATACAAAGGGGCATTTCTTGACTTGGGAAAGAAAACAAGGAAACAGGAAGAGCTAGAGAAATCAAGAGTATCAATGTTGATCCAGAATAGAAAACATTTCACCTAGTTCACTGGTAGCATTCAAGCTTCGTATTTACGATTATACAATAGTCTGGGTTTCTTGGTGAAATTAGACGGGATCCCATAAGTTGGCTCACTCACTAAAGCCAAACCCAGGAACCAGGTCAGGTAGGAGATTGAAGAATACTTGGAGCAGATTAGACATATTTCCACCAAGGAATATTTGGAGGTGAATAGACAGAACATGCAGAACTAGATTGGTGGCTTTGTCCAAGTGAGAACAATGTTGCTTCTGCTCTAGAAGGAAGTTCAAAATAGTTCCAAATCATTGTACCTGGATTCCATGGAGGTTGAGCCTGCTTCCAGCCAAACATCATCGCACAATTTTTGGATGTCATTGCATAATACCATGCTTGGCACTGATACATGACCGAAAAACATCAAGTGTAAGTTTTTGAGCTAGAATTTCCCCAAACTCAAGCATGATAATAGTTTTTCTTGTTAGGTTGTCTAGTTGGCTCTACCCTATTTTGTCTTATACGGGTATGAGTGTATTGTAATATTCTTTTGTAAATAATTTGTAAGTGAAATTCCAAGTGTCAATTGTGGAATATGAAGAGTCATGATGTAATGTAATTTAATAGTCATTTGTAAATAAGTTGAAGAGTCACAAAGGGGAATGTAAAGAGTCACCTTGTTTGTTATAAATACATCCTCATAACTCATGTAAAGGGGTTTTGGGGAGCCAAGCTCGTGGTTAGGCTTAGGCTTATAATTAGGAGCTTGGGAGTTTTGTGAGAGCCTTGGCTTCTCCGTAGCATAGAGGGAGTATATTTCTTTGGAGGAGTAGGTGATCTTGACTTCATGTTCCACTATTGGGGCAAGTGGTCTGTCAATGGTATATATGTGATTGGAACTTTCACTTTAATAAAATCTCAGAGACTACACATTTTCGTGCATCTGTTGTGAATATAGTAGGACTATTCTTGTTGTATTTTCAATGTATGTTATTTAACTTAGGCTTATGCTTGTGAACTATTTCACTTGCATTGGTATGAATCTTGTTGAATGTGTGTTGTTGTATTATTTCATTACTATTAACTTGTGAACTGTTTCGCATATTAGCTTGTGATGTCTTTATGCTCATGTGTCCCTTTTAAGTTTTGTATTATTATAGGCTTCTAAGGGGCTCACTCATTTTCCCTTCGTGTGTTAGAACCTTCATGCATCGCACTTAACTCTTCGCAGGGTCACACACTTGTTCTCATCAAAGTCACCATACATCACTCTATGTGTATTTGTAGCCAGGGCATATCATTAACACCCACTGCATCAGCAACCAAGTTGTAATCCATATGGGACTCCTACACCAAATGGTGTGAGGTCTAATTGGGACTTCATATTAGGGATATCCCCTGAATGTTGGCGGATCCAACATCGTCAACAAGGTCCTAATCATAGTTTGACCCCTTAGACTCATATATATACCAAGGAGGTCTTGTCATTTGAATAATCCAAGAATTATTCATTTATGTGACGTAAAAGAAGGTTTCCCCCTCAAAGAGGCTTATTTTCAAGTTGTTGATCTATATTTTATTTTGTTTTTGTGATCCGGTTATGTAACAAAAAGTGTCGATGACATAACAAATTTGTTGTGAAAAATCGGTTGTTGTCGATCTATCGACGCTAATTATTCCATCATTATTTTTACTCCTATGGTCAGTGATGTTGGTAGAGTGACTCCAACTTCTCTCAATATTCCAAGGACCAATTTCATCGAAGTATCGACCAACCATCGTTATCATCCATCATGCGACACCACAAGGCTCCTACATCCATTGGTATTCTTATGACATGTTTCATTGAAACATGTATGCTTTCGATAGTAGACCGATCAACCTCATCGTCAATCGTGCAACACCATAAGATCTCCCTTTCATTGGTTTACCGAGGTACGCTAGACATCAGAATTACAACAAATTTGGAAAACTCCGATAATGCAACTATACCATGTTTCATGTTTAGTAAAACCTCATTTTGTCCTTATAGCAACAAAACTTCATGGAAATAACAACAAAAGGCCATTGAAAATTGGCTCAATTTTTATTAGTGACTAATATGTAAAACATTAATACAATAATAGAAATTTAATAACTCAATATTTCGGCCTTAAAAAGACATGGATATATTTGCATGCAACTCGTCCATGAACAAACTTAATAGCCATACACACACACATTTGTTGATACCCTTAACATTGTTGGTTTGAATACACATACTTTCAAGCTTGATTAAAATGTGAATTACTTTAAGTATGTTGTTGGTTAACATGTTTGAATAAAATATTAGAAGGGTCAACTTGCCTAATTTTGTATTGGCTTTAAGGATACTTTCATTTAGCATGTTTGAACCAAGAAATTGTAAAAAGGAGAAGAGAAGTTTCCTAGAGATAGAGGAATTTTAGCCCACCATGTTTTTGAATATAGGTAAACGAGTCTAAGTTACATAAAAAGTCCAATTCAACTATAAATATTCCACTTTAATTGTTTATGGAAAAATCAATACTTGATGACTAAGTGTAATTTCCTAGGTTTGAAAGGACATGACTAACAAGATTGTTAAAATAAATGTCCATTACTTAGAGAGGTTCATTTTCTAAAAGAAGTTTAATACTTCAACTCATAACACTAATGAATAAGGACAGATATTCTAACTTGACTAGATGGCCCAATTATCTTGGTCTAGTTTTGTTTTAATATTTTTTGAAAGAATGATTGGTTAAATGTGTGTACAATTACAAAATATTTTGTAGTATAGACCCTGTTGAGATAAAGTGTTTGGAGCACTTTCCAAATTATGGTTGAATTCTTCCTATCAAACTTCTTTCTCAAAGCTGCAAAGTTCACAATAAGGAGAGGCTACCAAGAGATGGAGAGATACTATCTTCTTAATGTAATCCATAAAGGAATATTACAAAGACTTTTAGTGTATTTTTTGCAGGAAACAATCTTCCATGATTATAGCTTCTTAGAGTTCTCAATTGTCTAGTTGTACAAAATCCTTATGGATTTAATGTAATAACCTTTTTCAAAAGAATTTCTTTCCTCCATGTTCCTTTTATTTCTACATGATGTCAATTGACACATGAAATCCTCCAAAGTGTATTGCATCCAAACAAAATTGTAGGGTTAAAGGGAAGTACTTCCACTAGGTGTGGGGTCATAGAGATGATCATATTCCTTGTGAAATATCATAAGAATAAGAATATAATTATATCCTTGAGAAATTAAATCTTACAAAAGCTGGAATGTCCAATGATATTATTGTTTCAATGATCACAAAGCCCACAAGCATCAACATGACTTCTTTTTAAATTGATTGGTTCCATGAATTATATATCATATTTTTATTGATTTAATAATTGATTAACAATAATTAAATTTATATTCTTTTCCAAAGAAAAAATCAAACTTTTTATAACCAGAATAAAAAGTTACATAGTATATGCTGAAGCATTCCTTTTTCTCTATGATTTGCATATCATATAGCTCATAGGATGAGAAAATTTAGTCCTGTCACGCAAAACATGAAGGAAATACCACTGATCTGATGCACATCCTCCTCATATATGAGGAAATGTAGATGCATAGCATATACACTATTCGGGCCAGTGCCTGTCAAGATGGTGCTCCAAAGAAACAAAAACCAAAAAATACATGACAAAATTCCACAACAAGAACAAAAAACTGGCATTATGGGGGGAAATCATGTTTTCCTCCCCCTTTTCTTCTCGACCTTACACCACTCTCCTTGGGACGGTATTGTGGGAACAAGTTGAAGTGGATTTTCATCGTCGGGTCGGGGGTTTTCCTTGTCTGAATCCGAGGTGTCTGATGTGTGCTGCCTTTTGGTTCCACTGATTTCCATTGAATTTGAATTCTTTCCCGATTGCGATTCCATAGGCTCTTGTGGAGAAGTCTTCTGAGTTTTTGTTTGGTTGCTCTCATTTGGGATGGGTTCTTCCTCCTCATATTCTTCCTCCTCTTCCAGATCTGGATGGGTGAAATTCCATCCCTTTTGATGTTTGCCGGTTTTCTTCTTTCTGCGGCTATTCTTTTTGTATTCTGGGCATGCATTTTGCAGGTGTCCAGTTTGCCAACATATTCTGCACCTGAAAGCTATATTTTCATAATCTAATGACTGCATCCAGCTGTGATATTTATATTTTAGTTTTATGCATTCCGGTAATCCTTTACTGAGGTCAACTTCCACATAGATGCGTGCGAAGGTAAAAATTATTTCATCCACTCTTTGTGTATCCATTTTGATATATTTGCCTAAGGAGTTGCCTATGCATGCAAGTACATTTTGGTCGCAGAAGTGTATGGGGAGATTATGAAGCCGAACCCATACAGGAATCCTGGAGACAACGAAGGTGTTTACATCAAACTCCAGAAACCATGGAGTGATAAAGAGGCCCGAAGATCCCCAGAACCAAGGTCCCTCCTGAATCACGAGATCTCTGACCTCTGTAGATTGAAATTTAACTATAAAAAACCCTTTGGAGCAGAGATGGATCTCACAATCTAGAGACCATTTTGTGAGTATCCAATGAAACAGATCAAAGGGTTTGGGCCAAAATCTGTTAAAATGGCAGATGATGGCTTGCTTTTCATAGCTATTACATACCTTCTCTACTTCTGTTGAATCTATTGTTAGTTCTGGTGTATGTTGTAGTTGCTCCACTATGTATGGACTGGGTTCTATTCCGGCCTGCTTTGGAGCTGTTGTAGGAGATTTTCCCCCTTGTAATATATGCTTGTAAGATGTTCCTTCGCTTCTGTGCTGCTGATGTGGATCTGGGTTGTGATTTGATTTGGACCCATTGCCTCCTTCTATAGTTTTTCTGGTTTTTGCACCTCCTCGTAGTCTCATATTGAGTATGATTGTAGATCCTGGCTTGATATTGTAATCCTTCATGGTTCTGTAGTCCTGTAGCGATCTGCCCCCAGTTAATAGGTGTTGTTTCCCAGCTGGGTAACCAATATGATTGGCAATGTTATTCTTCAGGTCTATAACCCTGTCATTTGCATAAGCCCATATCACGATTGTTTTCCTCGTGGGCGTTTTAACAAAGATTTGAAATCAATTGGGTATTAACCCATCGAAGCCAGGACTGGCGATCTGGGGCCGGGAGCCAGTCTGGAGGTCTTTCCTTTCCACAAGAGTGTCTTCGACTGCACCTGCTCCAGTGGTCTTACATAGAGCGGGAATGGTCTTTATGATCAGAAGACTCTGCTTCCCGAATATGTGCTTAGCCATCAGCCAGAGATCCAGTACCTCGGCTGTCTTTTGGTCTTCCTCATGCTTCCTTCCATCTATCAAAGCCCTCACTGGTTTCTTCAAATATGCAATGGCGGTCCCCTCGACCCAAAAAAGAGTCTTCGTGATTGTTTCCACGTCTTTCCCATTGGCCAGATCTGAGCAAGACAATTCTACAGCAGAGCTGAGGAATAAGACCTGTCCTCGGCTCCATACTCCTTCCGGCCAAGTTGCGGATATTATAGAGTTGTCATTTTTTTCCGGATGCCTCCTTGTCTATCGCCAACCAACTGTGCTTACTCTTGGCCGTCGACAGCTCTCCCTCATACCCTGCGCTGTCACAGCCTAGCTCTGCCTTGATCTCAAATTCGAGGTTGTGGTAACACCATGTCTTGAGAAATCGAGCCTCGTTTAGCTTGTGGAAGAATCGATCTGCAACGGAAGATTCAGATATTATTCCAGGTTCAATCCATAACATTGCCCATGGGTCGTGAACAACTCCCCCTACTGCATGAGGGCTTCGATCTAATCCCAGGTAGCTCCCCTCCTCGGTTTGCAGAGTGGCAGCAGCAATGATCGCAATTCCTGAAACCCTAGCCATGGCGCCTCCAATATTTCCACCTTGATCTCAACCCTCGACCAATAATTAAATTTATATGCAAAAAATATGTATTAAATTAATAATTGTGAGGTGTCCAACAATTATATAGCTTGAGTGGGCCTAATGGTTAAGAGCATGTGTTTCCTCTTAAGAGGTTGCAAGTTCAAAAACAAAGGAGGGTAGAGTATGTATGCCTTTGTAGACTTAGGGTCCCTGGTCCCACAAACAAGAAATTGGATAATAATAATAATATATTTCCCTTTAAAGATTTGTTGAATTTTTCCATTTTACTTTTATTTTAAAAATTTCCATAATAATAAAGTAAACATCTTTTTATCTTTTCAATACAAATTTGTTAATATTTATCTTCAAATATATTTTTTTCAATAAAATGAATTTTAAGATTACAAGATTCATTGACGTTTTTACCCAAATTAAAATATGAACACGAAGAATCATCAATTTCAATTCATAAGTAACCATAATTTATAAAATAAATTAAAAATGGCTTAATCAAATAACATATGAAAAGCATTAGCCCACGGGGCTTTGGATTGACGGTGAATGGGTGCCCTGTTAAGGCACTCCTTGCGATAGGTCACCGGTTCAATTCCCCGTGGGTACTTAGTTTAGTCTTAACATAGAAAAAAAAAACATATGAAAAGCATTGGGAAGGAGAGGAAAAGCATAAAGAAAAGATATGTTAATTTTTCACAAATAATCTCAACCAAGAATGTTGCTTTCAAAATGTATGAAAAAGCTCAAACATAAGAACAATATGTCACTTCATTGTGTACAATTTTCAAAATACTTAAAATATATATGTAAACTAGGAAGTAAAAGACTAAAAAATGTGAAAAAAATCATAATTAAGTGGAGATGGAAAACATAAATAGATAACATAATAACCACTCGCATTTTATTCATCAAAATATTAGATATTATTTTAATTTTCAGTGCATATTTGATGAAAATAGTATTATGGTTGAATAAAAGATAAATCATTTAGGGAACCGATACACTCCATAAAATGGTTTTATTTTTGGAGGTACCATCCAATGCCATGGTTTATCCCACATAATTATTAATGTTACAACTCCACCAAAGCCAAGTCCTACCCCCTAACCCTAATGCAATTAATGAAATATGTTCATCCACACTATTCAACCATTTTTGGATAAATTAATGAAATATGTTCATCCAAACGATCCAACCATTTTTATATAAATCTAATGTTGATAACCCTAATGCTTTGCCTATGCCTCTCTCTCCCTTTTATAACAATTGCAAAGATAGAGGAGGTTGAAGAGTTGTAGAAATTGGTGTGATGAGTGGGCAAACATAGAGGCGATGAAAGTCTTTGGCTCTCTCAAACTATGATTCTAATAATTTGTAACTCGATTTTGCACAAAAATGATCACAAAAACGTGACCATAAATGGTTGAATTTGTATAATGTTTATACTATGATATATTTTATATATTTGGCCACTTCATTAAGTCTCTTCTTGTTATATGGGACAACACTGACATGAAATTGAAAACCATATTTTATAATTATGTTCATGTGTGGCATAGAAATATAGTGACCTTGTAGCAATGTTTCTCTCTATCAAAGATGGCTAGGATTTTGTTTTAACTACAAGTTTGCTGACGTTGAGGTTCTAATTTTCTATATGCATTTTTTCAACATGTCTTGATGCTTTCAAGTACATTTAGCAATGTATCTGGGCACATATATACTTTTTAGTGATGTGGGGTGTTCTTAGTTGGTTCTGCCTACTGTAACATCTTCCATTAGGATTTGCATCCGAGGATTCAACAATGGGTTAGTGTGGGTTTATGGAGGAATAAAATTGTCATGATATTCTCATGGTTTGGAGCAATTTCGTTCTCTGTACTTGAGGTTTATGTTATATTTGTAGTGGTTTTTTCTTTGAGTTCTGTGTGTATTGGATCCATTTATGTTGGGAGTGTAGGCAAAGGATGGTTATGGTTTCTAGTTTGTGTTGTGTTGGTTTTTTATGTCCTTTTTGGTTATCCATTCAATCCATCAAATTCAAAATGTTAGGTTATGATGGTGGAGATGTGAATTGTGGTTTTGTCATGGTGGGTGCATTTGAAGATTAATGTTATATTGTTAATGGTTTTGTCTCATTGTTTTGCCAAAAATGGAGATCTTTATGTTGGGAATGTAGGTTGAGCATATATGTGAGTGTTGGTTTATGTTGCAATAGTTTTTTGTGCTCTTATGGTTAGCATTCTCCCTTCATGTCATCTTATAAACAATTTTTTACTCTTGATTTGTTTGATAGAGGTGTTTCTCATGGGGTTGTCATGATGAGTGTCTTAGATTTTCCTACTATGGTTTAGACATCTGTCTTGGTTGACTCTACCAATGTTGACATCTTATGTGGGGATTTTCATTCAAGGACATAGTGGTGGGATGACTTGGTTTCCTAGAGAGGCATTTTCATTGTCATATTATAGTGGTTTCAAAGTAGTTTAATTATTTGTATGTAAGGTTTAACTCTATGTCGTCAATGACTTTCTTCCTATCTATATGGTATTTTGCTTGTAGTAGAGCATTTTTCGTAAAGAATGTAACCTATGGGTGCTAGCTTTTGCTTTCTCATGGTCTCAAAAACAATGGTTTATTGTTCATTTATATGGTGAATGTGCTTCTCATGTTGTTTATGGTGGTGGATGTTCTTGGTTTTTCTTTATGGTTTTTGAATTTAGGGTGGCATATTGTTCTTGGTGTTCTAGTGGGAATTTAGCTTTCATGTGTAGTTCTAGGTGTTTCAGATTTGTTCTTTGGCCTTCAAAAATTAGACTGTGATGGAGGAGGTTTTGGTATGTTTTCTTTGTTACGTGAACAATGATGATAACTCATCATTTGACAAGATTCAATGTATTCTTTTAACTTTGTTTGTAATTTTCAAAACATTATCGTAATTGGGCATTAGAATGTCTCTCTGTAAGTGCTTTTTCAATTTGAGTTAGTAGCTAGTTTTTAGTGGCGATCTTGGTGAGCTGTTTGGGATTTTCCTCCTTTTGTAATGCTTCATTTTTAGTTGGGTTATGGTGAACATGAGTACCAAGGTTTTTATGTGTCATCATAGTAGGAAAAAATAGCGACTTTGTTGTGACATTCCTCCCTATTATACACGATCTAATTATTTTATTTAACTATACTAGCACTAAAGGGAAAGGTTTCCTCTACTATAAGATTTTATTAACTTTGGAAACATGTTTATGGGGTAGGTAAATAAACTAAACATTTTGTGACATTTGTCCATGGCCTAGTTTAAATCCATTGGTGATGTGTCTTGGTGCTTTAAACTACATTTAATGACAAGATTGTATGCTCTTATGTTGTTTTTCAACATGGGGTCCTCTTGGTTGGTTCTACTCATGCCAAGGTCCTATATTGGGATTTGTGTACCATGATGTGGTAAGACATTCCTTGTCTTCTATGTTCTGCTATAGGGGTTTGGTGGCATTTGGCATTTGGCTTACATTTTTGGGTTTTCTGGATCTGGAATTTGGTGTTTGGGTTGTATATAATGGTGGGTTGTGTGCCTATGGTAGATAAGTTAGTTAAGTTTGGTATTGTATCTGTTGTTTTGGATGTCGAAGGTTTGGTATTTTTCCTTCCAACTTTACAAAATATATAGTTTGGCTTACTTGGTGGTTCGTTATGCAATAGTGTCACCATGGTTATTCATTTTATTGGTGAGCATTATTGTTGTGAATTATGTGAAGGCTTATAATGCAGTTTCATTGCATTAAAAACTTTTTTCTATTAGTTGATGTGCACAATATGGCCACCCAACATCTCATTTTCTCTTCTAGTTTTGTTACATTTTAAATACTTAGCTATTATTATGTCCCTAAATAAAATGGTTATCCAATATTGTTTTTTGTTTGGATGAAATTGTTAAAGGAATTTTATAGATTTAGTGTAATTTTAAATTGTTTTAAATTATGAAGAGGTGATGGTAATGTTGAAAATCAATACTAATATACTCATATTTTATGTTGGATTTCTAGATATTTTTTGGGTTTGAGGTAATTTCTTTGTTATAAAGATTATTTAACAATTAATAAACAATATATTTGTACATAATTAATAGGGAAAAATTTAGTCATTGAAAAAACATCAAACTCATATCTTCTACTAGATTGAAAATAAAAATACCTTTCTCTTAAATTGTCCAACTTATTTAAATTTCAAAATTGTTGTCCTTCCGCCAACTTTCTGGATCTCTTAGCTCCACAATATTGAGTTAAAAAAGTCTATCAAATATGTGACACTAAAAAGATTAAACATTAAAAATTCTTAATTCAATAAAAATATGATAATCTTAAAATACTTGTTTTCATCTCTTTAAACGAATAAATAAAATTTAAAAAATTTTCAAATAATATCTTACCTTTTGAATAAGATACACCACACCACCATTTTAATGTTAATAAAGGTTAAAAATATCAAGGTTAAGAATTTGGTTGGGTGCCACTTTAGTGCAATGCGTGCTTGACGGTATATCATATGCAGTCAAGGGCGTCGTACACAAAGCTTAGATTACCGTATTGACACGGGTGAAAACAAAGTTTGAATTACCATATTGACACGGGTGAAAAACACAGTTTGAATCGCCGTAATTACTGGGAGCATATCGAGTTGAAAGTCCGAAGAGAGGCAACCAAATTTTCTAAATTTAGTTGGTAAATACAACGATGAAAAATTTGCAAACATGACGGTAACATTTAAGATTAATTAATTTACTAACGCCGAGGATTGGGATTTTAATAAATAAAATGATTTATTTGTAGTCTTCCAGGAATGTGGGTATATTAGGTCACCTTGTCGGATCTCTCTAGCTGTGAATTATTATTTTCGTGAGTTATTTATATTTTATGAATTTATTTTTTTTTTAATTTTTAAGATAATTATTTTTGGAAATCACATCAATGAGTGCAAAAGTATTATAATGTTATTTTCGCCAAATTTTTTTCTCAAAAACTTGATATGAATCATAGAAGCTTAAATTCAACATATTGACAATTGTCAAACAATGGAATTCAGATCAATTGAGTTAACTTTCAAAACTTTATAATAATTTTTCTTTAATAATAAGAGAAAAATATTATAAATATTTAATTTTACAAAATAATTAAATATTTTATAATTTTGTTTATTTATTTATTATTGTGATAATTTATTTAAGAAATTTTTTTGACATCATAATTTTTATATAAAACTAAATTTACTGTTTTAAATTTTTTCATTACAATTATATATATATAAAATATGGTTTTCTTGAGAACACTTGTGAAGGCCAAGGTTGCACTGTGGAGGCGGCGAAATAGCTAGGGTTTACAGTGGTTAGCAGATGTTGAACTCCATGGAAGGGCACAAAGGAGAGAGCTACACTCCCTTCTACAAGCAAGTTGTAGCCAGCCAAGGTAAGAAGCCAACAGAAGAGATCAGAGGTATTGCTGAAGTAGGGAAAGAAAGCATAGAAGAAGAGCAAGAGGGAATTACATCCAAGGAGAATAATAGCACAAATGACAAGGAGGAAGATGATAAGAAACATGGAGCAAAAACCAAGGCGCGGACGGGTCCATGTAAACCCAAAACTGAAGTCAGACCTAGAGTAGTTTTGAATGATCCGGCTTTGCAGGCACACAGGGAACACATGCAGACATATGCTATCATTTGTAAATTCATGGGAGTATGGCCCACTGAAAAAGCTTTACAAACATGGATTAAATATCATTGGAAACCAAAAGGAAGCATTGACCTACATCTTGGGTCAAAGGGATTCTTCACTGTGGTCTTGATAAATATTTAGGACAAAGACAGAGTGTTTGAAGGGGGACCCAACTTCTTCGTAGCTGTTGGCCTTTATATGAGGTCGCCAATGATGAACTTTGTCCCAGAGCAGGAGACATTCACTTCGGTTCCGATTTGGGTAAGACTTTACTCCCTTCCTCTTGATTATTGGCAAACTTAGTCGTTAACAGTAGTAAATAATAAATTAGGACGTTTTGTCAAAGTCTATGAAGCCACCAGAAGGGGAAAATATAGTTCCTTTGCATGAATTTGTGTGGAAATGGATCTTTCCAGAGCCCTATCGAATGAGGTTACCTTGGAAGTTTATAATGAGGAATGGGTTCAGACAGTTGATTATGAACATATTCCATTTAGATGTCGCAAATGCCATGAGCATGGACACCTTTTCAAGGATTGTCCTCTCGGTAAAATAGAGAATAAAAGCAAAGTTGCCACTATGAAAGACACTGAAAGCTTTCATAAAGTAAGTCATAGACGAAAAAGGGGCAAAAGAGGACTTAAGAAACATCAAGCAGAAGGGCCTCAGGCTAGTCAAAACAAGTATCAAGTGCTTGAGGAAGAAGAAGAGACAAATAGAGCTGATTAGGGAATGGAGGGAAGTCTAGAGGGGAAAGAGAAAGAGGAATACAAGGAACAAACAAAGGATAACAATAAACAGAAAGAGGCTATAATGAGCGATGTAGAACTAGATATGGACCAGGAAATGACCCAGAGCGAGATGGACATGGAGGACCATGAATTACAGGAGATTATTGAGAGAGAAAACCTAGATTTGTAAGGGTTCTTAAGACAAGGAACCATGGGAGGGGTAGACTCGTTACCTCAAGAAGAGTTTACTAGAGTACAACAACTATATTTATGGAAAACCTAGACCACAGGGATGGACAAGCAAAGTAGCATTGCAAGATAGGGTAGTGAAGGGGTGAAAACTATGAAAAATACACCAAGATTAGAACCTAGATGCCTAGGAAAGAAGAGAGGCAGAAAAGAGAAAAATGAGTTATTGATGGAATGTGGAAAGCTAATGATAGATTCAGGTAAGATGAAAGACCTAACCAGTTACTCCTTCACAAATCTTTAATGATGAAGTTCACTTCTTGGAATATTAGGGGTCGAGGTAGTAAAAGGAAACAAAGATTAATTAGTAACAGAATGAAACAAGAAGCTCCGGATATGATTTTTATCCAAGAAACTAAATGTTCCATTCAAAAAATGAAAGAAATACATAGCAAATGGCTCAATTGTTTTGAGTTTTTAGAAGTCAAGTACAATAGGAGGCATTCTTACTCTTTGAACCCCCAAAACATTGGTATAGTAGATGCTGAAGCTTCTAGAAATTATTTATCAGTGGGTATTCAACCTGTGGGGTATAGGGAGATCTATCTGGTCACGAATGTTTATGGCCCTTAGAGAATGGATGAAAAACTTAGGTTTATAGATTCTCTCGTGAATATTAGAGCGATATATGCAGATATACCATGGATTTTCGGGGGCGATTTCAACATGATCAAATCACTATCAGAGAAAAAGGGGGAACCAGAACTCTAAATAAAGACTCCTCTGTCTTTCAAACTATTATGTATTCTATGAAGCTAGTTGACATTGCTTCGAGTAATGGTCTCTTTACTTGGAACAATAAAAGAGGAGGAGAGTCTCTAGTTGCATCAAAGTTAGACAGATTCATCATCTCAGAGGATCTTATGCTCAACAATAGGGAAATGGCAGCTAGTATTCTCCCCTTTGGAGGATCAGATCACTAGCCGGTCCAACTGGAGGTCAAAGGAATAGGTACCCCCAGGAACAGACCTTTTATATTTGAAAATATCTGGCTCGCCCATCCAGATTTCATCAACAACATTTCAGGTTGGTGGACTGAAGATTTACACATTCTGGGCATAAGTATGTTCCTTATTCACAAAAGATTAAAACATATCAAGTGCAGGCTAAAAGATTGGAACAAGAATGAATTTGGTAATATTTTTGAAGGAAAAAATGTTGTTCAAAATAGATTGCAAGAACTAAGCCAAACCCTTATTAAGGTTGGCTTTGACAAAGTCAGAGATGAGAAAGCTACCAAACTCCAACAAGAATGGGAGAACTATTGTAAACAAGAAGAAACATTTTGGAGACAAAAATCAAGAGTGCAATGGCTAAAAGAAGGAGAGCGAAACACCATATTCTTCCATAGATCAACATGGTCAAATAGAGCCCATAATAGAATCTATTTGATCAAGGATGAGGGAGGGAAACTTATCAGTTCCCACGAAGACATAGAAGTTGTGTTAGTCTAGCACTTTTGTGGGATTTCCAAGAAACCATTTCGGACAGAGAGAATTTCATCAAGGACTTAATGAAATATATACCAAGACTAGTGTCCAAAGAGGATAACTTCAACCTTAATAGGCCAGTGACTGAAGAGGAGATCAGTGAGGTCCTCAAGGAAATGCAAAATGGTAAAGCGCTTGGCCCTGATAGTTTCAATGTAGATTTCTTTAAAGCTTGCTGGAATATTGTTAAACAAGACATTCTGAATGTAGTAGAAGATTCCAGGAGGAATAGAACTACTTTGAGGGCACTCAACACCTCCTTCATATCTTTGACCCCTAAACAGGACAATGCCCTAACTCCAGATAAGTTTAGACCCATTGCATTGTGAAATGTGGTTTATAAGATAATATCCAAAGTTGTAGCCAACCGACTCAAACCTCTTTTGCCTACTCTTGTGTCTGGGGAACAATCTGGTTATGTGGAAGGCAGGAAAATTCTCAATAACATCATTCAAGCATAGGAGGTGGTGCACACACTGACCAGCAACATGAAGGTTGGAATGATCATGCAACTGGATCTAGCCAAAGCTTATGACAAGTTGAATTGGACATATATTAGGAGGGTTCTTATTGCTTTTGGCTTTGATCATAACTGGGTCAGATGGGTCATGGCCCTGGTAACTTCCCTTAGTTTTTCTATTTTGGTTAATGGTCCTCCCTCCGAAACTTTTATTCCTTCAAGAGGCCTCAGGCAGGGTGATCCACTCTCTCCCTTTCTCTTCATTCTCATGCTGGAAGGACTAGGTCAGTCCATTAAGCAGGAAAAGGAAGACGATAAAATCAAGGGAATCCAACTTTCTGAGAATGGACAGTCCTTGACTCATCAACAATTTGTGGATGATACCATGCTGCAAGGTATCCCTACGTCAAAGAGGCTCTAGCATATAAACAACTTCTAAGTGACTTTGCCATGGCTTCGGGTATGGAGGTTAACCTTTCCAAATCCAAGATTTTTTCTTTAACACCAACATTGCTATTCAAAGAAATATTTCCAAAATACTGGGCTTTCAAAGGGATTTCCTTCCTTCAAAATATTTTGGTGTTCCTCTAACTGCTAAACCTCTGCATAAAAGTATATGGGAGCCGGTGATTAACAGGATGCAGGATAAAATTAGGAATTGGACCATCAAATCTTTAAACTTGGCTAGTAGATTGGTACTTACAAAGGCTATTCTTCAATCTATCCCAATTTTCATGCTTTCAGGTCTCCCTACACCAAAAGGAGTCTTACAACAATTCAGAAACATTCAAAGAGACTTCCTCTCGGGAAAGGGGAAGAATAAAAAGAAATGGGCCTTGGTAGCCTGGCAAAAGCTTTGCAAACCCAAAAAACATGGAGGTCTTGATTTGGATGATCCAGAGGTTCTAAGTAGGGCTTTAGGGGCTAAAATTTGGTGGCATTGGGTTAAAGAACCAAAGGCTCAGTGGGCTAGTATTTGGAAAGAAAAATATGCTAGTACTTGGCAAATCAATGATCATATAAGGATGTTTGGTAGTATAAAGGGCTCATACATCTGGAATAAGGCCTAGGAGAATAGAGGCTTAGTACAAAAGAACAGCTTCTGGGAAATCAGAGAGGGAGATCTAGCACTATTTTGGGAAGACAAATGGCAACAAGAACCAATACTGTTAAAAGAGGATTTTAAGGACCTCAAGATAGAGACAAACGACATAGGGTTATCTAAGGTTAAATATTTTTAGGATCAAACCAATAATGCAGGAAAATGGAGAAGTTGGAGGAATATTGTTTATAGGGAAGACAACTCCTTGAAAGCTAAAGGAGAGGCTCTTATGAAATTGTTGGAACAAAGGAAGATTCTAGTAATAGGGGGGCATGATCAGTTAAGATGGGGCAACAAAAATGAGGGCACCTTTAATCTTAAGGAGGTAAAACACATTCTCCTTGAGCTGGAATCTCTTGCTCCGGATGGAATTTGGTAGAATCTATGGAGGCATCAAGGATGGATGAATATTAAACTCTTCATGTGGCTAGTTAACCACAGGAAAATTCCGACTTGGGACAACATTTGGAAAAGAGGGGTTCTGGGGCCTTCTAGATGCCAGCTCTATGAGGCCCAAGAGGAAACTATGGAACACCTCCTCAACAATTGCAATTTCGCCTCTAGACTGTGGGACTCTTTTGCCACCATCTTCCAAAAGACCAACAGGGATAGAGGCAGTATTATCAATACCCTAAACAATTAGAGGAAAAAAAATTCGGATTATGAAATTCTTTGCACAACTTGGGCTCTCATGCCTAGCTTCATTATATGGAATTTTTGGAAAGAAAGGAACAATAGGATATTTAAAATTGAAAAGAGATCCTTCCAACATCTTTTTGAGCAGACCTTAAGACAACTTAGGGAGACAGTGAGTACGACTGTGAGAAATCGCCGTAAGAATCCACCTTCAGATGTTGAAATGAGAATTCTCAGACAGTTGGGCATGTAGGGGCTTATTCCTCAGGGCTTGGATAGAAAGGTTAGGATGATGGAAATGGAGCAGGACTATTGGCATCCTCTCCCTCAGGGTTTTCTGAAATATAACATTGATGGGGCCTCTAAGGGCAACTCGAGTACTGTTGGATTTGGAGGGGTGTTAAGGGATGAATTGGGAAATATCCTTTCCATCTTCCATTTCCATCTAGATAGAGTCACTAACAATATGGCAGAACTAATGGCTATGGAGCAATGCTTAGAACTCCTAGCGAAGGAAAATTAGCAAAATGTGATTATCGAAGCTGACTCTGAGCTCATCATTAATTCGGTCAAAAGAATCAGTTAGGGCATTGGGCCGGAAAAGGTTTCTAAACATTGGAGTTTGATCCAAGTCTTTCAACGGATCCAGCTTCATCTCATGAACTTACACACGGTAAGTTTTAACCATGTTCAAAGGAAGGCTAACAAACTGGCGGATTTATTGGCTAATCAAGGTGTGAATTGTACCTCTAGCAGAGTCATGAGGGATTGGCAAGGATTGTCTCAGAACAGATTCAAGGAACAGTGTGGTTGCCATGCAGATGAATATATGATGGTGTATCATAACAAAGCCATGGAGGCTATTTTTAGTTAATTTAGTTCCGTTATGAGTTGTGACTTTTTCCTCATTTTGACCCTTCTTCGGTTACATGGTGATTTATGCTGCCCGGGTAGTAGGCCGAAGGGATGGGACTGTACTTCACAAGGGATCATCAATAGGTACAAAGAGGATGGAATGAGAAGCTGAAATTCGAGCTTTCATGGCGGTCGAAATACCCTAGATTCTCCCCACGGGAATGTTATTCCGCTTGCAAAGTGGTTTTCTCGTCATCGGGTGCCTTTCAAGCAGAAAGTGGTTTTCAAGATTTGGGAGAGATACCATTCAAGTCACTACACGTGGCCGAGGGGTGGGTACGAATCCCACCCTCATCGCACGCTAACCAGCAATGCTTTAGGCCCGTGCGATATGATCCTGGGCCATCAGATCAAGCATGGAGAATTGATAGCTAGGATTCATAGAGCATGTCAGTGGGACCGAGTGGTTAAGCAACATGATTTTTGGCACTACAATATCCATCTCGGCCGTCGGATCTCTCTTGGGATATCTGCAAATAGGAACCTTCGAGCATGTCAGTCAGGCCATAAGGTTAAGCATCTGACTTCTTTCACTGCGATATATTCCTCCGCCATTGGATCGGGCTTGGTGTTTTGATTGTGGGGATTAAAGGTTTCATCGTTGAATTCTATTTTAAAGATATTAGGTATTTCATTGGTATGATTTCTAGTTGCCCATTCGGGTTGTGGTGAGTCGATTGACGGGCCTTGGTATGGTCTGGAATTTGAGGGTTTTGTTGTTTTATTGGTAGGGATTAGGTTTTTCACCCTTATGTCGAGGCCCTTAGTTGTTAGGTGGTAGTTTTTAACTGGTCCATGGATCCACTGGGTTGGTTGTATTCTATGTAAATTATCTTCTGATTTAATGATAAAGAAGGTACGACTCTTGCTTTAGCAAAAAAATAAAATATGGTTTTCTCTATTATATTTTTAGATTATATCTTATGATAGTGATGATGATGATTACCATTCATTAAAATTATATTTGGACTATTAAACCTTAAGAAGGTAAGATATTACATGGAATTGTTTAAAATAAAAACAAAAAATATCAAAAATGTATTAAGAGAAGCATTTTAAGCACACCATAGTTTTGTTGAGTTAAAAGGTCCAAAAGGTTAGTATTGTGACAAATATTTTGAAATTTAGATTTACTTTTAGCATAAGCTTGAGAATTCAAGAGAAAGATCTTTTCATCTTTAAGCCTTTAGTGTCACAAAGGTGACAAAATTTTTTATCCCATGGTGTTTTCAGAATTGACCTGCTACTAATTTTATAATGAAGTTTATTATCATTTCTTATTATTTTATCAAATTTTCTTTTATCAAATTTTCTTCTTTACACTAGTCAAGATAGAGAGAGAGTTTTATTTTTAAGATTTTGATTGGTCACTTCCTTATAGTGTCTTAATTTCTTTTTTCCCTCTTAAGATTATCTTTAAGATTTTCACAATTATATTTAAGACTATCACAATTATCTTTAAAATTTCCTTATATCTGTAAGATTATAACACTTTCTTCTTAAATTTAAATTTTGATATAATAATATCTTCAATATTATCTCTAGTGATTCTTTTTTTAATATATTAATAAACTAACTAAAACTAAACATATGTATAATATAATTCCTATCTAGAAGAAATTGAATCATATAATTGATTTTTTTATATATAAGAAATAAAATAAAACAAAACAAAAAATCTTGACATTTATTTTTGTTTTTAGGATTTTTAGCTTTCTTTAGTGATTGTATAGGCATAAGTGATGAATTAAGTACACTCCAGAGGTTTTCCTGGTTCAAGAATATTCAAAGTTGATTTACTAGTAAATTTAGATACTAGTGAATGTTGTAAATACATCTATTAAAGAAGAATCAATCATTGCCATTATGAGATGTGCGAATTTGGTAGGATCATGTCATAGTCAATATTTTTAATAATTTTAATTCATCATCGGCAAGAATAACATACAAACCTATCAAATCAAAATCATGTTACATCATATATAAAATTGCCAAATCCAAATCATGTTTTTCACACACCTAGAGCATTCACTCAAGTTAAGGCACATAGAGTTCTGTAGAAGTGTGGCACTAACAAGGTTCATCACAATGGTTGTGACCAACTTACGACTATACTTCTAGACTACAACTTTAGTGCTTATACTTCTTATTCACGTGTAAGACTTAATATGTTAGCAAAAATAACATTAAATATTCAACAAAAGTATAATTCCCATTTGATTTATTCATTAACCTCCATCTACAAAAATAATCTAGTATTGCATAATTTTCACAATTGTAAACTTCACAAGAACATGAGACCAGAGACAACATGTATGTAAAAATATTTTATATGACAACATAATTTTGGTTTCCATACGAGTTCGAGCCACAACCTATGTAACACCTTCCTCCCACATCTACCCAGGTAACCGACCAACCGAGGTAAACATGTGACGAGAAGTTACTATGATACAATTCAACCTCCTAAGTAACCTCAAGGAAGTGGAACCGACGGAAACACACCATACAAACCTTCCACAATAGTAACAAGACTCTCAGGACCATTCCAACCTCTTGTTGCGTGTGTGTTATATTTTTTCCACGATTAGCCCCTATAGTATGTGGGTGGACCTACCGATGGTTTTGTGCATGGATTTCGTACATGGTTTTGGGTATGGTGGTTTTCTTCCCATGGTATTTTGTAGATCCATTCAAGGGAACTATGACTATGTTATAATCTAGGGTTAATGGATTGGGGTTTATGAATGCTTTAGCATGTATATATGTGTTGTAACATTGAAAGGAATATAATTAAAAATCAATCTGGTAGTCTCGGTTTTGGGATCCAAGCGAAAATATCTATGTATTTAATTTTTGTTTCTAGCCATTATATATTTTCAATTTTTAAGAATTCATTTGCAAGTAATTTATGTACAGGGTTAAAACCTACGTTTCATATTAGAGTTTTTTTGGATTCAAGGAGATGCCTTGCTTCTGAGGGGTTTTGCTCGGGCCTGTGGTAGACCTTGTTGAGTGGGAGATCTATGAGATTGATTCTTGCGGTGAAAGAAGATGGTGAGCAGTGAAAATATAGAGATCAAGAAATTTAACGGTCAGAGTTTTGAATTGTAGAAACTCAAGATGGAGGATCTGCTGGTGGATAAAGATCAGTGGATCACAGTAGATCTTGGTACTAAACCAACTACAATGTCATCTAAAGACTGGATGAAGTTGGATCAAAAAGAAAAGAGAAAAATATGGTTGTGTATCTCATATTCAATATTGTTGAATGTATCAAGGGAATCTAAGACTAAGGCTTTGTGGGAAAAGTTAGAGACTTTCTAGCAATCTAAGTCTCTAGTGAACAAATTGTTCCTACAAAAAAAGTTGTATAACCTGAGGATGAAGGATGGAGACTCGATGACAAAGCATTTGAACGCCTTTAATATTTTGGTAAGCTAGTTGTTATCTGTTGATATTAAGATTTTAGATGAAGATAAGTACATCAGTTTGCTATGTTCTCTACCAAATTCATGGGATAGTCTAGTTGTTGCAATAGGTAGAAATACAACTACCTTAAATTTTGATGAAATAGTCTCATCCTTGCTGTCATAGGAGATGAGATGGAAAAATATGGAGGGCTAGAATGGAGATGCCTTTTTTGTACGAGGATGGTCCTAGAACAGAAACAAAAATAAGTCCTCAAGTGGGAGATCTAAATCTCCAGGAAATCCTATAAAGTTATGTTGCAAGTGCGGAAAGGAAGGGCACTTCAAAAAGGATCGTAGATCTAAATCTCCTGAGAAAGGAAATGGATCTGATGATGCTCCTTCTATAGAGGCAAAAACCACCTCAGATGATGGTGTGGATATGTACTTTACATCTTCTTCAAGTAAACATGTGGATCATGAGGCATGGTTAATTGAATCCGGTGCATATTTTCACTTCAGTCCCCACAGGGATTGGCTTTGCGAGTATGAGAAATATGATGGTGGTGATGTCTTCTTAGGGGATGACAAGAATGATGGAATCATTTGATGTAGAAAATTCAAGTTGAAGTTGCAGGGTGGAAGGATTAGAACACTTCCAGTTGTTCTGCATTTTCCTTCATTGGCCATAAATATGATTTTTGTACGAAATATGGATGATGTAGGTGTAAAAATAGTGTTTGAGAAAGATCCTTGCAAGATGGTTAAGGGAGAACTGGTATTGATGTGAGGAGTTCATATTAGAAATCTGTACAAGCTTTTGGGTAGCAGTGTTATTGATGGGTGCAATGGTTTTGTAGTTCCAAAAAGTGGATCAGAAAACCTTGTGGTCTCTGGAGAAAAGGCCATGCTCTGGCATCAAAGGCTTGGACATATTGGAGAGAAGGGCCTTCGAATACTTCATGGTAATGGTATGGTAGAAGGTATGTCTAATTTCTCTCTAGATTTCGATTTCTGGGAACATTGTGTATATGGGAAGCAAAATCATGTGAGTTTACCCTCTGGTGCTAAGAGGACCAAAGGGATATTAGAGCTTATGCATAGTGATGTGTTTGGACTAGTGCCAATTCCATCACAGGGTAAGTGTGTCGGGTCCATCACAGGGTAAGTCTGTGTACTATGTATCATTTATATATGACTTCTCAAGGAATACATGGATATATTTCCTCAGGGATAAATCTGAAGCCTTTTTACATGTTTAAATAATTTAAGGCTCTGGTGGAAAACCAGGTAGAGAAGAAGATAAAGGTGTTGAGGACAAATAATGGTGGAGAGTTTCGCAAGAATGAATTTGAAGAGTTATGTAATAAGTGTGGTATATCATGATAGAAGACTACTCCATACACACCTCAGTAAAACGGAGTTGCATAATAATGAATAAGATGTTGATGGATGTTAGGTCCCTATACTACTAGTGTAACCCCTTATTGTTATCAGTACAACCCCCTTATTATATTGATGTACCCATGTAGTGCCTATATTGTTACTATTGTGCCCCATAGAAGCCCACTATTGTTATTATTGTGCCCTTACATTATTATTGTTAGGTCGGCTCTGATTATATTATGACCCCTTATACTCCTATATATAGAAAGGAGGTCTTGTCATTTGTATCATCCAAGAATTTTTCATTTGTATAATGTAAAGGAGGTTTCCCCCTCGAATAGGCTGAATTCTAAGGCGTTGTTCTGTCTTTTCTATCTTTTTGTGAGCTAGTTTCATAACATTTGATATCAGAGCTTTGGATTCTAGGGTTTTCGCTGCTCCAAACAAGTCATCATGGAATTTTCGCTATAACTTTTTTTTTATGACGTTTCATAAGCTAAAAAGAAAACTCATTTGAAACGAAAGCTAGCAAAACCTTGGGTCTGAATTTCAAATCTTGTCCCACTATATTTTTGAAGATATGATCCGAGGAAGTTATAGTTTTTGCAAGCTCTAGAATTTCATCTAAAACAAGTCATCGTGGGATTCTCGCTATAACATTTTCACTACAAAGTTTCAAAAGCTCAAACAAAAACCCATTTGAGAAGAAATCGGTCTGAACATCGGTTCTGAATTTCAGACCTTGTCTCGCTATATTTTCGGATATATGATCTGAGGAAGTTAGGGTATTTGAAGATTCCCGAATTACGTCTTAAATAGGCAAACTTGAGAAAATCGTCATAACTTTCTCTTTAAGCATCGGATTGAAATTTTGTAATAAGTTCCTGAAAAGGGACGAACTGTAGTTTTTTTTGTGTGTTTTTTAGATCTGAAGGTCAAACTAGTGACACGTGGCACATCATACAATTTTTCTATTATGAAAAGGGGTATAATCAGGTCATCTTGGGAGATTGTGCATAACTCTTTCATGGACTGTTAGTGTCAGTGTCTTCACACTGCCACGAGTGATCAAAATGTACTCTTTTTCATTCATATTAGGAGTCCCATCTTGATGAGTTGCATTCCATTAGGTCATGGGTGAACTGATGGTAGAGTTCATTTCATTTTTTTTTTTACTTCATGACATATATCGGCTAACCACTTTTTATGTGTGATTCAGTCAATGGTTCAGGTTCATTTTAAGTTTATTTCATAAAATAGGTCTTAAGTCTTAGGGTCTCAATTTCATTAGGTATTAAGGTTTCACCATGACAAATTTTCAGTAACAATTAACTAATAATGGTCAGCAGACACATGAAGATGAAAATAATCATCAGAAAAGTTTTAATACCATAATTTGTAAACTTAATAAGTTTTTCACCTCAAAACTAGTTTTGAGGTGAAAACAGAGCATTGGTATCTTTTGTAAATTTTATGTAATTTTATTATTTCTCATATATAATTAATAGTCTCATGCTGCTCCTGGTCATCTATTGATATTTCCAAGTACATGCCACTGCAAAATCCAGAGATCACCAACCATCAGTTCACCTATTTATAATAAAAGACAAATAGACATTATAAAGTGGGTTTTGAAGAATGAAAAATCAAAAGTTGCCAAGCCATATAAAGGTCATTTCTCTATCAAGTTATTTCATTATTTGAATTGAGGTTCATGAGCAAAAACGCGATTTTGAGGTGTTATTGAGCAAAGGGAGGGAAATTGTTGTGCTTTTGGAGAAATCTATCTGGCACTATGCACGAAAGCCTAGCGCTACACATAGGAGCAGTGCTACACCCCTGGGTTTTTTCTACTGTGTTATTTTGAACTGGAACTACGCACCAAACCGGCACTACACACCTGGGAGAGTGCATTACACACCTGGCAGTTGAGCTAAAAATTGTTGCAAAGTGCATCAAATCGCCTCAAAACTCTTAAATTCCTCCATTGTAAGTAAGTATCACCACCATTCTTACTGAAAAGAACTGTTGCATCAATCTTGGGTTGTTTAGTCTGTCATAAACATCAAACCCTAATTGTCACTAAATTGTCTCATATATTGTAAAAAAACTCACTCATTACTACTATCCTACATAGTCTTTTTACTGTTTCCCTAAATCCCATCCTCCCATACATAATTCCCTAGACATCATTCCCTAAACTTTTCCCTAATTCCCAAACCCTATAAAATACTCCCAAACCCTACAATACTCCCAAGCCCTACACTATTCACTAACCCTGCTCACTCCCTACATCCCTTTCCCATTCTTGTTCACCCTCACCTATTTTCCTATTCAAATCTCTTCATACTCATCTTACCTTCATTCACCAATCCACCACTCTTCATTCACCACAAGGAGAAACAGTTGTACAACAATGGAGAGGGACAATGAGTATGAAATGAAGGAAGAAACCCATAGTGACAGTTCCAGGGAGAGAGACACACAGGGTAGAAAGCCTCATAAGGGAGGAAAACATATTAGAGATGATCCCACTAGTTTGAGGGAGCCGCAAGCCTGCCCATTTTCCCTTTCTTGTTTTAGACATCAGTCATGTTTCAGTTTCTCTGGAATGGTCGAAAGGGTTAAATCTCATCATGAATTAGCAAGGTTGTTTGTGACACATTTGGACAACAATGAGGTAAACCTTGTTGGAGTTACATTCACTTTGTCACCAGCTGTCATTTCAGAGGCTACAGGTATTCCAAATGTGGGTGAAAAGTGGAACAAAGGTCAGAACATTGACAAGGAATACTATGAGCCTTATATCAAGGCTAAATAACATAACAAACTCAGCAGAGTATTTCCCTTTAAATTCTTGGAGGACAAGTTTGCTCCATTGATGAAAATTATCATCAAGTTTTACTTGTGAAGGTAGGTTCTCTAGACTATATGCTGATGAGCCCCAAAAATGTACAATTATTTGGGCTCATTCAACCTCCTAATTTGGCTTAGTCCACCATTCTCATTTGTTTATTGCATGTTTTTGATTATTTTTATGTTAATAGAGTGAATTTGGTTAGTCATTATGCCAACAAGTCTAATGGGTGCTTTGTGTAGCCTTTTTGGTCAACTTGGAGACAAAATTGAAGGTCTTAATGAACACTTGGCAGCCAAATTCGTGGGAGAACAAGCTAGAGGATTTGTAGGAAGGTGTCCCCCTCATTTATGGGCCCTTACCTCGAATTCTCCACCATCAACTCGGAGTTCAAGGGCCACCGAATCAATCAGCTCAAGGGCAGCCAAGCAAGTCAAGTAGGACTGCTGTTAACTACAAGTCTTGGGAAGCCAAGTCCCTAAATTTTAGGAGGACTGTTGGGTCCTCAAATTGTATAAATAAGAAGGCTTAGGGCCTCATTTGGGTTAGCTAGTTGTTAGTCATTTTTGGGGTTAGCTAGTGGGTAGTCATTTTTGTAGTTAGTAGTTAGTCAATTTGGTTTTTGCTCTTTGTAAGCCAGTTTTGGCATGACATTAGATTTTTTATTATGAATAAAGGCAAGCAGATTCAGATCTAATTTTGAGTTTTTAAGGGAGCTATAGCTCTCAGGTTAGGGCCCAACCTGAGAGCAATAGACCTCCTCTGTTTTGTAGTGTTATTTGCCTTTCGTTCCAACACTTTGTTTCTTTACTTTGACATGCAATTCGAATTTACAGTCTGCTGATTTAGTTTTTATGTGATTGAGTAGGATTAGCTTATGGTTACTTTGCTTTCAGTTGCTTAGATCAGGATAGGAGAGTTGTAATTCATTGGAGCTCCAGAAAAGGTTGAAAGGACCTCACTGCCATCTCTGTTTGGAGATTGGGGTGCAGTCTGTCCCAACCAAAAAAAAACGCAGTCTTCTTACGTTCATGCAAGCTGCAACATAGTTACCTTAATCATAGATCCATCCATGCACTCTGATCTTGAGCATTACTTCTTCATTCCACTTCCATGCACGAGTTTCCTTCACAATTTACATTGCTGTTCATTGATTTTATATCACAAGTAGCTCAGGTTAATGAGTTCTCGTTTTTGGTGACATTCATAAGCAATTTGTTTTATTTACACTGCTCCACATCATTCCATCTCCTTCCTCTTCTTGTCAACCACACCTAAAGCCACCTAATCGACCTCTGTTCAGCTCGTATACCTTCCAGCTCTTCCATGATTCACGTAGCTCCATTGTCTTGACCTTTCGTTGATCCCATCCTTCCATCCACCAACCAACTTCGTGCACTCTTCCTCCACCATATTTCTCTGCCCCTGAGCCATCACCAGCTCCATCTCCATCTTACCTATCCACCCATACCACTCCATCACCTCACCATCACCTAAAACTCCCACGGTCGAACATCCTGTAGAATTTCACAGACTTCCTGTAGAATCCCTGAGTTTCCTGTAGGATCCCCTGCAGACATCCTGTAGGAGCCTGCAAACTTGGTTGCCGAGCATCCAAACATTGTAGACTTCTGTAGACTGATGCTAAGGATCCCTTGGGACCTCTCCTAGCCCCCCTGACCTTTCCCATGCTTTCCTTCCCTTCGAACCGCTCCTGCACAGTCAAACCCTAATCAAAAGCACCATCACAATAAATCCAACCACTTAATGAAAAAATACAAAAACATGTCTTTTCAGATGCAAGTAGCTTAGATTCATGTATTTCAACTCACTACAAGTAATGGCATCATTGGTAGAAGTTTCATTCACATTTTTGCATTGTAAGGGTCAAGCTAGTCAAATTAGGGTTTATTAGGGTTTCCATGCTTTGTTGGCTTTCAGTTTCCTTTTTGCAAAGTAGGTTAGCTTCCTTCGAGATAGCTTTCGTCCATCACTCATAAAGCTTCTTCTGAGAGCATATAGAAGTTGGCTTGAGCCCTAGCGGACTTGTGCCAGCTGACCAAGTGACAGCTGCGACAAGAGCTAGTACTTGTGCATACAGCACCGTCGCTTCCAAGTTTGTACGAACTACCGGGTTGATAAAATTAGAGATAGGAAGCTCCAGGAGTTGTAGCATTATTGCTACAATACTGGAGCCCACCATCTTTTTGGCGCCGTTGCCGGGGAAGCGTCAGAGTATTAGTAATTGTTGCTTTTCTTCTATTTTCTTACTCTTACCTTCTGCTCAGTAGTTTACTTCATTTCCATTCTGCAAAAGTAGCATAGACATTTCTTGCTTTCATTGATTAGCATTTCCTGCTTTCATAGATTAGCATTTCCTGCTTTCCTAGAATAGCCTTTCAATTCCGCATTTCAATTCTGCAAGCGTAGCTTAGCATTTCAATTCTACAAGCGTAGATTAGCATTTCAATTCCGCAAGCGTAGACTAGCATTTCATTCTTGCAATTTCATTTGAGCAAAATAGATTAGTCCTTTCCTGCTTTCATTTCAATTTCGCAAGATAGTTAGTTGCAGTTCAATCTATTTCATGCCTTGTAGGAGTAGAGATAAGTTAGAAAAATGATTGCACAACACCCCCACTGCTTCACACAGCCAAGATTCTCTCTTCTTCGATGGTTGTGATTGAAGAACCCCAGGGTGGACATCAAGACATATCTTAAGAACCTCTAGGGGAGAAGAAGAAGAAAACATTCCTCTGGAGCAAATGGCTACAAGTAGAGATGTTGGGAACAACATCTTGTCCAAAGATGAATTTGAAAATCAGATCAAAGATTTCAAGAGTGATATGAGGCAGTTTCTTGCCATGCAATTGGATACCTTGCGGATCCAAAAGAAGCAAGAGGAAGCCAAGAGGGCTTTGGTCATCTTTTGTCCTAGGTGCACTAGAAAGCATCCTAGGAACGAATGTCCAATGCACTCCCTAGAAGTGTGTTTCATCTGTGAAGAATACCATCCTACAGATCAGTGCCCTTCCTTGCCCAGAATCAAAGCTGCATATCAAAGAGCCAAGGGAGCCACTGAATCACTCTATTATATGAACCAAAGTTGGCCGCATGAACCTAGATATTATCAGCAGGAACTGCAAGGGACACCTGAGACCTATTATGACCCCTACCAAGCCACTTTCATGCCTTCTTGGTGTCCCCCTGCTCATCCTTCCTGGTTCACACCTCCTCCTTGTTCCTTCACAGATCCATATTATACCCAACCAGTTGCTCATTCATTTCACTCTTATGCTCAGCCACAACCTCAATGGAATGCACCTTATCAGGAGTGGAGGCCCCAGTACAACTCTCATCCCGCTCATTTTCCTCCACCACCTGCTCATCCACAACCATCGCCTCCTCCTCCACCAAGGCAACCCCAAATGCCTACCCAACCACAATGCCATCCATCTCCATCTCAATTTCACACCTCCACTCAACTACCCGTACCATTTCCAAAACCACACAATGGAGCAGCTCAACCCCATTGCAAATTTGAGGCACAACATGTGCAAATGACTCCTCTTGAGCTCAATGATGTTCACCAAAGCTCAGGAAGAGTGTTGCAAAAGAGAGAATCTATTGACAACATTGAAGGACCAAAAGCAAAAGAATATTCCAAAGAGGAGATCAAAGAACCATGGGCTGCACTTAATGAAGAGAAGAGATCAGAATCAGAGATCGAGAGAGTTCCTTCATGGTTACCATCAAATATTCCATGTATTCAAGAGAAAGATCAACAAAAAGAGGAAGATCAGAAGGTCATGATAGAAGGTGACATGAAGAATGATCCAGATTAGCAAAAGAACCAAGGATATCAAAGCTATATTGAGATATGGTTTCAGAAGGTCACTAAGTTATAGCATTACTTTCTTCCTCAACTTCGTTTGATCCCTTCAAAGCCAGATCATTTGGTCTCTGAGATCTGGATACTTGTCCAAGCATGCATTTCGAGCCTTCACATCATTTTTTCTCTAATCTTGATGTGCACATGGCTCCATTGGAAGTATTCTTATACTTGAAAATGATTTTGTTTTTCAAGTAGGGTAGGGTAGAAGAGAAAAAAAAAGAAAAAAGAGAAAAAAAATGAAAATAAGAGAAAAATAAAAATCTAAGGTGAAAACCTCCTCGGAGGTGCCTTAGATTGGCTCATTGATTGAAAACCTCCATGAGGCAGTCAATGTGTTGAAAAAAAAAAGAGAAAAGAGAATAAGATCTCTGGGTGAAAACCTCCCTTGGAGGCGCCCAGGGCAGGCAATTAGGGTGAAAACCTCCATGAGGCGCCCTAGTTGTTTTTAAAAAAAAAAGAGAAAAAAGAAAAAGAAAAATAAAGCTAATCTCCATTGAATAATTTCATGTTGCAGCAATGACATTGCAGGTTGCAAGAAGGACGTTTCATGACAGGAGGAGCACTCAAATCAAGGTCAAAGTAATTGTTCTTGTGCCTTCTGCAGGAAGCTCTGTATTTCTACAGGAAACATCCTGTAGAACCTTTGGACGAGCCAAATCAAATTTCAAAAGTGAATCTGATGGTGGGAATCTGTTGATTAGGCCTACAAGCACTTGTGTGTCCATCCCTTGCCTTTCTCCATCATGTTTTCACCTCCTTGTGCTTCTCGTTGTGCTTCTACAGGAACTTCCTGTAGAAATTGTGGGAAACTAGGCATGCATTTCAAAAAGTGGTTTGGCAAGCATGGTAGCTTCCTCAAGGGTTCAGAAGCTCTCATGCAATCTTCCAACTCCTCCTCCATCATCTCCATACCTGCATCACAGCCAAAATTCATTTTGTCATACCATGCAACCAAAAATGCAAAATGCCTTGAAGCAAAAACACATAGAGCAGAATTTGTTTTTGCCATAACTTGAAAACCATGCATCCATTTGACAAACCCTTTTATGGGGAATTGTACAAGGTTGATGACAACATACTTGAGCAGTTTCATGCAATTCCGGTGCACGGTTTCCAAGAAATCAGCCTCCATCACCATCAGCCATTTTTTCATTTTCTCCATAACCGTGCATCCGTTTCAAAACCTGTTTCATGGGGAGATGCACATGGGTGATAGTAACCTACCCAAGCAGTTTCAGCCGATTCCGATGCACGGTTTCCGAGAAATAGACCTCTAAAATCTTCAACCATTTTCCATTTTTCTCGAAATCCGTGCATCCATTGATCACGAATTTGCTATGGGAGATGCATAATGATGGTAGGAACATGCTCACTGAGTTTCAGATCAATCCGATCTACCGTTTGGGAGAAATGGCAAAAAGAAGTTCTGGTTTTGTGACCATGCAGCAGCAGCAGCTTGAACGAGCAGAGTTGAACGTGGAAACGATTGCATGCAGCTCAGATCTGGCCAGAGGACACCTGCACAAGGAAAAGCAATCAAAAATCATTAGCCAAGCCTCATGCAATCAAATGATCCAAGCATGCAGCAGCAAGGAGCTTCACAAGCAGCCGTTTGGCTTCAGGTACGTGACAAAACCTATTCCTCTATTGCATGAATCTAATTCAAGAACTGCATGAACGAATGGAGTGATGGAATTAAGCCACGAATTTAGGAAGGTTCACTTGATGTCCAGTTCTCTGGCAAGTCACGCAGCATGCATGGGTCAGCCATGCACGTGAAAGTCAAAAAAACGGACAGTATGGGCAGTCTAACTCCAGTGCAACTAAATCGATGAGATTTCAAGCAGAGAGCAAATAGTGACCACTGCAGTTCATGATTGCAAAAAAGTCGCATAAGCCAGCACACGCATGTGCCACTTCACTCCAAAAATCACGTAGACATCACTGAGCGCTCGGCTTAAGTTCAAAGACCGTTAGTCAACTTGCACTTGCATCATGTTCACTCAAAGAATACATCCTCTGCTTCCACAATCGGCTTAATCTATCGTCCATCGCTGAGTTTCCTACTTATTTTCGAATTTCTCTAGTGCATCGGGCTCACCCAAAGGCAGAATCACGTTCTACAGGAAACGGGTGAAGTCTTCTACAGCAAATACAGCATAGCCTTCCGGAGCAGTCTGACAGAGATGGAGGGTACACGACAAGGTGGGATGAATTAAAATCCAAGAGACAATGATGCTGGACACAACACAACTGTTATTGCATCTTTTCAAGAAAAACATGTTGATTCTGGACAGTCAAAACAGCCTATTCCAATTCCAATATTGGGAGAAATAAATGAAGATCATGCAGGGAGTTGTGTAACAGAGGCTACTCAGCAGGATGTTTTGCAAGGACCATCAACATCCTCATTGGATGAGAATGGCAATGAAGACACAAGAATTCTGGGAAGGATGTCGTGATAGCTAACTCGCAAGGGTGTCCAGGACCATTGGTGGATGAACGTATTGAGATTATGTCATGTGGTGAACTGAACTGTTGGACAAAAATGAAGGGTTTTGACCAAAGATATTAGTCCTTCTAACAGTGAGGAAGAAGAGCAGAAAGGGGGAGAAGATGAAGGCTGCCACAGCCCAGCTGAAAAGAAAATCACCCACAGCCAAGCAGGACACAGTGAAGCTTGAAGAAAGGTAGGCTCAAAAATACCATTTCCATGCATGAGATTTTAAAGGGTGGTGAACTAGCTTGGTTGAAGTCGGGACAATTAAAACCAGTCTGCCTGTGGGTCAAGAATGGTGGTTTGCTTGTGGGATACACGGAATTTCTTTCAAATAGCGCTGCATCACATTCTCTTCCAAGGTTCCTGTTAGCAAATGCTCCACATGATAATGATAAACCACTGTAATGCTCACCGTGCACATATAAACTACTTATTTTCTTTTTGTGGCTGTTATATGGTTAGTGTGAAAAGTAGCTCTAAATCTATCACTGAAGCAATTACAAGCTCGGCATACCTGAAACGCAGTATCACGGATGGACAAAGAAGACTGTGTATATAGTGCAGAAATAACAAGGGTTACATCTCGGCTCTATATTCAGATCTGTCTAGACAGATCAAGATCTCAATGAAGCAGTGATGAATGATGATGAAAAATGTGACACTGTCACACGGGTATTCTCACCATGCCTAGCAGCACAGTTCAAGAAGAAGGCACCCTCAGCCACGCAGACCAAAACAGTTGACACAGGACCTTCTACAGGAAGTCTGGAAACGGAGCAGCAAAGGGAGAAATCGCCTGAGATTTTGGCCAGGGAGGCGGTAGCAGTGCTAGATGCCCTAAGCACATCTCCAAGGCAAAAAGGGAAGCAAAAAAGGGAGCCTTCCATGTACTTTAAGGCAAGAAGGAGCATGTGGATAAAAGCTGGCAGACCCTAGCCACAGTCAAAGGAGCCAATTACAATTGAGGACACCACAGCTAAACAAAAGGAAGAGTCTCCTTCAAAGGGGTCCATCATCTATGAATGAGGAAGCTAAAAACCTTCACCTAGAGAGAAGAAAATCAAGGTGATGGACTCAAAGACTGCTTCTACAGGAAGACAAAGGACTGTTTCTACATGAAGACAGAGGACTGTTTCTACAGGAAGCCAGCGAACTGTTTGTACAGGAAGTTTGAAAATAGGGAAGCCAAAGGAGGAATTGGCCGAGATGTTAGCCAAAGAAGCCACTAGGGCCATCAAAGACGAGGAGAGAGATTGGTTGCTCAGAGGATGAGCAACACTTTCAGTAGGGGGGTGATGATGAGCCCCAAAAATGTACAATTATTTGGGCTCATTCAACCTCCTAATTTGGCTTAGTCCACCATTCTCATTTGTTTATTGCATGTTTTTGATTATTTTTATGTTAATAGAGTGAATTTGGTTAGTCATTATGCCAACAAGTCTAATGGGTGCTTTGTGTAGCCTTTTTGGTCAACTTGGAGACAAAATTGAAGGTCTTAATGAGCACTTGGCAGCCAAATTCGTGGGAGAACAAGCTAGAGGATTTGTCGGAAGGTGTCCCCCTCATTTATGGGTCCTTACCTCGAATTCTCCACCATCAGCTCAGAGTTCAAGGGCCACCGAATCAATCAGCTCAAGGGCAGCCAAGCAAGTCAAGTAGGATTGCTGTTAACTACAAGTCTTGGGTAGCCAAGTCCCTAAATTTTAGGAGGACTGTTGGGTCCTCAAATTGTATAAATAAGAAGGCTTAGGGCCTCATTTGGGTTAGCTAGTTGTTAGTCATTTTTGGGGTTAGCTAGTGGGTAGTCATTTTTGTAGTTAGTAGTTAGTCAATTTGGTTTTTGCTCTTTGTAAGCCAGTTTTGGCATGACATTAGATTTTTGATTATGAATAAAGGCAAGCAGATTCGGATCTAATTCTGAGTTTTTAAGGGAGCTATAGCTCTCAGGTTAGGGCCCAACCTGAGAGCAATAGACCTCCTCTGTTTTGTAGTGTTATTTGCCTTTCGTTCCAACACTTTGTTTCTTTACTTTGACATGCAATTCGAATTTACAGTCTGCTGATTTAGTTTTTATGTGATTGAGTAGGATTAGCTTATGGTTACTTTGCTTTCAGTTGCTTAGATCAGGATAGGAGAGTTGTAATTCATTGGAGCTCCAGAAAAGGTTGAAAGGACCTCACTGCCATCTCTGTTTGGAGATTGGGGTGCAGTCTGTCCCAACCAAAAAAAAACGCAGTCTTCTTACGTTCATGCAAGCTGCAACATAGTTACCTTAATCATAGATCCATCCATGCACCCTGATCTTGAGCATTATTTCTTCATTCCACTTCCATGCACGAGTTTGCTTCAAAATTTACATTGTTGTCCATTGATTTTATATCACAAGTAGCTCAGGTTAATGAGTTCTCGTTTTTGGTGACATTCATAAGCAATTTGTTTTATTTACATTGCTCCACATCATTCCATCTCCTTCCTCTTATTGTCGACCACACCTAAAGCCACCTAATCGACCTCTGCTCAGCTCGTATACCTTCCAGCTCTTCCATGATTCACGTAGCTCCATTGTCTTGACCTTTCGTCGATCCCATCCTTCCATCCACCAACCAACTTCATGCACTCTTCCTCCACCATATTTCTCTGCCCCTGGGCCATCACCAACTCCATCTCCATCTTACCTATCCAGCCATACCACTCCATCACCTCACCATCACCTAAAACTCCCACGGTCGAACATCTTGTAGAATTTCACAGACTTCCTGTAGAATCCCTGAGTTTCCTGTAGGATCCCCTGCAGACATCCTGTAGGAGCCTGCAAACTTGGTTGCCAAGCATCCAAACGTTGTAGACTTCTATAGACTGATGCTAAGGATCCCTTGGGACCTCTCCTAGCCCCCCTGACCTTTCCCATGCTTTCCTTCCCTTTGCACCGCTCCTGCACAGTCAAACCCTAATCAAAAGCACCATCACAATAAATCCAACCACTTAATGAAAAAATACAAAAACATGTCTTTTCAGATGCAAGTAGCTTAGATTCATGTATTTCAACTCACTGCAAGTAATGACATCATTGGTAGAAGTTTCATCCACATTTTTGCATTGTAAGGGTCAAGCTAGTCAAATTAGGGTTTATTAGGGTTTCCATGCTTTGTTGGCTTTCAGTTTCCTTTTTGCAAAGTAGGTTAGCTTCCTTCGAGATAGCTTTCGTCCATCACTCATAAAGCTTCTTCTGAGAGCATAGAGAAGTTGGCTTGAGCCCTAGCGGACTTGTGCCAGCTGACCACGTGACAGCTGCGGCAAGAGCTAGTACTTGTGCATACAGCACCGTCGCTTCCAAGTTTGTACGAACTACCGGGTTGATAAAATTAGAGATAGGAAGCTCCAGGAGTTGTAGCATTATTGCTACAATACTGGAGCCCACCATATGCCTATCACATTAGATTTCTAATGCATTTCACTAGGGTGAGAATGAAGAATATCCCCTACTCCATATTCAGAAACATTGAGAAGATGGCACTCATTGTAAAGAAGAAATCATACCCCCAGTAGTTAACCAACATCCACCACTTTTATGTGATTAAAATCATTGTTTCACATCAGTTGAACCTTCTTAACATGCCATGGGAAACCTTCATTTCTCATGAAATGTGCAAAGGCCCTAAAGTCTTTTCATCAGTGCCACATGAAGAAGGCAGACCTTCAGGACATGAAAAGGTCCAAGAGACTGAAACTGTTGGAGTGCTAGTATTTGTGACATATGAGAGGGGCACAAAGAAAATTTTTGTAGCTGGCAGGCAAGTATTATCTCCACAAGGTGTGGAAGGGGTCTTGCCTTCATCTTCAAGCCACAGGCAAATGCTATCTCCACAAGCAGTGGAAGGGGCTTTACCTTCTTCTTCAGCTAAATAGGTACAGCTTGGGAAGCACAGCAAGGGCAAAGGTAAAGGCAAGAAAAATATGCATGAGAAGGATCTTAATGATGGGCAAGAGAGAGATTTTGATCTTGTTGATCATGAGGAGACACAAGGAGTTGATGTCATTGATTTGGAAACTCAAGGTACAAAGATTACCAAAGACATGATCATCAAGGAGCAAGAGGCTGAGATACAAACCTTGTTAGTTAATTTAGAGAGGGCTAAGTGGATCATCAATTATCTAGAGCAAGAAAACAAACAATTGACTAACAAGAAAGTCCTCATGGAGCTACAAATGATAAAGGAAGGCAGGCAAAATATCAAGGAGGACAATGTTCCATTAACCCCTATTGAGCAATAAATTGATAATGATAGGGAAACATGGCTTAAGTGGGTCAATATGCACCTTGAGGGGCTGCGTGAGAAGGCCAATAGAGACAAGAAGATGCTTTGTCACATGGCCTACCACTACATGACCCGAAACAAAATATGTAACATAAGAATGAGAAAGCTTAAGGCTAGGTTGAGGAAGGACTTAAGGAGCAAAAAGGAGCAAGACAAGCTAAAAATATTGGCTGAAGCATCACTAGCCCATCAAAGAAACTAATGGTGGTGCCTTGTTCCAAATCTGGGCAAGTTTTGGTAAGTTTTTTTCATTTTGAATTTTTCCAACACATAAAATTTCCTTAGGTGCATAGTGCCACCGGCACTACGCTTTTCACTGGGAGAATTTTTGGAGAAATGGTTTGCATATTTGGATTCAGCATGACGATAACATCAATCCATGAAATTTTCAGCAATTTTGGAGAAAAACTTGGTCACTTAAAGGTCAAAAAACCATATTAAAAAAAAATAATTAAATAAAAATTAAATAAAAAAATAAAAAAAAAATTGACCTCTCTGCCTCCTTTTGGACACACATAAAGGAGCCTTGTGAGATTTCACTTTTGAGGGGGAAAATGACCTCCAAATACAAAAAATTCAAGATGTTCTAGAAACTGGACAAGAAGACCTTTCAAATGAGCTATCTTGGGCTCAATTTGGCTAAGGGTAAGGCCTCTAAAATCAGTTGAGATGTGGTGCTATGCACCTAGCCAGTGGCGCTATGCATAGAGCCAGTTTGCTCAAAATTCCAAATTTCGCCTAGTTTTTCTACAAGTTGATTTTTCTCTCATTTTGGATGAATTTATGACTGTAAATGATGCTATGATATGTAAATGTAATTTTAAAATGACCTTAAAGGGTATATTCATCATTTTGAGGTGGTTTGGGGGTAAATGAATCAGTTTCCATGTTTTTAAAGGCAAGCTGTTCCACTGCCTATATACCTGTTCCTTGTTGGGAAATGGTTGTAACAGTCCCTTATCTCTTGGATTCGCACCCTGATGGATAGCATAGGTGGTTTTGATGTCTATATTATGTATTTTTTCGGTCATTAGCAAAGGTTGGACTCTCTTGGATGCTTTGAGCTACATTGTACATCTCTATAGCAGTTTGGCAAGGGAATAAACCAATATTTGTAGCTATTTTTGTGGGATTATTATGGTAATGTGTTTTTGCATTGTTTATCCTTCTGTCATTAGTTTTTCTCATGTGTTATGTGTGCCAAAATATCATTCATTCTTTTATACTAAATGATATCGAGATAGATAAGTAGAATACATTGGTAACTGTGCTCTGCCTTCAAAATACATGTAGTTTTTGATGTTTTCAGCTATCTGAAGAGGAATCATGATCTATGCATACCCTCCTTAGCTCCTCATCAGTATTAAACTACCATCTCACTCAATTACAAGTGCTTAAACACCTACTTACCTCGCCCCACAGAACACCCTGCATTTCTGACTTGATTTCCCGGACCCAAAGCTGCATGCTCCATTTGATCTAGCAACAAAACCATAAAAATCAACCAAAAAAACTTGAGCTACTATACCTAGCCTAGAATTCGTATTTAATTCAGTCATCTCAACTAAGATTCACAAGGAGAGAGCCCTCTCCCAACCTGGTAGGGCTAGCTACCAGGTTAAGCTTAGTTTGTGGTTATCCTAGGATTGCCTCCCTTCAGCCTAAGGTCAATCTAGGCTCTAACATGGAGAATCCAATTTCGATCAAACTGGTGGCATTGGAAAGAGGACATAGAGGACTACTGCAAGTCGCGATTTCAGAATTGGAAGATCTGAAATTACAGAGTTATAGTCATTTCAAAATTGAGCTCCTAAAATCAAGAAAAAGCGAGATGAGAAAGTTTGATGGCAAGGATCCGGTAAATTGGATACTACAGATGGAGAAATATTTTGATCTACATGGTTTACCACTGTTACAAAAGGTATGTATTGCATATAATTATTTAGAACCAAATCAATTTTTATGGTATAAAGGGATTTTTTCTCGTAAACCACTTGTCACGTGGTCAATTTTCACAGAGGAAATGATAGCACATTATGAGGATACAAAGAGAAACACCTTCTTTAGCCAATTGATAAATCTCAAACAAAAGTGTTCAATGGAAAAGCACATTGAGGACTTTAAAAAATTGAATATAAGGGAAAATGATATTCCAGAGAAGCAGAGGATTGATGTCTCCATAGGGACTTTAAAGGATAACATTCAACATGAGGTTTGTCCTTGGGAACCTGATTCATTGGAGAAGGAATTCAGGTTGGCAAGAAAAGTGGAAAGAAAAATTATGGAAACAAGGAATTCTACCCCTCACAGCTATAAACATGGAAGTGTTTTTTCTCCTAGCCTTCCACAACCTACAAGGGTAACACCACAACAATTGGAAGAAAAAAGAGAAAAAGGGATTTGTTACAATTGTGATAGAAAATGTACTAAAGGTCATAAGTGTGCTGAGAAGAAATTATTTTACATAGATTATGAAGAGGAGGAAAAAAGGGATCAAGAAACATCAAAATAAGAGGATATACACCAGAAACCAACCCTAGAGAAAGAAGAAATGAATCCAACCACATCTTGTAAAACATTGGCAAGAATTACCACTCCTCAAACTCTCAAAATAGAAGGACATATCAAGAAGAAAAAGGTTCAAGAAGTGAAAGATCACATCGAGAAAGAAGAAATGAATCCAACCATATCTTGTAATGCATTGGTTGAAATTATCACTCCTCAAACTATCAAGATAGAAGGGCATATCAAGAAGAAAAATGTTCAAGAAGTGAAAGATCACATCGAGCATCAAGAAATGAATCCAACCATATCTTGTAAAGTTTTGGAAGAAATTACCACTCTTCAAACTCTAAAGATAGAAGGAAATAACAAGAAGAAAAAGGTTCAAGCAGTGACAGATCACATCAAGCATCAACAACAAGTTCTCCAACCTTTAAAGGATAATGCCAATTTGGTGCATAATGGAATGGAACAACAGGTAGATCAACATCACATTGAAAAGTGTTTTGATGTAAGTGATTGGGTTATTTTACAGCTACATCTCAAGCAAGCTATTTATGAGAAGGAAATGTTGGCAATACTATATGCACTTAAGAAATGGCGACCTTACCCAATGGGAAGACACTTCAAGGTAAATATTATCTTTAGAAAAACAGCAAAAATGGGTCACAAATATGTTGGGTTATGACTTTAACATCTTTTATACAAAAGGGAAGCAAAATTTTGTTGCAGATGCACTCTCAAGAAAGGATGAGGATGTGGAAGCATGGTTTTGTGCTATTTCTATTATCCAACCAAATTTGATAAACAAAGCAAGGGATGAATGGAAGAATGACAAAGAAGGGTGTGAACTTATTCAAAAGTTGTAGAAGATCCCAATTCAAACAATATTTCCAGAACTTGATGAGGAAGGAAAAATCATACTGGAACCTGGAGCAGTCACAAAAAAAAGAACCCGATAGCTACGAAATCGATCAATTTCAGAGTATCTCATCAAGTGGAAGAACTTACCCACTAAAGATTCCACACGGGAGGACAAGAATTTTATACAGAAGCATGAAGAACTACTCAAGCATTGAGGACAACACTTTATGAAGGAGAGGGGAATGTTAGGTCCTTATACTACTAGTGTAACCCCTTATTGTTATTAGTGCAACCCCCTTATTATATTGTTGTGCCCATGTAGTCCCCATATTATTATTATTATGCCTCATAGAAGCCCACTATTGTTATTATTGTACCCTTACATTATTATTGTTAGGTCGGATTTGATTATATTATGACCCCTTAGACTCCTATATATAGAAAGGAGGTCTTGTCATTTGTATCATCTAAGAATTGTTCATTTGTATACTTTAAAGGAGGTTGCCCCCTCGAAGAGGCTGAATTCTAAGGCATTGACCTATCTTTTCTATCTTTTTGTGAGCTGGTTTCATAACAATGGAAAAGGCAAGAAGCATGCTCAGTGGTGCTGGGTTAGCACAAGAATTATGGGTAGATGCAGCAGGCACTGCATGCTACCTGGTTAATAGATCACCTTCATTAATGTTGGAGGATAAGTCTCCACATGAGGTATGGACTGGTAAGAAACCATCTCTTTCATATCTAAGGGTATTTCACTGTGATGCATATGTACAATTTCCAAAGGAGAAAAGAAACAATTTGGATAGTAAATCTGAAAGGTGCATCTTTATTAGGTATAAGGATGGTTGAAAAAATTATAAGCTTTGGAACCAAAAAACAAGGAAGGTTGGGTACAACCGAGATGTGGTGTTTAGAGAGGTGAAATATGTTATTAAACATGAAGTACTACCAAAGGAACCTGAGAAGATATATTTTTAGCTAACGGAGGAAGAATCAGACTCTACAGCACAATGGAATTCAGAAGATGAAGAGCCACAAACTCCATCTGTGACAAGATCAGTTTGAGAAAGAAGGCAACTAGAAAGGTATAGTCCATCTACTTTCTGTTCAATTTTTTCCTTATCTATTACTGATGATGATCCTAGAACTGTCAGGGAGATAGTAGATTCATAGGATGGTAAACTCTTGAAAGAGGCCATGGTTGATGAAATGGCATCTTTGGACAAAAATGAGGCTTAGGATCTGGTGGAGTTTCCTGTTAGAAGGAAACCCCTTGGAAGAAAATGGGTGTTTAAGAAGAAGATGAATACAGAAGGAAAGGTGGAGAAATATAAAGCTCGGTTGTTAGCAAAAGGTTATTACCATGTGTTGTGAATTGATTTTGGTGATACTTTTTTCTCGTGTTGCCAAGGTAGCTTCTATTATATTACTTTTATATGTTGTTGCTTCTTTTGATTTTGAGGTAGAACAGATGGATGTGAAGACAATATTTCTTCACTAGGACCTGGAAGAAGAGATCTACATGAAGCAACCTAAAGGATTTGCGGTGAAGGGTAAGAAATAATTGGTATGCGGTTTAAAAAAGTCTTTGTATGAGTTAAAATGATCACCAAGAATGTGGTATCACAAATTCGATACATATATATGGGGACTTTGCTTCACTAGAAGCAAAGAATATCCTTGTGTGTATTTTATATTAATTGATGACCGAGTTATTTATTTGGTCTTGTATGTGGATGATATGTGTTTAGTCAATTTAGTGTCCTAAATTTCTTGCATAAATTATCAACCGAGATTTTCAAGCTAATGAAGTGTAGTGCACTATATGTGCTTAGTTAACCTTTCTTTCTTCATTGTTTTGTATTTTATATTGTTTTGGGGGTTTATGTTCTTTGATTCCTAATGATGTACAATCTGAACTATGAAAAACTTAAGTGAATATAATGGATTTCTTTTTAAAAGAAGAAAAATTTTCCTAAGTTAATCTAACTTCCTAAAGGTGAACCAAGAGCTAAAGCTAGTCAAAACCTAATTTAAAGAAAGAAAAGATAGAGCATCTGTCCTATCTCATCATTAATCCTAAGTCATGAATCTATTCCTTAAAATTAAGGGTGAAGTTGTAATGCATGTTGAAATAAATACAGAGAATGAAATTAACTGAAGTACTTCTAGTTACTCTAGCCTTCAATTTTGAAAGATAACCTTCTTGAGATGGGATACAAGCAACTTTCTATACTTTATGATCTAGAGAACTAAATTAAACATGCAGAAGGTAACTAATTGATTTCAACCATTGTATGAAGTGAATGTTTAACCATTTAGTTTAGGATGAGTATCAACTTGAAATGGTGTTCAAAAACATTCATTAACATAGTGGACTGACAAATTTGTCTTAGGAAATAAATTACTAAACAATGAGTAAGCTAGACAACAATGCATCCTTATTATTTCAACCTTACTCTGTCTAGAAACAAAATCATTTCCTTTCATAAAATGTGTTGGAAGAACAAGACTTCACAATTGAGTTTTAACATTATGATATTGATCAAAACTAAAATAAATCAACCTAAGTTAGAAAAACTGCTAAAAGCAAAGTAATGAATTTAAAACTAAACAGACAATGAATGGAAAGAAAACCTCCTTCATTGCAGGGGCCCTCTACAACTGACTTGGTTGAGCTGCTAACTAATTAAAAATGCTCTCTTAAATGATGATTGGTCAACACATGACTTATATTATAGAAAAGAATGAAGTCCAAAATACAAAGCTGAAAGTCTGAACTTAATACATAAAATTCTTCAAACCCCCCTCGGTTCTATACAACTAGTATTTAAAAGGAAATAATATAACTATCTCTCATCAAAACTAGCCACAAGTGGCTCATACGTATTACAACAGAACTATGTAAACTTCTGATTAGCTACAGGTCGCTTAAATTTGAGTGAGATGTTTGCAACAAAACCATTAACACAAGTGGTTGATCTGAGTTAATGCTTGCAACAGAACTATTAGATTTATTGATTATCCACGAAAGAGCAGATGAAGAGTCCTACTGCTTTCGGGTATCACATGTTTGACTCTACCTTTGACTACGATCTTGAGCTTGCTTTCTTGTCGAACTGGATTGAATGAATATGATACAATCCATGTGGAGATGATTCTAGAGATGCCCATGCAGACGGATTCTTCATTTGACACCTGGAACCTGCAAAACCATGGAAGTAGCTACGAAATACACAGTTAGCTACAAAATAGGCTATGTTCTGTAGCTAATTTTGCAAAATTTTATTCAAATAGAAAAAACATAAAAATATAACATGTCAATCATTTAATGCCTTCCTTAAGACAAAACCTATCATTTATCTTTGATTGGGATATGTAATCTTATGGAAAAGCAAGGGAAAAAGGTGAGAAAATCTACCAAGGAGAGGGTAATTCTGAGGTTCAACAATATGTTCCTGATTGGAAATAACAAAGAAATTATCCAGGATTTGAAGACCCAATTGTCCTCCAAATTTGACATGAAAGATCTTGGTGCTGCAAACTATATTTTGGGCATGGAAATTAAATGAGATTGGGCAAAGAGGAAGATCTAGTTAAAACAGAGGAAGTATCTCGAGACAATACTACAGAGGTTTAATATGTAGGATAGTAAACCGATGAAGGTTCCTATTCTAGTAAGTGTAAATTTATCTATTGAACAGTGTCCTAAGACACAAGAAAAGGAAGAGGACATGTACTATTTTCCATATGCAAGTGTAGTTGGTAGCATGATGTATGCAATGTTCTATACTATACGAGACATTGCACATGTAGGGGGAGTATTCAGCAGGTTTATGGAAAAACCAAGGAAGGAGCATTGGACAACATGGAAGCGAGTTTTGAGGTATTTGCCTAGCATTGGTGATTATGGTCTATGCTACCAAGGAAGGCCAAGATTGGAAATTTTTTTGGACATTCATGGCTTTTTTTATGTAGACTAGGATAGAGATCTGGATTAGAGAAGATCTACAAGTGTGTATGTGTTTAACCTATTTAGAGGTGCAGTCAGTTGGATGAGAAAGAGACAGTCTGTAGCGGAACTTTCAACTACAGGGGAAGAATAAATGGAAGTCACTCACGCAAGCAAGGATGCAGATTGGTTGTAGATATTGTGTTCAAGTATGGGGTTGGTACAACAAGCTATAAGTATAGACTGTGACAGCCAAAGTGAAATTTTCTTGGCAAAGAACCCTGCTTATCATTAAAGACAAAGCACATTGATTTTCAGTATCACTTTGTTATGGATATGGTTGAGGAAAAAAATGTGTTGCTGGTAAAGGTGGACACTTTGAAGAATGTTGCAGATGCATTGATGAAGTCTGTGAGCACTGCGAAATTTTCTTGGTGTAGAGAAACAATGGGAATTGTAGGGCTAAACCAATGACTAAGCTCTCCTATGACCCCCTATGTGGAAAAGAAAAAAACAAGTGCAAGAATGTTGGGTGTGTGTTATATTCTTTCCACGACTAGCCATGTGCATGGGGCGTAGCAGGGGGGTCACAGGGGGGCGGAAACCCCCCTTGTTGAGGGGTTGGCAGGGTAGCTACTGCCCCCCTACACAAGGTTCGGGGTAGCGGCCTGAGAATTTTTTTTTGGACCCTATATTAGGTGGGCATACCTACCTATGGTTTTGTGCATGGGTTTCACACATGGTTTTGGGAATGATGGTTTTCTACGCATGGTATTTTGTAGATCCGGTCAAGGGAACTATGGTTATGTTCTAATCCAGGGTTAATGGATTGGGGTTTATGAAATCTTCAACATGTATATATATGTTTTGTAACATTGAATGGAAAATAATGAAAAACCATTTTGGTAGTCTCGGCTTTGGGATCCAAGGGAGAATATCTGTGTATTTGTTTTGTGTTTGTTGCCATTGTATATTTTCTATTTTTAATAATTCGTTTGCAGGTTATTTTTGTATAGGGTTAAAACCTACACCTCTCAAGTAACCAGCCCCTGGGTCCCACTAAGATTTTAGACCATTTAACTCTCGGACACTCCCTTGATATGGGCATGCATGTATCCAGGGTGCTCTAGACTCTCCCACAACACGAATATGCCAATGTCTAGGGATTTTTCTACCCAACGTTGTACCTAAATCCTTGGGATTTGAGCCACTTTTTCAGGCCCAGAGACCAGGTCACTGCAAAAAAGTCAATGACACCTTCAGGAATGAAAGATAACAACAGAACAATGATACAAATGAAATTGCTTGAACAAGGACTTGGTTGGATCCCTACAAACCATGAAAAGAATTTCCTCAAACATGTCACAAATATGTAATCTACAGGTTTAAACAACAGCTCTGAGCATAGGGGTCTCATACTTATCTGAGAATCTCTAAGAAGCAATGTTTCCTTATATCATTAGCTTCACTATCATCTTTTAGGTCATAGATACATTATCCATTCATTTACAAATCAAAACATAAGGAGAGTTGTACATCATCACTATCATAAAACATTCTTATAACCAACATAATAACAATAGAAATATCAAGGATACATCAGCCATAGAATCCACATAAGCACCAATACATTTACACATAAGATATCAAGGAAAGGACCTGTTATTAATGAATGCAAAAGCCAACCCGGGATGGGACTACCATGTTCTACCCAACTATAGAATGGTTGAGCCAATCCTCTCTTCATCCATTCACCTCTATACCATATTCCATGCATGAATGTGGGACTCAAACCAAAATAACCAACCAGGGCATCCCGAGGCTAAACCTCCTCACCCTCATCAATAGAAACTAGGCTTTACTGCAATCCACACTGGATCATTAAGCCAAAAAAATAAACATGTAATAACAGGATTTACCATGATCTCCACCAGATCCCTAGACTAGAACAAGCATGGATGCCACCAAACTTCTCCACCTACACTGTGAGGAATTTTCATGTCTCCTAGTATGTCAAGCTTTAATGTAACCCATAGTCTGATCCAGGGATCACTAGATCCTAAACTGAGACACCACCCTCTAGGATTTATCGTATATCACTCCATTCACTCACAAGGATACCTGGGCCTAGTCAAGGGCAACTAGCTCTAGGATTTACCTTATATCCCGTCGTTTACCAGTCGAGGATTTCTAGGCCCACCGAGGTAGCAAAAAATTTGGCTTTACTGCAACCCACAGTCTGATTCAGGGGTTACTAGGCCATGTGTTCTATCATTCGGAGATACACCTCAGTCATCTTCAAATCCGTCCAGCAATCCAACTCAACCAAAACATGAGAACCCCATCACACCATGTCTATTGGGAAATGGCAAGGCCAAGCTGAAAAACTGTCACATTTGGAAAAAGCCATGCCATAACAGAAAGGAACCACATGGAGTACCATGCATGACAAATCTAGTAAGGAAAACACACTTGCAAATTGATACCTGCAAAGAATCATGTTGTAACTGCTTGATCCTGCTCTTCCTTGCTTGATCTTCCTTCTTCTTCCCTTCTTTTCCTTTCTTAATTCAATGCTAAAGTGATCCAAGAAAAATCTAAGTGTCCAAGAGTGAGATAGAGAGGTAATAATGAGAGAGCTCCAAAATTGAACTAGAAAAAGGTACCAACTAATCCTCAATAGCCTTTTTATCAATTAGGCCTATATTTTCTTCATTTTCCACTATTTTGCTTCAATTTCCTCCTCACATGCAACTTGTGACCCTTCACCTTCCTTTTCTCATAATTTCCATTATTTTCATAAATAAAATGCAAAAAATGTCATTTTGTCTTTCCAAAGCCCTAGCTATTATCTTTGCCAATTGCCTTAGCCATAATAAACCATATAAACACCCGCACTAAGATGTCTTGCCCAACATTCATCTTGGAATAAGTTTCCCATCAACCATGGTTATTATTTTTTCCATTATTAACTTTTATTACATGGAATTTTCAACAGGGCTATTAGAAAACCCTCCCTCTTGGGGGACACCATCCTCAGTGTTCAACCACACCTATACCTCAACAAAACCATTGAAAAGAAAACATACTACCCATGTAGATTTATAACATAGCTTGATGCAGTATTTACAACGATCACCCTGCTGAAAAGGAAACCAACATGACAACATAACAACATAATATCATGACACCCATACTGCTTATTGGAGTTTTATAACATATCTCATGGCAGTATTTTCATCCACATACATATGTACATATACCAAACATCACCAAAACAACTACCAAAAACATATACCAAAGACATATACCTAAATATTCACTCAACCAACGAATAAGGAAGGATACATAGCCTGCATCTGATCTTCCATCTCCCATGTAGCTTCATCAGGCCCAAAGTGCTTCCACTACACTTTAGCCTGTTGCATTGCTCGGTTCTATAGCATGAGCACCTTTTTTTTTGCAATATACACTAAGGCTCTTACTAGAATTTTCCACCTGACTCCACCTGCAATAGAGACCAATCAATCACATGATCAACATCTTTAACATACTTCTTAGCAATGAAACGTGGAAAACATCATGTACTTTCACTGTCAGAGGTAGTGATCCAGGTGGATGTTGGTGGCCACCCACCTATCCCATTTGGACCCCCACAACTGTCTCTTTCAGTTTTTCAGTTTCCTTAATTATAGTGCAATTTATTATTTTTAGCAGTTTTTCGGGTCCTAAACTTTCGGAGCCATTTTGAGGCCCTAAACGACGTTTTTTGGGAAATCCACCGCCAACGATTTTTATGATAAAAATCGTCTTTTCCATCGTAGCCCTCGGAGAGATCTTTCCAACGGGCTATCATGCACGTCAAACGGAGATAATATGACCAATTCACGCCCCAGGAAGTTGGCTGTCCAACTCACCCCAAAACAGGGCCCACAATTTGGCGTTTCATCTTCTAGGGTTAGGTTTTGGAATGTGAAGGGTTTTCCATTGTTTCTCAATAATAAATAGGCCTTCGAGCCTCATTGTAAACACAGTTCGGAATAGTTCAGAGGCATGTAGCCACCACATCTCTTCTCAGAGATAAGCTACCATCACCCTAGCTGGTTTATTTCCATTTCTGGTTGTAAGCATATTTCAGCATTTTCCATTAATGAAATGAAGTATTATTTCCGTTGCATCTCTGTATTTATGGTTATCGCATCTCTGTGTTTATGGTTATCTCTGTAATTTATTGTGTTCCTGTCTAAATCCGGATCAGGTAGTGCAAGTCAATACGCTACTGGTCTAATCCTCTCAATAATCTTGAAAGGTCCACAAAATTGGGGTGCCCTCTTCGAACATGACCCAATCGGTTTGATGCGCAAGTACAATTGTTCCCAACCTAGAACTCCTTGAAAAACCTATTATGATCTACATAGCTCTTCTTACTATCCCATGTTGCCTTTAGATTCTTCTTGATTACCTTCATTTCCCACTCCATGTCTTCCAACATGTCCAGTCCCATCAACACCATGTTAACTGGATCACTCCAACTTATGGGAGTATTGCAACTCCACCCATACAATGCCTCAAATGGACTCATCTTCAAAGATTCTTGATACCCATTATTGTAAGATAACTCTACCAGTGGAAGATACTCTTTCCACTTTTGTTGCTGATGCATCACGTACATCCTCAATATGTCCTCCAATATCCTATTAACCCTCTAAGTCTATCCATCTATCTGCGGATGATAAGTTGTACTGAAGGCCAAATTTGTGCCCAAACGTGCAAAAAACTCCTTCCAAATCTTGGAAGTGCACTTTGCATCCCTGTCTGATACAATATTCTTCAAAACAACATGCAATCAGACCACATTTCTACTGAATACCTGTGCTACATCACTAGATTAGAATGTAGACTTCAGTGGAATGAAGTGCACAACCTTTGTCAACCTATCCACAACCATGATGGAATCATGTTGTCTCACTTTCCTTGGAAAACCTTTGATAAAGTCCATGGAAATGACCTCCCATTTCCATTCTGGAGTCACAATCGGTTGTAGCAGTCCACCTAGATGATTACACTCTACCTTTACTTACTGATAATCCAAACATATAGCCACAAAATCTGCTACATCCTTCTTCAGATTTGGCCAATAATAAAAATTATTCACTTCGGTCAATGTCTTATGATAGTGTGGTTGACCTGAATATGGTTTCGCATGAAACTCCCTCAAGATCACCTTCTTGAGCTCACTACTATCAGGCACATATATCCTATCTCTATACTTGATGAATCCATCTTCTGTAAGACAAAAATCCACATCATATGCACCTACACCTATACCACTACTTGTACTTGTACCTATACTACTACATGTACCTATACTTGTACCATCACTTGTACCTATACCTATACTCTGCTACAACTTGTGCAGAATATCCATATACTTGACATCTTGTTGACCTGCTTGCAAGATCCTACCTTGTAGATATGTCCCATAGGAACTCATAGCTTCTATATGATTTAGCTATATCCACTTGCTAATATCATATGCAACCATGTTCTCCTTTCCTCTGATGTATCTGATCTCAAAATCAAACTCATTGATCATGGCCAACCATCTAGCTTGCCTACCGATCATATTCAGTTGGTCAAACAAGTATCTCAACCCACTTTGATCACTCATCAATACAAACCTCTTGCCAAGAAGATAGTGCCTCCACATCTTCAATGCATGTATGATCGTCGCTCGCAAAAGATCATGCGTTGGATAGTTATGCTCACGCTCATTCAATTTATGTTACTCATAGCACACTACTTTTCCTTCCTGCATAAGGACTCCACCAAGTCCCTGCTTGTAAACACCTATACATACTACAAACGCTTTGTCTGAATCTGCAATCTTTAATATTGGAGCATGTGTCAACAACTACTTACGCTGCTCAAAATTGGCCTCATACTCCTCTTTCCATTCAAACTTCTTACTTTTCCTCTATAATTATGTAATATGATAAGAAATATGTGAGAAGTTCCTGATGAACCTCTTGTAATAACTTGTCAATCTCATGAAGGATCTCACTTCATCTACATTTCTAGGATTTTCCCACTCCATGATAGCTCTTACCTTTTTTGGATCCACTTCTATGCCATCCTTGGAAACCACATGTCCCAAGTGGTGTACCTCAATTTGAAAGAAACTACACTTGCTGGGCTTAGGATATAACTGGTGCTCTCTCAACAATCTCAACATTGCTGCTAAATGCTCGACATTTTCTTCCTCATTTTCAGAGTATAGCAATATATCATCAATGAATAAAATAACAAACTTATCCAAATACGGACACAACAAACTCATAATTCCCATACCTAGTCCAGAAATTTGTCTTGTAAATGTCCTCCTATTTAATGCGTATCTGATGGTATCCTCATCTCAAGTTGATGTTCAAGAACACTACTGCTCCCTTCAGCTGATCAAACAAGTCATCAATCCTCAGAAATTGATACCTGTTCTTGATGGTCAATTTGTTCAACTTCTAACAGTCAATGCATAATCTGAGAGTACCATCCTTGTTCTTCACAAACAATAATGGTATGCCCCAAGGTGATACACTTGGTCTCACGTATCCCTTGTCCAACATTTCCTTCAACTACAACTTCAACTCTACCAACTCAGTGTGCTCATTCTATAAGGTGCTTTTGATGTTGGAGATTCGCTTGTCACTAACTCAATAGAAGAGTCTACTTCCTTGTGAGGTGGAAACGCTGAAATCTCTGTAGGAAACACATCCTAAAACTGTTGTAGAACTAGGTACCTGCTCAAAACATCTGCATCCTCAACTTCCTTGCCTTTTTCACTAAAGATATGTACAACAAATAACACACACCCTTTCCTGATACTACATTTGGCCTGCATAGCTATCACCATCCTAACTGATGTGGCTTTATTCTTCCCCTGTATGACTCTTGGTTCCCCATTGTCATCCACGCACTCAATGGATTTGTCATAACAATCCACCTCAGTCTTATGAAGGTATAGCCAGTACATACCCAATAGCATACTATATGATCCCAACAGTAATACATTCATATGTTTAGGCATTCCATTCAAATCAGATGCACAAGCTCTTACCCAATGATGAAATCACTTATTTGTACTTGTAGCCAACTGCACTAACCAAGGTTCTACATGCACTTCTTTATTCAAACCACACTTATCCACCAATTTAGGACTAACATAACTATAATTATATCCAGGGTCAATCAAAATAGGAATAATTTGATCACAAAGCTTACCATCCATCTCAATGATAGATTCCTGATGTTCTTCCTGATTGTTATCTAGTGTTGCATAGATACAAGGAAAACTTTGACCAACATCCCCAATAGTTTGTGCCCCCTATGCACTATATATCTGAGGCCTACCACCGTGATTCTGTGTGAAATATCTCTTAAGATGCTCCTTACCACATGTCTAACACTCCATCCGTCTAATATCATCACCTCTATGATGTTTTTGTGATCGATGTCCTTATCTACCTACATTGAACTTCTTTTGTGGTGCCACATTTTCTTTCTCTTCTGCATTCCGAGGCCTTGTTCTTTTCAGCTTCCATTTACCCTTTCTTTTATCCTTATCCTTCCATTTCCATCCTTGTTGAGATTCATTCTTACACTTTGAACGTTCATATCAATGCTTCAATTTCCCAATAACTTCCTCAAGTGAGCGAGGCTCATCATACTCAATCTGATCTCTAAATGCTAATGGAAAACCACTAAAAAATCCCCAAACTTTAGCTTCATCTTTAAGATACGGTACATACCTCAATAGCTCCACAAACTTAGTAATGTACTCTTCGTCTATCATTGATCCCATCTTTATCTCATAAAATTATTTAACCATTCCATCATAGTACCTTTCTAACAAGTACTTCTTCCTAAAAAGCCTCTTGAACTCATGTCAACTCAAGTCCTATGTCCCGATGTCTCTGACTTGCTTCACATCATCCCACTAGATATTTGCTTTACCTTTCAGGCTGAAGATAGCGATTCGAGCCTTCATGTTTTTTGTGTACTCATGGAACTCAAATAACTTGTTCATCCCAAGTATCCAAGCCTCTACATCTTCTGGTTTCTTCAAGTCTCCATCAAAAGTAGGTGGCTTTACCTTCTTAAATTCATCTAGGAAGTATCCCATATCACTCCTCCTATAAGGATGATAACTATGATGATCATGATGCCTATCGAAACTAGAACTAGAATAGTACGTGTGCCCATCACCTCTCCTATCTCGAGTATCCAACAACCTGCCATCTCTCACTGTGTCATCTCTATCCAACCCGTGACCACCATGAGACTTACTGCCAAATGCTCCATTAGTTATGTCCTCCTATCCATGGTTGATCTGAAGTGGTCCTTGCTGATGTAATTTTGACAAACTCTAAAGGAGTATTGCATTAACCTCTACTTGTTTCTATCGTGCATGCATGATTTTGTCATTGTCCACCTTACAACTCCTTATTTCTTCCTTCAATCTTCTTAATGTGTATTCTAAGTCAAAAGAGTGCCCAACACCATGTTTCTCATCTGATTCATAGGGAGAATATTTGTAGTCAACCATCTTGCTAGTCATTTTGATCTCTTTCCTGCAAGGCATACTATGTCAGCTAAACCAAATCACAATAAACCAACGTAACTTAGCAAAATTCAGGGAGGATATCTCATTTGCAAAATCATCCAAATCAACGTAATACATGTATAACATAATCATGAAAACATATATACATATAATACATAAGTACATAACCATATAACCATCATTCTAGCTAGAGTCTAGTCGTGAATGCATGGCCATATCAACTACACATACCATGACCTCATGCATGACAACAACAACCATACCATTGTACATTGACAATACGCAAGTGTAAACAACATGTAACCAATCGTACACTCATGAAGACACACTTCACAACAACAACATCCTCATTCACATGGCGACATCACTACAACCATGACCAACACCATGCTTATGAAATAAGCATACAAACCACAAGGATGATTAACACACATACAAACAACATGAATACATAACAAACACACACCGCCCATCCAGTCCAAGAGGTGAACCATGCTCTGATACCACTCTGTAACGCCCTCTTCCCATATCTACCCAAGTAACCAACCAACTAGGGTAAACATATGACGAGAAGTTACTATGATATGATTCGATCTCCTAAGTCACCTCAAGGAAGTTGAACCCACAAAAACACACCATACAGACCTTCCACGTTAGCAACAAGACTCTGAGGAACTATCCCAACCTCTCAGGTAACTAGTCTCTAGGTCTCACTGATATTTTAGACCATTTAACTCCCGAACACTCCCTTGATATGGGCATGCATGCATCCATGGGGATTTGGACGCTCCCATAGCATGGGTATGCCAACATCCAGGGACTTTTCTGCCCAGTGTTGTGCCCACGTCCCAAGGATTTGAGCCACTTTTTTAGGCCCACAAACTAGGTCACTACATAGAACCCAACGACACCTTCAAGAATGAAAGATAACAACAAAAAAATGATACAAATGAAATTGCTTGAACAAGGACTTGACTGGACCCCCACTAACCATGACATGAATTTCATCAAACATGTCAAAAATATGCAATTTACAAGTGTAAACAACAACTCTGAGCATATGGGTCTCATACTTATCTGAGAATCGCTAAGAAGCATTGTTCCCTTATATCATTAGCTTCATTATCATCTATTAGTTCATAGATACATTATCCATTCATTTACAAATCAAAACATAAGGAGAGCTGGACATCATCACTGTCATAAAACATGCTTATAACCATCATAATAACAAAATAAATATCAAGGATACATCAGCCATAGAATCCACATATACACCAATACATTTACACATAAGAAATCAAGGAAAGAACCTGTTATTAATGAATGGAAAAGCTAATCAAAGATGGGACTACCACCTTCCACCCGATCATAGAATATTTGATCCAATCCTCTCTTCAACCATTCACCCCCATGCCATATTCCAAGCATGAATGTGGGATTCAAACCAAAATAACCAACCAGGGAATCCAGAGGCTAAACCATGTCACCCTCATTAATAGAAAGTAGGCTTTACCGCAATCCATACTGGTTCACTAGGCCAAAACAATAAACATGTAATAATAGGCTTTACCATGATCTCCACTAGATCACTATGCTAGTACAAGCATGAATGTAATCAAATTTCTCCACCTACACCGTGAGGAATTTTCCTGTCTCCTAGTCTCTCAGGCTTTACCGTAATCCACATTCTGATCCAAGGATCACTAGGCCCTAAACTGAGACACCACCCTCTAGGCTTTACCGTATATCTCATCATTCACTAGCAAGGATTCCTATTCCTAATCAAGGGCAACCACCTCTAGGATTTACCGTATATCTTTCCATTCACTAGTCCAAGATTCCTAGGCCCACTGACATAACAAAAAATATGAGTTTACTGCAACACACAGTCTGGCTCAGGGGACTAGGCCATGTTTTCTATCATTTACAGATCCACCTCACTCATCTTTGAATTAGTTTGGCAATTCAGCTCAACCAAAACATGAGAACCCCATCACACCATGACTATTCGGAAATGGAAATGCTAGGCTGAAAACAATGTCACACTTGGAAAAACCCATTCCATAAAAACAAAGAACCACATGCAATACCATGCATGCTAAATCTAGTAAGGAAAACACACATAAAAGTCAATACCTGCAAATAATCCTGTTGTAGTTGCTTGATCCTGCTCTTCCTTTCTTTCTCCTTCCTTCTTCTTGCCTTCTTTTCCTTTCTTGATCCAATGCCAAAGTGCTCCAAGAAAACTCTAAGTGTGCAAGAGTGAGAGAGAGAGAGAGAGAGAGAGAGACTAATAAGAGAGCCCCATAACTGAAATGAGAAAAGGTACAAACTAATCCTCAAAAGCATTTTTATCAATTAGGCCTCTATTTTCTTCATTTTCCTTCAATTTACTCCTTATGTGCAACCTATGACCTTTCACCTTCCTTTTCTCCTAATTTCCATTATTTTAATAAATAAAATGCCAAAAATGTCATTTTATCTTTCCAAAGCCTTAGCCATTTCCTTTTCCAATTTCATTAGCCATAATAAACCAAATGAACACCCACACTAGGATGTCTTGCCCAACATTCAGATTAGAACCATGGTTATTATTTTTTCCTTTATTATCTTTTATTACATGGAATTTTCACTAGGGTTATTACAACTCACTCTCTAAAAATTACAACAGCAAAGAACCCCTTGGTTCCCTAACAAAGTCCACAAAAAATATAAAGAAAATCACTCCCCTTTGTTTAAGCCATCTCTTGCATGATTCAAGGGTGCATGAATTTCCACTCAATTTTTTCATCCAACAACTCACTCGTTCACCTCTATGTTGGCACAAATCCACTCTACCACAAGGGTAGAGCAAGCCCTCATTCAACTTCTCTCCTCGTTTGGAACTATTCCCAATTTTGTACACTTTCTCTGTTGTGTGTCTCCTCATTCATTCCATTATATATATATATATATATATATATATATATATATATATGCTCCCATCGTGAATGCGAATGGTTTCTTGAGCATCAGATCAACCGCTCCATCTCCCTGGGTTGACTTTCGTTATATCTCCACTCCTATAGAAAACCCAACTTTCAGTCTCGTTGACTCATTATGTCTCAAGTGTTAGCACTTGTGTAGTCTCGACTCACTCATTCCAATCTTTGGACGTGTTCATGTGGGCATGCTCATTCCACCCCATGCCCATTTGAGTGAGTGCATTTGTTTCCGTTCTTAGCATCCTCACACCACTTCGGGCGCATTTGTGCTTGCTTGAGTGTCATCATGTAGGCACATTTTAATATGACTTGGGTGCCTCTCATGTCATCTAGTCAACTTGGCAAGGAGGCACTAGTGCTTTGGGCACTCAGTTTAGATGGACGCCTAGGGGCCTTACATCCTTTCCCACAACAATTCTTTATTGTCCTCAATAATCCTAGCACATATTAGTGTATCCTCTCCTCAAATTCACAAATTTATTTCTCCCAACTCCCCAATGAATTTCTCATCTCCCATCCATCCTCGGGTGAATTCTTCCAAAACACAAGATATTCTCGCTTCCCGTTGTCATAAATCCTTGTAGTCTTGTAGGATACTACCTCCTCAAGCTATAAATTTGGATGAATAAAAATCAATCTTGGTCCACACAATGGATTTTCTCTCTTAGGATCATGTATGTCTACCAAGCATGGTTTCTGAATTGAGATATGAATTTCATCAAGAAACTCACCCAATGTTTGTATGGAATAGGAAATATTGCAATAGTCCTCCCTGTAGTCTGACATCTGGTTTGTCATACTAATAAATGATGCAATTTTGTACATAGTCCTCCACACCACATCTCATATGCTCCCAGAAGTAACCTCTCTCCAATAATTCTAGTGTTCTATGTTTCCCTAGGTGGCTAACCCAAGGCCAGTCATGACACTCCTTCAAGAGCTCCTTTTGGAGTCCACTCGACCTAGGAACATATATACGATTACAAAATAATAAGAGACCATCACAAATGTAGAATCTCTTGGTATTCCCTTCCTTTACCTACTTCATAATGTTCTTCTCTATAGAGTCTATCTCCAACCATACACGAATATTCCTTTGCAACTCTTCTATCATTTGAATTTGACCCTGTCCTAACATAGGCGGGTTCTCTTATTCCTCAATCACAACTAAATTTTCCTTTATAATCAAGGCATCTTCTGCAACACTTAGATTCCATGGCCTATACTCAATGCTCATGTAAAAATCTACTACAAATTCCTGACAATGTGCCTACTTCACTAGCAATCTGGGTTGAGATGTAAATCAACTTACTATAATGTTAACTTCCTTGACCATAAATGATCTCTCAATCAAATAATTCCTCCACACATGAATATAGTGGATGACTGATGCTATCTCCTTCTCATGAGTGGGATATCTCCCATCCCTATCTTGTAACTTCTTGTTGTCGTAGGCTATTGGGTGTCCATCTTGCATCACGACACTAAGGAAAAATTTAAGTATGGAAATTTATTGTGCCAAGAGGTGCTCTACAACCCAGTATAAGGGGAGATGTGTAGGCGTAAATGTTTGTAAAACTTAACTTTTAACATAAACATTTATATGTTGGCTCAATAAAAAAAAGGGATAATGTAAAGTATAGGGGAGATGTGTACACATAAATGTTTGTAAACATTTAAAGTTTACATAAGAAGTTAAAAGTAATTAAAATAATAAAATTCAATTTGTTATATTGTAATTTTGTTTTTATAAATAAAATTATGAACAATTTTTTAGATAAAAGAAAACCATAATATATACATCATTTAAAAATATATCACATATAAACAGTATCTATAAATTTAGATTTATTTTACCATATAAATTAAAACAAGTGTTGCAGGGTAGCTTAGTCCCTATCATTAGAGTTAGAAATTAATTGGTCAATGCTAAATTGATAGTGGTCAACATGCAAATTGAATCCTATAGTATTTCTTTGGAAGGAGCTAATAAATTGAGATATGAAGTGGATAATTTAATTGATTTTTGAGGCACAAGGACTTGCACAAATTTTGGATGGTGGTAACTGTTGAAGAATCTAGGGCATCTAGGTTAGGATGAGATTCTTCTTATGCTGATAAATATTTGTGAGGTACTTTTTATTTTTTCTTACTAGAAAAATATTCTCTTATTATTATTAGTGTGTGTTCTCTTACTTCATCAAACAGTTACCAAAAACAAAAGAGACAATAACACAAGATGTTGGATCTCAGTCAGGGGAAAACCTCCCTCTCTCCTAGAGAGGAAAACCCTTCTGCAAATTTCTCTTTTTGAAGCTTCAATTGACAAATTCCAAACCCTAGACCCTTGACAAGTCGATCCTCCATGAAAATGACACAATCCCTCTTTCTCGTGTCCTTTAACTGATGCCTTCTTGTATATTGCACCTGACCTCTTCCTTCACTCTTCTTTCGACAACTGATGGCACTTTATGTAGAAACCCTAGGTCTCCTTAGAGACCTTTATTTTGGTATATTCATTTCCTTATCAAACTCTCTTGGTAATCTTCCTTCTCCTTGATACTTAGACGAGAGAATGAGGCTTTTCTTGGGGTATATCTTCAAGTTAGAGGTTGATCCTCTCAACCTTACTATAGCTCTAGTTTCTTCGCACGAGTGGCTAATCTTTTACTTGCTCCCTTTCTTCAGTTTAGGTGGGACCTACTTTGCTTGATATGGAGGCTTATTAGGAGCCTCTTCTTAGCCCAATCAATATTTATGATGTTGATGCACTTATGAATCTGATGTGACCATAGAAATACCCTTCTTCCTTCATGTTGTTATAGAATTTGGACCTAAAACAGCCATTCAAAAACTTGAATTCATATCTCTCCTTCTTCGCTGGCCTAGAAGAACCTTCTTTCTCTTCTACGAATCTCCTTGAATCTCTTTCTCACTTATTTTAGAGATCACTTGATGATCATTTTTTGAGGTTGAACTACCCAATATATAGGAGTTTTTCCCTCCTATTTGAGTTGACATGAAGATGAGACTTGTATTTGATTTGGAGGATCACCTTTGACATATTTCTTTGACTCTAGTACATAGATTCACATAGTGTAACATGCCCACGTGGGTCTTCAACAATTACATTGACTCTTTGACTTTCCTAGAAGCACTTAATCATGTGCTTGACCTATCAAATGGGCAAGAAACCCATTCTTGATAATTACAAAAACAATAATTCTTTTATTTTACAAGTACAAAGATCAACATTACATTTATGAATACCAAACCTAGTTAAACTTTCTTTGACACTCCCTCTTAACTAGGGAGGTATTCATACATCACTTTACAATGTGTTTGGACATTTTCAATTTGAAGAATTCACATAAGAGAAATCGGATTAGAAGTCTGTCTATTATAGCATCATAGTAACCAACATTGTTTCCACATCAAGGCCTTGACTAACAACTCTATCTCTCATTAGATTAGAGCACAATGTTTTCGAGACTAATGACTATAGACACCTTCATCATTGTCTCTCAAGGTACATACCCACCCGAGTGTTCACTGAGTATGACCTTCTAGGACTATTCTTGTCTTGGGTTCTCACCCATCAAAGAATATCGATCCTCTTTCCTACTCTTATCTTGGATTCCCTACACATTGTTATGCAACCAACTCAGAAAATAGAGGAAAAGATAGATCAAGGACTTCAAAATCATCCTCTTCGAGGGGGAAACCTCCTTTACATTACACAAAAGAATAATTCTTGGATGATAAAAATGACAAGGCCTCCTTTCTCACAATATAATCAAAGTCGACATAACAATAAGATTCTAAGGGAACAACAATAAAAATAGTGGGCTTCTAAGGGGCACAATAATAATAATATGGGGACTATGATGAGCACAATAATACAATAAGGGGGTTCCACTTATAACAATAAGGGGCTACACTAGTAGTATAGGGACCTAACATGCCCCTCTGCTTCAAAAACATGTTTTCCTTAACGCTTGAGTAGTTTTGGATGCTTATGTATAAAATTCTCATCCTCCCATGTGGAATCTTCAGCAGGTAATCTCTTCCACTTGATGAGATACTCTAAAATTGATTGATTTCGTAGTTGTCAATGTTGGGTTGTGTTATATTCTTTCCATGACTAGCCCATGTAGTTAACCAGGGGGTTAGAGGGGGGCAGAGGCCCCCCTTCATTGCATTGATTGCATGGCGGGGAGGTCATAGGGGATTTGAGGGGTGCAGGTAACCCCCCTCTATGGGGTCCAGGGCATGGCCCCGAAATTTTTTGTTTTTTGGACCCTATATTAGGTTGGCTGGACCTACCTATGATTTTGTGCATATTTTTCACACATGCTTTTGGACGCGATGGTTTTCAATCCATGGTTTTGGACGTGATGGTTTTTAGTCCATGATATTGGATGCTTCGGCATGTATAAATATGTATTGTAACATTGAAAGGAAAATAATGAAAAATCAATCTAGTAGTACTGGTTTTGGGATCTGTGTTTTAGAATTCGTATGCAAGTAATTTCTATACAGGGTTAAAACCTACATTTGGTATCAGAGCTGTTTTTGGCTTCAAGGGGATGCCTTTGTTGCTGAGGGGTTTCGCTCGGGCCTGTGCTAGACCCTATTCAGTGGGAGATCTGCGAGATCGATTCTGGTGGTGAAAGAAGATGGCGAGCAGTGGAAAGATAGAGATCGATAAATTTAATGGTCAGAGTTTTGAGTTGTGGAAACTCAAGATGGAGGATCTGTTGGTGGATAAAGATCAGTGGATCATTGTAGATCCGGGTACTAAACCAATGGGAGTGTTCGATGAAGAGTGGAAGAAGTTGGATCGGAAGGCAAAGAGCACAATACGATTGTGTGTCTCAGATTCAGTATTGCTGAATGTATCAAAGGAAGCTACAGTGAAGGGTTTGTGGGAAAAGTTAGGGACTTTGTACCAATCTAAGTCTCTGGTGAATAAATTGTTCCTGACAAAAAATCTGTATAACCTGAGGATGAAAGATGGAGACTCGGTGACAGAGCATCTGAATGCATTTAATACTGTGGTAAGTCAGTTATTATCTATTGATATTAAAATTTTAGATGAAGATAAGTGCATCAGTTTGTTGTGTTCTCTACCAGATTCGTGGGATAGTCTGGTTATTGCAATAGGTAGCAATACAACTGCCTTACAGTTTGATGAAATAGTCTCATCCTTGTTGATGGAGGAGATGAGACAGAAAAATATGAAGAGCTAGAATGGTGATGCCTTGTCTATATGAGGATGGTCCCAGAACAAAAACAAAAATAAGTCATCGAATGGGAGATCTAAATCTCTAGGAAAACCCGTAAAGGTGGTGTGCTGGAAATGTGGAAAGGAAGGTCACTACAAAAGGGACTATAAATCTAAAGCTCCTAATAAAGGAAAGGGATCTAATGATGCTTCTTCTGCAGAGGTGAAAACCACCTCAGATGAAGGTGGGGATGTGTACTTGGCTTATTCAAGTACACATGTAGATCATGAGGCATGGTTGATTGACTCAGGTGCATCCTTTCACTTCACTCCCCATAGATACTGGTTCTGTGAGTATGAGAAATATGATGGTGGTGATGTCCTCTTGGGGGATGACAGGAAGACTAGAATCGTTGGTAAAAGTAAAGTTGAAGTTGCAAGTTGGAAGGGTTAGAACACTTCTAGGTGTTCTTCATATTCCTGCATTAGCTAGAAATATGATTTCTGTAAGCAAGCTGGATGATGCAGGTGTAAAAACAGTGTTCGAGAACGATACTTGCAAGATGGTTCGAGGAGCACTGGTATTGATGTGGGGAGTTCAGATTGGAACTCTGTACAAGCTGCAAGGTAGCGTTGTTGTTGATGGGTGCAATAGCTCTGTGGTTCCTGAAAGTGGAGCAAAAAATATAGTGGTCGCTGGAGAGAAGATCATTCTGTGGCATAAAAGGCTTGGACATATTGGAGAGAAGGGCCTTCGAATACCTCATGGTAAAGGTATGGTAGAATGTATGAGTAATAGCTCTTTTGATTTTCAGTTCTGTGAAAATTGTGTATAAGGGAAGCAGAATCGGGTGAGTTTCCCATCTGGTGGTAAGAGGGCGAAACAGATATTAGAACTTGTGCACAGTGATGTGTTTGGACCTGTGAAGCTTCCATCACTGGGTAAGTCTGTGTACTATGTATCATTTATAGATAACTTCTAAAGGAATACGTGGATATATTTCCTTAAGAAGAAATCTGAAGTCTTTGACAGGTTTAAAAAATTTAAGGCTCTGGTGGAAAGCCAGACAGAGAAGAAGATAAAGATGTTGAGGACAAATAACTGTGGAGAGTTTTGCAGTAAGGAATTTGAAGAATTCTATAAGAAGTGTGGTATAGAATGGTAGAAGACTACTCCATACACACTTGAGAAAAATGGAATTGCAGAAAGAATGAACAAGACATTGATGGAAAGGGCAAGAAGCATGCTCAGTGCTCTCGGGTTAGGACAGGAATTCAGGGCAGAGGCGGTGGAGACAGCATGTTACCTGGTCAACATATCACCTTCATCAGCGTTGGAGGATAAGACTCCACAAGAGGTATGGACTGGTAAGAAACCCTCTATTTCACATCTGAGGGTATTTGGATGTGATGTATATGTACATGTTCCAAAGGAGAAATGAACCAAGTTGGATAGTAAATCTGAAAAGTGCATCTTTATTGGGTATAAGGATGGTTTAAAGGGTTATAAGCTTTGGAACCTAGTAACAAGGAAGGTCGTGTACAGCCGAGATGTGGTGTTTAGAGAGGTAAAAGATGTTATTAAACATGAAGTCCAACCAAAGGAACTTGAGAAGATAGAGTTTGAGCTTAAGGAGGAAGAATCAGACTCTACAACAGAGGAGGAATCAGAAGATGAAGAGCCACAAACTCCGGGTGTGAGAAGATTAGTTCAAGAGAGAAGGCAGCCAGAAAGGTATAGTCCATCTGCTTTCTGTTCAAATTTTGCTTTATCTATTATTGACAATCATCCCAGAACTGTGAAGGAAGTAGTAGATTTAGAGGATGGAAAACTCTGGAAAGAGGCCATGGTTGATGAAATGGCATTTTTGCACAAAAATGAGGCTTGGGATCTAGTGGAGTTTCCGGCTGGAAGGAAACCCATTGGCAGCAAATGGGTGTTCAAGAAGAAGACAAATGTAGAAGGAAAGGTGGAGAAATACAAAACTTGGGTGGTAGCAAAAGGTTATTCCTAGGTGCCAAGAATTGATTTTGGTGATATTTTTTCTCTTGTTGCCAAGATAACTTCTATTAGATTACTTTTATCTGTTGTTGCTTCTTTTGATTTTGAGGTAGAACAAATGGATGTGAAGACAACATTTCTTCACAGGGATCTGGAAGAGGAAATCTACATGAAGAAACTTGAAGGCTTTGTGGTGAAGGGTAAGAGAGAACTGGTATGCAAGTTAAAGAAGTCTCTGTATCGGTTAAAATAATCACCAAGGACATGGTATCATAAATTTGATACATTTATACGGGGAATAGGCTTCACCAGAAGCAAAGAAGATCACTACGTGTATTTTAAATTAATTGGTGACCATGTTATTTATTTGGTCTTGTATGTGGATGATATGTTGCTGGTTGGAAATGACAAAGAAATTATCCAGGATTTGAAGACCCAATTGTCGTCCAAATTCAACATGAAAGATCTTGGTGTTGTAAATATATTTTAGGCATGGAAATTAAAATAGATCAGGCAAAGAGGAAGCTCTTATTAAACCAGACGAAGTATGTCAAGACAATACTACAAAGGTTTAATATGCAAGATAGTAAACTGGTGAAGGTTCCTATTCCTGTAGGTGTGAAGTTATTTGTTGAACAGTGTCCCAAGACACAATCAGGGAAGGAGCACTGGACAACAGTGAAGCGAGTTTTCAGGGATTTGCCTGGCACTAATGATTATGGTTTGTGCTACCAAGGAAGAACAGGATTGGACAGAGTGTTTGATATTCGTGGCTTTGTTGATGCAGACTGGGCTAGAGATCTAGATCAGAGAAGATCTACAAGTGGGTATGTGTTTAACCTATTTTGAGGTGCAGTCAGTTGGATGAGTAAGAAACAATCTGTAGTGGCACTATCAACTACAGAGGCAGAATACATGGCAGCCACTCATGCAAGCAAGGAAGCAGTTTGGTTGCAGAGATTGTGTTCACGTATGGGGTTACTACAGGGAGTTTTAAGGATAGACTGTGACAGCCAAAGTGAAATTTTCTTGGCAAAGAACCCTACATATCATTCAAAGACAAAGCACATTGATGTTCAGTATCACTTTGTGAGGGATATGATAGAAGACAAAAAGGTGTTGCTGGTAAAGGTGGACACTTTAAAGAATACTGCAGATGCATTGATAAAATATGTGAGCTTTGAGAAGTTCTCTTGGTGTAGAGAAACAATGGGCATTGCAGGGCTGGATAAATGACTAAGCTCTCTTGTGGGCCCCTGTGGAAAGAAAACAACAAGCGGGAGAATGTTGGGTTGTGTTATATTCTTTCCACAACTAGCCCACATAGTTAACCGGGGGTTAGAGGGGGGGCAGAGCCCCCCCTTCGTTGCGCCGATTACATGGCGGGGGGGTCACAGGGGGTTTGAGGGGTGCAAGTAACCCCCCTCTATGGGGTTCGGGACAGCGACCCTAAAAATTTTGTTTTTTGGACCCTATATTAGGTTGGGTGGACCTACCTATGGTTTTGTGCATATTTTTCACACATGGTTTTGGATGCGATATCTTTTGGTCCATGGTTTTGGAAGAAATGGTTTTCGGTCCATGGTATTGGATGCTTCGACATGTATAAATATGTATTGTAACATTGAAAGGAAGATAATGAAAAATCAAGCTAGTAGTCCCGATTTTGGGATCCAGGGGAAATCTCTGTGTATATGTGTTTTATGTGTTATGCTCTCAAATTGTTTATTTTTTGTGTTTTAAAATTCGTATGTAGGTAATTTCTGTACAGGGTTAAAACCTACAATTGATTTCTTGTTTCTGTGACTGTTTTGTAGGAATTTACAAGGTAAGTTCCTCAGACAGAACACCAAAGGACACTGCGCACAAACAGATCACAGATCAATACACCAGTATTGTTGACGTGGTTAAAACCCTCAAAGAGGGAAACAGTCCACGGCCTGATCCAAAGCGGCCACTTCAGGCAATTTATTAATAAAAGAATGAAAATTTACATAAGCTTCTCTCATGAACAGTTACCCTACAAATGACCCTCCATGCTCTTTAAATAGAGATCATGGACCAATTGGGTGCTAAGCCATGGATCAAGTGTCGGTAATACCGAGGAGAGAATGAACCGTCGGATCACTACATATCGTGACCATTGGATTGTAAGTTACAAAAGTACATGGTAAAGAAACACACTTTACCTAACTCTACACTAGACCAAGTTATACTTAACTATTTCCTATGTGTGGGAATATCCTAACATCCCCCCTTAAGAACAACTTGGGATAGGATTGAAGGATGTACAAATTTGACACAATAGGAGAAGGAAGGAGGCATTAGAGCCTATCCCCCCTTAGTGACAACTTCCTGAACTCCAACCATAAATCTAAGTTTAGTAAACTTCGCCTCTGTGAGAGACTTTGTAAAGATGTTTGCAACTTGATCATCTGTTGAAAAATATTGCACTTCAAGAACATGGTCGTGAATGAGCTTTCTGATGAAGTGCATGTGCAGTTCAATGTGTTTTCTACGCTGATGTTGGACTGGATCTTTGCATAGTTGAATGGCACTTTAATTATCACACCAAAGTGTAGTCGAATGCTGTTGTTGAAAGCCAAACTTTGACAGGATCTAATGAAGCCACAGGGCTTTCTTACTAGCTTCTATGGCACCATGATACTTTTCTTCTGCTGAAGAAAGAGAAATGGCACTTTGTTTCTTGCAAGCCCATGTAATAGGTCCTCAACCAAGAGGGAACACATAACCTGCAGTAGACTTCTGATCATCAGGGTTACTAGCCCAATCAGAATCAGTGAAAACAACCAATAGAGGAGATGCTTCTGCACCGTAATGAATCTGAAACTGGACTATACCTCGAACATAACAAAGTATTCTTTTAGCTACTTTCCAATGACTTTCATGTGGGTTTTTCATAAACCGAGCAATAAGGCCAACAACAAAGGAAAGGTTAAGACAAGTATGGGTCAGATACAAAATTTTTCCTACAAGTTGACAGTATAAGGTAGCATCAACTTTAGGGGAAGTACAAGTGACTGGAATTTTGGCTCTAGACTGAAAGGGAGAAGGGGCTAGCTTACAGTCTTCCATGTGAAAATGGCGTAGAAGATCATAGGTATACTTGGACTGGGAAAGGGAAATACCTTCCTTGGATTGCAAGACTTGAAGACCAAGAAAATAATGCAAGTGTCCTAAGTCTGTCATTTCAAACTTTTTAAGGCTGGACTTCACATGGTTTATAAGGTTGGGATCACTACCAGTGAGGATAAGATCATCAACATAAAGAACAAGAATGATAAGAGACTTGCCCAATTTCTTGGTGTAGACAGTATTGTCAGAATGACACCTAGAAAGGCCAGTTTCTAAAAGAAAGCTATCCATTTTGGCATACCAAGCCCGAGGAGCTTTTCTGAGACCATAAAGGGATTTTTTAAGCCGACATACAAGGCTGGAATTTGTTTGTATAAAGCCAATAGGTTGTTCCATATAGATTTCTTCATGCAAGTCCCCAGGCAAGAAGGAAGATTTAACATCCATCTGATGGACTTCCCATTTGAAAGAGGCAGCAAGGGAAAGAACAAGGCGAATAAAGTTCATTTTAGTAATAGGGGAGAAGGTTTCAGTATAGCCAATGCCTTCAACTTGTGAAAAACCTTTAGGAACAAGACGAGATTTATGTTTATCAACTTTCCCATTTGGTACATACTTGGTTCTATAAACCCATTTGCATCTAACAAGTTTTTGTCCCTTTGGTAGAGGAGCAAGATACCATGTATCATTTGCCAATAATGAACGATATTCTTCATTCATAGCTGCATCCCAATCTGGATGGCCTGAAGCTTCTGCAAAGGTGTAAGGATCATAATTCATTGAAGCCTTAGCCAGTAAAGAAGAGGCTCTATTGAACTGAGAATGTGTACGTCGCTAATCTGTAGGATCACCGACAAGAGCGCCTGTTGCATCCCGAGTAGCACGAACCCATTTTGGAAGGTGGGGGAGGATTGTCATCCTCGCTTTCATCATCTGAAGAAGAAATATTTTCGAAAGTAGAAGAGATAGAGAGAGGTGGCACATTCGTCGAACTAGGCTCATAGGCTGATATATTTTCAGCAAACTTTACATCTCTTCTAATGATAACATTTTTGGACTTAAGTGTAATAAGTCTATATCCTTTGACATCTTCAGAATATCCAACAAAAATACATTTTTCACTCTTAGGTTCTAAAGATTTATGTTTCTCATCTAGAATATGGGCCCATGATTCACTTCCAAAAACACGAAAGTGACTTACATCTGGTTTAATTGAGCTCCATGCTTCTTCTGGAGTGATATTCTTTAAAACCTTAGTAGGAGTGCGATTTATTATGTAATTTGCACAGTTAATTGCTTATGCCCAAAAATTAAGACTAAGTCCTTTATATTGAAGCATACAATTAGCCATTTCCTTTAAGGTGCGATTCTTCCTTTCAGCTACACCATTTTGTTATGGAGTATATGGAACAATATGTTGCATTTGAATTCCATTCTCAGTGCAAAAGTTGATGAATTTGTTGTTAACATATTCTCTGCCATTATCAAATCTTAGCTTAAGAAGTTGATGTCTAAATTGTTTTTCAATAAAGGCCTTAAAGACCAAAAACATGTTAAATACTTCACTCTTGAGTTTTAATAAGTATACCCAAGTGCGTCTAGAGAAATCATCAATGAAAGTTAAGAAATACTTGTAGCTAGAGAATGAAACAACTGGAAGTGGACCACATAAATCACTATGCACAAGATGTAAAGGGGCTGAGGCATGCCAAGAGGCACATTTTTCAAAACTATCTTGATGATGTTTTCCGAGTACACATCTAGAACAAACACCATCTCTACAAGATACCATTGGAAGACCTATCACCATATTTTATTTACATAGATTCCAAAGGGAGAGATAGTTTAAGTGACCAAATCCCTCATGCCAAAGTTTTCTCACTTCATCACTATCAGCAACAAATACCTAGGGAAGATTTGATGACCCAAAGTTGTTAAACTTATACAATCTTGTAGAATCATCAGCAATGCCAGTACCTAAAATCTGTCTAGGATCTCTTAGGTCCTTAATTACAACATTGTGAGGTGAAAATTCAACGATTTTACCTTCACCTAAATGAGTTATCTGATATACAGATAGAAGGTTGCAGGATAAGGTTGGAACACATAATACATCATTAAATTGACCATTGTCTATATGAATAGTTCTAGTTCCTACAACACTAAGAGATCTATCATCACTAACATATATATTTTTGGTGTTACAATCATTTAAAGAAGAAAACATGGCTTTGTTTTTGGCCATGTGATAAGAAGCTCCAGAATCAATGAGACACTCATGAGAATTAGAAGAAGAAGATACATTTAGTGCATATCCAGACCGAGATGTTTAACAACCACATGCAGAAAGTGCTATTCCTGAAGATCAAGTTGAAGTTGAAGATTGCTCCAAATGGATGTTATGCTTCTTCATTGGTGCTTCGAAGGCTTCCATCTTCTTAAAGCATTTGGATTCTAAGTGGCCATCTCAATTACAAAAGTGGCAATGTCTATCAATCTTATTCCCTTTGTTTTTATTTTCCTTATCATTTTGTTGAAATGATTTTTCATTTTGAGGCTGAAATTGCTTAGGACCCTTGTTTGGTTTAGGACCATTCTTTTTAGGATACAGCTTCTTAGGATTATTTGAATTTGGTTGCTGTTGGGTGGCTAAGGCTTTCTTAGAAGTGTTTCCAAGATTAAGAAGACCAAGGTGTAAGAGTTTTTCTTGTTCTCTATTAAAGAATCACAAAAGGAATCAAAGGAAGGGGACTTGTAGTCTTGTCCTTGAGAAATGAAGGCTTCTCTTGTAGAATGGAAGGTGGAAACAAACACAGAGTAGGTTGGTCCCAACTTAGTAGGAATGGAGTAGATAAGGTTACCATCTTCTTTCTTAACCTTAACACCTTCCAAGAGAAGTCTAAGGGTCTTGAACTTGGACATAAAATCTTCAATGGAAGAAAAATGATTTGGGTCCAATGTAAGCAACTCATTTTTGAGTTGATGGGATCTAAGTTCATTTTTAATTCCAAAAACTTTAGTGATCTGTTTCATTGCTTCATTAGGAGTATCAAGTTCTGCGATATGGAATCTAAGGTCTGGAGAAATAGACATCCATATCAACCCACGTGCTTTATCTTGCCTATTTTCTCATTTGGATGACTTATCTTCATCTTTCGGTTTGGTTTCATGGCCTGAGGCTATTCTGTAAAGACCTTTACTTCTACGTAAATCCACAATGTAGGACCGCCATTGGAAGTAGTTGGTGCTATCAAGAATAACTTGGCATGGACTTTCCATTTTAATAGAAACTGAAGCTATAGATGCTGAAACCAAGTGTTCCAATGGAAAGATCTCGAAAAATTAGGCTGGTTAAAAAAAACAGCTTCCGGATGAAGAAGTTATGGCTTTTTGAAGAAAAGTTGATGAAGATGCCGACGAAGTGCGGGAATGTGCGGAAATGAATGATAATGTTATATATAAAAAAATCCGCCCCCTTTCCAAACTTAATCTAATTAGCTCAACAAAAGGAAGACTTGAACTCAAGACCTCTACTCTCATAAAGTAGCTTTGGACCAAGTGAGCTAGATTAAAATGTTAGTAATAATTGGAAAAGAGGAAGGGTTTTTTTTTTTAGTCACTGAAGCTTTGGGCTGTGTGCTTACTTGAGAAAGCTCTTCTTTCCCTACAAAACAAAAAACACAGAACCCAACATGGACATACAAAAAAAAAACAAACCTTACAGCTTGAAGTTAGCTTTAGCCGAAAACTAAATATTTTCCTCAATGTTTCTGATTTTCCGAGATCACACTAAGGCACGGCGGAAAAGAGCATACACATGAGAAAAATCCTTCCTTTATGTTTCTAATTTTCCCAGATCGCACAGAGTCATGGGGTAAAAGAGAATATGCAGAAATGAAAGGTATAGACTCGGTAATAAAAGAAACAAAGAGCTAAATAAACCGAAATATACAGAGAGAAAATAACTAGAAACTGCAAATAAACATTGTATACCTCCAGATCTTAAAAATGACATAGCTAGGGCTACCAGAAACCTTTTCGCGTGAAACGAAAGGGGTTCCTCACTGGAACAGATGCTCCTAACACAATGTAGTAGTCCTCTCAGCCTGAAAGAAGTTAGAAATACTAGATCCAGGAAACGACAGTCAAATGTAGTTCTACCGGCTTCAGATTTGGATCACCAACGGATGCGGCCCTCAAATAGCTTTGATTCCATGTAGGAATTTACAGGGTAAGTTCCTCAGACTGAACACCAAAGGACACCACTCACAAACAAATCACAAATAATACACTAGTATTGTTGACGTGGTTAAAACCCTCAAAAATGGAAACAATCCACTGCCTGAGCCAACGCGACCACTTCAGGCAATTTATTAATAAAAGAATGAAAATTTACATAAGCTTCTATCATGAACGGTTACCCTACAAATGACCCTCCATGCTCTTTAAATAGAGATCACGGACCAATCAAGTCTTAAGCCATGGTTCAAGTGTCGGTAATACCGAGGAGAGAATGAACCATCGGATCACTACATATCGTGACCGTCAGATTGTAAGTTACAAAAGTACATAGTAAAGAAACACACTTTACCTAACTCTACACTAGACCAAGTTATACTTAACTATTTTCTATGTGTCAGAATATCCTAACATGTTTTAGGTTCCAATATGATTTTTCCTTCCTCGTCAAGTTCTGGCAATATTGTTTGAACTCGGAGCTTGTCTCCTATAACCTTGTTTAAGCATGACACATGGAAAACTAGGTGCACTCATGAAGATGCAGGAAGCCCAAATTTGTATGCTATAGTACCATTATTTTGTAACACTTTGTAACCCGCTTATTGTATTGTTGTTCCCATGGAGTCCCGGTGTTGGCATCCAATGCTCTTTGTATTATTATTGTGTTATTTTCCTAGGTATTGTAGTTGGTCTCTCATCTTCAATACCTTCATGAAGTAGGGAGCTATTCCTTCTTCCTTGGATATCTTAATATTATATATTTCATTACACAATGATATCACTTCTCCAACTATACTGAATGAGAATATCTCCAACAGTTTATCATAGATTTCTTTAGATGTTTCAAGCTTGGAAACATAAGGAATGAGAGGGTCCTTGATGGATTCTACCATAATCCTTTGAGCCCTTGTTTCATCCTTATTATACTTTGCTAGGGATTGAGTTTGATCCTTTGCAGGAACAGTGACGTTCCCTTTTATGTAGTCCATAATTTCATTTTCTTTGAGAAGTAGATTAGTCCTCTTTTTCCATGCAAGGAAATTAGCAGTGCCAACCAATTTGTTGCTTTCTTTGCAAAAACAAATTTGACATGTTCAGAAGGGGACATAAAAATACTTACTTGAGAGAGTTTTTGTGAAGATATCTTGTTGCTTACTCGAAGATTTGATGATTTGACTTCTTAGATCTGGATTTCTTTGAGATATTTCCTTCAAGGTGCCTTATGAAAGATTTTCTTACTTCTCACTGTGTAGATATGGAGATATTCAATGATGAGCCTAGATCTTGGGTGCCTTTCTTTGAATTTGAAGGATCTTTGTTAAGTTATGGTATGTTCTATGCTTAGAGAAGTTTACTTCTTTTTCTTATTATTATCCATTGATTAGCAATCATATGTACATTAAGTAAAGTGCAGATAAAACATTAAATGATCGACAAAAAGCAAGCCAAGACAAGAGACACAAGATGTGGTGGCTAGCTAGGGACAAACCCAATATGGGGAAACTCTTTGATCAAATCTTCCTTTATCTTCAATAATTCAACAGAGAGAAATAGAACATAAATCTTATTTACATCAGTAGCAGCAAACCCTAGATCGAACTTGTCAAGTCTCCACCGGTGAGTTGTTCACCGTGCATTAGTCCGAGACTTCGTCGTGCACCAGTCCAAGATTCATCGCACACCAGTCCAATATTTCGCTGCGCACCAGTCCAAGATTTCACCGCACACCAGTCCAAGATTTCGCTGCACACCAGTCCAAGATTTCATCATGCACCAATGAAAGATTTCACCGTGCACCAGTGCAAGATTTCACCATGCACCAGTCCAAGATTTCACCGTGCACCAGTCCAAGATTTCGCTGTGCACCAGTCCAAGATATTACCGCGCACCAGTCCAAGATTTTTCCGTGCACCAGTGCAACATTTCGTCGCACACTAGTGCAAGATTTCACCGCACACCAATGCAAGATTTCGCCACACACCAGTGCAAGATTTCACCACACACCAGTGCAAGATTTCACCACACACCAGTCCAATATTTTATTATGCACCAGTCCAATATTTTTCTGCGCACAAGTGCAAGATTTCACCACACACAAGTGCAAGATTTTTCCGCACACCAGTGCAAGATTTTTCCGCACACCAGTGCAATGTTTCGCTACGCACTAGTCCAAGATTTCGCCGTGCACCAGAGAGAGAAAGAGAGATGTGATGAGATGAGAGTGTGAAAATGAGGAAAACACCTCTTGTATTTATACACAAATGTTGATGATGAATAGATGCAACTATTGGGCTTCTAAGCCTACATGAGTTGCTGGTCAGCTTGATAATTATTCCATAATAAAAATAAATTCATATCTCCATAAGTACTTATCGGAATCGGATGATCTTTAGACCAATCCCACATGAGAGGAATCTAATAAAAACATTATCAACCATGAATAAGATGACCCACATGGAATTTGGCCCTAGTTTCCAATTTTAACACTCCCTATCAACTAGGGAGAACTCCATCTGCAATTCATCTGTCGGTCGCTACTATTCATCCATCAAATTCACTGCCCCATACAGCTTGACCCTTGCTCTGCTCTACTCTATTCTGCCTACTCTACTCTATTTTGTTCTGCCCTGTTTTGATCTGCTCTGCTCTACTATGTTTTGCTCTGCTCTGCTTTGTCCAAATTATGAAGAGGAAGAAATGATCCAGGATGTATCATACCATCCTCCACTGACTCAAAGTCAGTCTTAGAGTGTGTACCACTGGTCCCAGACCAGTATCATCCTTCACTGACTCAAAGTCAGTCTCAGAGTGTGTACCACTAATCCCAGACCAGTCCTCAACCAACCCAAAGTCAGTGTCATAGTGGGTACAACTCCTACCACTAGTCCCAAACCAGTATCATTGATCCCAGATCAATGAAGGTCATCCTAGCATAGGGAGTACGGTAGATACAACGATGCGTCCATCGGTTCTACTATGGTCCCTATCCTCATTTCCCTACTCATTGATCAGATGAGAGGTACTTCCCATGAGTCCCAGACTACATGGGTAGGATGCCTTGACAGGAGAACTAATCAATCCTATCCACAGGACAATGAATCATCCTATCCCACAAGAGAGCGAATCATCTTTTCCCACAAGAGAGCGAATCATCTTGTCCATAGGAGAGCGAATCATCCTGTCCATAGGAGAGCAAATCATCATGTCCCACAGGAGAGCGAATCATCTTGTTCCACAATCGCCATGGATAACACATCATCTAGGCCGCACAGGAGAACTAATCATCCTGCTACACAAATCATCATGGAGAACACATCATCCAGAGCTCACAGGAGAACTAATCATCCTGCTACATAATCGTCATGGAAAACACATCATCCAGACCTCACAGGAGAACTAATCATCCTGCTACATAATCATCATGGAGAGCACAACATCTAGACCTCACAGGAGAACTAATCATCTTGCTACATAATCGTCATGGAGAACACATCATCCAGACCTCACAGGAGGCCATGCTAGTAGCAATATACTCTTCTTTGACAGTGCTCAAATCCACCGACTTCTGCTTCCTGCTCATCCAGGATATCGAAGCAAATCCCAAGGATAAACAGCACCCGAGAGTGCTCTTATGGTCCACCACATTTCCTGCCCAATCAGCATCAGTGTATTCAAGTAGTCTCACATCTCTGGCAGTGTATCTTAACCCATATGTAATTGTGCCACGAAGATATCTTAACAGATTCTTGGCACCAATCCAATGTATGTGGTGAGGCTCAACCATATGTTAACTCAATGTGTTGACTGCGAAGCATATATTTGGACGAGAGTTCACTAAGAACATTAATGCTTTGACAAGTTGACATACTCGGTGGAATTTCATAAAGCAGGTCCAGCAGTGCTACCGCTTAACTTCTTAAAGTCAAGCTCCATCAGGGTAGTAACAGGGTTGCAGCCCACCATACTGAATCTTTCCAATATCTTCACCACATATTTTCCTGAGATAGGAAAATTTCCCTTGATTTCTGCCAGACTTCAAGTCCTAGGAAATAGTTCATCAGTCCTAGGTCCTTCATTTCAAATTCAGAAGCCAACTTCCTCTTACATTTGTGAATGAGACGGTCTACACCTGTCAAAAAGAGGTCATCCACATACAACACCAGTATGAGAGGCTTTTCATCTTCAACCTTAAAGTGAAGGTTAGGATCGGCTTCACTCCTAGTGAATCCCAGCTTCATCAAGTAGCTATTGATCCTCTCATACCATGCTTGGGGTGCTTGCTTCAGCCCATAGAGAGCCTTCTTCAACCTACATACATGAGATTTTTGATCATAAATTTCAAACGCTTCAGGTTGCTCCACGTAGACCTCTTCTTTGATCAAACCATGCAAGAACACGGTCTTGTCATCCTTCTGATGTAGGTTCCATGCTTGTGAAGCCACAAGGGCTATGATCGAGCAGATGGTGGTATGTCTGGCAACATGTGTAAATATCTTGTCATAGTCTATACCTTCCTTCTGGGAGAAGCCACGAGCGACAAAACAACCCTTATACTTTTCCGTACTTCCATCTTCTATATGCTTTATCTTGTAAAGCCATTTATAAGTGACAACTGTCTTGTCCTGGGGTCTGGGAACTACTTCCCAGACATCATTCTTCATAATAGACTCGTATTCTTCGGTCATAGCATCCTTCCATACTTGATGCTTGACGACATCTGAGAATGATGAAGACTTATTTTGTATGATTGTGCTCATGATGGTCAGGTATCCCTGATACCTATTAGGTTTCTTACTTTCACGGAAGGTTCCTCGGGGTGTAGTGTGCCCTTCAGCATCATCGAGTAGCCCCCTAATCCAAGAGGGCATCTTCCTTGAGGCACCAATATCACTAAGCCAAATTCCCAGCAAGTCCGAAGGAGCAAAGGTATATAGAGCAGCTGATAGATAATATTCATCCTGCTTATTTTCAACAGTGTTAGATTCATACCTGGAATTTCTAGCCTTCTTGAATGGTTGTCCTCTTCCTTGATTTCTATCACTCCTTTTACCTCTGCTATTAGATTTTCCATTTCTTTGATTGCCATGAGAGGGATTTGATCATCGTCCCGGTGTGAGTCCCTTCTATCAGGGAACTCCCTTGCATAGTGACCTGCTTTATCACAAATGTAACATTGTCCTTTTCTTCCACCCTTAGGTCCATTTGTTCCTAGCAACATCAGATGTATTTGATGGAGGCTCAACAATTCTGCCTTTCACATGGTCCAACACTTCTTGTCCTTCCAATGTTAGATCGAGAGACATCTTCTTGTCATGGAGCTTGTCTTTAGCAGGGAAGTGTGTTGAGGACCCCATGAATTCATTTTGGATAGCCTACCAATCTTCTCCTTAGTGACTTCTCTTGCTCTTGCTTGGGCTTTGTCTTCACCTCAGCTTTGATACCGTGTTAAGTTATGGTATGTACTATGCTTAGAGCAATTTACTTCTTTTTCTTATTATTATCCATAGATTAGCAATCATATGTATGTTAAGTAAACTGTAGTTAGAACATCAAACGATCAACAGAAAACAAGCCAAGACAAGAGACACAAGATGTGGCGGCTAGCTAGGGACAAACCCCAATATGGGGAAACCCTTTGATTAAATCTTCCTTTATCTTCAATAATTCAGCAAAGAGAAATAGTACATAAATCTGATTTACATCAGCAGAAGCAAACCCCAGATTAGCCCTAAACTAGGGCAGCAAACCATAGATCGAACTTGTCAAGTCTCCACTAGTGAGTTGTTCACCACGCACCAGTCCGAGACTTCGCCGTGCACCAGTCCAAGATTTGCCACGCACCAATCCAAGATTTCTTCGTGCACCAGTGCAAGATTTCACAACGCACCAGTGAAATATTTCGCCATGCACTAGTGCAAGATTTCGCCGCACACTAGTCCAAGATTTCGTCGTGCACCAGTCCAAGATTTCGCCGCGCAACAGTGCAAGATTTCACCATGCACCAGTACAAGATTTCACCGTGCACCAGTGCAAGATTTCACCGCACACTAGTCCAAGATTTCACTGCGCACCATTCCAAGATTTCGCTGCACACCAGTCCAATATTTTGCCGCTCACCAGTGCAAGGTTTTTCCATGCACCAGTGCAAAATTTCGCCACGCACCAGTGCAAGATTTCACCGCACACCAGTGCAAGATTTCGCCGTGCACCAGTCCAAGATTTCACCACACACCAGTCCAAGATTTCACCGTGCACCAGTCCAAGATTTTGCCATGCACTAGTGCAAGATTTCGCCATGCACCTATGCAAGATTTCGCTGCACACCAGTGCAAGATTTCGCCCCTCACTAGTCCAAGATTTTGTCGTGCACCAGACAAAGAGAGAGAGATGTGATGAGATGAAAATGTAAAAATGAGGAAAAGACCTCCTGTATTTATACACAAATGTTGATGATGAATAAATGTGACTGTTGGGCTTCTGAGCCTACATGAGTTGCTCGTCAGCTTGATAATTATTCCATAATCAAAATAAATTCATATCTCCATAAATACTTATCGGAATCGGATGATCTTTAGATCAATCCTACACCTCTCGACGAGAGGAATATTATCAACCATGAATAAGATGACCCACATGGACTTTGTCCCTAGTTGCCAATTTTAACAATCTTTGATGGAGAATCTTCTTGGATGTACCTTCTTGTAGATGCCTTTAGATGGAGGGATTTCTTCTTTTAGTAAGAACTTTGTTCCCAGGATGGTATTTCTTCTTGATGAGAGGAAATAGTAATCCTTATTGCCTTTGATGGATCTTGAACCTTTGCTTGTAGATCTGATGCTTCAATTTTTTTTGTTCCCTTTCTTCTTAATCCTGATGCTTCAATATTCTATATGTTCTTGAGATTCCCTTCCTTGATATGTCACTTTAGCTTTGATACCATGTTGTAGAATCTAGCACATCTAGGTTAGGATGAGATTCTTCTGACGATGATAACCATTTGTGAGGTACTTTTTACTTTTTCTTATTAGCACAATCTTCTCTTATTATTATTAGTGTGTGTTCTCTTACTTAATCAAACAGTTGTCAAAAACAAAAGAGACGGGAACACAAGATGTTGGCTCTCAGCCTAGGAAAAAGCCTCTCTCTCTCTCCTAGATAGGAAAACCCTTCTACAAATTTCTCTTATTAAAGCTTCAATTGACAAATTCCAAACCCTAGACCCTTTACAAGTAGATCTTCCAAGCACAAGACATAGTTTTGCTTTATTTTGTGTTTTAACTGATGCCTCCTTCTGTATTGCACCCTGTCCTCTTCCTACGCTCTTCTTTCGGCAACTGATGACACTTTCTGCAAAAACCCTAGGTCTCCTTAGAGACCTCTTTTTTGGTATCTTCCTTTCCTTCTCAACTTCGCTTGGTAGTCTTCCTTCTCCTTGATACTTAGACTAGAGAATGAGGCTTTTCTTTGGGTATATCTTCAAGTTAGAGGCTGATCCTCTTAACCTTACTACAACTTTGATTTATTCGCACATAATGTTGATCTAGGGCTTGAAATGGACCCTTTTACTTCCTCCCTTTATTTGATCTAGGTGGGACCTACTTCGCTTGAGATTGAGGCCTATTAGGAGCCTATTATTAGCCCAATCAAAATTTATTATGTTGTTGCACTTATGAATCTAATGTGAACACAAAAAACACCCTTCTTCCTTCGTACGTGTGACAAAATTTGGACCCAAAATAATCCTTCAAACACTTATATTCCTTTCTCTCCTTCTTCACTGGCCTAGAAGCACTTTTTTGCTCTTCTTCACATCTCCTTCTTAACTCTCTTTCTCATTAATTTCAAAGATCACTTGATGGTCCTTTTGTGAGGTCAAATTGCCCTATATATAGGAGTTTTCCCTCCTATTTGGGACTACTTTAGCTAGTGAGGCTCACTTGACTTTAAGTGTGCCAAAAATAAAGCCAACATGAAGAGGAGACTTGTCTTTGCTTTGGAAGATCACCTTTGAAATATTTCTTTACTCTAGTACATAGATTTACATAGTGTGACATGCCCACATGGGTCCTCAACAATTACATTGACTCTTTGACTTTCCTACAAGCATTTAAACATGTGCTTGATCTATCAAATGGGTAAAAAACATCGAGTAAGTCTACAGATTTTTTGTTGTATTCCTAGGAAAGTGCCAAGGAAAACATAAATAATGGTGGGAAGTGACTCTTGATAAGTATATTTATTTGCGTACTATTTCTATCCATTTTTTATGAAAATACTTTCTTAAATTATGGTGGGAAGTAACTAATCGTAAATATCTTATTTACGTGAGTATGAGTTAATATTAGAGTTAAGATTAAGATGTAAGATTAGAGTTAAGATGTATATTTTTCTCTGGAATTAATTTTTTTAAGAAGGGTTTGGTTTTAATTCTTTGTTTAAAATTAGTTGTGTTAAGAGGTTTTTTTATAATTTAGCGTATGGAGAGGTGTTTTATAATTGAGTGTATAGATATGTTCATGTTAAATCGTTAAATTTAAAATTAAACTAGCATAGTTATATAAATTAAATGGCTTACTAAATATCAAAACACCTATCTAATAATACATCTCATGTTGTCAATATTTAAAAAAATCATAAAAATTAAGTAAACCAACCTCAATCCATCTTAACTCTAGATCTACCAAGCACCGAGAGATATGGAGTAGAAAGGGAGAGATGGAGAGAGATTTAGGAAGAGAGGAGAGGAGGGAAGATTGAGAGAGAGAGAGAGGGAGACATAGAGATGGAGGGAGGTGGTAGAGGAATGGAGAGAGATGAAGGAATAGATATAGGAATTGAGAGATAGGATAGAGGGAGGGGGAGAGATGTATTTGGATTGGGAGAGAGAGGGAGGGAATAAGAAATACATATAGAGAGAAATCTACAAAGAGAGGGAGTGACAAGGTAGAAATGTTGAGTGATTGAAGGAGAGACAAGAGTGAGAGGGAAGAGAGAGGGGGGGGAGAGGGAGAGGGAGAGGAATATGGAGTGAGATAGAGAGACAAATAGAGATGGAGATAGAGTGTTTATGTTTGGGGGTGAGATAGAGAGATAACGAAGGAGAGATAGAGGAGATTTAGATATAGTGAGAGGAGAGAGAGAGAGGGAATAAGAGAGAGAAAAAGTGTGGGAGGGAGGGTCAGAGAGATAGATATGGATAAATATAGCATGTGTGTTTGGGGGGTGAGATAGATATACAAAGGAGATATTGAAGGAGACATAGATATATATGGTAGGGAGAGAGAGGGAAAACGAGAGAGACAAATACAAGGAGGGAGAGAGAGAGAGAGAGAGAGAGAGAGAGAGAGAGAGAGAAATGGGGGGGAGAGGGAGGGGGATATAGAGAGGGATGGGAGAGACAAGGAGGGGGATATACAAGGTTATTCACTAAAATAAGATGTATATTTTAATTACTATGGAATTATTGTTTTTAAGAAGGGTTTGGTTTTTATTCTTTGTTTAAAATTGTTTGTGTTAAGAAGTGTTTTCTAATTTAGTGTAGGGAGATGTTTATGTTATATTTTTATATTTAAAATTAAACTAGCATATTTATATAAAACATCATAGATCCATCTAAACCCCTAGATCTATCAAGCATGGAGAGAAATTAAATCTCTCTAGGTGCAAAACTTTCTTCAAGTTTTGCACTAAAATTTTAGTTGGAGTCTTCATGTAGGATGGAAAACTAGTAACCTACGACAACAGGAAGTTATAGGATAGGGAGAGGAGATATCATGTTCATGAGAAGGAGATAGCATCATTCATCCATTGTCATCAGGTGTGGAGGAATTATTTGATTTTGATATCTTCTTAAATTTTATAAACCTTTGTGAATCTTACTAGTGCCTAACATGCAAAGTAAAAAATGTTTAGTGATATTTTTGTAAAAATATTAAAATTTCTAATGATTTGATATAGTCTTTGTGTTGACATAGTGTTTTCATTGATGAAAACCAATGTCATTGTTATGAAACCAGCTCACAAAAAGATAGAAAAGATAGATCAACGCCTTAGAATTTAGCCTCTTTGAGGGGCAACCTCCTTTACATTACACAAATGAACAATTCTTGGATCATACAAATGAAAAGACCACCTTTCTATATATAGAAGTCTAAGGGGTCATAATATAATCAGAGCCAACATAACAATAATAATGTAAGGGCACAATAATAACAATAGTGGGCTTCTATGGGGCACAATAGTAACAATATGGGCACTACATGGGGGTTGTACTAATAACAATAAGGGGTTACACTAGTAATATAGGGGCCTAACATGCCCCTCTCCTTCAAAAAGTGTTGTCCTAAACCCTTGAGTAGTTCTTGATGCTTCTGTATAAAATTCTTGTCCTCCCATGTGGAATCTTCAACGGGTAAGTTCTTCCACTTGATGAGATACTCTGAAATTGATCGATTTGATAGCTGTCGGGTTCTTGTTTTTGTGACTGCTCCAAGTTCCAATATGATTTTTCCTTCCTCTTCAAGTTTTGGAAATATTGTTTGAATAAGGATCTTCTACAATTTTTGAAGGAGTACCCATACTTCTTCGTCCATCTTCCATTCATCCCTTGCTTCGTTTATCCAATCTGGATGGATAATAGAAATAGCACAAAACAATGCTTCCACATCTGATCCTTTCTTGAGAGTGCATCTGCAACAAAATTTTGCTTCCCTTTCTATAAATGATGTCAAAGTCATAACCCAACATATTTGTGACCCATTTTTTTTGTTCTTCTAAAGATAATAGTTGTTCTAAAAATAATTAAGACTATTATGATCCATTTTTACCTTGAAGTGTCTTCCCATTCAGTAAGGTCACCATTTCTTAAGTGCATATAGTATTGCCAACATTTCCTTCTCATAAATAGCTTTCTTGAGATGTAGCAGTAAAAATACCCAATCACCTACATCAAAACATTTTTCACTACGATGTTGATCTACTTGTTGTTTCATTCGATTTTTCACCAAAGTGGTGTTATCCTTTAAAAGTTGGAGAACTTGTTGTTGATGCTCGATGTGATCTTTCATTGCTTGAACCTTTTTCTTCTTGATATGTCCTTCTATCATTAGAGTTTGAGGAGTGGTAATTTCTTCCAATCCTTTACAAGATATGGTCGGATTCATTTCTTGATGCTCGATGTGATCTTTCACATCTTGAACATTTTTCTTCTTGATATGCCCTTCTATCTTGATAGTTTGAGGAGTGGTAATTCCAACCAATGAATTACAAGATATGGCTGGATTCATTTCTTCTTTCTCGATGTGATCTTTCACTTCTTGCACCTTTTTGTTCTTGATATGTCCTTCTATCTTGAGAGTTTGAGCAGTGGTAATTCTTGCCAATGCTTTACAAGATATGGTCTGATTTATTTCTTCTTTCTCTGGGGTTGGGTCCTAGCGTATATCCTCTTATTTTGATGTTTCTTGATCCTTTTCTTCCTCCTCTTCATACTCTATGTAAAATAATTTCTTCTCAGCACACTTATGACCTTTAGTGCATTTGCTATCATAATTGTAACAAAGCCCTTTTTCTCTTTTTTCTACCAATTGTTGTGGTGTGACCCTTGTAGGTTGTGGAAGGCTAGGAGGAACAACACTTCCATCTTTATAGTGGTGAGGGGTAGACTTCCTTATTGCCATAATTTTACTTTCCACTATGTAACAAAGCCCTTTTACTCATTCCAATTGTTGTGGTGTTGCTCTTTGTAACCTCATAATGTGCTATCATTTCCTCCGTGAAAATTGACCACGTAACAAGTTGTTTACGAGAACAAAGCCCTTTATCCCATAAAAATTGATCCAGTTCTAAACATGAATATGCAATACATACCTTTTGTAACAGTGGTACACCATGTAGATCAAAATATTGCTCCATCTGAAGTATCCAATTTACGGGAACCTTGCCATCAAACTTCCTCATCTTGCTTTTTCTGGATTTTAGGAGCTCGATCTTGAAACGACTGTAACTCTGTACTTTCGGATCTTTAAGTTTTGAAATTGTGACCTACAGTAGCCCTCTATGTACTCTTTCTAATTCCACTAGTCTGATCCAAATTTGATTCTCCAAGGAAGAGTTATGCCAAATCTCCCACAGTGACCTGATTATAGACTAGTTCAGTAGAGTGAACTTGTACGACATGCCACATGTCACTATTTCGACCTTTGCTCTAAAAAATATATATAGGAAACTACAGTCTTTTCTCTTTCTGTACCTTCTTATGAAATTTCAATCCGATCCTGAGAGAGAAAGTTATGACGATCTTCCCTAGGTCACCTATTTGGAATGTAATTCAGGAGTCTACAAAAATACCAACTTCCTCAGATCATATCTCTGCAAATATAGCGCGAAAAGCTCTGAAATTCGGACCCGATGTTTAGTGCGATTTTGAACCAAATGGGTTTTTTTTTCACTTTTGAACATCACAGAAAAAAGTTATCCCGAAAATTCCACGATGACCTATTTGGAGTAGTGAAACCCTAGAATCCAAAGCTCTGATACCAAATGTTATGAAACCAGCTCACAAAATGATAGAAAAGATAGATCAACGCCTTAGAATTCAGCCTCTTTGAGGGGGAAACCTACTTTACATTACACAAATGAACAATTCTTGGATCATACAAATGAAAAGACCACCTTTCTATATAGGAGTCTAAGGGGTCATAATATAATCAGAGCTGACATAACAATAATAATGTAAGGGCAAAATAATAACAATAGTGGGCTTCTATGGGGCACAATAGTAACAATATAGGCACTACATGGGTACATCAATATAATAAGGGGGTTGTACTGATAACAATAAGGGGTTACACTAGTAGTATAGCACATAGTAACCTACCACAACAGGAAGTTATAGGATAGGGAGAGGAGATATCATGTTCATGAGAAGGAGATAACATCATTCATCCATTGTCATCAGGTGTGGAGGAATTATTTGGTTTTGATATCTTCTTAAATTTTAGAAACCTTTGTGAATCTTACTAGTGCCTAACATGCAAAGTATAAAATGTTTGGTGATATTTTTGTAAAAATATTCAAATTTCTAATGATTTGATATAGCCTTTGTGTTGACATAGTGTTTTCGTTGATGAAAACCAATGTCATTCCATTGATGTAAAAAAAGTATAATGTCAAAAAGGGAGATTTTTGGACATAGCATGAAAGCCAATTTCATGTCATTGATGTCAAAGAAAGGAAATCGCTGGGCAGAGTATTGTCATGTCAAAAGAGGTATGATTCCTTGGAAAATCATTAAGCATCTATTGACATATCGATGATGACAAAGGAGTTATGATAGCTTTCAATTTATTGATTCTTTTTTAAAGCTATGATAATCAAATGAGTATGTAGATGGTCTAGCTAGATACTCCTCTTTGAGACCTTTCCAACGATATATTAAAATTGGTCAAACTCAGCCAAAATGAAGAAACAAACAAGTTTGAAAGTGAAATGGTGGAAAAGGGTCAGAACGACAAATTTTTTAAAGTGCACGTTTAGGGAAAATCTATGAATTCATGCAATATATGTGGTTGTTGGCATACAAACATTTGTGTTGTTTAATGAGGTTAAATGTCACACAATTATGGGTGGATATGGCGGTTGTTGAAATAATGAAAGGCATATGGAGTGAAAACTTGCAAGACATTTAACAAAGGTCATGCCCTCTAACCTCAGCCATGTGGACTCGATCATATCATGGCAAATGGATTGATGTGGACCCTTTAGTGATAAGACATGTGGGTTGATCGCCCAGTAGATAGAGCCAATGGAATTTTGACATGTCAACAAGATGACACATGTGACACCAATGGCAAGTTGACAAGTGGCAACATGAGATGATGTGGATCTAGGATGGACAACATGATAGTATGATGTGGTAGTATGGTGGATGACATGATAGTTGATGTGGCAATACAATGGATGATGTGATAGCATGGTAGGGTGCCACATAGCATGTCCAATTAGTATTTTGGGTGGCCAATTGAGGCAAATATTAGTGAGAAGTGGCACCAATTAGAGGGTGCTATGTGGCATGATAAAATTATGTTGATGTCATCATCCAGTTGAACATAGACCCCTTAAGGACACTACAATAGAATAGGGAAATAATGCCTAAAATTGCACCAGAATTTAGTGTATTTTAGTTCACAAATTGGACACCTTTCCCGGTGCAAAAACAGGTGCTACCAGGTATGTTTGTACTAGTGCCATATTTTGTGCCATAAATTACACCAGAAACAACATCATAAATAATGCTGGAAATAGCACCGAAGAAATAAAGCCATAAATAATGCCCGAAAAAGTGCTTGAAAGAGCACCCCGCACTTTTCCTGGAGTTGCACCGAAATTTGTGTCGAAAATAACGTCGTAATTAGTACGGAGAATAATGTCGTAAATAGCACCATTTAGCACCAGGACTTGCTTCGAATAAGGATCTTCGTTTGGCTTCTAGTTTAATAACCAATTTTTCTTCACATTTTTCTTCTTGTGTGTCTTCCAATTTTACTTCAAAATTTTCTTCTAATGTGGCTTCCAATTTTTCTTCTAGTTTTGCTTCTACTTTGGCTTCCAATTTTTCTTCCAGTGTGGCTTTCAATTTTTCTTCTAGTGTGCCTTCCAATTTTTCTTCTAGTGTGGCTTCCAATTTGGCTTCCATTGTTGCTTCTTTTTTTGCTTCCATCATAAGAAATAACGCAAGGTTTAGCTCCAACATAATTTCCGATTTGGCTTCCAGTTTTGCTTCTAGTGTGGCTTCCAATTTTGCTTCCAATTTTACTTCTATTGTTTCTTCTTTGTTTGCTTCGAAAAAATTATTGTTTTTTTTAATACAGTTAAATTAATATGTTTTATTTCAATTTAATTAGTTAAATATATCATGTCTCTTAAATAATTTATATGATTATATATCATATGAATTCATTTAAAATATTTTATAGGATAACATTTATAAATAATTTTTAGGGAAACAAACATCCATTCAAATTAACAACATCATTATACTTATTAAATCTCCATCAAAATAGAATCTACGACATCCAATATATATAAAATAACAAGATAATTATTGTAACATGATAATCATCTATAATTAAAACAAGTGAATCAAATACCTATAATTCAAGTGAATTTCACAACATTCATCATGAGCAGTGAATCAAAACCATCATACATAATAATATGCATCCAAATCATCAACCACTTTCAACATAAAAAAAATGATGAGTCAATACTGACGAGATCATCATCATGCATGTATTTGGAGAATATCTCATTACATTTAAAAATGTATCAAATTGAATCATTGCAAGGACCCAAATATAAAATCAACTCTACAAAGAATCCAATTGATCATGGATAAATTTGGAATTTTGGAGTTCTATCATATCAAGAGAGAGAATAACACTTTGATGGATGATCAACCTAGTAAAGGTATCAATTTGGTTCAAGGCAAGTTGATGGAGGAGGGTGCATAACAACTATATGTCGCATACCATGATTTCTCATAACTAAAGGATCACGAGATGCTTAAGGGTAATTAAGGAGGATAATTTGATTGAAAGGTTGCTTAAATTCAATAGTCATTTCATGGTACAAAATATCATAAGTGATCACTCTAGCTTATTGGTGATCGATCCAACAAAATGATGAGCCATTCATCCAACAGATGGTTAAACACAAGGATTAATGGTAAGAATGTGGCCAGGTGGAATGTCTTCAGCAAAGGATTTGATATGTTGTGGTTAAGGAAGAACATATCAGTTCGACCGTGCGTGTTTATGGTATAGACCAAGAAGCAATGAATTTGCAATTGTTAATGTGAACATCATTAAACTCGAAGGGACTCCCCCCGCCATCATTTTGGAGTTAAGTCTCACTATAATTAGATGGCTTTGTAGAATTAGTTCCTAGTGTCTCTTCATACATTCTTTCTGAGTTGAAGAGATCATGAATTCCTCGCCAAGCAATGGCACTAGTGGCTCCCTAGATGATATTGATTATGCGTTCAAGTAAGAAATCAAGGAGATGATCTCCAGGATAGGTGGGAAAATAAATTTTGAGGCTCAATCTCATTTCACCTTGGTAACGGGTCATTTGGAAGGTCTGAAAAAATATGTTGAAATTGTGCAAGTGATGGTGTAGGTAATTATATCCAAGATAGAAAATATTGATTACAAGGTGGGAACTCTGAGTTCAACGTGGAGAATGTAGTTGTCTTAGTGTTAAAATAAATATTTGACCTCGATGACAGTGGTAAATAGGATATGACGATTGGTGAGGGAGGGACTCTCTCTCCAGTCTTTCCTGATCAATAGGAGTTGGAGAAAGAGTGGGGGCAGCAAGGAGCAGCGGAACCATTCTAGCAGGAGGAGGCAGACATGGATACTACGAAGGAACTCAGACAAAATAATGTGGAGGGAATCGGGTAGTTAATTTTATAGTAATAGTTAGGTAGATTATGTTTTGTAGGTATGTAGGTGTTAATGGGGTATTTTTGACAAATTACAAGAAGAATGATGTAGTAAATATGGAAAAAACATTACTGTATACCCAAAGATATTGGTTAGAGAAATTTTGATGATTTTGAATGTAATGGCACTAGATAGATTCCAATTCGATTAATAGAAATATACAGGTTCCTTTTTAAAAAATTAACATGTTAAAATTATGCATGTCCAATAGTCAACATAAGTCAAAATGATACATCATGCACAAATGATATAAATAAAAATAAAGAATTATGTAAGACAAAATGATACAAGTCAATACGATGCATCATTTCCAAATGAGATAAGTTGAAATGATACATGTCGAAAAGATACAACTCAATAATATGACACATGAGGTCGTGAAATTGATACATATAATAGTAACCATGAAAATGAACATCACCACAATATATAATAATGATCCATGATGCAGTCCATATGATAATGAATATCACTAGTTGCTACCAACAACTGCCTCATGATCATCATCGCCATTTTCATCATCATCATCATCATCATCATCATCTTCTGTATCTGCATCATCCTCGTTGTCATATGTTTCTGTGTCATCATGAGTATCATCTGCCATCTCAATATCAAATCCAATGTGATCTGGATCTATGTGATGAAGATCATTCACATCTTTGGGAAGATCCTTGTTCTACAAAAAAAAAAACATTTAGAATGAAAATTTATTATTTATTTCATGCAATAATTAATTTCTTTGTTATATATCTAATATTACAACATATGAAATGAAACAACAATCATATTACATCATATCAAAGTTAACATACGATAATAAAATTTCAAATAAGTTATATGTAAGATGTTGTAATAGTAGATGTTGTAACAACAAATTCCATAACAACATGTCAATGTTAAACCTGCTGAAAAATAGATAACACCCATTACTATTGAAATGTCGAAACTGTTGTAAAAGATGATGCTATAAAAACTTCTACTATTGAAACTACTGAAATAGTGATCATTAGAGCACATGTTATAACAACAGATGATGTAACAACGCATGTAACAACATATGTTGTAAAAATTTATGGGGTAGAAAACCATTTCATCTTACTTGTCAAAGCTGAGAGTGGGAAAAACCAAGGAGGTGTTTCGGCCACCCAGCACTACACCAACACTTGTGCGATCAAGAAAACAAATTGAGAAGCACAAACATAGGTAACAACAGATTGAGAAGCAGATATATGTTGTTACAGTAGATGTTGTAACAAAAAATTCCATAACATATGTTATAACAAAAGATGCCATGACAATGAATGTTGTAACAACAAGCCATTTCATCTTGACCTCAAAATCTTGAAAGTGGGAAGCTAACGAGGTGTTTCTTCCACCCAAAATTACACCATCAATTGGGGGATTAAGAAAACAAATTGAGAAGCATAAAATAGGTAACAACAGATTGAGAAGTAGATGTTGTAACACCGGATGTTGTAGTAGAATATGTTTTAAGAACAGATGCCATAACAACATGTCAATGTTAACACAGGCTAAAATTGTTGTAGAATTGATGTTGTGTAACACCCATTACTATTGAAAATGTTGAAACTTATGTGAAAGGTGATGTTATAACAACTGCTAGTATTGAAACTACTGAAATAGCAACCATTCATAGAGGATGTTGAAGAATTGTAGGGTATTTATGTTGTAAAAATTTAGGGGTAGATGTATCTACACACACACCACTTGGGGGATCAAGAAAACAAATTCAGAAGCACAAACATAAGTAATAATGAATTGAGAAGTATATGTTGTAATTACAGATGTGTAACATCACTAAACTCCTCATACTATTAGAGGAATGGGGTAAAACATATTTATTTATTTTTTTCCTTCGAACTCTACTCGACTTCCCAACTCATCATAAGGGCCTCACAACTAGAGTTATTACTCTACATGCTTATATATATATATATATATATATATATATATATATATATATATATATATATATATATAGTATATAATATATATATATGGTATGTATATATATATGTATAGTATATATGATATGTATATGTATATATATGTATATATATATATATATATATATATATATATATATATATATAGATATATGTATATGTATATATATATATATACATATATATATATATATATATATATATATTATATATATACTATATATATATATATATATAGTTATACATATATATATATATATATGGTATATATATATATATATATAGTATATATATATACTATATATGACATATATAATGTATATACATATATATATATATAGCTATATATACATATACATACATCATATATATATATATATATATAGATATATATATATATATATATATATATATACATATTACATACATATATATATATATATATACACATATACATACATACATACATATATATATATATATATATATATAGATATATAATATATAGATATATATATATATATATATATATATATAAGGCCTTGATGAATGCAACGACCTCCGCTCACCACATCAGCTCATCACCAACCTGTCAAGGGGGTCCACCCATGACCAATCAAAGAACTTTTGGGTTTGTGCATTAGACAGCTCATCCCGGTAAATCCCATAGCTGTGCCACACAATCCTCTTCGGTAATCTTCCAGGTTTGTACCTCTAGTACACACCATCACTTCCCCATCCAATTGTGTTAAAGGAAAAATTAGGTTGCGCCAATGAAGAGTCTCCATGGCTAGGGTTTGGTTTGGTGTAAGGTTTTTCCAAATTTTCATTATAAATTTAAGGCTTTCCCTCCTGTGTCACATCGAGCTTCCTTCAATCTCTGCCATGGATCGAGTAAGGGATCTTCACCTTGCCTTAAGAAATGCATCAGATGGGGATCTTTACAACCATCATAAGAGAAAGTCTCAACCTGACCATAATTTCCTTGAGATGGTTATTTTGACCATGGCTCTGTCTTAGAGGTCCTGCAGACCTCCAGATCAATTCTAGTAATCGGTGTCAAAATCGATGGCTTATTAAGGCTTTGTATAGTGCTAACCCTCTTCAGCTTAAGACAATCCAACTCCAAGGAGTTCTTGTCCCTTCTACATGCCCCGTTCTCTGACAAGGAATTCCAGGTATGGAGTCATAAATGTTCCTACAACCCTTACCTACCACTGGATGCATGTGAAATCCTAAAATATCTCCGCCTCCACTACCACATGCCAAAGGTTTCATGACTAAGATCAGGCATATAATAAACTCCATGGTGATATCCAAATACTTTTAGGGCCAATATAACTACACCTTCATGCAAGCAGAAGATATCTAGGCTACTTATAATTCAAGGTTGACAAATCCTTCCTACATGGTTTTCGACTATTCCTACACTTAAAGGGAGGATAACCCTTCCAGTGTTGAATCAATGCCTTTTGCATAGGTTAAAGGGCTTATACCTTAGTTAACGAACATCCATGTATATGTATATACCCTACCAAGTGGGTGATTTCTTATGTACTTATTTTATGTTAATAAAAAAGGTCTTTGTGCCTAATGTTCCAAGTTTTTATTCCAAACCCTTATGGATCCTTCTAATGTCTGTGGCATTTCATGACATCTTTACATTACTTACATATGCATTGTTAATCATTATGAATGAGAATTTACCCCAATACAAGATTCAGGTTCAATAACATGACTCAAGTTAGTTTATTGTATAAAACATTACACATTCTGTTGTAGAGTATATGTTATGAACTATTGTAATGGCAATTTAACACAACACTTGATTCCATTGCAAATGCATACACTAGTTCAAATTATTTATCAACATTGTTCATTTCATAGGTGTGACATATATACTTATGTATTCATTTATTTATCATAACTATAAAGTTATCTTTCCATAGAGAGGCATCCACATGCTCCTCACATTAACAATGTTGTTACAGTCCAAATAGAATCCAAACCATTTCAACTAGAAATGCATCATAAGTTCATTAATATTTTAGAAACACAAAACAAATAGCTATCTTTAAAGTTGCATGGAAATTGAGTCTGGGACAAGGACTCTCCACCCAACCATAGACAGTTGCAACCACACTTGTAGCTATCACCCTCAAGACAGATTCCATATTCTAAGCGGGGTGTTTGCTTAACGGATTATAACACTAGCTGTCAACAAAAACAGGGAATCTAGAGGGACTCTTCTTCAATCCCACCAATTGATGTCTCCATCTTCTCAGAACAGGGAGTCCATAGGTTCTTGCCTCACCCCAAGTGCATACACATTGATTCAATCCCTTCCAGGGAGTCCAGGACCCACTGTAATAGTAATCTGGTAACCAAGGTCTTTAATCATGTCTTCTTTTGATGATGTTGTAGTATTATCCTCTTCCAACGCTGTCTATGGATCTATATCCTTCTATCTCAACACACAGCCTCTAGGGTCTGAAGCTGTTACAGGACTCCACATATTACATCCCAACCCACAACCTCTAGGGACCCAAGTTGTTAGAGGGCTCTAGAGACTGTGTCAACCCACAACCCCTAGGGACCGAAGTTTTTACAGAGCTCCAAGGATCCTATCTCAACCCATAGCCTCTAGGGAACCCCAAACTATTACAAGTCTCCAGAGACTACCATCTCAACTCACAATATCTAGGGAAACTCAAAGAAAAACCCATTCTCTTCTCTCTAGTTTTGTGCTTCCTACTGATCGAACAATATTTCTTTGTTTTACTATTACTTGAATTGTGTCCCCTCTCTCCTTCTACATGAATTCAAACACCATGCCTTTCCTTATTTTCTTTTCTCACATTTATTGCTTCGTCCTTGATTTCATACACTGTGCAGTTCCCCTCTTGGTTTCTTGTCCATTTTCCTTGTGAAGGTTCCCAAGTGCATGAGCTTGTGTACCCTCGTATTTCATTCAATTTTAAGAACCAATTCATTAATTCATGCACCAACCAGGTATTAATGGTTGTCCCAAACATTCACACATTTTTCTCCATAAGAAATCATCCTCCCCAACTTTGGAATCCATGTCCCTTTGACTCAGCCCCTTTTTCTTAATTTTACATATTTGTAAAAAAATATTTACAATGTATTTTACGATAGAATAATGGGTGGGGTTGTCACAAGATGTTGTAATAGCATATGTTATAACTAAAATTTCCATAACAACTGCCAATGTTAAATATGCTAAAAATTCTCTAACAACCGATGCTGAAACACCCATTATTATTGAAAATGTTGAAACTATTGTAAAAGTTGATGCTATAACAACTGTTACTATTGAAACTACTAAAACAATGACCATTATAGTGGATGTTGTAATAATAAATGCCATAACAAATGTCAATGTTGAAAATGTTGTAACAACTGATGTTGTAACACCCATTCAGATCAATTCAACCTAGTAGTATCACCACTTTTCAGCATTTTGAAGAAGTCTTTCTTAAAATAGGTGGTGTAGTTAATTTATCATCGTTTACATAATATTTATATCATATAAATAATATATATAATATATATATATATATATATATATATACACACACACACACACACACACACACAAAGAAAAGGGAGATATAAGGACTCTTTGAGCCAAGATTTGTAAAATTTTGAGCTATATATACACTACATTTCTACACTCAAGTGAATGGATGGTCAATGTTTCCTTTCAATGTTGAGTAGCTAGATGTAGTAAAGGTGTTGAAGATGAAATGTGTTGGAAACTAGAACAATACTAAGAGGGGGGGTGAAATAGTATTGTAGCAATTTTTACCAATTAAAATTTCTTTTCTCTTTGTGTTAAAAACGATAAGACAGTAAAGAGAACTTTCAACAATCAAACAATTATTTCAGTCAACAATGGAGCATTCAAGGAACAAATAAGTCCAAACATTGCTTCTCAATTTTATTAATATGGCAAGCTACAACTTGCAAACACAAATTTCTTTCTACAACTAGCAGGAAGCTCCAACCTCCTAATTTTTTAGCTGCAACTAAATGGAGTACCAACCCCAACTATTCTCTAGCACCTACTAGAAGGAGAACCAACCCTTGATCAACAAGCTACAACTTGCTTTGGTGCTCACTAATCCATTTTTCATCCACTTTCATACTAGGACCAATGATTGACTTCTCTACTTTGAAAAACAATTTATGCATCAACCACCACTCCAAAAACCACCGACAACAATCTTTGATTACTGTAAAACACCATATCAACACTTCGCTACACCATGAACTCTGTCTAAAAAACAATCAATGATTTTTTTTTGAATAGGCCTACTTTTATACATTTTTCTTTTGTTATTTTTGGCTCTCAATTTTGTGCATGAAATATTATTTTTTTCCTTTTTCATGCATATTTTGGTCTTCTAGACTTGTTCTCCAAGTCATCTCACCTTAAAAGCCTCTTTCTACAATTCAAACTGAGCTTATTTTCTAAATCTATGCATTTTGGAATTTTCACAGATTTTAGCATACCACCTGCTTACATTAGATGTGGTTATCTTTGGAATAGTTTCCAAATCCACTACCAAACTAACTGTTCTACCATTTTTACCTTTAGCTCCCTCTCCAGGCTCCTTTTCCTAGTTCTCCGCCATAGGATTGGTCTCTGTGACCATCAACTTAAGCCCTGGGTGCTAAGACTTTTTAAACTCTATCGGGGGCTTGTATTTCTTTGTTTGGTCATACCAAAAAATGATGTTTATCTTATTGAGTCCTAAACGAACAATTTATTTTGTTATTGACTCTTTTGTCATTGGTCCCACCTCTATGCAATGTGACCAGGTACCAGCTAAAAGGCTAGCACTTAGTTGTGCTTAGTTAGGCCTATGTGGCTCTTTATACTTTGTGCTCGTAGTCCTCCAACCATTGCACGAGATTATGTGTGGGCGCGTAGTCCGTATCACCGTTATTCCCGGCACATTTGTTGGTGTGCCTTTGTAAACATGTCAAGATCTTCCCACTAGGTTGATGTTTCTCGCGGAGATTGCTTCATGTTCCCCCTACTGAATGTCGTTGTTGACTATTCAACCTCCGTGGCCTGGTCCTTTCAGCCTGGCACTGCCGTGAAAACACACAAAATCAAACATAAATAGTTTGAGCTAATGGTCCTACAGGTTGAGTTGTCTTCATGGGGTCTTTCGACCCTTCTTTGATTGGTCTCTACCTGTCCACCATGTCATCATCCAATGTGTATTGGCTCCCCTATATCTCGATGCTTGCACTTAGTGCACCTTTAATAAACCATCAGGCTCCAACCAGCGGGATGAAGTCACCATGACATCACTGTCACGATGTGTCGACCTTTGAGTGGTGACAAGTGTCACCCATAAAAGGGCCACTTGGGTGCCCAAAAACCCTAAATATGTTTGCCACATGTCCATGATGATGTCAGCTTCTAACGTCATTTGGTCTAGTTGCATCCTGGAGGAGAGAGAGTTTTTCCGGACCTTAGTTTTCCTCCAAATTCCTTTACGTTTCACTTTTTGCCTCACCGGCCTTTTCCTTTGTATTTCTTCATAAACACCTTCAGGCTAGATATTTACTATGTTTCCTTCTATTGTTCCTATCAGGATGAACTTCCAGGATTCACCATCTTCAGGTTGAGTTGGTAGAGTGGGCCTCCACTATTTATTTCCCATTCACTGTTCTTACTATGGTCGTGGCCTGGTGTTCTCAACTTGACGCTTAGCCGTCTGCCTTCCAAACAAATATTTAGGAATTCTTTTATGGGCTTCCATTTTCTGGTGGCCTCCACCTACTCAATGTATCCCAATGCTTTACAATTTTCCAGGGTGAACCCCCTGGGGTATTACCTTGGGGCCATCCTGTACAGTGGACCCCACTTCCTTCTTACCATTGAACAATGCTAATTTGTCGTGTCTTGGTTCTTTCTCTTCCTAGACCTTCCCTTTGTGCATCAAAGTATTAATGCTAGGGTGAACCTGCCAAGGTAAGTCCATCGAGCCATCCTGTCAGGTGGGCTCCATCTCTAGCCAATGAATATCATCTCTGCTATTGTTGTGGCGTAAATCTAAGCCCAATCACTTAGACATGCAAGATAACACTATACTATCATAGTATATGCTCCGATGTATTACCTCTGGGTGGGTGTCGCCTGTCCAGCCTGCTCTAATGGGGCTACTTCTTGCTTCTATTGTGGCTTCCAAATGAGCTTGGAGCTCTCACTTAGAGGCTTCACTATGTCTTTCCACTATCTTTTAGCCATGTGCAAAACTTGGCTATGCGCCAAAACTTCACTACACTCCTTTTAACTCTACTAAGTTGACTTTTGGGGTCCCTATATTTGACTGACTCTATATCACAAACTAGGAGACATTGTTGGGACTCCCATGTAGTATTTAAAAGTTACTTCTGAGCTATTTCCATCTATGGGGGTTTCACTTGCACCTGAGATGATCTGGTGCTCTAGAATTGGCTATAAATCATCTGCACCTTTTTGCTGCCATTTTGTCATAGTGCTCCATCATGTTGCCTTCTTTGACACCTGTGCCACCTCCTGAATATTAGGAAACAGTCTATTTCCATCACCCTATTAGCATCATTAACAACATATCTCAACAATCTCCCCCTTTGACATTGATCGAAACAATAAAATCAAAAAACACATCTTTCGTAAACACCTTTTTCTCTTTTTAAGTCTTTCAAGTTTTGTTTTGCTCCCCCTGAGATGGGACTCCTCCTTGTCCTTCAGTTTTTGTGGTACTGCTACTAGTTTTGTTTCCTTTCACACCCTTTTTGTTTGATCACCAGATCACTCCAAAACCTCTTATTATTTGATTTGATAATACTTGTTTGATTTTATCACTATCACTCCTCTTTTGACATCAATGTAAAAAAACCCATCATGCTCCCCCTATCACCATGCTTCTCCTGTATTCAATCCTTTCTTTAGCCTTTTGATCCTTGTGGACCTATAAGCTTCACCATTATATGTTAAAAAATATACCAGCTTCCTTGCTTTCTCTTGGAGGAGGAGCTAGTGAAGGGAGGCAAAAGACATGACCCCCACTATTTTTCTAAAATATTCAAACTATTCTCTAGGGAGTGGATTTTTAAATATATCAACAACTTGTTCACTGTTGGTAACATACTAAAGCTTCACAATCTAGGTTGTAACTTACTCTTTCAAGAAATTATACTTGATGGGGATATGCTTGGTCTTAGAGTGAAATACTGGATTCTTCGACATGTTAATTGCACTTGTGTTGTCACAAATTATGGGGATTAATTGATCATAAAACACTTGTACATCTTGTAAAGTCTGCTTCATCCACAGAAGTTGAGTACATCATGATGTTGTTGCAATGTATTCCACTTTAGTTGTTGATAAGGAAATAAAAGCTTGCTTCTTGCTCAACCATGAGACTAGATAGTTTCCAAGGAATAAAAATTGAAAGAAAAATTATGGCAATAAGGAGATTTACCACTCACAACTAGCAAGATGCAAGTATTGTCACTCCTAGCTTCCCGCAACCTACAAGGTTGACATTGTAACAACTGGAGGAAAAAAGAGAAAACATGATTTGCTATAGTTGTGATAGAAAATACACTAAAGGTCATAAGTGTGGTGATAATAACTTATTTTACATATATTGTGAAAAGGATAAAGAAAATAAATAAGAAACATCAAAAGAAGAAGATATAAACCAGGAACCAACCCTACAGGTTGAAAAACAAAAAATGAATCTGACCATATATTGTAATGCATTGGTGGGAATTACCACTCCTCAAACTCTTAAGATAGAAAGTATATCAAGAAGAGAAAGGTAATAGTGCTGATTGTTTCAGGTAGTTCTCATAGTTTTATTCATTGCAATATAACCAAGGATTTGAATTTCTTTCTATATCCAATACCAAAGTGTCGTGATGGTTGAAAATGGAGGAACTATAAATTTCTCAGGGAATTGCCATAATATCAATATAACCATGGCGTAATATGTATTGAATAGACCAATGCTTTTCATTATAATGGGTGGTGTGGATTTTGTATTAGGATTCCAATGGTTACAATCTATGGGGACGATAGCTTTTAATTTTCAATAACATTTCTTTACCTTTTTATCAAAAGGAAAGGAAATTGAATTAAGGGGTATTGTAGGGAAGCCTGGAAGATAATTAGTTCAAATGGAATGACAAATATTTTGAACAAGGAACAATGAGGGATAATTGCACAATTATGTTCACTAGATGTTCAAACATCTAAGTCATCCATTTCTTTAGATCTCGAAAGAGTCCTTGACAACTATTCCAAGTCATTTGAGACTCCCAAAGGTCTCCCACCTATTTTTTATCATGATCATGATATTCACTTGATTCCAGGAAGTGGTCCTCCAACATTACACCTTATAAATATCCTTATTCCTAGAAGAGTGAAATTGAATATATGGTTGCAAAAATTCCAGAGGTGGGTATGATTCAACCTAGCCAAAGTTATTTCTCTTCTTCGGTCATATTAGTGCACAAGAAGGATGAATCATGGCGTATGTGTCTGAATTATAGAGAGATCAACAACCTCACTATTAAAGATAAGTTTCCCACTCCTATCATTGATTAATTGTTGGATGAACTACATGGAGCAATTTACTTCATGAAACTAGATCTTCATTTAGGATATCATCAAAATAGAATGAAGATAGAAGACATTTTGAAAACAACAATTACAACTCATGAAGGTCATTATGGATTTTTGGTCATGCTTTTTGGCCTTACTAATGCGCCTTCCACATTTCAAGTTTTGAGTAATTCCACTTTCAAACCCTTCCATAAAAAAATTGTGTTAGTAATTTTTGATGATATACTAATCTATAGAAAGTTTGGAAACATCATGTCAACATGTTGACATGGTGCTCAAACTATTAGAGGAGAAACAATTATAAATCAAATCCTCCAAATGTTTCTTTGGGTACAGGAAGTGGAATATTTGGGTCATATTGTATCTGATGAGGGTGTTAAGGCAGAGCCTAAAACAATTAAAGCCATCAAGGAATGGAAAATTCCCACAACCTTAAGGCATCTTTGAGGTTTCTCGGGTTAATGGAGTATTATTGCAAGTTTTTAAGAATTATGGGAAGATAGCAACACCTTTAAACAAAATTACTGAAGAAAGATGCATTTTTTTGGACTCTAGAAGCAACTAAGGCCTTTGAACATCTTAAAGAGGCAATGTGTGAAGCTCTGATACATGACTTCAAAAAAATATTATTGTGCAATGTGATGCCTCAAAAAATGGCATTGATTCTATTTTAGTGCAGAAGGAAGACTCATTGCTTTGAAAGTCGTCCAATCAAGGGAAATTATTTATAGAAACTTATTTATGAGAAGAAATTGTTGACAATACTACATGCACTGAAGAAATGGCACCCTTACCTAATGGGAAGAGACTTGAAGGTAAAAATAGATCATGACAGTCTTAAATACTTCTTGGAACAAATATATCTTCAGAAAGTAGCAAAAATGGGTCACAAAGATGTTGGGTATGAATTTGAGATCATCTACAAAAAAGGGTAGAAAAATGTTGTTGCATATGCACTCTCAAGAAGTGATGAGGATGTGGAACCATTGCTTTGTTCCATTTCTATTATCCAACTTGTTTGGATAACATAAGAAAGGGATGAATGGAAGAAATGATGAAGAAGTATAGACACTCATTCAAAAGTTGTATCAAGATCCCAGTGCATCTGACTCATTTATTTGGAAAATTGATTCACTTTGG